>LR812520.1:17532489-18139731 GCA_903798195.1 Danio kyathit
AATGCATAGAAAGTTTTTTTTAATATTCAAAGTAAATCATGATAAAAATTTAAATAAGCTTTGATGTGTTTTTATTCCACTGAATAATACAAATTTTGTATTTGAATTTACTGAATATGGGATGACACGGTGGCTCAGTGGTTAGCACTGTCGCCTCACAGCAAGAAGGTCACTGGTTTGAGTCCCGGATCAGTTGGCATTTCTGTGTGGAGTTTGCATGTTCTCCCCGTGTTCGTGTGGGTTTCCCCCGGGTGCTCTGGTTTCCCCCACAGTCCAAAGACATGCAGTATAGGTGAATTGAATAAACTAAATTGTTTGTAGTGTATGTGTGTGAATAAAGCTTAAATAAAGAATAAAGAATAAATAAATGCGTCAAACTGGAAACGCAAGCTTGTGCGACAAGTTTCACAGTTTGCTGCGTTGAAAAGTTCTAGCTTGGTGAACTCTGACCTGCGAAATCGCATCACATGATTGCGTGAGACCAATTAAAGATCAAAACATGACCTCTCTGTACAGAAATTAAAACATTGCTCGCTTTTTTAAATGTCTAATCATCTTGTTTAATCCCGCCCCTTTTCGCAGCACCGTACAACAGAATTTCGCATGCACAAACTCTAGTGTGACCGCATCATAAGAGTGTATGGGTGTTTCCCAGTACTTGGTTGCAGCTGAAAGGGCATCTGCTCTGTAAAACATATGCTAGATAAGTTGGTGGCTCATTCCTCTGTGGCGACCCCTGATGAATAAAGGGACTGAGCTGAAAGAAAATTAATGAATGAATTTGCTGAATATGATTATTTTTATTATAAAAATATACTTATTTTAACTCACTTTTGTCTTACAAAGATTCGTTTGTAAATCTCTTACTGTAAATACAGTATATGTGGTAACATTTTACAAAAAGTTTCTATTAAATAATGTTAGTTAATGTATTTACTAGCACAAACAAACAATGAACAATACATTTGTTACAGATTTTGTCGATGTTAGTTAAGCTGCGGTCACACTGCACTTTTCTCCCCATAGACTTCCATTCATACGCACGCGAATGAGTCAGACCGGAAACGCAAGCTCGTGCGACAAGTTTCGCAGTTCGCTGCATTGCAAAGTTCAAGCTTGGTGAACTCTGACTTGCGAAATCGCATCACTTGACTGCGTTATGCCGCGGTCACACTAGAGTTTGAGCTTATGAAATTCTGTAGTATGGCGCTGCGAAAAGGGGCGGGATTAAACAAGATGATTAGACATTTAAAAAAGTGAGTGATTGCTCCATGTTTTAGAATTTATGTCCAGAGAGGTCATGTTTTGAACCTTGAATGGTCTCACGCAGTCAAGTGATGCGATTTCGCAGGTCAGAGTTCACCAAGCTTGAACTTTGCACCGCAGCGAACTGCGAAACTTGTCGCACGAGTTTGCATTTCCGGTCTGACGCATTTGAGTGCGTATGAATGAAACTCTATGGGGAGAAAAGTCCAGTGTGACTGCAGCTTGAGACCAATCGAGGACCAAACAACATGACCTCTCTGGAGAGAAATTTAAGAAATAGACCACTCGCTCGCTTTTTTGAATGGCTAATTATCTTGTTTAATCCTGCTCCTTTTCGCAGCGCCATACTACAGAATTTAGCAAGCTCAAACTCTAGTGTGACCGCAGCTTACATGTTAGATGCATTAACTAGAGTTAACAAGCATAAATTTGGATCTTTGGATCATGAATAATGAATTAGTAAATGTTGAACTAATCTGCTGCGTAAAAACGTGCTGGATAGGTTGGCGATTCATTCCGCTGTGGCGACCCCGGATTGATGAAGGGACTAAGCTGAAAAAAATATGAATGAATGAATAAATGTTGAACTATGATTAATAAATGCTGTACAATTATTGTTCATAATTAGTTCATGTCAGTAAATACAATAACTAATGAAACTTTATTGTAAAGTGTGACCATATTGTGACAGCCATGCCAGGTTCTCCGCCTCCTCAATCACCTCATCCCTTATGATCACCATCACCTGTTTACTAATCAGTCACGCACCTGCACGCCATTTAAGCACATCATATCCTCACTATAAAGTCACCCCTCAGTCAGCACTCAGTGGCTGTTTCTCAATTCCAATAATGCAGAGAACGGACTTGCCAGGTGACCTCGGAAAAACGAACTCGGGAGACTGCGGGAACACAGAAAGCATCCTGTGAGAAATGAGATGCATGCGCTCTTCCTGATGGTCACATGACTTTCACGCATTTTAAACTGATAATTATGTAAACATTACAGCATTTCATTTCATACAGCGATTTATTGTTTTTCCCCTTTTACATAATATACAGTATACTATGCATAAAGACTTTACAATTATACTTTGCACAACACAAATAAAACAGATTTTACTATGAATTTCAGCAAATAAACACCCTTAATGTGTTTATGCCTTTGTTAAGACTTTCATGGTAATACTTTCACTGTCTCATTAAGGGAAACTCCTGAGATAAATAAGTGTTATCTCTAAACTTTAATAATAAATCTGTATAAAATGCTGCGCTTCCCATCTTCGGTCGTAATGACTTCTGGGACTTCTAGAGCAGCAGTTCCCAACAGGGGGGTCCCGGCCGACAAGGAAGCCTCAGTGAGCTCTGTGGGGGGGTTGCGTCATATTTTTTTACATCTTTAAGCAGTGGACAATTAGGAGAACGATCATGTTGCCTTATTTCATTTTATCCCCGGCTGACCAAAAAATTGACAAATTTGTAATTTGTCTTCCACAAAAAAGATCAAGTCTCACTGATTCGCCTTCAGTAGCTAATAGTAATGACCCAAGCATACTGCACCCAGGTGAGGAGCGCAAGGCAAAAAAATTGACACACACCCAAAATGAGATGAGGGACGTCACAGCTACTGACATAAAACTTTCAAAAAATTTGCAATTAATATAGAGCCGAATTAAAGACCAAAGGCTTACACTTCTCAGTTGCAAATGGCCTACTGACGTTTTGCTTTTATATTTTAGATTAGGCTATTATTTGTGCTTATCATATCTGGATATAACAATAAACATACCATTTGTTTGAAAACAAATTTTTTTTGTCATCTTCACTGCAAACTTATATGAGCGATAATGTCATTAAATGTTGAGGAGAGCCTTACAATATTTTCCGGGGGACAAGTGGGTCTCAGGCAAAAAAAGGCATCGGGGCATCCTCGATACCAAGAACACATCTGGAAACTTTCACGCGTCCTCCATTCTTGCAGTCTTGAGTTTTGGAACTGAAATTTGGCAGTTGATGATGACGTTACACAAAAGAACACGCTGAAGAACGCATATTGAGAAACAGCCGGTGTCTGTCTTCGTCAATACCGAAGGACTACACTCTCTACACGATCAGTGATTTCTAATCAGTGAATTAGTACTTAACTCTCTCCGTGTAATTCCCAGTGTCTGCGTCCTTTTAGTGTCATTCTCCTGGTCTCCAGTCTGGTCGTCTGTTGTTCTCCAAGTCTGGTCCCTGAGTCTCTTCGTTTCTCCAGCATCCCCATCTGGTCATCGCTGCTATCATCTGGCATTCACATACCCTTCCTTAGTGTTTAGACTGCCATCCTGTACAATAAACTGTGTATACTTTCAAAGTACCATCTGTGTCTTGATCCTTCTGTGACACATACTGTATGTATATAATTTTTTTTCGGTTAGTAATGTGCATTAAGTACTTCTTTTAGACCACTTTAAAAATGATTTTTTTTAATCTGTAGATTTCAAATAGCTGTATCATGGCTAAATAGCCAGTCATAGAAATGTATAAATCTCAATTTTAAAAGAAAATGCACATATGACTGGCCTTGTTGTCCAGGGTCGCATTTAAAAAAGCCATTAAGTGTTCTGTGACCACATTAATATCTACATGCATTCATAAATGGATAAATCATATTTCTCAAATTCATTTTAAAGTGGTTTTCCATCCCAATCTTTCAATAATAGCCTAAATTACATGGACAAACTTGCCTATTATCAATTTTAAATCAGATAACACAATAAGTCTATCTTACTTTTCATTTACTTCACTTGGGAATCATTCATTCACTTTATTCTAGCACTGACTGTCCCAGTATTAGCACACATAATTAGCTGCAATAACAATTAGTGCTTGTGTTTATTGACGGGAGCCCTCAGGATTCATCTTGTGTAACCCAATGGGGCATAAAATGATTCCCATTGTAATGTTGTGTAATCTCCCTCAGCGATTCGTTGTCTAAAAGCAACGCTTACTAGCTGGAGAAATCTCCTGTTATCTACTTCAATCTGTCTGCCAATCTGTCAGCGCTGGTGTTTCATACAGGCACACACAAGACATCCCCTGAGTCAGCGGGCCTATCTGCTCGGATTCGGAAAATAAGGGCTGTGTGTATGTCTGTGTGTCCGCGTAATCTCAAATCATCTGCTTGTAATATAAAATATGCCTACATTGTCGTTGCTCCATTGAAATTGTTTTAAGGTTCTAGAGTTCTGTATGAATATGGCTGCTGTGAAAACCTAAATGTTTAGGAAACTGTATCGGCTGATGTTATTCGTGGTACACAAGTCAAAAAACAATCTCAGTTGAATTCGACACTTGCATTCAGGCAACACTCAAAGTTTTTTTTGTCCTAATGTGATGAAATGAATCTATTTTGGGGGTCTGTTTAAGTTTGACGGTGGCAAAACCCTGGAGAGAAACGATTACTTTCTGACACGCAAACAGTCAATTTAGGAGCTGCTGCCACATTCAGGCTGAGGCATGCCATCGGCTCCAAAAACTGTTTTGACAGATGGTGGTTCATGATAAACGAGCCTCTTTTTTTAACGTTGCGAGGTAAGTATTTCTCACAGCTCACAGACAGTTTTTGGCAAAAATATCCCCTGTGTATTCATGAGGAACAAGGTTGTGTCAGGTTGGTACTTTTTTTTTTGCTGCTGTGCACATTGTTGTTGAAACTACATGTGTGGCCACTTCACGTCTGTGTGTTTAGCTCATGCACCAGCTAGTAAAAAGGCTTGACCACCATTCCCACATCACAACTGTTTCGATGGAAATGTATCTTTCTTGCTCTGCCTTGAATGGCAAACATTGCACACACACACATCTCTTGGTTTTCGTAATTCACACAAACAGGGAAACAGAACTCAGCGTGTCAGATTTGAGGTCTGAATGATAAACTTCACATTCAAAATCCACTCAAAGTGACTGTGAAGATAAACTCACAGCAGTGTTATCAGAGATTAAAATACTTTCTCAGGCATTTCACAGCAAACAGCAAAATAACGTTTTCAATCAGCAAAAACAAGTGCTAACAAATGATAGATTTCAGATGGTTTAACACTCGAGAACAAAACAGAGAGAACTTGGTGTTGAGATTTCAGGATTTCCCATTTCAAGTATTTAAAGGTGCCACATACTGCACTGATTCTACTAGTTAAATTGTTCTCTGATATCATGATAGGTATGTGGCTTAGGTAAGTTCTAAAAATTTCCAGAAATGGTTTGATATGCTTATTTATTCCCCCATATGATACCATTAGAATCAGATGGTCCTTACTATATGCATTAAACACATCCTCAGACAATTTCACAATAAACATGATAAATTAATCAAATATACAATTAAACGCACTGTATGCCTCTTCGGGTGACACTGAATACATTTTTTAATCTGTATATCCTGCATTTTGCATTCTAAAGATCTGTAAACCAAAGACTGGTGGAGTCGTTGCATAGAAAACAATCTGCTGTGTCTCCCATTTTCAAAATAAGTCCCACAACGTTGATAAACTTAAAAAGAAGGTAGGAAAACTATCATTGTTTTATGTGTTGTTATAATGTTTGTGCATATTAATGGTCTTGTGTGCAACAAATACATCGCCTCATCCTAATTTGAGAAAAAATGAGTTTCATCTACTTTATACAGAGTAATGCACATGATACATGATCATTCACACTGAGTGGACATGTGCATATTTTGTGGAGATCATTGCTGGGGTTGTGGCCTAATGGTTAGTGAGTTGGGCTTGTAATTGAAAGGTGTAGTTTCGATTCCCATATTGAATATGAGGCAGAGTGAATAAACCAGACAATCAATCACCAAATCACCAAATCAGGCAATCAAACGCCAAATCAGACAATCAATCACTAAATCAGACAATCAATCACCAAATCAGCCAATCAAACGCCAAATCAGACAATCAATCACCAAACCAGACAATCAATCACTAAATCACCAAATCAGACAATCAATTGCTAAATTAGACAATCAATCTCCATATCACCAAATCAGACAATCAAATGCCAAATCAGACAATCAATCACTAAATCACAAAATCAGGCAATCAATCGCCAAATCTGACAATTAATTGCCAAATCAGGCAATCCATCACTAAATCAACAAATCAGACAATTAACTGCTAAATCAGACAATCAATCTCCATATCACCAAATCAGACAATCAAATGCCAAATCTGACAATCAATCACTAAATCAGACAATCAATCACTAAATCACAAAATCAGGCAATCAATCGCCAAATCTGACAATTAATTGCCAAATCAGGCAATCCATCACTAAATCAACAAATCAGACAATTAACTGCTAAATCAGACAATCAATCTCCATATCACCAAATCAGACAATCAAATGCCAAATCAGACAATTAATCACTAAATCACCAAATCAGACAATCAATCACCAAATCAGACAATCAACCACTAAATCAGACAATCAATCACTAAATCACCAAATCAGACAATCAATCACCAAATCAAACAATTAATTGCCAAATCAGACAATCCATTACTAAATCAACAAATCAGACAACCAATCGCCATATCACCAAATCAGACAATCAAATGCCAAATCAGACAACCAATTGCCATATCACCAAATCAGACAATCAAACGCCAAATCAGACAATCAATCACTAAATCAGACAACCAATCACTAAATCACCAAATCAGGCAATCAATCACCAAATCAAACAATTAATTGCCAAATCAGACAATCCATCACTAAATCACCAAATCAGACAATTAATTGCCAAATCAGGCAATCAATCGCCATATCACCAAATCAGACAATCACACAACTAATCAGATAATCAATCACTAAATCAGACAATCAATCACTAAATCACCAAATCAGGCAATCAATCGCCAAATCAGACAATCACACACCTAATCAGATAATCAATCACTAAATCACCAAATCAGGCAATCAATCGCCAAATCAGACAATCACACACATAATCAGATAATCAATCACTAAATCAGACAATCAATCACTAAATCACCAAATCAGGAAATCAATCGCCAAATCAGACAATCAATCACCAAATCCGACAATTCGTCACTAAATCACCAAATCAGACAATCAATCACCAAATTAGACAATCAATCACTAAATCACTAAATCAGACAATCAATCACTAAATCATCAAATCAGGCAATCAATCGCCAAATCAGACAATCAATCACCAAATCAGACAATCCGTCACTAAATCACCAAATCAGACAATCAATCACCAAATTAGACAATCAATCACTAAATCAGACAATCAATCACCAAATCAGACAATCAATCACTAAATTAACAAGTAAGACAATTAATTGCCAAATCAGACAATCATTAAATCACCAAGCAGACAATCAATCACCAAATCAGACAATTAGTTGCTAAAACAGACAACTAATCACTAAATCACCAAATCAGACAACTAATCACTAAATCAGAGCATTAATAGTGAAATCACACAATCCATTACCAAATCAGACAATTAATCGCCAAATCACCAAGTCAGAAAAATAATAGTCAATGTTCGCAAAGGGTTCACACAGATATGCAAATGGCTGTATCCTCAAATAGTGGAGGACGGGGATGGTTTCATAATTATTTTTTGTGCAATTGTGACAATTTGAAAGAGATAAAAAAACAAGTCTGCATGCCTAACAGCCTGGCTTAATCTTCATGTGCCATCCTTATCAACAACAAGCCATCAGAGCAGCAGCTACTTCTGGATGGGAAACCCTAGCACTGCGTTTCATGGCCGGGTCAACTTTAAAAAGTGGCCGGTCTGTTAGAAAAACACTAAGCGTGTAAAAAGGCTTCCTGACGAGAGTTTAGGCACCATGTAATTTATGCTCAGCGCCGGCCAAGAGTATTTCTTTCACTGGAGAACCACCTTGGCCGTTCCACTTCACCTTAAAAACCAACTCCCGTAATAGAAATATAACACAGCCTGTTTACTGGGGGTCAGGCAGGACCTGTGGAGTGTTGCTCTGGATCTGGGTCTTTGTTGGGGGTTTGCGTGAACATGTCAGATGTCACCAGGGCTCTGAATGGGAGATCACCCCCTCCTTGCCTTCCCCAAGCTGTTTATGTAGGCCTGGCAGGATTTCCTGCTACATGATGAAATAATTAGAGGCCCAGCGTGAGAGGGCAATGCCATGCCTGAAGTTAGGAGAGCCCGTGGAAAGGGGGAGGCCAGGTCGGATCATTTCGATTCCTGAAAGATTGGTTTCCCTCATCTCAACAGCCTATTTATGCATGCTATTTATCTTCGGCAGCTGGTGTGATTTTTTTTAGACATTCACCCAAAACATTCACCCTGCAGTATTGACACTGATTTTTATCACTTTCCCCGGGGAGGATGCATTTCATGGCAGCTTTTAGCATTAAATTATTCGGAAATGCAGAAGCACAAAGCTTGTCATTATGATATAGAACATTTTGAGGGATGTAAACAATAACAATGGTCCTAACATATTTCCTCTTTTACGTTTTTAATTATCATAGCTTCCAAGAAACCCAGAACGTCCAGATATTGATAAATAATGTTATGTCAGCAGTTTGTACATTAAGTTATAATTGAATTGACTTTTGTTACATTTATAAAATAGTTTGATGAAATGCAGAAATGTTCATACGCAAATGACATTACCACATTAAAATGGTCTATAACATTTGCTTAAAATTGCAGTGCAAACCACAAAATTATATAGTATTATTTTAATGATAATTGACTTTTTAACTAATTATGTTATTAAAGCTGTAAATACACTGCATCCGGAAAGTATTCATACAGTAATGCTTCATTTTTTTCACTTTTTTTTTAATGTTACAGCCTTATTCCAAAATGGCTTAAATTCATTTATTTCCTTAAAATTCTTCACACAATACCCCATAATGACAATGTGAAAAAAGATTTTTTGAAATTGTTGCAAATTTATTAAAAATAAAAAACCTGAAATATCACATGTACATAAGTATTCACAGCCTTTGCTCAAGCTTTATCAGGTTTAACGGGAAGCGATGTTCAATAGGATTTAGGTCTGGGCTCTGGCTGTGCCACTCGAGGACATTTACCAAGTTGTTGTGAAGCCACTCTATTGCTATTTTGGCGGTGTGCTTTGGGTCATTGTCCTGATGGAAGATGAATCGTCTCCCCAGCCTGAGGTCAAGAGCACTCTGAAGCAGGTTTTCATTCAGGATGTCTCTGTACATTGCTGCATTCATCTTTCGCTCTATCCTGACTAGTCTTCCAGTTCCTGCTGCTGAAAAACATTCTCACAGCATGATGCTGCCACTACCATGCTTTACTGTAGGGATGGTATTAGCCTGGTGATGAGCGGTGCCTGGTTTTCTCCAAACGTAACGCCTGGCATCAGGGGGCAGACCGGTTAAGCATTTTCAACCGTCCCAAAGTTACTGTCAGTCAGGCAACATCTGATGCGATCTAGAAAGTGAAGAGCGGGGGTTGGTGAAGCGCGGCAGGCCAGACTCACAGTGGCAGGCCAGATTGACCATCAGGCCCGGTGCTCCCTATGGCCAGTCCGCTCCTGCCTGGCATTCACTCCAAAGAGTTCAATTTTCGTCTCATCAGACCAGAGAAATTTGTTTCTTATAGTCTGAGAGTCCTTCAGATGCCTTTTGGCAAATTCCAGGCTTCCGTCTGGCTACTCTACCATACAGGCCTGATTGGTGGATTGCTGCACAGATGGTTGTCCTTCTGTAAGGGTCTCCTCTCTCCACAGAAGAACGCTGGAGCTCAGACAGAGTGACCATTGGGTTATCGATCACCTTCCTGACTAAGACCCTTCTCCCCTGATCACTCAACTTAGATGGCCGGCCAGCTCTAGGAATAGTCCTGGTGGTTCCAAACATCTTCCACTTACGGATGATGGAGGCCACTGTGCTCATTAGAATTTTCAGAGCAGAAGAAATGTTTCTGTAACCTGCAGCCTTGTGCCTCAAGACAATCCTGTCTCGGAGGTTGACAGACAATTCCTTTGTCTTCATGCTTGGTTTGTGCTTTGACATGCACTGTCAACCCTGGGACCTTATATAGACAGGTGTATGCCTTTTCAAATCATGTCCAATCAACTGAATTTACCACAGGTGAACTCCAATTAAGCTGCTGAAACATCTCAAGAATAATCAGTGGAAACAGAATGTACCTGAGCTCAATTTAGAGCTTCACGGCAAAGGCTGTGAATACTTATGTACATGTGATTTTTCAGGTTTTTATTTTGAATAAATTTGCAACAATTTCAAAAAAAGAATTTTCACATTGTCATTATGGGGAATTGAGTGTAGAATATTGAGGAAATAAATAATTTTTAATCCATTTTGCAATGAGTTTGTAACATAAAAAAACGTGGAAAAAAAACGAAGCGATATGAATACTTTCCGGATGCACTGTAAATGGGTGTATTTACTGACGTATTTAGTCATTGTGAATCATACTGCGCTATATGATTATAATGAATCATACTGCGCTATACGATATTCTCTATAGATTTTTAGCATGCTTTCATATGGGTTTTCATGAACTCACAGCTTTCATTGCAAGGTGTTAGATCAGTCTGTCTTAGCTCAAAATCAGTTCCAAACTGGTTTCAAGTTGAACTTGTGTTATGTATGTTACCATATTTGGTAACTTTGATAGTATATAGGGCTTACTCACACTATGCTATCCGAACCGTGCCCAGGCCCGTTTCCCGGATCGTTTGAGAAGTGTGAGTGCTCTGAATCGGGCTCAGGCACGGTACATTTGGGAGGCCCTGGCCCGGTTGGAAGAGGTGGGCCAGAGCGTGGTTCACTTGGGCTCAGGCGCGGTACGCTTACAGTGTGAGTGCAAGCGTGCTTGAGCCCGAAACTGAAAGCGAGACATGACTTTTAAGGGACTGTTTCATATGGATTAATTAATCATTCGTACTGTTCAATGAACGCAAACTGTCGTAGATTATTAAAGACGCAAACCCCTCACTGCACGTCAGCTGCACCTTCAGCAAACTTCCTAATTCCTGCAGCACGAGGACTTTATGATTGTTTATGAGCATCAAAAGTGGCTGATCTGTTCGGCAAAATATTAGACTGCGTGTCACCGCATATCAAACGACTTAAACGATATAACGATATAAAGAAATCTCCACTGTGCTGAGCGAGACCGCTTACTGAGCAGCGCGTCATCGATGACGGAAGCACGCCCAGGCCCGAATGTAATGTGAGTGCGGGCCGTCAAGGGAGACGGGAGGGGGGACAAGCGTGCTTTGGCCTAATTCAAGGCAACTGTACATAGTGTGAGTACGGTAGACTTCAACCACTTTTTCAGCAGTGTTTGTTTATTCATTTTCTTCCTATAAAGATTTTAAAACATTCTACAGTGAAACCCGGAATTATTTATACATGAATAATTGTGGAATTGACTGTAGGTTACAGTGTTATAAGCCATGAACCAGTTTAACCAGTTATGAGGAGAATCACAACATTACAAACTTTAATTTTGAAACAAAAATGTAAAAAAAAGTCAAAAATACAAAATTACAAAAAATACAAAAACAGCTTTAATGAGCGAAAGAACTTCAATGAATCCAATGAAGCATTTCAAATGACAAATTAAACTCATACATAGAAATAAACTATTAAACTTGTTGGTTTAAGTTTGTTGCAAAATATGCTGTGTTATATTTATTGTATTTTGCGAGTGTAGCAACTCACTTGGATCATTTGTTGTGCTTCGTGGAGCTTAAGGTCTTTTTTGCTATGCTTTATTAGCTGTGATTAGTGGAACAAGCAGGGTGTCATAGAGTAATGCAACGTCATTAAATGCAAACAACTGTTGTGCTCTCTTTACATAACATATTCATAGCTAATGCAAAAACAGAAAAGGGTCTCTTATAGGTGACTGATCAAGAATGTGTCATATTCATGGATTACTTAATTGCTTAAAACCCACATTAAATACAATTCTAAAGTAATTTACAGTAATAGTGTTTTTCAACCATGATAAAGTGATTTACACTGTATATTTTATCATTTTTACACAGCTTTGTTAACGAATGCTATATAACTGTAGTCTTTAGTATAGTTTAGTTTTTACTAAACTGTTTTGAATTGTAGTATAATACACATAGTTGTAGAAAAGTTGTAAAGTATTGGGTAAGTTTCTATTGCTATAGTTGTTTTATTAACACAGCATAAATAGAAATACTACAACAGATTAATTCAAGTAATTTACTATAGTATGGTTTAATACACTATTATTAAAGTTTTTTTTTCATGTGGTCAGATGTAATTAATAATTTAAGATGTAATAGTAAGTGGATTTTAACCTGTCATTCATTCATTTTCTTTTCGGCTTAGTCCCTTTATTAATCCAGGATCGCCACAGCGGAATGAACCGCCAACTTATCCAGCAAGTTTTTACAGAGTGGATGCCCTTCCAGCCACAACCCATCTCTGGGAAACATCCACACACACTCATTCACACTCATACACTACGGACAATTTAGCCTACCCAATTCACCTGTAGCACCCGGAGGAAACCCATGCGAACGCAGGGAGAACATGCAAACTCCACACAGAAATGCCAACTGACCCAGCCGAGGCTCGAACCAGCGACTTTCTTGCTGTGAGGCAACAGCACTACCTACTGCGCCACTGCGTCGCCCTAAGCTGTCCTTACAACATGCATTTCAGAAACTGCAGTATAACGAAAAGTCTTTTTAAAAATCAATTCACTATTCATTTAATCTGCTATTAAGTCTGAACAGCATTAAAATAACTTAATTATATTAGAAATAATGTAGCACGGAAGCAAAATGCACACATTTACCCCTTTAGACCTAAATTATGTTTCAAGTTTTATAATTTTTTTTTTACTTTTTTACTTTTCATTTTTACACATTTTTTTTACTGTTCTTAATGCGTCCTTTTGTATTGTTTTATTTTAAATTTCATGTTGGTATATTATTTTGGCATATGAAGATTTGTGAAAATATATATTGGCATATGAAGATTTAATTTTTAAACTCATTCTACATTATAAATCGTCACCTTGGAATTATAAGGTTCTATCTGCGTTCTGAATGATTTTGAGATATTAAGCTTGAAACTTTTTGCATTCCATAGCAAACAGTATGTGTAACATTTGTTTTTTAAATAAAAAGTTTTAACATGTAAACAACTTATAAAAAAGCATCCCATAATGTAAATAAGTTGCTTCAGCATTCATTCATTTTCCTTCAGCTGAGTGCGTTATTTATCAGGGATCACCACAGCAGAATGAACCGCCAACTATTGCAGCATATGTTTTATGCAGCAGATGCCCTTCCAGCCACAACCCAGTACTGGGGAACACTTATACACTCTCTTATTCACACATACACATACACTATGACCAATTTAGGCCATCCAACTCACATAGGGTATGTGTTTGGACTGTGGGGGAAACCGGAGCACCCGGATGAAACCCTAACCAACACGGGGAGAATATGCAAACTCCACACAGAAATGCCAACTGACCCGGTTGGGATTCGAACCAGCGACCTTCTTGCTGTGAGGCAACAGTGCTAACCACTGAGCCACCCTGCATAGTAGATATTTTTCAAATTATGTTTCTTTTGTGCTGTTTGATTGGAATGACAAAAGTCCAATATCATGGTGTTTAAATTTGGTGAAATGACCTGACATGTGATACCCATTGTATGCACGCAGGGGCCGAAATGGTTAAGGCTTGTTTTTCACTTCAGAAGTGAAGCAGCAGCCAAAATCTTTAATACCATGTTCACTGTATCATTGCATTATAGTTATATGATATCATAACAATTACGCAGTTTCCATATGCAGTTCAAAACTATCCACAATAGTGAAAGCACTATGGGAAAACATTCAACATCTACGTCAACACCTTGTGGTTAAAAAAAATAATAATCTTGAAAAAGCGTGCGTGTTTGTATGTGTGTGTGGTGATGTCATGCGTTTGGTGCGCATATACAGCTGCAGTGAGGTGAGGAGGCTGCCGGGACAGGTGCAGGCCTTCAGTCCTCTGCTCCTCTGTTGTCATAGCTCAAATAATTGGGTAGATTACTGTCACCTCGCCTGCTTCACGCCTGCCTTACAGTCAAAAGCTGCCTTTTCAACCCCACTTGCTTGTTTCTTCTTCACACCTTTACACAGGGGTGTCAAGGAGGAAGAAAAGCAGATGTTTAAGTGAACTTTTGAGTGCAGAAATTCCTTAAAATAAAACTACTAAAGAAACACAACTGTACAAAGCCAGATGAATACTTTTTTTTTCACTTTGATATTCATTTGTAAAAGTCTCATAAGTTAAAGGGATCGTTATTTCTGCCATCATTTACTCATCATTACCAGTTTGAGTTTTTTTTTGTTTTGTTCTGTTGAACAAAAAAGAAGATATTTTGAAAAATGTTAGAAATCGCTAAAGATTGACTTCTATAATGTTAGTTTTTCCTTTTAAAAATATCTTCAGCAGAATAAAGAAACGCATAAAGGTTTGGACCCACTTGAGGGTGAGTAAACTCAATTTGAATTTTTTTTTTTCTCTTTAATATTAAATGTGGCAAATGTTGAGAATAACAAGAATAACACAGAAAAACAAGTTTAGGATATTATCTTACTGGAATCTGAGAGGAGTCTGCAAATGGGTCAAGCAATAAAACCATAAGTGCTAGACTTGAGAGCCCCGACAAATGCATTTTTAAAATTAAATGATGGTGTGTTGAACACCCTGTTCTGATGACACTAGTTGCAACTATGGCAGCTGATAAGTCCATTTTTTGGGGGTATTTTTGAAGAATTTTCTGAGCTTGATAAAATTCTTATAAATACTATAGTAAAAGTTAAATATAGAAAATACACTAAATGTTATAGTCACTGTCCTTGCTAATCACGTGAAGGGAAGTGAAAAATAATTATTGTGATCCAAAATTTGCCTCATATTTCAGGATGAAAAGGTAAACATTTTAGGAGAAGGATGCACTTACTGTAGACCAGGGGGCCCAAACTCGGTCCTGGAGGGCTTGTGTCTTACAATCATCACATGATTGCGTGAGATTAATCGAAGTTCAAAACATCTCTGGACAGGAATTTAAAACATGGACCAATCACTCGCTTTTTTAATGTATAATCATCTTGTTTAATCCCACCACTTTTCTCAGCACCATACAGCAGAATTTCGCACGCACAAACTCTAGTGTGACCACAGGCTTTCTAGAAATATCATGCAGGTGTGTTGGACAGTCCTTGCTGCAGCCTGCAGCTTGATGACGTACTGGACCAGGTCCTGTACGTGGAAGATCACCCAAACCTCCCCCAACCCTAAACCCTATAGTCACAGTAGCATGGGCGTTACCTTAGTGGGCGTTACTAGGTCCACTACGTAGTGGACCTGGTTCAGTACGACATCGTGCTATAGACTGCAGCGAGGACATCTTGGTGTGTTGAGGCAAGTTGGAGCTAAAATGTGAAGGACACTGCCTCCCTAGAACTAAGTTTAGGCAGTCTCCTTGTTGTAGACACCTACCTCTGAGACAGTGTTAAAATCTTTATGACCGTATTATTTTTATTATATCAGGCTTATCATTACAGATCACTGTTGTTACATAAAAAGCATGCCTTAGTCAACCTTCACTTGTCACAAACCTGTTCGAGTTTCTTTGTTCTGTAAAACACGGAAATTGGGAGCCAATAACCATTGACTTTCATAGCATCTTATTACTTATGTCAATAGCTATCCAATTTTCATCCAAAGATGCGAATTAGACTGTGCAAAACTGGAATATGGCATAAAACATTTGCAAATGAAGAACCATTTCCATCCAACTAGCCAAAGAGAAGAATAAAATCACAATTTTATAAACTGGCACAAAATATATATGTATACAAAAATGAAAATATGAGCCACTTTGGGCCTTCTTATATAATACATTAATTGTACCTTAGAAGATGAAGATGAAATGCAATAAATCTGGTGTTAAACCACTTTGAGGATGGACTTTGGCTTAAGGGATTTTAGAATGACCAAAACATTAGTTCAGATAGTTTACAATAGCCGCATTTCCACTGTTGCAGCTAAAGCGAGTGCGCCTTACGAAGCCAGGGACAGTCGCGTTTCCACAGTCACTTCCGGGGCCTAATCGGGCCAAAGTGGGGCTTCCTTAGGGCAAGCGGCCAGCTTTTGTTCGGCCCTTCGAATACCTTAGGCCAAATTTAGCGAGCCAGCTGGGGCTTCGGGGCGGAGTGAAAGCAAAAGCAGGTTTTACCTGAGTCTGGTAAAGATGGTGTGCCGCCATTACACTAGTTTTCCAATCGTACATGCGGCAAATAAATAAATAAATAAATAAGGGTAAGAAAAAACATATCAGTCAGTTTAAGATATACTATAAAACACCTTAAAGGGCTAAGGGTCTTTTTTTTTTTTTTTTGCTTAAGATCGCCCTAATGTTTCCCTTTGAAATGTAAGGGTGTTGCAAAAAATAATAATTAAAGTAGTTTTAATTTAATAAGTGATATTTCTTTGCTGCGTCCTTCTTCATGTTTCAATAACACATAATAATCTTTACATCACATTAAAGACAGTAACTTTCAGTAGTCAAGAGTTTTTGTCAAGTTTAAAAGATGTGTCTGTGCATGAAATGCGCGCGCTTAGATGCATGTATGTGTGTGCTTCACAGATCAGGTTTCTCTATTTATTTCTTTTGGAGATAATACAAAATATGAATACAACAGAAAGACATAAAACTTTACAAATAATGTGTCCACTTTTAAAAAGTTTTTAAAAAGTTTATCCTACTTAGTTGTGCAGATAAATTTTTATGTGAATTTTCAACATTTATGCGCATCTTTCCATTTCCGTTAAGCTTCTTTTTATACAATATTTCAAAATGCACATAAAATAGAAAAAAACAGCTATCGGTTACCATCTTCTAACATTCTTCAAAATATCTTCTTTTGTGTTCAGTAGAAAATAAAATCTTTTGGAACGACTGGGTGAACTGTGAGGAAATGTTTTATTTTTTGGTGAACTCTTCCATTACAGGCACAATATTATCATTGGCTCCTTTCATAAGATCATCGGATCTTTCAGGTTACTAAATTTTAGTTAGCAAAAGTTTTTCTGATCATTTAAAATACAATACACCGGTCAGAATAAGTATGCTATTAAATTGATACATTATGATAGAACATTATTTCACCCAAATTTGTCTAAAATCTGCACAAACTCAATTTTGGATTACCAATTCATTTTCATTTATAGTGCAAGTTAATGAGATGTACTGTATTTTGGTGTCCTAAACTTTTCAAATCTGTTAGAGTAAGATTTATGCATAAAGAGGTGAATAAATGTGTGTTTAAAGTCAAATTAAAAATAAGGTTAAAGCTGATTTACAAACCAATCAATCCCCTTAGCATTTGTATGTTTATTTATCTGACAGATGTTTAGTTTATCAGTGTTATCACTTCATCTGTCTCTGACAGTGCTACAGTATCTGATGCTCTACAAAATAACACAATTAATGAACTCTTCAAAATGTCTGGCTGCACCCTATTTATAAAAGTATCAATCAAATTACTTACAAATATGGACAATTATATTCAGACCACGAAGGAAAGTCTTTATAAGGATGTTTTTGATTCTTGCTTGTATTATTTTTATTACTTAGTTATGTTGTTTATATGGTATAATATAAATTCTAATGGTTGTATTAATTGGTACAGGACTGTTCAGAAACAGTCAAGACAAGAAGTTAAAAATGTATTGCTGAAAAATAGAAAGACAGCACATAATAACATCAATGACTTTCCTTATTAACCTTCTTAATGCATTCATCTGTATACTATTGTGTGTGTGTGTGTGTGTGTGTGTGTGTGTGTGTGTGTGTGTGTGTGTGTGTGTGTGTGTGTGTGTGTGTGTGTGTGTGTGTGTGTGTGTGTGTGTGTGTGCAATTTTTTTGGTAACACTTTACAATAAGGTTCATTAGTTAATGTATTTACTAACATGAGCTAATCATGAACAACACGTGTACAACATTTTTTAATCATAATTGAACATTTACTGATGCATTAACATCCAAGTCCATGCTTGTTAACATTAGTTAATGCACCGTGAGTTAACATGAACTAACAATGAACAACTTTATTTTCATTAACTAATGTTAACTAACATGAATAAATACTGTAGTAAATGTAATGTTCATTGTTTGTTCATGTTAGTAAATGCATTCATTAACATTAACTAATGAACCTTATTGTAAAGTGTGACCATTTTTTTTATAAATCATTTTAACGTATCATTTTATTATATTTATATTTATTATATTTATAATAATTATATTTATATAATTATATTTATTTCAAACAAACCAACATCAACCAAACTCAAATATTTAAACTAAGTAAATTAAAGTTGTTTGCACAAAAGTTCATGTTCAAGTGTAACTGAAGGTGTTTTTCTCATTCTGCAAGTCTGCAGTAGGTTTACATATACATTTAGTAAGTAAATTCAGTTCCCCTTCAGGAGGGGAACTTCAATGCTATGTGGAAAAACTTCCACTATGGGGATTTCGTCAGAATCCAATCATCTGAAAGAGTATAAAAACGGGCCAATGAAATGCCAATGAGTTGGCGGCGTCAGCGTGCACAGCTGTCTTGAATGACAATCAGCCTGGCATAAAAGGCTAGCATGTGCTCAGCAACGACATCCTTTTCGCTTTCAGAGCCTTTCACGAGCTTCTGAGAGAGTCTATGAGGGTATCTCCAACCTGTGTCTACAGAGAGAGATCGAGAAGCAGCTTCTCCCGGGCCAGAGCGTGTATACGCAGTGGCAGATGGTCGAGCTGGGTTGTTCTCCCTTGCCTGGCGTCCTTTGGGTCCGGTCCTCCAAGAGCGGTATGTATATAGGAAGCAAGTTTCCTAAAAGAGCAACACGGTTGTGCAGCGCGTCTTTTTCAAGACGTCGCTCCGACCGTGCGGATCTGGTTGCGGTGGTTTCCTGTCCCCGGATGATGGGCACGAGCACTGCGTTTCATGTCTGGGGGTCCAGCATGTTGATGCGGTGCTCGCGGGCAGTGCATGCCATCATTGTGATGTCATGTCTGCTGCGCAGTTAAGATCGCGGCTCGCTCTTGCAAAAGAGCGACCCACCCCAGTTGTCCCCCGCACTGCGGTTGGCACTCGGGCAGATCTGAGGGTTTCAGTGGGAGTAAATCCGCCGCCCTCGGGCTCGCGGACCTCTCGCTCCTCCACGCGCTCCATCCAAGCTTCAGGTGAGAGAAGCGCTCCATCCTCGGGTGGTCGCCCTCTCACTTGATGACACCGAGGATCAGATGTCCATCGCTGCATCGGAGGATGGGCTGTCATTGTCTGATGAGGATGCGAACCCGCTCGCTCCCTCCCTCCGGGGTGGAGAGCACGGTGTTGGCATCTAAAAAGCAGACATGATGGCCGTGCTTTCCCGGGCTGTTTCGGCCGTGGGTCTGGTGATGGTTTATCCCCCAGCCCCGCGGCCGGACCGACTAGATGGGTGTTATGTGGAGGATATAAGAAGGCAAGACCTTCTAAGCCTTCCGTCCCCTTCTTCCCGGAAAGTGCGCAGTAAGCTCACGCAGTCTTGGAGGGCACTTTTTTCTGCCCGATCTGCGTGCGCTTTCATCCTCACCATCCTTGGAGGGTTGGTTGTCATTGTCTGATGAGGATTCGAACCTGCTCTCTTCCTCCGGGATGATGGGCGTGGCGTCGAATCCAGAAGCAGACTTTGCAGCCGTGCTTCCCAGGCTGTTTCGGCCGTGGGTCTGGAGATGGTTTATCCCCCAGCCCCGCGGACGGACCGACTAGAGGGGTGTGATGTGGAGGAGATAAAGGAGGCAAGACCTTCTAAGCCTCCACGTCCCCTTCTTCCTGGATGTGCACAGGAAGCCCACGCAGTGCGCTGCGTGCGCCTCCGCCCTCACCATGCATGCTACGGCCACCTACCAGCGCTCCCTAGCGCAGGCGCTGGCCCAGCTGCGCGGGGATGGTTCCGACCCAGGACTGAGCATGAGCTCCGCACAGCTATCGACTGAAGTCGGCTGTGTGTGCCCCAGGGAAGGACGATGGTCACATTAGTGGCCCAGGAACGCCACCACGGGCTAAACCTGGTGATCTGCGTGATGCTGACAAAGTTCGCTTTCTTAGCTCACCCATATCCCAGGCTGGCCTGTTCGGCGACACCGTCAGTGAATTCGCCCAGGAATTCACGCCGGTGAGCGAGCAGTCGGAGGCGATGGGTAATACCATCTCTCGGCGGGATCGTAAAACCGCTCCTCCCCGCCGAGCCATCCACATCCACTGCTTCACGCCGAGAGCGCCCGCCTGCGGCTTTGCTCGGTCGCCCCCGCCTGCGCCTCTGGCCAAGCGGCTGCGCCGAGCATCTCGCAGGCAACCAGCGCTCCCCGCCCCAGGGCGCCGCTAAGTTCGGTAAACGAACCGCGAAGCGTCCCTGAGACGGGCCATCTGGAGAGGAGGAAATTTGCTCTTTCCCCGCTGGAGGGCGGGGCTCTTCTTCTAAACAGCGTTAAAAAACGCTATCAAAACCTCAGAGAAAGAGCATTTTTTCCCTTCCCCGGATGTGACAGCCCGAACACTGCCAGTCTGGGACGCTATGCTTTCCAGCTCGCAGGATCGGTGCACTTCGCCAGTGGCTCGCGGAGCGAGAGAGAACGGTCTCCTTTCTCTCCCCCTCCCAGCCCCACCTCCGGAGTACGGGTGCGAGACAAGAGTGAAGCTCTTGCCTCCTGCGGGACCCCAGTGCTTCCCGGTTGAGCCCACCCACTCCGCGCTGCCCCACCGCTGGTACGTCAGCGATCGTGCGGACGAAGCCACTTGCGAGGGCTCTGCCTGCCTGGTTAGCGCGGGCCAGCCCATCGCAATGGCTCATCCGCGCGATCAGACTCGGCTACGCGATTCAGTTCGCGAAACGGCCTCCCAAGTTCACGGGTGTGTATTTCACCAGGGTCAGCCCTGCGTCCGCCCCTGTCTTGCGAGAGGAGATTGCTGTCCTCCTGGCGAAGGATGCAATCGAACCGGTCCCTCCAGCCGGGATGGAGAGCGGGTTTACAGCCCACACTTCATCGTACCCAAAAAGAGCGGTGGGCTACGGCCAATCCTTGATCTGCGCTTTTTGAACCGCTGGCTTCACAAGCTGCCGTTCAGAAAGCTTACGCAGAAGCGCACCCTCCGGAGCGTTCGTCCTCGGGATTGGTCTGCAGCAGTAGACCTGAAGGACGCGTACTTTCTCCATACTTCCACGCCACCGTCAGTTTCCTGCGGTTTGCGTCTGAAGTCGAGTCTGGCGGTACAAGTCCTCCCCTTTTGGCTCTCTCTGTCTCCGCGGGTTTTCACCAAGCTCGCGGGGGGTGCCCCAGCTTCGGCTTGCGGGCATCCGCATACTCAATTATTTCAAGCGACTGGCTGATTTCAGCGCGCTCGCGGGATTAATTGATTACGCACAGAGACAGGGTGTTTCGGCACTTCGACCAATTGGGGTTTCAGGTCAACAGAGAAAAGAGCAGCCTCGCCCCCGTGCAGAGCAACTCTTTTCTCGGGTTGGAGCTGGACTCGATCACCATGACGGCGCGCCTCCCCCGAGAGCGCGCCGGGCTGATGCTGGCCTGTCTGAGAGAGTTCGACAGGAAAATGTGGTCCCACTGATATTATTTCAGAGGCTCCTGGAGCATATGACATCCGCAGCCGCGGTCTCGCCGCTCGGATGCTCCATATGAGACCACTTCAGCATTTGCTTCACGATCGGGTCCCTAGACGCGCATGGCACGCGAGCGCGCACCGGGTGACTGTCACTCCGCTGTGTCGCCGCGCCCTCAGCCTCTGGATGGACCCTGTGTTCTACAGGCCCGCGGGCCTCTAGAACAAGCGTCCAGGCATGTCGTCGTTTGACGGATGCTTCCAGTTCACGCTGGGGGGGCCGTGTGTTGCGGGCATGCAGCTGTGGTTCCGTGGTAGGAAACTGGTTGCATTGGCATCTTAACTGCCTGGAGCTGTTGGCAGTGTATCTCACGCTGCACCGTTTTTTACCGGTGTTAGAAGGGAAACACGTGCTGGTCAGGACGAACAGCATGGTGGCTATGGTGTATATCAACCGCAAGGGAGATATTCGCTGTCGCCGCATGTCTCAGCTCGCTCGCCGTCTGCTCCCCCGGAGTCATACGCGGCGCAATCGCTGCATTCCATTTTTCCCCGCCGAGCTCAACCGTGCAGCCGCTGCGCTCTCACGGCAGTTCGCCTGGGAGAATGGAGGCTCCACCCCCGACTATCCAGCTGTTATGGGTGCGTTCTGCGCACTGGCTACACAGCTGGCCCCGGGGCGTGCGTAATACGCATTTCTCCAGTGAGCCTACTCGCACAGATGCTGTGTAAAGTCAGGGAGGACGAGGAACAGGTCTATGCATTGCGCCTCTCAGGCCCAATCAAACCTGTATTCTAGCTCTCTCCTCATGATGGCCCCTCCCTGGCATGTCCCATGGAAGAAACTTCTTCTTTAGGGACAGGCACCGTTTGGCACCCGCGCCCAGTTCTATGGACATCACGTGTGGCCCATAGATGGAGCTCGGAGGACTTAGGTGACCTACCGTTAGGTGGTTAACACCATCACTCAGGCCTAGAGCACCCTCTATGAGGCATGCCTATGCCCTGATGTGGAGTCTATTCGCTGTGTGGTGTACTTCTCTCCGAGAAGGAAACCCCAAACATGCCAGATCAGTGTGATGCTATCCTCCTTCAGTTGGCTGGAGCCAAGGCTGTCCCCTCCGCACTGAGGGGTTGGCGTGGCGATCATCCCCGCTCTGAGGATGCGGCGATGGCGGCGCGCTGGGAAAGCATCGCCTCATCATCCAGTCCCCAGAGGCGCGAGACGTAGATATATATCCTGTCCCCTCTCTTACCCATTTGAAGATCTCTCTTAGGAGAGGTCTGCTCGATCACTCGACTCAGTATCTATATGATTTCTGTCCAGGTAGACAGCTCTGCTGGTCGCGTTGGCATCGGTCAAATGGGCGGGTATCTGGAGGCATTTTCGGTCAGCGAAATGTGCCAGCGTTTTGGGCCGGCCCACTCTCACGTTTACCTGAGACCCCGGCCCACCTAGGTGCCCTAGGTTCCTACAGCGCTCGTTTAGACTATGTAGTGAACCTGCAAGCGCTGCCCACGGAGGAGGCAGACCCAGCCCCTTTATTGCGGTGTCCTGTTCGCGCTTGCGTATTATAACGGACCGTACTCAGAGCTTAGATCCTCTGAGCAGCTCTTTATCTGTTACGGTGATTGGCAGATGGGAAGTGCCATATCTAAACAGAGGTTGGCCCACTGAACAGTGAATGCCATCTCCCTCGCTCATCGAGCTAGGGCGAGCCGTGTCCCCCACTCGGAGCGCGCTCCACTCGGAGCGCGCATCCTTTTGGGCGTTAGCACGCGGCGCCTCTCTAACAGACATTGTAGAGCTGCGGGCTGGGCGACACCTGAGCATTTGTGAGATTTATCTTCGAGTGAACTGATTTCCTCACGAGCGGTGAATGAGGAAATTCGGTTAGGTGTTGTAAAACGCTTGCTGCGCCTTTCTCTCTAACACAGAGATACGTGCGCTTTTCTCGCTTTGTCAGTTGAGTTCCCCACTCGGCGAACCCTGCAGAGTTCCTCCAAGGCCCCCAGCATCTGACTCAGCGGAGCAGTCAAATGTTGGCCCATTACGTTGTAGGTATGCCCGCTGGTCATCCCGCGTTCTGGGTATAGGTGCCTGCTATGTGCGATCCCCGCTGGCGATCCCATACGCTCACTCAGCCACGATGTAGTCCCCCCTCCTAGGCGGGCTCGTGTCTTCCCTCCCCGCTAACCACCTCTTCATATGTGCACTCCCCCTTCTCAGGGCTAGTCCATATGCTATTTTGCCACCAGGTCTCCCCCTCCGGGCAGCAGGTGGCCTCCGCAGCGTCCTCCCTATCGGGACTGAACGCTTTCCCAACGTACTGTCGTATTTAAAAATTCCTAGAAACTACTAGGTGTATTTTTACGACTCCCCGAAAAATATATCTAAACCAGAAAAGGTAAGTAAGGTAAGTAAGGGCCAGGGGACACGTTGGAGGACTGTGTCTCCAGCGATGCAGGTGCGCTCGTACTGCTGCGTGGCGCGCCCCTCACTGGAGACATGGTAAGGTTCTTTCGTTGTGGCGCTTTCCATAAATTTCCCCATAGTGGAAGTTTTTCCACATAGCATTGAAGTTCCCCTCCCGAAGGGGAACGCTCTGGTTACTAAAGTAACCCTCGTTCCCCGAGGGGGGGAACGGAAATGCTATGTTCCTTCGCCACAACGATTGTCCCTTAGCTGTTGAGTGTGAAAGCCTCTTCAGCTAGAAAAGGATGTCGTTGCTGAGCACATGCTAGCCTTTTATGCCAGGCTGATTGTCATTCAAGACAGCTGTGCACGCTGACGCCGCCAACTCATTGGCATTTCATTGGCCCGTTTTTATACTCTTTCAGATGATTGGATTCTGACGAAATCCCCATAGTGGAAGTTTTTCCACATAGCATTTCCGTTCCCCCCCTCGGGGAACGAGGGTTACTTTAGTAACCAGAGCGTTCCAGAGAAATATGGGGAGCATGTATTTAGATATTTGAATTGTTGTATTTCTTACAAATGAAAATAAATTATGTGGATTTTGACTAAACTAAGCATTTTTATAAACATTTATGTACTTCCTCTGGGTCATAATGGATACATTATGAGTGTTAAGGCATTAGCTAGTTAAAACAATGATGCTATGTGTTTATTCCCAAGTGATGCATGAACTAAAAAAATGTGCAGGTTTTGGGATTTTATTTATTTATTTCTCAAAAACCTTATTAAAAGATGCTAAATTATGTTATGGCATATACTTCATTTCTGATAAGGACCTGGATGAGAGATAGGTTGAGAGGCACAAACTTTGATATATGATATACACTCACTTTATTATGTACACCTGTCCAACTGCTCGTTAACGCAAATTTCTAATCAGCCAATCACATGGCAGCAACTCAATGCATTTAGGCATGTAGACATGGTCAAGACAATCTGCTGCAGTTTAAACTGAGCATCAGAATGGGGAAGAAAGGTGATTTCAGTTACTTTGAACGTAAAATGATTGATGGTGCCAGACAGGCTGGTCTGAGTATTTCAGAACCTGCTGATCTACTGGGATTTTCAAGCACAACCATCTCTAGGGTTTACAGAAAATGGTCCAAAAAAAAAGAAAATATCCAGTGAGCGGCAGTTCTGTGGGCACAAATGTCTTGTTGATGCTAGAGGTCAGAGGAGAATGGCCAGACTGGTTCAAGCTGATAGAAAGGCAACAGTAACTCAATTAACCACTCGTTACAACCAAGGTATGCAGAAGAGCATCTCTGAATGCACAACACGTCCAACCTTGAGGCGGATGGGCTACAGCAGCAGAAGACCACACTGGGTGCCACTACTGTCAGCTAAGAACAGGAAACTGAGGCTACAATTCGCACAGGCTCACCAAAATTGGACAATAGAAGATTGGAAAAATGTTGCCTGGTCTGATGAGTCTTGATTTCTGCTGTGACATTCAAATGGTAGGGTCAGAATTTGGCGTCAACAACATGAAAACATGGATCCATCCTGCCTTGTATCAACGGTTCAGGGTGTTGGTGTAATGCTGTAGGTGTTATTTTTCTTGGCACACTTTGGGCCCACTAGTACCAATTGAGCATCGTGTGTATTGTTGTTGACCATGCCCATCCCTTTATGACAACAGTGTACCCATCTTTTGATGGCTACTTCCAGCAGGATAACACACCATGTAATAAAGCGTGAATCATCTCAGACTGGTTTCTTGAACATGACAACGAGTTCACGGTACTCAAATGGCCTCCACAGTCACTAAATCTCAATCTAATAGAGCACTTTTGGGATGTGGTGGAACGGGAGATTCACATCATGGATGTGCAGCCGACAAATCTGCAGCAACTGTGTGATGCTATCATGTCAATATGGACCAGAATCTCAGAGGAATATTTCCAGTACCTTGTTGAATATATGCCACCAAGGATTAAGGCAGTTCTGAAGGCAAAAGGGGGTCCAACCCGGTACTGTAAGGTGTACCTAATAAAGTGGCCGGTGAGTGTATGTCTATAAACTGCCATTGTGTCAGAGTCTCCACAATATTTAATAAATAACAGAAGTATATTCTGATGCCTAAACTTCTATATACCTGCATTTCATTGCTTGTTGTATATGTAACTTGTGTTTGACAACTAAATATTGTAAATCTACATTCTGCAGGTGAAATATAAATGCATTTTGTGTGTGTGAGCTTTTGTCATCACTATGAAGAACGAAGATCAAAGCTCTCACAATTACAGCATACCATCACTCAAATCTGTATGTCTTTACCATCCACATATTAGTGGATGTCTGGTCTGAGGTCAGCTGTACCTGCTGATCTGCCCACCAACAGACCCAGACTCATTCTTTCACTCATCAGGGCAGTAATCAGAGCTCTCCCCTGACTCTGACTGTGGCAGACGCCATGCTGAATGAGGGCCAAGGGTACACAGGCAAAGACAAATCACTACCAGATGAGAGCTGGGGCTTTACACTGTGCATTTCCTTTCTGCTTCTCTCAGAGGGAGGCTAAGTGCCCTGCCAGGTTTTAAGTGGCCATAGAAACCCCACCAAACGGAGCAGAAGTATGTTGATGCGTGCCGACTCTACCGACCGATATCACAGAGACTGGTGCAACAAAACAGGGGTAGACCTTGATCGGTTTTGATGAGTAGAAATGTCCACTTCAATCAAACAGCCCATTCAGACTTCTGTATTGTCCTGGCCTGATTTGTACCCTGCATTCAGTTTCAAAGCATGTCTTGAACATTGGAGTTTGTCGTGGAGTTTAAGAACTGTGAAGAACATTTCCAATGAAGATAGCTAAATAATAAAAAATATATACTGTATATTACATACTACAATGGCTGAGAGAGAGAGAGCTTAATGCACTGCAACTTAAGAAAACATGTACATAGAAACACCAGCAAATTAAGAAAATATCTTCATCAGTTTGACAGCACATGTGTTGCAAATCCTCACAACACATACACATTCAGAACTGAAAAAACAACAACAAGTTGACTGAAGTAAGCATGTTGTATTTGCAGTATGCCATCTTTTCCATTATTAGCCTACTAAAAGTGCCTAAATAATTTTAGAATAAACAAAAAAACTTTCAGGACACCTACCTCATACCACCTACCTATAAACCTTCAGGACACCTACAACTTCACTGACCAATAGTTACTATACCCTGAACATCACCCACTATACACAAGACCAAAGGTGCTCAACCTTGTTCCTGGAGATCTAACTTCCTGCAGATTTCAGTTGCAACCCTCACCAAGCACACCTGCCTGTAATCACCAAGTGCTGTTTGGGTTCTAATTGATTTGATGAGGGTTGGAGCTGAACTCTGTAGGAAGGTAGATCTCCAGGAACAGATTTGAGCACACCTGCACTAGACCAATAGCCACACCTCCCTCTCCAAACAGGCACTTTTGGAAAACCAGTGAAACATAAAGATGGCTTGAGTCTTCAGAGCATTCCTATACCTATCATCCCCTCTAAGACATAGACTAAGACTTCATTCCTGCAATGGCAAGAGCCCAGAAATTACTAAGAAGATAGAGAACTTGTTCTGTTTTCAGTAAACATAACTTCCATCACCACTGCACTAAAGACCTGTTGCCTTGAGTGATGCCGTATGGCCTGGATAACTCACCTTAGCCCACCTGTCTGGAAGCTTGTATTATGACTAGTAGGAGCTAGATCAGCTGGTTCAGGTGTGTCTAATTACGGTTGGAGCTAAACGATACAGGACACAAGCCCTCTAGGAACCAGTTTGGGAACCCTGTTCTAGACCTTTATGAACAAGGTGTTCCTGGATTTCCTCCATCACTCCATCATCATCTATATCAGTGTTTCTCAACTACATTCCTGGAGGACCACTAGCTCTGCACATTTTCCATGCCTCCTTAACCAAACACACCTGATTCAGATCATCAGCTAATCAGCAAAGACTGAAAGACCTGTAATGGGTGTGACAGACAAAGGAGACATCCAAAACATGAAGTGTTGGTGGGCCTCCAGGAACGTGGTTGAGAAACACTGATCTATATTAACTTTATACACATCTACTCCCGGAACCTGTCCAACTGTTGCCAACGAGTGTTGTAGCTCTTTCAAAAGCTGAAAGAGAACCACTTGTACCTGAAAGCTGAAAAGTGGAAGTTCCTCTGCAATCATCTTCCATTTCCTCAGGTACATCATCAGCCCTGTGGGGATTTAACTGGATGGTAGTAAACCATCCAAAGCCAAAACTTGCCACGATACACTGCCAGTTGAGAACTTTAGTGATTTGTGTGATTTGTTAAATTTCACTGCAGATTCATGCCTTCTTTTTCAATGTTTAACTAAGGAGAGTAACTAAGACATCAGAAAGCAGGAGTTGTTGGCCATCAAACTCTTGAGGTGTGGAGAGATTGGCTGGAGGAAGCCAAAATGATAACAGACCACCATAATCTCAGGCACATCATCACCCTTTCTCCTCTCCACTAAAAAGCTGGAGTGTGGTATATGTTCTGGCACAAAATGGCTGCCATCGCAACATTCTGGTGAATGAACACACTAGTGAGTGATGAGGAGATTTATTCTGAGACACTAACTTTATCTGAAATTATCCACCCTCAGCCTGACTGAATGGGCATTAGATAAACAATTCAAACAGCAACAAGAGCCTTCTCCGCTTGGAGGTCCAGTAGGCAAAACATACATTGACTCAGCATTTTGTTTTGGCCTTTTAGACTCAGTCCATTCCTCTTTGGGCTCAGGACACCCGGGCAGCAAGTGAACCCTTTTACTTACTGGTGGCCCAATATAGTTGAGGAGGTGTCTTGGTATGTCAAGAGCTGCTCAGTCATTCATACCCAATACTCCTCAACCGATCCACCAAGAGAAACTGGTTCCTTGTCCAATTTCTATTTGACCATGGTTGCTCATCGGAGTTGAATTTTGTCCTGGTTCATCTCCAGTAAAAAAAAAGTAAAATCCAGGATCTCGGAAGATACCTTCAAGCTTAACATCATTGCAACCAGCATGGTTAGCCGAGAATGCTCAGCACTCCCTATTCACGCGTCTACTACTGCTCTCAGCCTGTTTCTGTCCATACAGAGAGGGTATGGGAAATTTGTACAGGATTGTAGTTTTTTTGCCCCATTAAAGCCATTATGTACACATTGAAGATATTCAGATATTCATACTGTATATGTTTTTGCTGCAAATCAAAGTTTGTAATTTTGTGATTGTCTTAATTGGTCAGTTTGGTTCATGGCTTGAAATGCTATAAAAACATTTGTAAATAAATAAATAAAATAAAACATCCCTATTGGAACAATTAATGGGGGAAATACTATATAAATGTATATATATATTAACTCAAACTATTATTTTCAGAGCCTGTTAATATTTATTTTTGTTCTTTGTCAGCTGGAATAAACAGTTTTGAAAGTAACTCAGTTCACTATATTTCATTTTGCTGTCATAGCTGTGGTGTAGACAATTTCATTCAATTTAGAAATCTATTTAATTTTTTTTACCGATAAAGCATTCCTGCTTAGGGTGTGTTCAGTAAAGATTGCTGAAAAGTTGGGTCTCACTTGCTTCCAAAACATCCTTTAAGATTCTGGAGAAAGAATTAAACAAAAGAAATCTAAACAAATCATTCATTCATTTTATTTTCGTCTTAGTCTCTTTATTAATCTTATTAAACCACAGTGGAATGAACCGCCAACTTATCCAGTATATGTTTTATACAGTGGATGCCCTTCTAGCTGCAACCCAGTACTAAGAAACATCCATACACACTCATTCACACACATACATATGGCCAGTTCAGCTTATTTAATTCACCTATAGTGCATGTCTTTGTACTGTGGGGGAAACCAGAGGACCTGCAGGAAATCCACATGAACATGGGGAGAACATGCAAACTCTGAACAGAAATGTCAACTGACCCAGCCGGAGCTGAGTGAACCAAGTGAACCAGAACTAAATATATTTATTTACTTTTTTTTTTAGCCTTGAACAAACATATAAAGAAAACCAGACTACAAATAGTAAAAGACCCATGTGTAGTTCAGTCAATGTTAAATTTAATGCATTGTGCACATATTTGCACTTGGCTTCTGTGAACAGTAAGGAACATCTTTGATTTGATTGGGTCTCAATCATTTTGACAATATTATACTTTAATTTTGTCATTATTCTATGTTAAACAGAACAAAGAATAATGAAGTATGGAAAAAAATGCAAGAACAAATATAGCTGCAAGCAGCAATTAAGGGGCCAAGCACTTCAGAGGCAGAATGAGCAAAGCAGTCCAGAGGCCAAAAGCAACAAGGTTAGCTTAATTATTGACTTTAATTATCAAATTACTGCAATTATTGGAAGGGGACAATGGTTATGGCCCTGTTTGGTGGTAAGGGAAAGCTTGCAAACACCAGACATTGAAGTCAACAGTGAAGTGCATGAGGTTTGAAGGGTCTTTCATGGCTCTAAATATTAATGATAATTCAGAATGCACAAGCTCAAGTTCAAACAGAGGTGTAACTGAGTAGAGTTGCTTCTCCAGAGGGTATTTCAATGAATTCATTTCCCAGATCATAGTTCCTTAAGTCTGGACAGATGAAAAGCACTATAGCCTAAAGGCTTCGTGCATATGAGAGGGACAAACACTGGGGTTTGGGATTCACCTGGGACAGGTAAAGATGACTTGGCTTCAGAAACAGCATCTACCCATCAGGATTTCGCAGCTGGAGTATGGCCAAGGAATGGCTGTCAAAACCCAATGGAGGAATTTTTGCATGTTTTGGATTTCTCTTGATAGGCTTTGCATGCAAGGAAAATCATTTTCAAAGGGAGCCGCACGAACACAGCATTAATCACGCAAGTGTCACCGGCTCCAAATAGCAACACGGCTTGGCCATATAAATAGGCGTGAGCACAACAATGTTGACCTTAAAAACATCCTAACATTATTTACAGATTCATTCAGCACTTTGTACTGGAAGTGACTTGTTGTTAGTGAGGACACTCCTTTGTGGCGACGAAACAAAGCATTCGCTTGGAGCCGAAAGTTGCAGTTGAGACACGGAGAAAAGACACTTAAGTGTATGTATTTTGGGTCTGACTTCCCTTGTGGTGGTGATGTTGTAATCTCTGTTTCCTGTGGCTCAGAGCCCCCTAGCTGCATGAGAAACTGTCATCAGCTCCATTTCCTCAGAGGGGTGCGCTCCATCAACACGCAACCGGCACAAAGATGCAGATGGAAACTGCAATGCTGAGATTATCTAGAATGAAGCATCAATGACCAGACAAAATGGTGGGGGTTGAATCTTATATAATACATATATATAGTTGAAGTCAGAATTATTAGCCCCCCTGAATATTAGCCCCCCTGTTTATTTTTTCCCCGCTTTCTGTTTAACAGAGAGAAGATTTTTTTCAACACATTTCTAAACATGATAGTTTTAATAACTCATCTTTGATAACTGCTTTATTTTATCTTTGCCATGATGACAGTAAAGAATATTTTACTAGATATTTTTCAAGACACTTCTATACAGCTTAAAGTGACATTTAAAGGCTTAACTGGGTTAATTAGGTTAACTAGGCAGGTTAGGGTAATTAGGCAAGTTATTGTAAAATGATGGTTTGTTCTGTAGACTATCGAAAAAAAAAAAAAAAAATTAGCCTATAGGGGCTAATAAGTTAATCCTTAAAATGGTGTTTAAAAAATTTAAAACTGCTTTTATTCTAGTCGAAATAAAACAAATAAGACTTTCTCCACAAGAAAAAATATTATCAGACATACTGTGAAAACTTCTTTGCTCTGTTAAACATCATTTGGGAAATATTTAAAAAAGAGAAAACTATATATATATATATATATATATATATATATATATATATATATATATATATATATATATATATATATATATATATATATATATATATATATATATATATATAATCTACAAAATTAGACTTATAATAGCTGAAACTTGAAACAGCTGAAATGTTGCCACATTAATACAAAAATTGAACTCAAATGACTTGAGCTGAATAATGACATTATTGTATTATATGTGCTGGGTAGATTTATTACACATTTTGATCTGTTACAAATTGCATGATGAAAATGTAGACAGTAACAATCTTGACTACTCAATTAGGTAATGCATTCTATTATTGGATTACCGTTGACCTAACAAGTTTTTAACATGGTTTTTTATTGTTAGAAATAGAATTAGAAAGAGAAATAAAATATATTTGTATCTTAATGAAATGATGCACAAAACATTACATTCAGGGTCCTCAAAATAAAAGAACTGCAAGAGGTTTATGAGTGACGAAAAGCTAAATATCGACACCATAAGATAGGTGAAATACTAAAAATTAAAATGTAAATAAACTCGATATTTTTTCAGTTATACATCAGAAATATTTAGCAACTTGAATAATTATTTGTCTCATACAAAATGTAATTGATTAAGAGTAGGGCTGCACAATATATTGTTTCAGCATCGATATTGAAATGTGATCATTCGCAATAGTCAAATGTGCCATGTTGAGTTTGTATTATAATTTATCATTTGCATGTGTTTTTGAGGCCTGTGGTTGTATAATGATTTTAAAAGCATTCAGACATAAGAAATTGTACCATTTGTAACATTAATAATAATTAATTTTATTGAATTAGGTTTATTTCTTATCATTTTTCATTTACTGTACCTGAATACTATTAGACTAGAGTTGAACCTGATACAACTCAGTTTGTTCAATTGTATCTTTTTCCTTACTGTATTTACAGATTGCTTATTAGATTTCATGGAGATGCACTTCCACGGCAGAATCATCCCAATCAATCTAACAATATAAATTCTTTCCAAATAGAGATATTAAGTCATCTGGTGAAATTGTATTCATCACAATATACAGTTGAAGTCAGAATTATTAGCCCCCCTTTGAATTGTTTTCTTTTTGAAATATTTCCCAAATGATGTTGAACAAAGAGAGGAAATTTTCACAGTATGTCTGATAATAACTTTTCTTCTGAAGAAAGTCTTATTTATTTTATTTTGGCTAGATTTAAAGCCGTTTTCAATAAAAAAAAAAAAAAAAACATTTTAGAGTTAACATTATTAGCCCCTTTAAGCAATTTTTTTTCGCCTACAGAACAAATCATTGCAAACTTGCCTAATTACCCTATCCTGCCTAGTTAACCTAATTAAGCTAGTTCAGCCTTTAAATGTCACTTTAGGCTGTATAGAAGTGTCTTGAAAAATATCTAGTCAAATATTATTTACTATCATCATGACAATGATAAAATAAATCAGTTATTTAAAAACTATTAAAACTATTATGTTTAGAAATGTGTAAAAAAAAAAATTCTCTCCCCTAAACAGAAATTGGGGAAAAAAATAAACAGGGGGGCTAATAACTCAGGGGGGCTAATAATGCTGACTTCAACTGTATATTGCAGAATATAAAAAGAAATTGCAATGTGACATTTTTCCAATATCTTGCAGCCCTAATTAAGATTTCCTTTGACTTTTTGAAGAAAATGTGTGATGTTTATCTGATTCTTATCTATTTCTGATCCTTCTGATCTGATATTTCTGTCACAAAATCAAAGTAAATTTGCAATTAATTTGTTTGCACAAGTAGCAGTTCCAGTCTTCAAACAGTAACATTAATAAATATGTGATTCTGAAAAGTAGGTTGATGTGGGCTAAAAAAAAAATCAAAATTCTGCAAAAATTGCCAGTTTTCTTGACCAAATGAAGAGATTAGCCATGCACATTGATAATAAACATTTTGAGTTTAAATATATTTACGGTAGGAAATTTACTAAATATTTTCATGGAAGATTATCTGTATATTAATAGTAAATAATATTAATATGAAATAATTAAAATGACCATTATTTTTTCACGCCTTTAATGAGCTTAAAGCTGGTATACAAATTACATGCGAGTACAATCAATGACCTCCAGAAAGTGCAAAAGTCAACCAGAAATTATTTAAATCCTATTACAGGAAATGGCTTACACTCAAAAAATTATGTTTGTTGTTTGTTTAAGCTACTTATTTAAAATGAGCTGAAACAACACAATTCTTGAGTTTTTTTTGGTGGGGACAACTTAATTGTTTTATGTTTTACGTAAATTTGTAAAAACTAATAAGAACTTAATTGCTTCATGTCATCCAAAGCACCAAACACCAAAGTGACTATGTGGAACCCAGCTTTTTTTTTTACAGTGTAAGTCGGCCATTCTGCTATTAGTAAGCATGATGAATGATTCCTGTAGTGTTTTTATGGATTACCACTGAAGTCATGATGCACCACAGCTTTTGTTTGCCCTATCTAACATTTTCTGAAAGGGTCTCCATGTAGCGCTGTAAGGAGACTCGCTGTGCTGTCACACATCTGCCAATGGGGCTTTCTCTTCCTGCGTTTGCTAGCTTTAATGCCAGCAGATCTGGTCAGGAAACATGACCACAGAGCTCCCCGATCAACCTGTCAGACCTCATTTACTCAAAGTCAAGGAGCTCTGAGACCCCTCACCTCCCAGACCCTCAGTGTCATGTTACAGCAGCCCCCCCAAATGCCATCACAACTCAACCTCATGAATGAAAGTCAATGAATAAACCAATGGCTCTCTTGTTGTCCAATGAATGATGCTTGCATGCTTTTTCTCTCGATGGGATTTTTGTCTTTTAGGGCATCTGCTATTTGCATTACAGTGACAACTGCAAGCTTGCACTGTAAAAAATGCTGGATTCCACACAATTGTTTCATGTTGTCACAACAAAAATCGATTAAGCTAACTTAATTGTTTTTACAAATTTAATTAGATTGAACATTAAATAATTAGGATGTCCCAAACAACAACTTAATATTTGTGTTGTTTCAACTCATTTTAAATAAATATTTTAAACAAGCATTTGAATAATAGTAAGATTTAGAATAATAATACGAATTTGATAATAATAATAAGAATAAAAAGAATAATAAGAAGAATTATGGAGGTAAAATAAATAAAGAAAATGTTAGGATGACTAAAAAATATAATATATAAAAAATAAAATATAAAAAATAAAATAAAAGCAACAACAAAATAATTACTTTAAAATTAACACTCTGGTATATTAACAAAAATTTTCTAGACAACATGGATCAGGGGATCTGATCTTGCTATGGAAAGATAACTGGAATGTTAGTTTGCAGGCCATTGCTTAAACCACATGTGGGCAGAGGAGCACAAAACAATCTTTACATCAATCTTAAGAGACAAAACAGAGCAGTCATAGAGTATAGAGAAATCCCGACAAACACATCAAATAAAGATCATTTGGCTTGCAAGAACATGGAAAGGCTTCTGGGATTTTTAAAGTGTTAAAGGTGCAGAAAACACACACACACACACACACACACACACACACACACACACACACACACACACACACACACACACACACACACACACAATGATAATGTCTATATAAAACATTTTTCCTACTGAACCAATTGAGACATAAAATCTACAAATTTTAGTCAAAAGAAAAAAAAATATGACAGAGAAAATAAATAAAATAATAAAAAGTAATTCCAAACAATACATAAAAAGAAACAGACAAATAACAAAAATAAAGACAACAATTTTAAAGTGAAGAGCATACCAAAACCCTATCGTAAGACTCAAAATCGGGATTTTAATTGAATACTTTTTATAGTAATACAAACCCCTTTGAAAAATCGAGAGATAAGACGAACGCTGAAACATGAAAAAAGGATGAATGACAAGATAATTTCAGCTGGTGATGTAATACATATTCTAACAAACACAACAAAAAAGTAATGATGTTCTTTCTCTGTCGGCGGCAATATCAAGAAACATTGTAACAAAAATAAACCACACAAAGATATTTGACAGCGAGCACGCACGAAAAACGAAGGTCTCCCCGGAGAGGAAATATATATTAAAAATCTGAACAGAAAGTCAAAGAAAAAAGGTCACGCGCTTTGACTTGACTGACACCTCTCACATATCCCAGACTGCTTTACATCCTCTACGTCAAACAGACCAGTCCACTGAGCCAAGAATAATCCGAGTGGAAGCTGATATTATTGCTCTTGTAATTAAGACGTCAGTGTCCGTTCAAGTAAAGATATATGTGAGCTGCGGACCGAAATTCTGTCAAACGTCGGGCTTGAAATTTAATAGAACATTAAATAATTAAATGCTATATATTTTCTTACAATGTGCGATGACGTGATTGACGTAGCCTAAATTAATCAGCTGAAATATTTCGGAAACATACAGTATGCAAACTATGTAAGTATCTATTTAGGTTAAATATTGCATGCATCAACATAAAGCTTACATGCGCTTGACTTTGATGAAATATTTTAATCATTTAACTGTTTCCTTCTTTAGAACTTTTTTATAATATATAATATAATAATATAATAGCAGGAATATTTCAGGATTTTTAAGCTTTATAATGTAAACTAAAACGTGTTACAACATTGCTCAATTGACTTGTTTGAAATAGACATTTAAAATAAACGAAATGCATTCGAAAACAAACTAATTCAACCAAGACTATCAAAATAAACAAACTCAGATTTTGTAAAATACAAACTAACATAAATAAACGACAGACATGCCGACAATTAATTTCTAGTGTTTATACGAAACGTGAAATATTTGTAATTGAAATATTTATTTATTTATTGAAATACCACGGTGAAATATTTATTTTTTGCAACCTTTAAGTATTTTCATTTTCATAAATGACAATATGAATATTTTTCATTTCATGTTTGCAAACCTAATTTAATTAGGCGCAGTATATGGAGAAACAAACCAGTAAAATAACACGACAAACACACGAATTGTAATGAAGCAAAAGATATGTGACTGCTACATTGTTATCCCTTTATTTTTTTTTTACATGTCAGACACATTCCCCTGGAGTTTAAACGGCATTTAGGGTATTTCATAGCAAAAACAAGATTCTTATTTTTAAAATATAGCCTATTTATTGTAGTTTCTATAAATTAGCAAGCATCTTAAATTATTATTATTATTAATGATAATAATAATCATTATCATTCATAACTATGTAGCATTATTAGGCTATAGGCTATTTAGCCTACGATGTGTAGGCAGTTGTAAAAAATCCTAAAAGTCGGTTTCAAAACATCAACAAAACTTGCATTCTTGATTTAACAAATATGACGGTGCTTACAGTTTGTGTATCTATCTTTTTTTCACGCAACTGACTCCTCAACTGATAGGCGTGTGTAAATGTGACAGGGAGGTGCGGCCAGAGGAGTGAGAACATGAGGAAAAGTTCCACCCTCACGGAGGAAAACAAAAGTTTGAGTTAAAACATGGTCGCGACGTGCATTCAGCAGCAGCAGCACCCATATGGATTAATTCTTTCTGTACAGGAGATCTGAGAGTGGATATACTGGACAATGTACTGGAAAAATGAACAAACCACATCGAAAGAGAGTCCAGGCAAGAACACTGTAAGTAACACATTTAAAATGTCTTATTTATTTTATTTATTAGTAGGCTATTATTAATTCTTTCTTGTTTTATTAATAAATAGGCTACTTGAAGGTGATCTTGGGGCTGCATGTTTTGGTGGATTTTCAAAAGTAAAAATAATCTGAATATATTCATCTTCCATAATAAACGCTGCAGGCACAATGCGTTTTATTTTTCAACACGTTAAACTAATATTTATCCCTGTTTGTCAGCAGCCGTCAGTTCTGAATTACGGACCATCTTCAGCTGTGCCTCGGGCAACGCCTGTGCGCAATTATTATAAATTGCGTGATGTGAAATTGTTTCTTCTTTTTCACGGAGACAGTCGCTTTTTAGGAGTTTGGATTTTGTTAAACATGTTTAAAAAATGTCTGAGTTTGGAAAACAGAAAAAAAACTATTCCCAATAGGCTACTACAAGGCTCTTGAAGGCGACATAAAACGGTTAATATTAGCCTACCTGAGGACTTCGAGCACTTGAAGAGGATGACGCCTTGCGTTCAGAATCGCCGGTGTTTGTCGGTGTCTCCTCTCGCTATAGAGGTTGTCATGGTAAACGGCGAGTGCTCGGCCCGGAGGTTAAAAGGCGGCAGCGCTGCGGACCTCTGTTTCTCTGAGCTACCGCTCTCGTCATGCCCGCGAGCTGTGGAGGGTCAATCCTTTGCACACCTCAGGTGATGCATGCTGTGATATTTAATAACCGTGACTCTTTGTACGGATTTCTACATGGCGCCTACATTTTGTCTTATTTATTTTTAGTTAACGGCTTTGGAAAGGCCATACAATTTAGGCAGGTCACTGACCTGATGTTCACCAAACGACACTGGTGATTCGGCTTCCTTAAATATATAATTGTTTATTAACATTAATGTTTTTAATATTTTTTTTAGGCTAAAACCCAAGAGCTGTTTGAAGAGGTATCGTGTTCGTCGTCGTTGTCTTTGTCGCCAAGCTCTTCACCTCATGCCATGACAGAGAAAGCCATATGTACCAGTTGCGGAACTGAGATTGTAGATAAATATCTGCTCAAGGTACGTATTAATTTTTTACACGTCTATAACAATTTTTCACACGACTATTAAAGTACTAAATTGCCGCCCAGCTCTATGTTCGCACATTCGTTAATTTTAACTGTTTCCATATTGTTTACCACGCTAATGTTGAATGTTTGGTCTGAAATCGTGCAAGTATGACTTAAAAACATAAGCAACATTATTTGACTGTGAACTAAACTACTTTGATGGTCGTGGCTGCTAATGTGATTTCCCTATTTGGAATTTACAAATAATAATTTTCTGAAGTTATATTGAGTCTGAATGTGCGAATATAAAACCAACTTTACCCGAATGGGCTATCCCTAGAGTGGAATAAAATAAAGCCAGTAAGCGTGTCTTTATTCACGCAAATATTAGCTACATCGAAAAATGTTGCTTTTCCACCTCAGGTGAACGACATGTGCTGGCACGTGAGATGCCTGTCGTGCAGCGTGTGCCAAACATCCCTGGGCAGACATATCAGCTGTTATATAAAAGAAAAGGAGATATTTTGTAAACTGGATTACTTCAGGTAATTGTTTTTTAATTCGAGGAAAAAGACATGCTTTTTAAATTTGTTTAATGAAAGGGTCAAGCTGCTGTTGGGCTACTATCAAATACTAATTCATTGTGTTTTTAGTTATTATAAAGCATTTCAAATCGGTCATGCTTTTAGATTTTCTTAAGTGATTGTGTTCTCTTAAGTCTAGAAGATACAGCTGTGCTTTTTTGTAGTAACTCCACAAGAGTCATTACATTGCATACTTTCCCTCAGTGTTTTCCCCCTTAATATGTAAAATGAACAATAGTCCACCTATGTTTTCATTCCATCTCTGTGGTTTTTCCTGCAGTTCCGTATCCATACACCAAACAACCGGTGTTAACCTCACTGAAAAGAAGCAGCACAAAAGCTTGTTTACCTTTTTAAAAATGGAAGTTCTTATCAAAGATTTGTTTCTTACAGGAAATACGGAACGCGTTGTGCTCACTGTGGCAGAAACATCCATTCAAACGACTGGGTTCGCAGAGCAAAAGGAAACACCTACCACCTGGCATGTTTTGCCTGCTTCTCCTGCAAGAGGCAGCTGTCAACTGGAGAAGAGTTTGCCCTGGTGGATGAGAGGGTTTTGTGTCGTGTGCACTACGACTGCATGTTGGACAACCTGAAGCGTGCCATGGAGAATGGTTAGACGCTGCCTGGATTTTTATTTCAAGTTGACATTTTCTGAGGATATCTAGTACCTGATATTTTACAACAAACACTGAATGTTTATCACATCTGCATTCATTCAGTTCCTGTGGAACAACAGATTGGGTTAAAATCTCCTTTTTCTCATTCACTTTTTCTTTTTGTGGTTTGCTGTAGGAAAAGGAGTGAATGTGGAGGGAGCGGTTCCCTCAGAACAGGAAGTAAATCAACCTAAACCGGCCAAGAGGGCACGCACAAGTTTTACAGCTGACCAGTTACAGGTTAATACAGCATCTTTTTCTTTAAAAGTAATTAAATGACTGGCTGCTTGACTTTTTTTTTTTTTTTTTTTTTTTTTAATTAATTAATTTTTAAATAAAGGTGATGCAAGCCCAGTTTGCTCAGGACAACAATCCAGATGCTCAGACTTTACAAAAGTTGGCAGAAAGGACTGGTCTCAGCCGGAGGGTTATTCAGGTAAAACTCAGTTCTTCCAGTTAAAACAAAATAAACATTTTAACATTAGAAGTCCTTTATTTTATTGTTGTCCCAAGAATGCACTGTGTTTATTTTAATTTAAATAATTTTAATTATAAAAAAAAAAAATTAACATGGCATTTTAACTCCTTGATTTATTAAGTTTAAGGCTTAAGATCTGCAGAAACCAAAGTTGACCAAGAGCAGAATTTCTTAGTCATGGGATTAAATGTTTTACAAATATCTGAATAACCATAAAAAATGTTTGCTTAGTTTCAAAATGAAGAGTTCTAAACTGGGAAAAATATGCCAGTGTGATTATTCAATTTCTTTTTAGTCTTCTTGGGTTTATTTAATTGGGTATCTGACTTTTTAAATTTATTATTAAATTGATAAATCTGGCACTTTTATTGTGCATTGTGATCTGAATGTTTAGTAAATTTTTTCCATATTCAAGCTTTTTTGGTGTTTAAATACAATGTAAATGTGTTGGAAATTTTAAAAACCTTAACTTTTAATCCAGTTTACTATAATCCAGTTTTTATTTCAGTTTAAACTTTGTCGCAAAGTTCTTAAATGTACCTTTTTATAACCCCTTCAGAAACCCCAAAAATTACTGTAATTCTTTGAGAAATCAAATGTTGCAATGGTTTTATTTAATGTTTGAGCAATAAAAAGCAATTGATGCCATTTTATAACCCAATTATAAGGGAGAAATTATTGAAACGCATTTTTCTAGATTTTTTTTATTTGTATTTTTTTTTACTTATACTTATTATTATTATTATTATTATTATTATTATTATTATTATTATTATTAATATTTATTTTTTATTATTTATTTTTTATTTTTTTTACTTAAAATAATAATAATGAATTTTTTTCTGTATTGTCAATACCCATGTTGGTAATCTTTCTGCCACCCAGGTTTGGTTCCAGAACTGTCGAGCTCGTCATAAGAAGCATGTCAGCCCGAACCACTCTTCAGCCGCACCAGTGTCATCCCTGCAGTCGGCTCGTCTCTCTCCTCCTCTAATAGATGAACTTCAGTACACTGCTTTTGCCCCTGTGGACACACCAATGCTGACTGCACTACACTCTTACATGGACGGTAAGGGTTTTCTTGGATTGTTTAAAGCTTTGATAGCATATTTTTTTCTCTTTATTTTTATTTATTTTTATTTTTTCATTAAACCTTTAACAGCTATCATAACCACTTGGTTGACCTTTTATCCATAGGTTATAATTATTATTTTAATTGCTTATTACTGTTTATCAGAGTTGTCAGTATATTCAATGAAACGTGGGCCAAAAAATTATTTAAGCAGTGCATCTTAAGTGTAATACATTTTTTATTATTAGTAACTTAAACTTGTTGTTGTTGTTACTATTATTATTATTAATTTTTATTTTTTATTATTAGTATTTTTTTATTTATTGATTTGATATTTTAATTGTGAGCCGGTTTTAATGATATATATATTTTTCCTCTTTACTCTTCAGTCCACTCTCCCACTTCCCTGGTGCTGCAGCCTCTCCTGCCGCACTCGATGACACAGCTGCCCATCAGCCACGCCTGAGACGCCACCGCAGACCCACCGTCAGGTCAGAGGACAGCATGAGGAAATACTGACTGAGTCTTGAACAAGACCCATGCTACTTTCTTTCATGGGCACTTACTGAAGGATTTGCAAAGAGCAAAAAAAGCAACGTTTCAGCCTAATTGTGAAAGTCTGAAGTTTTTGTTTAATATATATTATATTATCTATATAGTGATGGAATAAATGGCGTTTAATTTATTTCTTGTATGTGACTGAGCACTTTGTTTTAAAATAAATCTACCATGGATTTCTTAGTTTCTGGTTTAGTCAACAGTTTTTTGGTTTTGTTGTGTGGTGGATCTAAAGAAAATTGGAAGCTGAAGAAAAGGCAATAAATTTGATTTTTCCACTAGTGTTGATCAAATTAAAGTGGTTGTTTGGCTTTATTTGATTGATTTTTGAACTTTTGAGGTTTAAGTTTATTTATAGGTGGAAGGATTTTTGGAAACATGATTATTATTATTTTATAATCTAATAGTGTATATTAAATGCTTTTGAAGAATGCTTAAATTTCTTTGACTTTCATTGCATCTTGCAAGAACATTGTTAGTCTGTCATGATGAAGGTATTTGGTCATGGTCCTTTCTAGCTTTTTTTTTAATTGCTAATGTGTGAATGGGTTGTAACTAATGTGATGTCCAAGAGTTTCAATGAAATCATTTGGATTTAACATTCAAATGAAGGATTTTTTTTTATTTATTTTTTTTATTGAGAAATGAGTATGTAAAGTACATGGTATGAGGCATAGATTGTTCAGAAATATGCACAATGTCATTTTGAGCTGTAGAATCAATTTGTCAATCAACGCAAAGGGGTTCATTCAAAGAGATTGATATGGATGGCCTGTCATTTCATTTACTTGCCTCATCTGTTGCCAAATTTCTCAGCGCTGTGGACGGTGTCTGGAATCTGGATGCTCTATCAGAATAGTTTTGCAAAGTTATTTATATTTTTTATTCTGTTAATGAATCAGTCGGTGAAAGCATTTTGTGAGCAACGAGTCACTTAATTCGTTACGTATTCGCGAGCATGAGCATACATTTTCTGACTGCAGTTCACTTAATGGCCACCGGTGTCGACAAGGGTATGTATGTGCACTCGATATATCTTTAATGGTCAGACAATTGACAGATTTCGTAGAGATGCAGTGCATGACAATCAGTTCAATATTATAATAAAAACACACCGTTCTTGAGTAAAACAATCTGATTATTAGAACCTGCTGACATATTCATAAGACGGTTGTTTATTTCCGTTTGTCGGTCGTCTTGCGAGTCTTCCTGAGGATCTTTCTCAGCGAGCTGGTTGTGCAAAACGGCCGAGCAGCTGATCCATCATTTTTCTCCAGGTCTAGAGCTGTAAGCAGACATAAGGATGATTGTGTACGTGTGGGGTTAAACTGCTTTGTGTTTAACTTATCCCAAAGTTGGAGCCATTTCCGTTAACTCTGGTGTTATGTTACTGGAATGCATTCGTTACTCTTAAAATATCACCGTAGGGTTAAGCGTATAGCCAACTAATGGTTTTTGATGAGAGATCCACAAAACACATTTCTGAAAAATCGGTGGTGATGAAGTTTTAATGCATTTCAATGGCAGTTTAATAGAGGGAATTGGTCATGAGAAATAATGTTTATTAGTGAGAGATTAATCACAGCTGTGCTGTATTGTTTGACAAGCGCGGATGAAAAATGGCTTCGTGAGAAATGTCATGTGCAAAATGGACCTAAGAGAAGTCATTTAGGGAAATCTCTGTATTCTTTAAATGGTTTTATTAATTTAAATAGAAAAATCACAATTTCATTTTGTGGTACAAAAAGTACAAATGCAATATTTCCCACTCCTAAACGTTACAAAACTGTTTTCATCAGGGATTATAAAATGTTAGCACTTGTATATCACGGTACAAATAAACCTACTGTAAATGTCTACTGACATTTTCAAGAAGGACAATTCTTTCATGTTTCCAATTATTCTCAGAAAGATACTTCAAAATAAATAGAGATACACCTACAAAAACAATTTAGTTCTTTAAGCTTCCTCAGGAAATAAATGGTTACAAGAGAAGTTGAAGTGCTTCACTGAATTTCACTTGCTGATCCTGATGGAAGCATTTAGAAACATACTATTTGTCTATAGCGACTGTCCTTTTCTCAGACTGATATAACACAATCACTTCAAGTACACAGAAAAGAAGATATTATGAAAGCCCTTTGCTGATTACGCATAACCCGTGAGGGTTCTGTTAACCATCTATCTTATATTTTGAGCTGGGAAAACTGACATGCATTCATAAATATGGGTTCTACATAGACTCACATGTACATTAGTGATTGTGTTCATTATTTACATGTAAATAAACCACTGCTTGCATTTTAGTAAGAGACATTCAGTAATATTCACCAATAATGAACACCTCTGGTGTAATATTCAGAGGAATGTTTCATTGAACTGAAAATACTGTTAAACTGATCTGGAAGACTGTAAAATTGACTACATTTCTCTATGTTCTGTGATATGGATCTAAAGAAAACCACACCACATGGAGCTCGGAGAAAGCAGAATAATGCCCTAAAATAACTTCATTGACAATTTAAGAGACGTTTTTAACCCTCTTCTGTGCTATATTTTTATGCAGGTTTAGCAAAACATGATGTTGATATGACTGCAAAAAATAATGTCTACTTGTCCCATTTCTTGAAAATCATGGTTATAATTCATAGCTACTCACTGTTTCAATAGTATGAGACATAGAACCTGCTTTTAAGGAACTTAATCATAAAGAATGATTATTATTCAATTTTCCACATTAGGGCTTTTCTCTAATTAACTATGGGCCATTCTTAAAACCGTGGTAAACAGGGTCCAGTATTATTTTGCTTTCCGTTACTGTTACACTTAAAATATATGTTCATCAACAATTCATATGAAAATACATATAAAATGATAAACAGTGCATGGATAAAAAATGATGTGCATTACACTTAGCACTGACACTTATTTTTAGGTCAGACTTAAACAAGTAAAACAAAAAGGTTTTTATGACATTTTGTCATAAATTGTAGGCCAAATTCTCCAAAAAAATAGTCACTACAACCTTAACTTCTCCCTTTTTTGTTTGTTCTGTTTATTTATTTTGGTAATTAAGAAAATTAGGGACAAGTAGAAATGAGTATTTATCATTTTTAAAGGAAAAGTATTCATTTAAATGGGTCATCGGATGCCCACACTGTGAAAAATATCTGTAAATTCGCAGTTTTCCATATTTTGTGATTCATGTTTTTATTTCTCCCAGTTTATTTATGCTTTTGAGTTGCATTATGGGACCTTGATATTTCTTCCAACAACTTTTAACCTAGTGACTTTTATTATTTGCAATAGTTTATAGTGAAATATTGTCGGCGTTGGTGTTGAATATTGTGGTACAAAAACCTTGTAATAAACTGCCAGTACATTTTATGTTATTTTACAGACTTAATTCTCTATAATATTTCTTATACATTATATACAAGACTACTAAAATGTCAATAAAAGTCACTCTGTTAAAGTTTAGAGCTATATTTCCAACATCAAAGTCGACAGAGCAGAGATCAACATCCCAATGTAATTCACAACTGTAAATAAACGGGAAACACTTGTAAATCACAAAATACAGAAACAGTTCTATTTTTTACAGTGCATGTTCCAGAAGTAAATATGATACTATGGCGTCCTAAAGGGACAGTTCACCCAAAAATGAAAGTTATGCCAATAATTATTCACCGTCAAGTTCGAAGCTCAGAAGGATATCAAGAACATTGTAAAAAAAAAAAAAAAAAAAAAAAAATTATATATATATATATATATATATATATATATATATATATATATATATATATATATATATATATATATATATACACACATACATACACACGCACATATTTATACAACAGTTCTGTCTGGTTCTCGAATCTGATTGGTTGATAGCCGTATGATATTCTGCAATAACAGCACTCGTACAGCCTCTTTAGACTTGTGTATTACTCCACCCACATAGAGTGACAGCAGATCAATAAACTCACTATGGTTCGACATATTGCAGCTGTTGGACAACATAATGTACTTTTGAGGTGTTTTAGATGAGAATGTAGTTGTTTAGATTGCAACTATAGAGTATATTCATAAGGACAGTGTCTATTTTAAATATTTATAATTTCTGAGAGGCAGTGCGTTGGCACCCATTAGCCTGTCATTGTGATGGTTGATGCTTTGCCACACGATGGTGTCAGAGACCGCATAATAAGCCCAGAGGAGAAAAAAAACCCAGTGTAATTTTAAACAACAGATGATCAAATCATTATAAAACAGGTAAGTGACTTTCAGAGTTGATCTCTCTCTTGAATGTTGTAGTGTTGTATTTATACCATAATAATCTGGTAGTGTTTGCTTTGCTTTGGCTTTTTCGGGGTTAATTGTTGTGATGTCCCGATTGAAACAGAAAAACTGGGAAATGTCTCTAGATTGATGGCATTTGATGCCATTCACAACTTTTAATCTTAAAATGTGAGCAAAATCACTTGTTTTGTCATCACTTTAGACATTACGCCAGAGAATCATTCAAATACTAGTTCTAAAGTGACGTTTGTGAAGTAGCAATGATTTCTGCTGTTCTGACGTCAGCTGCAGATGTGAATAAATGGCAAAAGAAAGTAGTTCCTCATACAAAAGGATTTTGATTTTCTTTTTTTTTATACACGATTATGTCGTCGAACTGTTGTATAAATCAAATCATTGTTTAAAAATAAATACTAGACAGATTTTTACCATTATAAGGTGGTTACCTACATACTGCGATACCAAACTGAACATTTTCACAACATGCTAAAGTCAGTTCTGCATCCGTTGACCCCTTTAATATACCACAGAAATGATCTTCATATAGTGCACATTATAAAAACAGAATTGACATGATCACCGAGCAAAATAATTTTCTCATGTTAACACCAAATGCTTAACATGACAGTTTTATAATAAAACGTGAAATCCGATGCTGTATACCAATGTGTGCATTGATTTTAAAGGGGAAGTCCTGCAGGGAATCTCAGATTGGATTTAGTTTGCAGCTGTAAAACCAGCTTAAAAGTCACACACGAGTGAAGAAAACTGCATTCAATTGATCAGTCATCGAGTTTTACGCTGAAAAAGCAAAAGGAGTTCCATTAACTCTCATGTTGAATGTTTTTTGTTTCTCAAGATGTCCAGTTTAATAGATGTCGCTTGACTGAGTGATCATTTTCCCAGAATAAGGCAGCAGTCAGCAGTAAGAGGCAAACATGTTAGTATGCAGTGTCGGTCTGGGTCAGAAAGGCCAAAGCTCAGTGTCCTGGGTTAGTAGTTGTTACAGTGCAGAGAGAGTCTTTGGTCTTTTTTGAGGTGGATAGTCACGTCACCACTTCCCATAATCCTCAGCTCCCATTATAAAATGTCCAGCTCTAATATACTGTAAGTTAATGCATGCTATGTTTGTAAGTCCAGTAAGAGTTTTGCTCATAGATTCCATGAACAATCTATTTGTTTTTATCCACGTGACTTTTTGGGGCTTTGCTCAGCCTTTCCCAGAATTCTTTTCAGGCCAGGAGACATGAAGAAAGGCTTGGCTGTCGTCCCATCATTTCTTTCTAAGTCCTCGCCTGTGAATGCAGCACAGCATCGTGGGATTGAGAAAAGATGAAAAAAAGGGTGTTCAGGAGGAATTGGGAAAGAAATAAAGATTATACTGTAGTTCCACAAGAAGATTAAGGTATAAAACTAAAAGGTATATCAAATAAACTGCATAAAAAGAGAAGGTTTAAAGCCAGAGGTTTCATGCTAAGAGGAAGCTTTGTGGAAGCTTTTTTCTTGCACAGGATTAAAAAATAAAGGCAATTGGCAACATTTTCACAATTCCATTTTTTCCATTTCATAATTCTGACTTTTTCTCTCATAACTGTGAGATTAAAAAAGACAATTGTTTATAAGTACAGTGAACTCTTTTTAAACAAAAGAAAATATATATTTTTTACACACTTAGAATTTTGGGTTTATAGCAATTTGGGCTTTATAGTTTTATAGATTTTCATTTTTTTCCACATTTTGAGTTTAGATTTCATAATTATCCCCCAACCCACTCGAATATTCCTAATACGTTTACTTTTATGCTCATTTATTTCATTTTATTTGATTTAAATTTTGCAAAGATTACAAACTTACATCAATTTTATAGATTTTTTTTCGTTTATGTGTAGTAAGATTGGCTTTTTACCTCAAATATCAGTTTCAGTACAAATGAAAAAAGTACTATAGTAATATAGTAAATGCTGTAGTGTTTTTGAACTATACTAATGTAACATACTGGAGTTAGTCTGCTGTGGTACTTCTATAGTTGTTATCTATATTAATTTAAACAAATACAATACTGTAGTTTTCTTAACAGCCAAACACTAACACACACACACACACACACACACACACATATATATATATATATACTCACCGGCTACTTTATTAGTCACACCTTACTAGTACAGGGTTGGACCTCCTTTTGCTTTCAGAGCTGCCTTAATCCTTCGTTGCATAGATTCAACAAGGTACTGCAAATATTCCTCAGAGATTTTGGTCCATTTTGGCAAGATAGCATCACACAGTTGCTGCAGATTTGTCGACTGCACATCCATGATGCAAATCTCCCGGTTCCACCACATCCCAAAGGTGCTCTATTGGATTGAGCTCTGGTGACTGTGGAGGCCATTTCAGTACAGTGAACTCATTGTCATGTTCAAAAAACCAGTCTGAGATGATTCGTGCTTTATGACATGATGCGTTATCCTGCTGGAAGTAGCCATCAGAAGATGGTACAATGTGGTCATAAAGGGATGGACATGGTCAGCAACAATACTCAGGTAGGCTGTGGCGTTTGATGCTCAGTTGGGACTAATGGACCCAAAGTGTGCCAAAAAATATCCCCCACACCATTACACCACCACCAACAACCTGAACCATTGATATAAGACAGGATAGATGCATGCTTTCATGTTGTTGAGGCCAAATTCTGACCCTACCATCTGAATGTCACAGCAGAAATCGAGACTCATCAAACCAGGAAACATTTTTCCAATCTTCTATTGTCCAATTTTGGTGTGTCTGTGGGAATTGTAGCCTCAGTTTCCTCTTCTGACAGGAGCGGCACCCAGTGTGGTCTTCTGCTACTGTAACTTATCTGCCTCAAGGTTGGACGTGTTGTGTCATCAGCAATGCTCTTCTGCATACCTCAGTTGTAGCGAGTGTTTTTTTGAGGTACTGTGTGTTGCCTTTCTATCAGCTGGAACCAGTCTGGCCATTCTCCTCTGAGATCTGGCATCAACAAGGCATTTGCTCCCACAGAACTGCCACTTACTGCATATTTTTCAGACCATGCTCTGTAAACCCTAGAGATGGTTGTGCATGAAAATCCCAGTCTGGCACCAACAACCATGCCATGTTCAATGTCCTTTAAATCATCTTTCTTCCCCATTCTGATGCTTGGTTTGAACTGCAGCAGATCGCCTTGACCATTTCTACATGCATAAATGCACTGAGTTGCTGCCATGTGATTGGCTGATTAGAAATGTGCGTTAACGAGCAGTTGGACAGGTGTACCTAATAAAGTGTCCGGTGAGCATAGTAAACTAGTGTTTTTGATGTATACTAATGCAACGTACTTGAGCTAATCTGTTGTGGTAATTCTATAGTTGCTTTGGTAACACAACAGCTATATTAATATAAACAAATACAATACTGTAGTTTTCTATACGCCACAATACAATAAACCACAGTTTACTGTAGTAAAACAAACGTAGATTACAGTTTATCAGTTCACTATAGTTAATACTATATGCTGTAGCTTTTATTAACAGTGTTATAAATGCTATAATATAAACAGTATAAAAACTCTTAACTATAGTATAGTTTAAAACCACTTTACTATGAGTTACTTTAGTACTTTTTCATGTTAGTGTTTCATTCTTTTCTCGCTCTGGACTTCTGAGCTTATATTTTACAATTTTGTGTTTTTTCCCCTTTGAAATTCTGAAGTAATTTACCTTTTTTTGTTGGTTTATTTATTTAGTTTTAGTTAATTTTGTAAAGGTAATAAGCTTCCATATATTGTATAGAGATGTTAACATTTTAGCTACATCAGGGGTGCTCAACCCTCTTCCTGGAGATCTACCTTCCTGCATATTTCAGTTGCAACCCATATCAAACACACCTGCCTGTAATCATCAAGTGCTGTTCAGGTCCTAATTAATTGGTTCAGGTGTGTTTGATCAGGGTTGGAGCTGAGCTGGGGTGCGTTTCCCAAAACCACCGTTAGCCAACTAAGGTTGCAAGTTCCGTCGTTACAAAGATAGTTCTTTGAATTACTGTTTCCCGAATCCATCGTTCCAACGAACATTCGCAAACTGCGTCGCAAACTTGAGCACTTGAAACTACACCTCTGGAGCTGTAGTTAGAAGCATAGTTCCTGGCTGTGTTCTATTCCCACCCTATTCATTTAGAACATTCTAACATTCAAAGTTGGAATTATTAAAAATAAAAAAGCATTAAGTTAATCTCTCTTAGGTGTAATTTGCTTTCAAAGTATTTTTACAGTTCAGTTTTAGCGATCTTCATGTTTACAATTGTGCTCCCTTCGCAGTGCACTTTGAAAACATTGATATCATTTTGAACACAGCCTCATGGCGAAAGCTATAGGTATATTTAAAAGCGGAAATTATGTTGCGTCTCCAAAGCTTGTGAAAATAAAAAACATAGCATACGTTAATTATTTTACTTTATAGTGGGTTATTTATTAAGTATCTCTACTGTATATGACATGGGTCTGTTGGTTAGAACTTTCTGCTGTGGTTTGCATGTGTCAAATTGTAATTTTTAAAAAATAAATAAACAATATCCTAAATAATAATAATCATTAATATTATTATTAAAGTAAATATATTTATAATAAATAGCCTCATTATTTATATGATTTATATATGATATTAGAATAGTAAGTGATTTGCACTGTAAGTGATTTTATGTTTTAGAATAGAATATGTAATGTTCAACTTCTCAATAATATTAGTAAAGCAAACATTGGCCCTATATGTGCCCTTTACATATATTTCAATTAATATGGAAAATGAGTGCATGTTTTTACCAAAACTAATATTGGATTTTATTTTAAATGCGTGTTTGTGTAAAACAATATAATTTGCACGAAGAAATGATGGGGTTGTTCTCTAAAGAAGTTACTCCACCCCGTTTAGAGCATAATTATGGGCGTTTTACGTTATAACTAACGTGGTTCAACCGATAGATCTGCGACAGAGAAACTACGGGTTTTGGGAAACACTCGTCGCTACATCGTTCTTTTGCCAAACGATGCATCGCATTACGATAGTTCAGCTGCGAGTTACGTCGTTGTTTGGGAAACGCATCCCTGACTTCCAGCAACAGGGTTGAGCACCCCTGGGCTACATGAATGGATACTAGTATATGATTTCATGGCAAAATGTATCAAAACATTAAAAATGTTTACTGTAGCCTACACTGTAAAAAAATTATATGATCAATTAGTCATGACAGCATATGTTTTTAGCTCAAGTGTAACTTATTAAACTAAGTTAATCATGTTCTAACTTAATTTTATAAGCAACGCAAGCTGTTTTAAGTCAGTTTAACATAAGTTTAATGAACTCATAAGGTTAATTTCATTCAACTTAAACATTTAAAACAACCAGGATTTTATTACAGTGTAGCCTACTTTTTAAATCCTTGCTCGCCAAATAAAAAATAGGTTTTACATCAATATTACTTGTTACAGAAATAATAGCAGCAATACTTACAGAAACAGAGGAACAAGGTGTCCACACACATTGCATAGACACTGAAGAAGCTGTGTGCAATCAAGTATGAGCCCAGTATTACTGTCTGTCAAAGAAAACGAAAGCTGCCAGTCAAAATACCACCAGAGCCAGTTTGAAAAAAAAAAAAAAAAAAAAAACAATTTTGAAAGACTTTCTCACCAAGAGAGGCACGCAGTAGTAATTCAACACTGGAACCTCTTCCTGGATGATGGGTATCTTGCGTGTAAAGAGGAAGAAGGCAATAACACCTGCAGGACATAATTGATGGAGGAGTACTCAACCACAAACCTCAAGACTGTTGTGCAACTCGGTGTGAAACTTCTGCACTCTCGCGCTCTCTTGTGGTCAATAGAAACATTTCCGTGAATTCTGAATTACTGAGGCACGTTAATTTCTGATGCGTTTTGTTTTTAAATGCATTTATCAGACTATTTTATCCTCAGCGACTTGGACTGCATTGAAGGTAAGTTATTCATTCCCAAATTCCTCTGAAGAAACTGATTTAACTTGTCAAAAACAAACCCGTATGTCTACTTTTATGCAAATAGCCACAATTAGACCCAGCAACTAAGATGTAATTTGCTAATTTTGATTGTATAAGAGATCTTTTTTTTCTGAAACTGTCAGTTCTTAAATAAATGATGGTGTTTATAAATTCATAAATGTTAAATTATTGCACAATTTTCTTTTGGGGGATAAAAATCTAAATCAAAAAGTTGCAAATTGACATGAGATAGCGTTGGTTATTTTGGCATTATAATAACTAAATAATTATATTAACCACATTAAAAAATAATCTCATGATTTCTGATCGTGTTTATTAAATTTAGGGTAGGGCAAAATACATTGAAATAAATACCTAAATTTTAAGTGTAAATATGTAGGCCTATATCATAAATACTGCCCATCCCTGGTTAAGTTTCATTTTCATCCATGTAAATTGACTTTGTTTCTGTTTTATTACACTAAATGTGTTTTTAGGTTCTGTTATAATGCTGCTATGTGTCTTCTATTAAACCAACCCAAACAAAACAAAACAAAACAAAAAACAAAACTAAACTCATGTCTACACAGGACAGTCTGTCACAATATAGTTAAAATTGCTTTGAACATTCTTTGAAACATTTGTGATAATGGAAGTGTATAATTTTTTCTTTGATGTTTTATTAACAAATCTTACTTATGGCTCGTTTCCACTGGGTGGTACAGTACGGTACAGTTCGGGTCGGTACGGGATACCTTTATCAGGCTTGCGTTTCCACTACAAAGGGTACCCTTTTGGTGTGCGTGGTGTACGACAGTTTAAATCGACGTCATTCTCACTCGAATAAATGTCTACAGTAAAGCTGTATAGGTCGTTCACATTATATGAGAAGCACTTCTCACAAAACAGATGCTTTAAACATATAAATACTTCTTTAAAGTATTTAGTCTTACAGTCTCCGATATGTTACCAGTTACAGATAAACTACACTCAGCATACATTTAGTCCTTATTTAAGTTCCAAAACAACACGCAAAATAGCTCACAGTCAGAGCAAACCTCTCATCTGTGTCTGTAATCTTCACCAGCACATGTAGCCTCTGTTAGAGAGTAATTCCGTCATTCCGAGCTCATTATAGTCCAAAAGGCGATTATAAACATGGCAGTTTGTTCATGATTCATGTTGCTGAATGTGTTTAGTTGGGCTTCTCCTTTTTTTCGCGCTTCACTCTCGCGTTTGTCCTTTTCTTTCTGAATGGATCAGATGTCGAAAACACTTCAATAATCACACACACGTTATTATCATCAGCTCAAGAAGTTTGTTTATTAAATATAGACGCGATCGCAAGCTCCCTGGAGAAAGCGAAAACCGCTCGCACTTTTTGACGGCCTCGTAAAGCAACATCAGGACACGGCAGATTTATGGCTTTGTGGCTGTTCATCAAGAAAACGACAAGGTTTGTTTTGAGCCCGGGTCATCCATGGATCGTTATTATATGCATATAGTTGTCTTGGCTGTTTATTAAAACATGGCAGTTCCTTTGTTTTCATTCTAGCTAGCTCCATGAGATCGTGACGTATCTCTGTAAATCTCCAGCGTTCAGCTGCGCGTGTAGCTCCACCTTTTGGTACCCTTTTTCGTGTTTGGTACCCTTTCGAAAGGGTGCCAAAAAAGTGTTACGGTACGGTTCGCTACGCTTTTGACAGTGGAAACGGCCATAAAAGCATACCGTACCGTACCACTCAGTAGAAACGGGCCATTATTTTGCCTTTAATGATCAGGAAACTATATAAACTAATATAGGCTACTATAAACACTATTAAAGGTGCAGTAGGTGATTGTTTTCAGAAACATTTTTTGTTGTGCTGGTTAAAAGTCTCTTCACATTCCAATAGTAATGATTAAAGTAAATGATCTAAATGTATTTTTATGTATGTTTATATTCTGTGTAAGGCATAAGACTAAAAAATGTTCACCCAATTAAAATTTGTCAGGCCGATAATTCCCATAATTCTGATAAGTAGCCCAAATTGTCTGTCAACAAATGTAGATTTGTACATCTGCGCACCCCTGTTTATGCAAATCTGCGTGTGAGAGAAGGACAGCAGTAAAAACAAATGCTGAATCAAAACTTTAAAATCCTGAATCAATATTGGAGTTACTTTTACACGCTGGAGCAAGGAAGACACCATGGCTGAAGAATTTCTAGACAGGTAATGTTCTGTTTTAAAACTATTTTAGTCTCATAAAGCTGATGTAGATTTTGTTGTTTTACGAATGGGTTATATGCACAGAAGTGTTGTTTAGCCACTGAAATCTTGCGGCGACAATTGATGATCAAATTCATAAGGGACCTTTTACAACATTGATAATGTAGATTTTTAGTTAGTTTAACAACAAAACATAAGTAAACCGCTTTTTTTGGCTAGCCTGCTTTACTGAGGTGAAGTTGGTTTTCTACTGTCATTAGCATTTTGGCAGATCACCTACTGCACCTTTAATCCTCTATGGCATGGTGCTGCCCTCAGGCAATAAACCATTTCTTTGGCTCACAAAACACCCCTTTAAATTTTTTAAGTAAAATATCACAAAACAAGTTTAATAATAAGTTGGTGACCAATTAAATTTGAAGTGGGTGTGGCTTTGACCTTTCTCCTAGGGGCAAAAGGGCCATTTTTGGGACCATAGCCTGCTTGAGCACACTGCTACAGTAGTAGAATGTAAGATAGATTTCACTTTTTAACATATTTAAATTTAAAGATCTTTATAATCAAAATACGTGTGATGTGCATGGCTATGTGAAAAAGCATGTTTGATTGAATAAAGACACTTTTTGTTATTATCTACAGTTGATGTCAGAATTATTAGCCCCCCTGAATTATTAGCTCCCCTGTTTATTTTTTCACCAATTTCTGTTTAACGGAGAGAAGATTTTTTCAACACATTTCTAAACATAATAGTTTTAATAACTCATCTCTAATAACTGATTTATTTTATCTTTGCCATGATGATTGTAAATAATATTTTACTAGATATTTTTCAAGACCCTTCTATACAGCTTAAAGTGACATTAAAGTGACTAGGTTAATTAGGTTAACTAGGCAGGTTAGGGTAATTAGACAAGTTATTGTATAACGATGGTTTGTTCTGTAGACAATCGAAAAAATATATAGCTTAAAGGGGCTAATAATTTTGTCCTTAAAATGGTCTTTAAAAACTGCTTTTATTCTAGCTGAGATAAAATAAATAAGACTTTCTTCAGAAGAAAAAAACATTATCAGACATACTGTGAAAATTTCCTTGCTCTGTTAAACATCATTTGGGAAATATTTAAAAAAAAATGCAAAGGGGGGCTAATAATTCTGACTTCAACTGTATATACTAAAATTATAGTTTATATAAGGGTGGAGCACATTTTTTGATTGATTTAATATCATAAGGGACCCCAAGCACCCACAAACTAGGATAAAATATAACCCATAAAGGGTTAAGGAAAGTGGTTAATAGATTCAACGCTGTATTTATGTATTTAATTAATTAATATTTTTTTATCTTTCCTCCTGTATACTTTTCTGTATATATTTTTCTGTATATAAAAACGAAAAAGACTCACCAACACTCCCTGCTATCAATAGTTTCCCCAGGAAGAGCAAGAAGTCTGTGACTTTGTCCAACACTGCCACCCTGTAGCAGAGGAGAAGAACTGCATTAAGAGGAACTGTGAGCTCTCATCTGACTGCTCTAGAGCAGTGTTTCTCAACCCTGTTTCTGGAGGACCACCATCTCTGCACATTTTCCATGTCTCCTTAACCAAACACACCTGATTCAGATCATCAGCTCATTAGCAGAGAGTGAAAGACCGGTTATGGGTGTGACAAAGAAGACCTCCAAAACATGCAGTGTTGGTGGTCCTCCAGGATCTCCAGGTTGTGAAACACTGCTCTAGTGTACTATTGACATGCAGGATATCCTCACCTCACTACATTCCTCATCAGTAAATAGAACGCCTCCCGCGCTGACGTGCAGAAGTTTTTCCCATAAATAGCAATCTAGTGTGAAACACAAATGATGGAAAATTACCTAACATTACCTGAAATGTTTTTTTGTTTATTGTAATTATGGATGTTTCTTACCATTATATAAGCGTTCCTGTTCATAAAGCGTATAAATCGCTCCAGACACCAGAAGCAGCACTTCAGACAGCAGAGCAGGAATCGTGCAAATGCATTGTGAGCTCCTAAAAACACAAACATATGTAAGGGTTAGCAGCCTGTAAATGTATCTGTCTGTCTGTCTGTCTGTCTGTCTGTCTGTCTGTCTGTCTGTCTGTCTGTCTGTCTGTCTGTCTGTCTGTCTGTCTGTCCATCCATCTACCTATCTGCCTGTGTCTGTCTGTCTGGAGTAGATTTGAAGATGTTCAGTCTGAAGGAAGCTGACTTGTTTGCATCATAAAATGACGCACTATTCGCTCTGCTCATTTCTCACGGTTTGAGCTGGATGTCATTGGTTTAGGCTAGAGGAGGGGTGTCAAACTCAGTTCCTGGAGGGCCGAAACCCTGCATAGTTTAGTTGTAACCCTGCTTTAACACACCTAAGCTGCGGTCACAATGCACTTTTCTCCCCATAGACTTCCATTCATACGCACGTGAATGCGTCAGACCGTAAACGCAAGGTCGTGAGGCAAGTTTTGCAGTTCGCTGCGTTGGAAAGTTCAAGCTTGGTGAACTCAAGCTTGCGTGAGACCAATCGAGGATCAAAACATGACAGAAATTTAAAACATGGACCAATCACTTGCTTTTTTAAATGTCTAATCATCTTGTCTACCCTTTTGGTGGTGCTGTATGACGGAATTTCACACGCACAAACTCTAGTGTGACTGCGGCATTACCTGGAGGTTTCAAACTAGACTGAAGCACTCAATTCGTTTGATCAGGTGTGTTTAATTAAGGTTAAACCTAAATTGTGCAGAGCTGTAGCCCTCCAGGAACTGAGTTTGATTCGAATGAACACTTTGTGAATAAAAATGTCTTGTTTGGTCAAAAAAAATAACATTATTAAAATAAATCAAGTCATGATTTCAGAATATTTGTACAAGTCTGGGTTCGAACTCGGCCATTTGCAACACAGTTACTCTCGGCACACGCACAGTCCACTAGGCTACATGAGAGTGTTTTTCTGACCCTGTCAGTCAAACACAGATTCGCCAGGTCTGTAAACACTTCTGAAATGACAAATGCTTTGAATCAATTTAGTCAAGTGATCTTGTGTTTCGAAATACTTTAGCCACATGATCTGGGTGTTTCGAATCACCTTAGTTAAGTGACCTGGGTGGTTCGGATCATGCTTCAAGGAAGGTTCCACACAAGTACTTTTTTATGGATTCATTTGACATCAGAGATTGGTTTGTTGGGTAATCTGAATGCTTTGTGTGATTAGACATTCAAGACCACCAAAAACAGTGGCCAAATGTTTGTTTCTAAGGTTGTATTCATATTAACCAAATATGAATTGGTCATATATGGCTCATTTCCACTGACTGGTACAGTACGGTACAGTACGGGTCACCTTTATCAGGCTTGCGTTTCCACTGCTAAAATGGTACCAAAGGTACTCCTTTGGTCGGCGTGGTGTAAAACAGAAAGTTTCAGTTAAATCATTTTCGCTTGAGAAAATGTCTACAGTAAAGCTTTACAGGTCGCTCACATATCAAATGAGAAGCACTTCTCACAAAACAGATGCTTTATACACATAAATAAGTCTGTATAAATGTTTATTACTAACTTTTCTATGAACATGAGTTGATTATAACTGCAGATCAATGACAGTGCGAAATAGCCTACTGTAACGTCTGCAATTATATAAAATAAATAAATAAATGCAACATATATGAACACATACAGACCCTTACAGTCTCCGATATGTTACCAATTACAGAAAAACTACACACAGCATACATTTAGTCCTTATTTAGGTTCAAAGCAACACGAAATATAGCCCACAGTCAGTGCAAACCTCTCATGATTAAATGTGTCTTTAATCTTCAGCAGCACATGTAGCCTCTTATTAGAAAATAATTCCGTCATTCCGAGTTCATAATAGTCCAAAAGGTGATAATAATAGTTAAACATGGCAGTTTGTTCACGTCTGCTGAAAAAATAATGTGCTGCTTTTTTTTTTGGCTTCTCCTTTGTTTTTTCGTTTTCACTCTCGCATTTGTCAGTTTCTGACAGGATCGGGTTTCAAAAGCACGTCAATAATCAAGAGTACGTTATTATCATCAGCTCAAGAAGTTTGTTATTTCAATATAGACGCGCGGCAAACGCAAGTAAGAAACCGAAACCGCTCGCGCTTCAGACTGGCTCGTAAATAACTACGGAGCACAGGGTAAAATCTGCTCTGCTTTTTGGCTTTGTGGCTGTTCATCAAAACAACAAGGTTTGTTTGATATATATAATTAGTGATTACGCCGTTATCTCTCGGCTGTGTATTAAAAACATGGCGGTGTCTTTGTTTTTATTCTGGCTTGTTGGTTGAGCGAATGACGTATCTCTGTAAACCAATAGCGTTCAGCTGCTCGTCTAGCTCCGCCTTTTGGTACCCTTTCTCGTGTTTGGTACCTTTTTGAAAGGGTGCTGAAAAAGTGGTACGGTACGGTTCGGTTCGGTACGCTTTTTGACAGTGGAAATGGCCATAGAAGCGTACTGAACCGAACCGTACTGTACCACTCAGTGGAAACGGGCCATTAGTGTGGTTAAGGGTTTAATCATCATGATGTGATGCAGGAACAGCAGTTCATTCATTTTCACCACTTTTGGTTTCAGCAGAAATTAACTGTCTTTAATTTTGAAATTCTGCATGGATGCAAGGGGGTCAGTCAAATTCAGCTACTTGGACCGGTCAATTGAACCAAATGTGAAAGCAGCTTAGATCTGCGTTTTTTGATAACCATAGATCTGCAGTGTTGACCACTTCGTATGGCTTAGAATATCCTCCTGGCATATAGCATTTGGGCACATAGTAGTAATGTCCACCATTTGTCTTGACAATAAATCTGACCAGCTGTTGGTGTGCTTTGTTTCAGACATTTCACACAAACATCAGATGTAAGTCACATTGCATCAACATTCTGACTCAGAGGCCCATTTCCTTGTTGGGGATCAAGGGTTACAGCCATAACTTGAATTATTTTATGTATCTTTTCCTCTTTCATACATAAGTATACTTTAATATATTAATATTTTGCAAAAAAGGATAAGAGATCAACCAACCTTTAAGTTTGTGGTCTAGATACTCCAGAATGACCCGGATGAGTTGAACCACCGCTAAGATGAGAGAGCCAAAAGCAAGAGACCCTGTGTGGTACCTGTAAAATACAGACACTTTAACAGCAAAACTGAATTTTTGAACAATCCTTTGACTTCAGTAGGAAACACTGGAAATGTACCGTAAAGCCCTGGAAAAAGAAGAGAACACTGGGCAGGGTGGGATGTCCGCAGGCTTCCTCCGAGCCCAGTAATATGAGGCAAAAGCCCCTGCAACAGTGCACTGTCCTAGAGCAATTGTGAAATTAACCAGCCAGAGGAAGACCAGCAGATTACAGAGCTGGAGGATGAAGATGTAGCGATGGTACAAGCTCTCCCCTCCGTAAAAGGCAAAAAGACACTGAGCACCGGGACACTGCTTGGTGATGTTGGTCCTGTTGAAGCTCTGTTGATAATCAAGTATATAAATGTTGTATCACTAGTGATCCTAGCGGGTCAAATACAACATCGAAAAATACAGTCAAATTGATTTTGGCATCACAAAATACATCTAAAATCGATGACATAGTCCTTGCATTGAAAACATTGAGTTATAAATTGTTTGATATATGTGTGTGTCGGTTTAAGTGTTACAAATTATTAAAACTACATTTTTATGTGTAGAAATGTAGAGATCTCACCACAGGACTGCAGGTTTGGTTGGCGTACTTGCAGTTGGGATAGCCTGATGCAACCTTGTAAACAGCATCACCAGAAGATGCAAGAAAACTAAAGTTTAGTTAAGGTCTAAAGACAAATGTGGTGCTAAGTCTAATTCAACAATTCAAAATAAAGATAAAAACTATTATTATTATTATTATTAACATTATCATTGTCATTACTATTTTTTATTTGTAAATAATAATATTGATAATAATAATGATAATAATAATAATAATAATAATAATAATAATAATAATAATACATTGAGAGCATTTAACATTATTTGTAATCAATATAATTAATAATTAAGAAAAAAAATACTTTTTTCTTAAGGTACTGTTTAAAAATTACAAACCATGCTCACATTTTTAGCTATTACAGTCATTCGCTTTGGTACATTTCTCAGATCATAATTAAAATTAGCAAAACAGTAAGTGCATTTCTCAAAACAAAGCGTACAAATAGCAAAACACCATGGATTAGCTGCAAAAGCCAGTCTCTTGCTCAAAATTCTTAACATGAACATGTCAGTGCCGTCAGAATGACAAAGTAATGTAATGTAATGTGTATATAGCGCATTTATTGTGTATGGCCATACACCCAAAGCGCTTCCACTTGGATGATGTGATGGCAGCCACAGGACAACGGCGCCAGTGCGCTCACCACATACCAGCTAAAGGTGGAGTGGAGAGACAATGATAGAGCCAATTCAGCGGATGATTGTGAGGACATGATTGGTAAGGGCCGATGAAGGGAATTTGGCCAGGACACCGGGGTTACACCCCTACTCTTTACAAAAAGTGCCATGGGATTTTTAATGACCACAGAGAGTCAGGACCTCGGTTTAACGTCTCATCCGAAGAACGACACTCACTGACAGTATGGTGTCCCCTTCACTATACTGGGGCATTAGGACTCACACAGACCACAGGATGAGCACCCCCTGCTAGCCTCACTAACACCACTTCCAACAGCAACATAGTTTTCCCATGTGGTAACACAAGTCCTTGTGTTATTGTGTATGGATAAGGCAGTCAAATTACTTAATCATGCTGTCAATATAACAGTGTACTCTGAAGGGGTGTTCTGATGTAAACTATGGAATTGTTTCTTTTTTTTTTGCTGCTTTTATTGTAGTTTGATGACAGATGTCATTGTGATACTGTAAGGAAAAGACAGCACTGCATAGCACAAGGAAAAAACTAAACAAAAGTGGAAATGTGAACATACACTGTAAAAATATCTGTTAATTAACATTTTCCGTATTTCATGTTTTCCGTGTATTTACGGTTGTGAATTTCATAATGGGAGCTTGATCTCTGCTCTGTCTACTTTTGATGTTGAAAATTCAACTCTACAGTTTAACGAAGTGTCTTTTATTGACTTTTTTATTTGTAGTTTGAATATATAAGAAATAATATATAAATGAATCTGTAAAATAATATAAAATGTACAGAAAGGTTTTTGCAGCATAAAATACAACACCAACACAGACAATATATCACTTTAAATTATAAAAAATGTTCATAAAAGTCAATTTTTTCAACTTTTTAAGGTTAAAAATTGTCAGAAGAAAGATCAAGGTCTCCTAATGCGATTCAAAAGCATAAATAATAAAATAAAAAAAACATGAATCACAAAATACGGAAAACTGTTTATTTACGCATATTTTTTACAGTGTAGGAGAATCTCCTTTGAGATGCACCTTCATTAGAAAAAGTCAAGATTCACCTGGGAGAAAAGTACCAGTTGTAGACAGATTCATACCTGCCAACATTTGGTTCATAAATTCCAGGAACTGAAGACCGGGGAGGTGGGATGTGCCCGAACTGAAGAGTGGGGGGTGGGGTGCGCAAACTGAAGACAAAATATTATGACAACTTGTTTAGCCATTTTGCATGTTAAAGGGGTGGTCCAAAATGTAATTTTAAGGCTTGGTTGTGTATATAAGATGCAAAGCAATGTATGCTCATGCTTCACTTGAAGAAAATCACGTTATTTGTTCATATATCTTACTTTGATTATATATAGCTACTCAGCTAACATGAAAACGACTGACATATTTCCTAGTTCCTTCGAAAGTCTGCCCTCAAGAGACTCTGATTGGTCATCTAACATAATGTGCTGATTCGCGGATTGGCTCCACGTCACCACGTCACGGCCTTACAAGTACGCACTTTTGTGCTGTGTAAACAGTCAGTTAATTTCTTGTCTGAGATTATATTATCTGTAAAATAAAATCTGACAAGTGTCTGTAACGAGTGAAAATGGGGTGTGGCTCCTTTAAGAGAGATCGCCAACTGTCTGTAGACGCGTGTAACATGAGAAGCGCATGTGTGCGGACCGATGTTTCTTTTTCTTTTTCTTTATTTAATTAAGTTATTTTCTGTAATATACAGTGACACATGTTGACAGAAGAATAAAGCACAAGATGTGGGATGCGACCTGTGTGATCTTTGATTGATTTTTCTGCTGCAACACGAGTTAGGCGAGCTATCCTGTATTTTTAACTCAACTGGTTTTCACATTAACTCAACGCGTTACATGACGTCTTTCACATATATTGGAATATGCATGTGTAAGTAACATGAATCGTTCACATATCTTTTGCGAGTTCATTATCTGATATGTAGAACACACGGAAAAGCTGCCTATAGAGCAGTGGTGGGCAAACTTTTTAGACCCGAGGGCCACATCAAGTTTTGCAAACCAAGTGAAGGGCCACATGTCAAATCCTTCGAAAAAGAACTTTTATTTATAGTGGCAGTATGCATGGAACATGTAATATCGGACAGAAACGTGTCACATTAACACACATTTTTTTAATAGTTATTATTGAGTCATATTTACAAGTCAAATTAGTTTGCACTGCTATTTATATTTACTTATCAATCATCATAAAACAATAAAATAATCCCTTATAAAATATAATAATAATAATAATAATGTAATGATTTAATAATTTTTACAGTGGAGAATAGAAAAGATATTATCTGATAGAAAAAATCTCATATAAACACATTAAAAATAATTCATTTTCACGCAAAAATGCCGACTTAGGTTCTAGTCTTTAAAAACAGCAATACTTTCTTGGCATATTAGACATACCACTTTCTGTCCAATATTGGTGAAGAAGCAATTTGTTGTTCATTCTTCCTTAAACACACGACATTCAGCGTCAATTTTTCTTTTTTTTGCCTGACTCATTTTCAGTCATTAACGGTCGAGTGCATTTTAATATCTGAGAGTGTGTTCTAATTTTACTGGTTGCACTAACTGTACCGCATGCAATACTGTCATCGAATGGCGTTCACTTGTATTGCATCATTATTTTACTAATTCTAAAACCAAACCGTTACGCAGAAGCAACATTTTAAAAACTCCCTTGAGGGGAATATTTTACTCGGTACATGTTCAGTAACGCATGCGTTACAATAAACTTTTCGCCCGCAAGACATTAACAAATAAAAAATATTTCTATTTCCTGTTCGTGGTTAGTGAATATATGCGTGTGTTGTCATTAATCTCCCTCTGGCTATTGGAACTTTTTACTTTGAACGCGGAATGATTTTAGCCTCTGAGCTCGAAGTCAGCTTAGCCCGGTTCGCAGTAACGTTAGGCCCTAACGCGCAGCGGAAAAGCGGCAAATAGATAAAAATGGCAGAAGACAGTATGTTCGCGAGATGGACGTATGTGCATATGGCGTTATTTCACTGACAAATGTCATAAGCGCAGTATTACAAGTTGAGAGCACATTCATGTAATACGAGCGAGCGAACGTGCCAGTTTCCTCTGTTCGTGGACAAAACTCCTCGCGTGCACTCAAAACACTGGCTGGGCTGCTAACGTGCGAATGATCTGCTCTCGCTCCGTCAGATGATGCAGACTCACAATTTGTTACTTGTGTTTCCTCCTCTTTTCGCGCTTTTGCTCTCCAGAGATCCTCCTGATAAATTGTTATCCCAAGAATGTTATGGTTTATATATTGCTACGCTATTTACCTACAGGATAAGGTAAATTCTGTAATGAATACTAGTGTTTTTGAGTGTTAGGTATACTGCCTGTTTTAGGCTAGTATTATTTACAACTTGTTAATGAATGCTTCAGCATACTGTAGTATTAATAATAGTGAACTCATAAAGTGAAATACAAAGTGTAGTTTTACTACAGTAAAGTGTGGTGAATTGCAGTATAATATACACTATATTGTAAAAAATACAATATAGTAGCCCCCCTATATTTCTACTCAGCCCCCTAAAATTTTTGAGATTAGCTCATAAACTGTACACTAAATTATCGCCTCAGTCCTCTTTAAATTTGATATGAAAACAGCGGCAGAATTTGGCTCCTCCCCGTATTTCGTTTACCATTTGATCAGCAAACCACAGCTGTGCAGAGCGAGAAAACAAGGTTTGTGTTTATCGATAACTTATTATAATATCTGCTTATTTGCTATAGATACACTTGTATCACTTATACCAATGTCACAGAGGAGCAATCGGGTTTCCAATCTACTGTTTCCTCAGGGCTCACCTACTCCAGCTAAAATGTAACTCTTAACGAACATTTCGTTTTTTTTATTTCAGAATGAACTACAAATATAAAACACATTACAGTGCATGTGGCATTAACTAGTCTATACCATACAGTCATGCACAGAAAAGATTAAACACAGTGTCAGAACCACTTAGTAAATGTACTCATTTTAACTGCCAGGGTCACTGACAGAGATAGAATAGAAACATCATGTGATTTCTTGTATTAAAATATATATATATATATATATATTTATTATTTATTATTATGATTCAGATTGTTAAATGTGTGAATTAGTGAATTAGCCTGTAGGTTTAAAAAAATATTTATATTTATGCCATTTAATTGGAAAAGTGGCAGTTTTATTTCTTTAATACATGGAAACATTTAATTAATAATATTTATTTAATTAAATATTTATTTAATACACAGTACTACAGTAAACAGGCGTGTCGAGCCTATTTAGCTCATTCAGAACTCAAATTGCTATGCCTGTCTATACAATAGAGTGCTAGTTTAGCATACAAACTTACCATATTAGTCAAACATTTTTAAATGCATTACTAATAAATTATTACTTATAAATGTAATATTAGGCTTTTATATATATACTGTATAAGAGTCATGTAACATATTACAATTTTGAGATAGCAATATTGTAATGTAAGGTATTACTTTTAAATAACAGTAACAAGTAATCTATAATGTATTAGAGTTTGGAGGTAACTTGTACAACACTGATTACAAATTAACTAAAGTTTAAAATATGATATTGTAGTGGACCACCCCTTTAAGACTTAAGCCATGAACAAACGATTAAATGCTGTGGAGGGTGAGAGCTTTCAACAGAGACCAAAATAATCCATATTGATCAATATGACATAAGCAAATGTAGGAAACATTAGAGAATTGCACATAATCATTTGCATGGATGTACAAAAGCATTTGCAACTTGTTCAAAGGAATGAGAAACTGCTTTCCTGATGAGCACAACTGACACACTGAATGAACAGATTTTTTTAAAGAATTTAAGTTCTGATTTGAGAAATGTACCAAAGTGACTGAGAAAAACTGTAAAGGGACAAAATATGTGGTCACATTTTTAGCTATTACAGTAGTGCCACCTAGTGGAAGAAAAAGCTAAATTACAGCACAACTATGAGGGGAATTTAATATCTCTTGACTTTGTTTCTAGATTTCAGCTTCATGTGGTTCATTTTAGAACACTTTTTGAACACTACATTTGACCTGGGGCTCAAAATGTATGCTAGACACTTGTGGCCTAATTATGCTACTTGACCAGTTCATTTCCCCCAAACGTTTAGTTTAAAGCATGGTTTCATCACTGGCCCCTTTTTCCACTATTGGGGTGAAAGCCTTTCTTATACATTCCATTTAATGTCCATCCAGGCCAGTCAGCATGGATATGTTTTAATTTTCCACTGTGGTGCTGATAATGGAGCTCTCTGAAATGGTAATCTAAGTGTAATGTAGATAGCGATATGGACAAGAATCAGAGATTTCATTTTTAGGGACTACTTTTTTTCTTATATATACTTTGCTCAATAGCAAAAATAATAATAAATATATAAATAAATAGCATGCTTCCATCTAGCCAGCTATGGAGAAACTATTCTTAGAAACGTTAGGCAAGATAGTGGAAAAACAGCTAATTAACTTGGCTAAAAGAGGTACAGTTATGCCCTTTTCACATGTTGTAATAAGCTATGAGCACATGCCAAAAGTACACACTGTAAGTTCACATAATGTTTAATTTTGTGAATGTACAGTAAACAGGAGGGGACAAACTGCATGTGTATCAGTATACCTCCTTGACAAAAGTCTTGTCGCCTATCCAAGTTTTAGGAACAACAAATAATAACTTGACTTCTAGTTGATCATTTTGTATTAAAAGTAGCTTCAATGACAGGCAAAGGCCTTTAGATTTACACTTATTTTACCAAAATAAGTTATGATCATGCCTTGATTTTGAATTATTTAATTAGGACAGTAAGGTCTGACATTGCTTAACCAAAAGTCTTGTCACTCCTGAAGCACATTGACCTTCTTTGTTTTCAGGAACTTTGAAGTGGAGGCTAAAGTAAAAGAAGGAGTGCTATCCTGCTGAAGAATTTGCCCTCCCCTGTGGTTTGTAATATAATGGGCAGCACAAATGTCTTGATACCTCAGGCTGTTGATGTTGCTATCCACTCTGCAGATTGTAACCCCAAACCATGATTTTCCCTTCACCAAACTTGACTGATTTCTGTGAGAATCTTGGGTCCATGCGAGTTCTGATAGGACTTCTGCAGTATTTGTGAAGATTGGGATGCAGTTCAACAGAGGCCACTTTTCCAAATGATCAACTAGAAGTCAAGTTATTATTTGTTGCTTTTACAACTAGGATCGACAACAAGATTTTTGTCAGGTAGTGTATGTTAGATCCGTCAGGCACTGTCTTTTAGACATGAAGGCAAAAACAGGCTTAACACACTATAAGGCAGTTCAATCAGGCTCCGTACTCCTGGACATGCCTTGGACAGGAATGACTTTAATGTAGGATATTTTTATATCTACATTATCTGAAGAAAACTTGACTAAGGTCAAGGCATACAGAAACAGTGCTTACTAAAATAAAAAATAACTCCCTTTGAGGTGACTTTGTAACTTATTTCTAACTTATCATATATTTTTCATGCGTAAACAGTAAAATGACATACTAAAAGAAGTTTAAGGGATAGTGTCACGATCACTAGTGATCTAGCCCATGCAGATCGCTGGAGAACTACAAATCTGCCAGCAAAAGAACTACAAGATCCAGTCATGTACCACTCACACACCTGGCCTAGATCCTGTCTGATTGCAAACTCACCGCTGAAGCCGCTCATGAACTGATTACATGTGCTGCGTCCCAATCCGCATACTATCCGCCCTAAATAGTATGTGAAAGTAGAATTAGTATGTCCCAAATCGTAGTATATTGAAAAGAGTATGCCAAAAATTCCCGGATGGTTTACTATTTCCGGTCAAAATTTTAAGTGTAGAAGCGTCCATACTCTAACCGCTGATATTGCCCACAGTACATTGCGTGTTGGACGTGAATTCGATTAGAACTACAAAACGCGGGTGAAAAGTGTAAATAAACTACAAACATGATGGACGCGCGAGACCAACCGTCAAGCAGAGAGGCTTCGGTACAGATGTTTGTATGACTGTTAATTAATATCTAGCCCACTGGAGAATATTTAAATACCGTTGTCTGTGTTATATTTCATCTGCAACAACAATACTGAACTTATATAAAGACGTGTTTGGACATTACCGTCTGAATGCAGAATTATCCAAAGACCTGAGGAGATTTCTCTGCATGAAAGAATCGTGAATGGAAGATTATCCTGCTGCTGCTTCTCCAATAAGGTAGGAAATTAAATACGACAGAAAGGTGGATGATTGACAGGGCTCTTAACTAAGCAACACAACGATCTGTGTAACGAGGAAGTAGTATGTCCCAAAGCTTGCATACTTTTCTGTTACTCACTCAAAAGTATATATTTTTCGTCCACAAAAAAAGTACACACTTTTAGGTCGTAGTATAAGTATGCGAATTGGGACGCAGCAATGGACTATAAAGCCAGCACACAAACACACAGAAGTTGCTGAGTCAAAGGCACCTACGTCTTGGATGACATGTGAGTGAGTAAATTAACAAGAAACATTTATTTTTGGGTGAACTATCCCTTTAAAAGCATTTGTGTGTTGTGAAACAGTAAATGAAGAGGATACAGTGCAGTCATGGCCCAGTAGGAGATACAGATGGCCAGCAGCACAAAGGTAATGATGGGGTAGAACAGAGCAGACATGATGTAACTGATGGCCCTGCAGAAACACACACAAACACACACATGATCAAGACCGCAGTTATTCTCAATGCACACATGTCTGAAGGTCAGATATAGAGATACACACTCACCTGCTGCCCTCTCGGAGCAGAGCGATAGCAATGCGAACCCGCTTTCTTAGAAATATGAGCATCAAAACTATGGAGGCTTCAGTCAAACCCAGAGTCACCACTAAGCAGAACAGAAGCACAATTGAAACATGTATTCAAAGACACAAAGCAGAGTGCCATCAGAACAGTCTCTTACTGAAGACTAGCCAGGTCTGACTGAGTTGTAGGTAGACGTGGAGGTCCGTCTGGAAGCCGATGTCAGAGATTGTGACGTCTGCTCCAGGAGTCTCCTTGAGAACAGCAAACTCCCAGTAACAGTGCCAGATTCCTATAAGCAAAAGAAGGATCTGTTACAGGTTGGGACGTAATGGAACACAGAGGTCATGGTTTGGTACGTACGCCGGGCAAAGACTATAGAGTACACAAGACATGTCAGTCATACAGTTTTGAATAGTGAAAAATGTAGCGGTAAATATGGCGAATGAAGCCCCGGCTACTTGTACTTGGCCAATCATCAATCACTATAGACTGATGTTTCTCCGGGGGAGAAGCTCGGACCAGTGCTTTTATTAACAGTTTAAGACTATCAACAAAAACACACTGGAATCTCAGCGAATACTTGCTTCACAGACATGAGAAATATATCTAAATGCCCACCATCTTGTAAACAAAGAGTCACTGCCATTTCTGGAGGAGATTCGCCTTCAAAACCAAGTTGTGAATTATTTCAGAAAAACAGTGCGATCTGATGATCATTATTTAGAGGATGATAATGTGTAGACCGGCCAAAAATGAGGTTGGTGTCGTGATCTTGTCCCTTTCGAGTGTGCATGTGCATTAGCTTGGGCACCCTGAAAAAATGCAGATTTTGTTTGATTCAAACGTTTAGAAACTAAACTTATGAGACAGCTATTGTTTATTTCTATTGGTGATTTGTAATGTAATCGTAATCTTGGCAAATAGTTTTGGAGAATTTGATGTTTCCCCATTCAGACAGAATAACTGAGCATACCGCCCGAGAAGCATTTCAAAGATGGCCGCAGAGTGAAATGACTTGCCATTTAAAGGCAGTGGTCCTCAACCACCGGGCTGCGGACTGGTACCGGTCCGTGGATCAATTAGTACCAGGCAGCACAAGAAATCATTAATTATTTCCGTTTAATTTATATGAGTCTGAATGATCTTTTATTTTGAAAAGTGTTTTATTGTGAAAAATGACCGTATTCTCTCGCTTACAGCTCAGTCACTTGAGTGCCCAAATTTAACCCACAAGCAGCAAAAAGAGTAAGAAACAGATGTCTTTTGAAAGTTTCTTTGCTAAGGGGAAAAGGTCCAGTGAACGACCCACAAACTGCCAAGGTATGGATCGGCAACCCATTTGTCAACAAATCAGGTGAATCCACCCTGGCTGTGCAAGAAGATCAACTGATCGCAAATGACGGCGGTCTTTTAGGGGCCGTTTGCATATTGCGTCTTTCTAGAGTTTGCACAAGTTCGTTGTTTCCAATGGAGGTGCACAGCTTGTGCGCACAAGCGGTGTGATGCGCTCGTGCCAATGAATCCCACGAGCGCACACGGGTCACGTGACAAGAATTGACCAATCAGCTTCAGCTTGTATGGAATATACACATTTCGGTAAGACTAATTATCTCAGACCAACACAGAACACACAAACACTGCAGTGCTTTTTAATTTTCTCCATAAATAAAACATGTATAAGAGTGACAGCATGTTTTGTCAGCTTGTCATCCTTCTGAGAAAATGGTTGATTGTCACATAGCAACCTACAACCTATGAAACACCCCGAGGGTGTCATCATAACCGAGGGTGCAGCGGACAAAAACTGTTCAATCTTGTGCATGTGTGTAGAGAAAGGACTAGTGTGAGCATGAGATGAGACAGAACCTTATATTTCTTATAGTTTTTCTAAGCACGATTTGCACATGAGTACTGTGTGTTTTAAGTGGCATGTCAAGGTAAAACAGTTCCACGTGGTGGCACTCATTAATGTCAGTTCCACAGCAGTGGACCAATCAAAAGAACTACAAAGTCAGGGCAAGTGTTGTAAGCTTCTGTGTACTGAGTTGACATGACAAGGGCAACATGGCGGAACCAGTTTTTTAGTGCTGCATGTCACGTTTTCAGACGCAAAGACGAGATCTTTTTAAATTGTTGCACTGCTGTGGTCTTTTCTGCCTAACAGTGACTGCACATCCCAAGTATATCTGTCTTCGGACTGCAAGACAGGGGCATAACATGAAGGGGCATAACTTGTAGTATGTTAGAGAGACGTAACTTATCAGTAAGCAGTTTTAGAGATCCCATTGAACCATGCAAGATGTCACAACGAGATTTTGTTGGCAAGATGGCGGAAATACTTAACAGAGAACATTTTCACTAAATGATTGAAATTTGGTTGCAAATAACAGTACAATGGCGACCGCGTCAAGTATGAAAGCCTCTGCAACTCGCGGCTGTACATTAAAAACTGTGATGGTTGGGTTTAGGATTGGGGAAGGTGTAGACATTAATAACTGTGATGGTTGGGTTTAGGATTGGGGAAGGTGTAGACGTTAATAACTGTGATTGTTGGGTTTAGGATTGGGGATGGTGTAGACATTAATAACTGTGATGGTTGGGTTTAGGTTTGGGAAAGGTGTAGACATTAATAACTGTGATGGCTGGGTTTAGGTTTGAGAAAGGTGTAGACATTAATAATGATGATGGTTGGGTTTAGGGTTGGGGAAGGTGTAGACATTAATAATGATGATGGTTGGGTTTAGGGTTGGGGAAGGTGTAGACATTAATAATGATGATGGTTGGGTTTAGGGTTGGGGAAGGTGTAGACGTTAATAACTCTGATGGTTGGGTTTAGGGTTGGAAAAGGTGTAGACGTTAATAACTGTGACGGTTGGGTTAAGGGTTTGTGGTAGGTGTAGACGTTAATAACTCTGATGGTTGGGTTTAGGGTTGGAAAAGGTGTAGACGTTAATAACTGTGACGGTTGGGTTAAGGGTTTGTGGTAGGTGTAGACGTTAATAACGATGACGGTTGGGTTTAGGGTTGGGGAAGGTGTAGACGTTAATAACTCGGATGGCTGGGTTTAGGTTTGGGGAAGGTGTAGACGTTAATAACTGTGAAGGTTGGGTTTAGGGTTGAGGTGGGTGTAGACGTTAATAACTGTGAAGGTTGGGTTTAGGGTTGAGGTGGGTGTAGACGTTAATAACTGTGATGGTTGGGTTTAGGGTTGGGGAAGGTGTAGACGTTAATAACTGTGATGGTTGGGGAAGGTGTAGACGTTATAAACTGTGAAGGTTGGGTTTAGGGTTGGGGAAGGTGTAGACTTTAATAACTGTGATGGTTGGGTTTAGGGTTGGGGAAAGTGTAGACGTTAATAACTCTGATGGTTGGGTTTAGGTTTGGGGAAGGTGTAGACATTAATAACTCTGATGGTTGGGTTTAGGTTTGGGGAAGGTGTAGACATTAATAACTGTGATGGTTGGGTTTAGGGTTGGGGAAGGTGTAGACATTAATAACTGTGATGGTTGGGTATAGGGTTGAGGTAGGTGTAGACGTTAATAACTGTGATGGTTAGGTTTAGGGTTGTGGTAGGTGTAGACGTTAATAACTGTGATGGTTGGGTTTAGGGTTAGGGAAGGTATAGACGTTAATAACTGTGATGGTTGGGTTTAGGGTTGGGGAAGGTGTAGACGTTAATAATTGTGACGGTTGGGTTAAGGGTATGTGGTAGGTGTAGACGTTAATAACGATGATGGTTGGGTTTAGGGTAAGAGAAGGTGTAGACGTTAATAACTGTGACGGTTGGGTTAAAGGTTTGTGGTAGGTGTAGACGTTAATAACGATGATGGTTGGGTTTAGGGTTGGGGAAGGTGTAGACGTTAATAACTGTGATGGTTGCGTTTAGGGTTGGGGAAGGTGTAGAGGTTAATAACTCTGATGGTTGGGTTTAGGGCTGGAGAAGGTGTAGAAGTTAATAACTGTGACGGTTGGGTTAAGGGTTTGTGGTAGGTGTAGACGTTAATAACGATGATGGTTGGGTTTAGGGTTGGGGAAGGTGTAGACGTTAATAACTGTGACGGTTGGGTTAAAGGTTTGTGGTAGGTGTAGACGTTAATAACGATGATGGTTGGATTTAGGGTTGGGGAAGGTGTAGACATTAATAACTGTGATAGTTGGGTTTAGGGTTGGGGAAGGTGTAGACGTTAATAACTGACGGTTGGGTTAAGGGTTTGTGGTAGGTGTAGACGTTAATAACATTGATGGTTGGGTTTAGGGTTGGGGAAGGTGTAGATGTTAATAACTGTGATGGTTGGGTTTAGGTTTGGGAAAGGTGTAGACATTAATAACTGTGATGGCTGGGTTTAGGTTTGAGAAAGGTGTAGACATTGATAACTGTGATGGCTGGGTTTAGGTTTGGGGAAGGTGTAGACATTAATAATGATGATGGTTGGGTTTAGGGTTGGGGAAGGTGTAGACTTTAATAACTCTGATGGTTGGGTTTAGGGTTGGAGAAGGTGTAGACGTTAATAACTGTGACGGTTGGGTTAAGGGTTTGTGGTAGGTGTAGACGTTAATAACGATGATGGTTGGGTTTAGGGTTGGGGAAGGTGTAGATGTTAATAACTCTGATGGTTGGGTTAAGGGTTGGAGAAGGTGTAGACGTTAATAACTGTGACGGTTGGGTTAAAGGTTTGTGGTAGGTGTAGACGTTAATAACGATGAAGGTTGGGTTTAGGGTTGAGGAAAGAGTAGACGTTAATAACTCTGATGGTTGGGTTTAGGTTTGGGGAAGGTGTAGACGTTAATAACTGTGAAGGTTGGGTTTAGGGTTGAGGTGGGTGTAGACGTTAATAACTGTGAAGGTTGGGTTTAGGGTTGAGGTGGGTGTAGACGTTAATAACTGTGATGGTTGGGTTTAGGGTTGGGGAAGGTGTAGACGTTAATAACTGTGATGGTTGGGGAAGGTGTAGACGTTATTAACTGTGAAGGTTGGGTTTAGGGTTGGGGAAAGTGTAGACGTTAATAACTCTGATGGTTGGGTTTAGGTTTGGGGAAGGTGTAGACATTAATAACTCTGATGGTTGGGTTTAGGTTTGGGGAAGGTGTAGACATTAATAACTGTGATGGTTGGGTTTAGGGTTGGGGAAGGTGTAGACATTAATAACTGTGATGGTTGGGTTTAGGGTTGAGGTAGGTGTAGACGTTAATAACTGTGATGGTTGGGTTTAGGGTTAGGGAAGGTATAGACGTTAATAACTGTGATGGTTGGGTTTAGGGTTGGGGAAGGTGTAGACGTTAATAACTGTGATGGTTGGGTTTAGGGTTGGAGAAGGTGTAGACGTTAATAATTGTGACGGTTGGGTTAAGGGTATGTGGTAGGTGTAGACGTTAATAACGATGATGGTTGGGTTTAGGGTAAGAGAAGGTGTAGACGTTAATAACTGTGACGGTTGGGTTAAAGGTTTGTGGTAGGTGTAGACGTTAATAACGATGATGGTTGGGTTTAGGGTTGGGGAAGGTGTAGACGTTAATAACTGTGATGGTTGCGTTTAGGGTTGGGGAAGGTGTAGAGGTTAATAACTCTGATGGTTGGGTTTAGGGTTGGGGAAGGTGTAGACATTAATAACTGTGATAGTTGGGTTTAGGGTTGGGGAAGGTGTAGACGTTAATAACTGACGGTTGGGTTAAGGGTTTGTGGTAGGTGTAGACGTTAATAACATTGATGGTTGGGTTTAGGGTTGGGGAAGGTGTAGGCGTTAATAACTGTGATGGTTGGGTTTAGGGTTGGGGAAGGTGTAGGCGTTAATAACTGTGAAGGTTGGGTTTAGGTTTGGGGAAGGTGTAGACATTAATAACTGTGATGGTTGGGTTTAGAGTTGAGGTAGGTGTAGACGTTAATAACTGTGATGGTTGGGTTTAGGGTTGGGGAAGGTGTAGACGTTAATAACTGTGATGGTTGGGGAAGGTGTAGACGTTAATAACTGTGAAGGTTGGGTTTAGGGTTGAGGAAAGAGTAGACGTTAATAACTCTGATGGTTGGGTTTAGGTTTGGGGAAGGTGTAGACGTTAATAACTGTGAAGGTTGGGTTTAGGGTTGAGGTGGGTGTAGACGTTAATAACAGTGATGGTTGGGTTTAGGGTTGGGGAAGGTGTAGACGTTAATAACTGTGATGGTTGGGGAAGGTGTAGACGTTATTAACTGTGAAGGTTGGGTTTAGGGTTGGGGAAGGTGTAGACTTTAATAACTGTGATGGTTGGGTTTAGGGTTGGGGAAAGTGTAGACGTTAATAACTCTGATGGTTGGGTTTAGGTTTGGGGAAGGTGTAGACGTTAATAATTCTGATGGTTGGGTTTAGGTTTGGGGATGTAAGATGGCTTTTAACCTCTTTTCTATGTCAGATCCTGAGAGCTGATATGGAATTTCATGAGATGCAATAAAAACAAACTCTCGAGTCTATGAAGATAAGGATTACAGGATTACAGCTGTCCAACTGTTCTATTTTAATTACTATTGACCATTCAAACATCAAACATAGGTGTGGACTGTCAACAAACACAGAACTTACCAGGGGGTAATGCGAGAAAGATCCCCCCCTCTCATTTCACCTCAAGGTCTCATTTCACCTCAAGCCCCCCTTCTTGACCTGTAAGCTACCTTTCTCCATAATTCACAGTCCACATAAAATGCTCAAGGTTTTAATATGATGTATGTTATAGCACTGTATTCATGTTTGGTATCATTTTAAATGTCTCTGTGTGATTGGTAAAGTGGTCTTAATTTCACGATGATATTTCATTTTTATATGTTGATTTGGTTTTTGACTTTGATATAATCTTTGCCAGATGTTTCCCCCCTCTCTAGAGATGATTAACATCTCAAAGTAACCAGGCAAGAGTCTCTGTGACGCTTCTATTGTCTTGAATTTATGACTGTTTGTTCTGAGTGAGTATAAGAGGATGAGGTGTGAAACTGCTCGGGGGAACTCTTGCAGTCAAGACCCCCATTGTAGGCACGCATTTGTGCTGCAATGTATTTCTCTGTTCAGGTATGCATTCTTTAATTCTGTAATCTATATTTGAGTTAATGGATGTTATATTGTTACAGATATCATCTCTGAATTGGCTTGATGATTGTTTTATTATATAATTGGCATTATACAATTTTACCTGACGAATAAAATGTTAAGTTTTGACTCATCCTGAATTCTCCTGAAATCTTTTATATCCAGTAGATTATGTGAAGTCATTTTCGCTACCTTTATGATCGGCATAAATTTTGGAATTTTCTAGACATATAGATTACACGCAGTATCGCACGCGGTATCATAGAGATCTTTTAAATCCTTAACCACTGGAACTAGCAAGTGCGGTTCTTGAATTAAGTGAGATGTTTTCTTTTGGCATGTGTTAGTATTGTACAACCAGCCTAATTAAATATTAATTCATCCCGTATCCTCTGACTAATTTCAGAGTGCCGGCATTCTGATCGTGAGCTCTGATGCATTCCCGGGGCATGAAACTCTGTGCGGCGATTGGCCAGTAATGAACGTATAAATTGAAGAGTATGGGAACAGATAGATCAAAACTCTAAATTAAGTCATAAATGATTATTGTGATCCGTTCTTATAATTAGAAATACAGTCTAAATATTACGATCACTTAAAAATGGAGTCAGATAAAGTTCGGAGCTAGAAAATGGATATAAATAAACTCTAATAAATAACAGAATTCTTTTCAGAAGCACTGGAAAAGGCTTACATGCATTTAACCTTCGACCATGCTGTTAGTTTCGTCATTGGGCTAATAGATGGACTTTTACAGGGAAGGTGTAGACATTAATAACTGTGATGGTTGGGTTTAGGGTTGAGGTAGGTGTAGACGTTAATAACTGTGATGGTTGGGTTTAGGGTTGTGGTAGGTGTAGACGTTAATAACTGTGATGGTTAGGTTTAGGGTTGTGGTAGGTGTAGACGTTAATAACTGTGATGGTTAGGTTTAGGGTTAGGGAAGGTATAGACGTTAATAACTGTGATGGTTGGGTTTAGGGTTGGGGAAGGTGTAGACGTTAATAACTGTGATGGTTGGGTTTAGGGTTGGGGAAGGTGTAGACGTTAATAACTGTGATGGTTGGGTTTAGGGTTGGAGAAGGTGTAGACGTTAATAACTGTGACCGTTGGGTTAAGGGTATGTGGTAGGTGTAGACGTTAATAACGATGATGGTTGGGTTTAGGGTAAGAGAAGGTGTAGACGTTAATAACTGTGACGGTTGGGTTAAAGGTTTGTGGTAGGTGTAGACGCTAATAACGATGATGGTTGGGTTTAGGGTTGGGGAAGGTGTAGACGTTAATAACTGTGATGGTTGGGTTTAGGGTTGGGGAAGGTGTAGACGTTAATAACTGTGATGGTTGGGTTTAGGGTTGGGGTAGGTGTAGACGTTAATAACTGACGGTTGGGTTAAGGGTTTGTGGTAGGTGTAGACGTTAATAACATTGATGGTTGGATTTAGGGTTGGGGACGGTGTAGACGTTAATAACTGTGATGGTTGGGTTTAGGGTTGGGGACGGTGTAGACGTTAATAACTGTGATGGTTGGGTTTAGGGTTGAGGTAGGTGTAGACGTTAATAACTGTGCTGGTTTGGTTTAGGGTTGGGGAAAACATAGTTTTGACATGTGAGTCTCCTTAACTTCAAGTTAAAGAAGGAGCCTCCTCCAGTCGGCCTTTTTACTTTCTGTTTACTTTACTTTTACTCTTTACTTTACTCCTTTACTTCTGTGGATAAACAGTGTTGTACACACTCCACTGAAGACATCCATTAGCCTACATATTTAATTTTGTTTGTTAAGCACAAAGATTTGTTTCAAAACTATTTCTAAATTCATTTCTAATTTCCAGCAAATGAACAAATGAACAATAAAATAAGTAAAGATATTTGTGTATTGCTGTAAATCCTGTGTGCGTTAAGTTTTGGACCTGCGTTGGCACATAACTAAAACGCGATGTGCGCTGGACTTTAGACCAGCTTTTAGTTGGTCAGTGGCGCAGTCTATTTCAGTTCCTCAAAATAGCAACGGACCAACAATGCGCCTTAACACACCTCCTTTACAGACCAGCACACCCATAAGTCCACAAAGTAGCACACATGGATTTGCTATTTAAACAACGTGGAGCAAATTGTGAAAATTAGGGTTGCGCTGGTCTGAAAATAGCAACAAATTGCACCAAACACATCTTGTGCCTTATTGCGCTGGGTGTATGATAGGGCTCCTGGATTGTATTTGTCGTGGGAGTGCATGAACTGAACTGACACACCACAGACCTTGACGGTTCGGGATAAATACAAATATTGTTACAAATCCTAGTTATAGATGATATGAGTTTATTATTAGATTACAGCATTAGAGGTCACACAAGTAACAGCTATTCAGTAAATCTAATTGAATCTAGATGACGTAATGGGATAGCTCACTCACATTAATTAACTGTTTACTAAATCTATTTGTAAATCTTTCTTTTGTTGAACAAAAAAGTTGGTACCCATTGACTTGCATAGTAGGAAAAAAATATAATAGAGGTCAATGGCTACTGTCTGGTTTACAATACTTTTCAAATGATCAGTTTGTGTGTTCAAAAGAAGAAACACGACCAAGCAGTTTAAGCAGTTTATGTTCAATATTCTATTCTCTGTGCTATAGTTTTTTATATTTATTTATTTATTTATTATTATTTTGATTTCTCTGCTAAGAAATGTTTGATTTTTAGATCTGTCTTAAAGTTGTTGACAAAAGTTCTTGTAGACAAGTCATTAAATATCATATGCTGACATTATCTGATTATTTCATTTCATTTTCCTTCGGCTTAGTCTCTTTGTTCATTAGTGGTCGCCACAGCGGAATGCAGCAACTTATCTAGCATATGTTTTACACAGCGGGTGCCCTTCCAGCCGCAAACCAACACTGGGGAACACCGACATACTCTTGCACACACTCACATACACCACGGCCAATTTAGCTTATTCAATTCACCTGCACTGTAAAAAACAAATCTGTAAAATTTACGAATAAATACTGGCAGCTATGGTTGCCAGAACTTTTTTGTAAAAAATACAGAATTTTCTGTAAAATATTTTTTTATAGAAATATGTTGTATTTTTTACAAGAGAAAAATGTATGCATTAACTGATGCAATGATAATTTACAAACATTTTTAGTTAATTATTTTTTATTTGCAAAAAAGCAACTACATTTTATTTGGCATTTACTGGCATTAAAAGCAATATTTTAAATGTCTAAGTAATATATCTGAGCATATTGATATTGAAAACCATTGCACATCAGTTCACTACAAAAACTTTTTAAATAATGCAAAGTCATTAAATGCATTATTGTGTTCATGTGTGACTGGAATAAACAAACAGATTTCCACTGCATAAGTAACTGCACCATTACCTTTAAATAAAAGAAGATGCAGCATAGCATCAGATGCTCCCAGTTCATCTTGAACGTGCACACAGCCGCTTCTAACCTCCACAATGGTGACACGAAAAGGTTTTACGGTATTTTGCTGTTGTTTTTCTTAATTTTACAAAAAAAATACTGGCAGCTGTGGTTGCCAGTAATCTACTGTTTTTAACATTTTACATTCGTAAATTCAATCTACGGAATATTTCTGTTAAAAATACATTTCACAGTCTGTATTTTTCATCAAACACATTTAACCCCTTAAATCGCAGAGCAAAATCTTCAGTAGGGTGCTCAGAGGGTTGAATACTCAGGCAGTGATGAAGTTAATGAGATAATTAAGTGTCTAATTAAATGAGGATTCAGAATTTTTGATAACTGTTAACAAGCAGCATCACTGGAGGAAAGAAAAACACAAATTACAGCCAAAACCAAAGATGAAATCAACTGAGAATTAAACTCTAAATAAAAATAATAATTAATACAAATAAAACAAATTACACAATAACGATGACTTTTTAACGGGTCTAAATACACCCTTCACAATGAAAATGTTTGATCTATGGCAGAACTTAAAAACACACAGACATCAACAATTAGTCCTTGAATCTCAATAATGGTGACAATCAAAAAATAAATATCATATAAAAATCAAGCCAGAACAACTCAAAACAATCTACTGAAATATTACCCCCCAAAAACAAAATAAAATAAATGCAAAGAGAGAAATTTTAAGGACATAAAGCTGCATAATTTAATCATGCTGCAATGCATGCTGGGAGTTTTGTACTATGCTGGTACCCAGCATGCATTACGGCATGAATGAATTATGCAGCTTTTTTTTTTTTTCATATCCTGATTCTTGATGTCTGTGTGTCTTAAATGAGTTGCTGGAGCTCTCAAGGTTTTGTGCATGAAACTCTAGTTATTAATTCCTTCATAATTGTTTGTTGACCCTTCTGAATTCTGTACTATTGTCCCAAATAACATCACATAAAATAAGTACAATAATTTGCTAATTTTTTGTGACTTATAAAATTAGTTCTGTAATAAGCACATAAAGTTTCTCATAGCTTTTCTTGCCATAACTGATGAGTTTTAGAAACACAGTTATCACAGCCAGAGAAACATTAAGATAATAGAATAACGGTTTAAGAGCCCAACTAAAGCAGGCTCTGATCTCCATGATGGTGAAGTCACATGAAACATTTTCAATAAAAAATATTCTTTGCAGAATACTGAAATGAAGTCAAACTTTAATCAGTGAGACTGGTAAAGCTGTTTGTGCAGTTGTTTAATCCTCTGTTTTAATTCAGTTGGTTTGATGTAAGGCTGTATAGTTTTATTTCTTGTTCTGTCCTTCAGTGATTGTGCTTGTTAGCTGCAGGTGTTCATCAATTCAGTCATTTGTGGTCATTCACTCTGTCTAGTAGACTAAACTAACTGATTTAGGGACTAGTAAATGAGGGTGTATGGTGAGATTTAGACACTCTGCCTACTTTCTCTAAAACAAAGGTTAGATCTGTTACAGTTACTTTCCGTATTTTGTACAGAAATAAGCTGTTAATCATTTAACAGGTTTTCACTATAGATTGTACAGACTTTTACTGTTAAAATCACAGACATTTTTTACAGTGTGTACTGTCTTTGGACTGTAGGGGAAACTGGAGCACCCGGAGGAAACCCACGCAAACACGGGGAGAATGTACAAACTCCACACAGAAATGCCAACCGACCCAGCCAGGACTCGAACCAGTGATCTTCTTGCTGTGAGGTGACACTGCTAACCACCGAGCCTGTTTTGTTTTTGCCACCTTTCTTGGATGTTTGAATAATTTTGGTGTTTACCTTTTAATGAAATGTTCAAAAGGGATTTTATGCAGAAAGTATATGTTGTCAATGTAAAATGTCAAAATATGGTTGAAATGTTCACGCATTATGTCTTATTTTCATGAGTGGTATGGTTCATTATAGTACAGTACAGTACAATACAAACATGAGTTATTTAAATGATGCTTCTGAGAGGTGTTTCAAAACATCTGTACTTTTGAAATTTCAACATTGTGTCAAAACGTGTGTTTTGCATGAGCCATCCATCCTTATTGCCTATACCTTTAACTTGCAGTGCATGTAACGAAGTGTAACGGGTGTACATGTATTTATGCAAGTACTATAAACACTTATTCTAACATGTACTTATTAAAATATAGAAAAGTGTTGTGATAATACCAAATTTTACTTATTAAAAACTTCCTTCTGAGAATGGAGTAAAACCAAATGGTTTGAAGGACAGTGGCAATGTATAAAGATTTAAAATGACAATGAAGTAGGGGAGAGTGGGGATGGTTGCAGCATGTGGCAGTTGCAACAAAACTTATTCCTCCATTCATTCATGCTACATATTCTCAGTTAGTCCCTCCTTCATTATAAGAGAAATCAGCCATATGTGACCATTCCTTATTTTTATGTGAGGTAAAAGAGTAATTTTTTTTAATGCTCAGAAAATTTTTTATACTGTCTAATCTGTTTTTGTGAAACATTATTCATTCATATAATTTAAATGACTGTTTTCTTGGCTTTAAAGGTATAGCTATCAAGCGTTAAATCTATTGTATCTCCCTAGCATAGACAGTTTAATCATGGTTGACAGAGTTGGCACAGTTGCAACATGCTCTTGCAACTGTCCTCAATGACAAAATTCACTTAAAAGCTCGCCATATTAACAATGCACAATTTTAATTTTACCACAATTTCAATGTAATTTAATTTGAAGAAATGAATTCTTTGATTAATTAATTCATTTCAAAGTTTAAAGAAGAATTTTTGTAAAGGTTCAGTAAAGATTTTCTGTAAAAAATTGTTTTTGTTCAATTTTTTTAGGCCTGATAATTGGTTGTTGCTTGTTCTTTTAATAGTCTGCATTTATATGGCCAATTTAATGATAACCAATTTACATTTAGTCTGTTTGCCAAAAAAAATTTAAATAAAATATTTAGAATTTTTTTATTATTACATTTTAATGAATGTTGCAACTGTTCCTGTGGCTTGTTAGAACCGTTCCCATGCTCAGGGTCAGTTGCAACATTTCACTTTGTCTGTTCAAGTTTAAATTCTGCATATTTTATCATACAGTATGTACACATATTATAGCAATGTGGGTGGGTGTCCAATAGATGTGGGTTTATTATATTTACATTTGGGGTTTCCACAAAAAAACTGTCTGAGAAACTGAAAAAAGTGCAAAAACTGTGCCCACTCTCCCCTACGGTTTTGGTGCTGCACTATGATAAAAAAAAAAAAAACTTTTAGGTGTTTCTTATGTTTAAATATGCCTGACAAGATTTGCTGGTATATATGCTAGTGTTACACTAAATTACATGAAATTTTTGATGAACAAATCAGGTACAAATAGTCATTATTTTCTTGTTTTCTTGAAACAATGACACAGTTAAAAAAGAACATAATTTATTAAAAATTAAAAATTGTTAATAACTATATATATATATATATATATATATATATATATATATATATATATATATATATATATATATATATATAATATATATATATATATATATAACACACATATATATATATATATATATATATATATATATATATATATATATAAATATATAAATATATATATATATATAAATATATAAATAAATATATATAAATATATATATATATATATATATATATATATATATATATATATATATATATATATATATATATATATATATATATATATATATATATATATATATATATATATATATACACAGTGTACTGTGCACACTGACCGTAGGCCACCAGCAGGATAACAGCAAAGATGATGAACCAGAGGAGGAAGCCCGCGGTGAATCGCAGCAACAGGATGAAGATCAGACTGATGACCAAGGCTATGAACAGCCCTCTGCCACAATAAGAAGAGCAACTCATGATCAGATTACATATTCCCAAACAGAATTTCTTTAATTCATTGTTTTTTTTGTTGTAATATTTCATTAGTACCATATTAAAGAAAAATGTATACTTATATTCTTCACTGTTTGTTTATCAGAATGAATAAAACTATATTCCTTCAAAAGTGTACTGATGTTGATCATAAAGAATGCAGTGAAACACTGTAATCAAATGCTATTCCCTTGAAGCCCATCACTGTATAATTTAAGCTGAGATGAAAGACTGCTTACATCACTATCCAGTACCAGCAGCTGGCGTAATCCTCCACAATTTCATTCCCACTTCTTTGGCCTCATGTATACTTGTAATACCACTGCAGGATGAAATTGCATTTGCACATTATACACATGTAAATGTCTATACATATGTGTGATCCTGGAACAAAAAAAACTTTGCACAGGTATGTCTGTATATTTGTAGCAATAGCCAATAAGTACTGTATGGGTCAAAATGATCAATTTTTCCCTCATTAAGTCAAGTCAAGCTTTATCATTCCACTACATGTGTGGACATACAGAGGAATGAAATGTCATGTCTCGCAGGACAACGGTGCTACATAAATTAATCATAAATACAAACATAACACTGGACAAAAGAGGTATTTTATAAGGAAACATATGCATAACTAACATATACTATAAGACAGGATATACAAGCACTTTTACATGAGACTGAACAACCCTCAAAAATATTTATTGCTGCATGTTCAAACTACCTATTTAAAATATGCTGAATCAACACAATTCTTGAGCTTTCATCGGGAAAACTTAATTTTTTATGTTCAATCACATAAATTTGATAAAAGTGTTACGTTAATTTAATCGATTTGTGTTGCCGCAACATGAATGAATAATGTGGAACCCTGCATGTTTACACTGAATGTTGTGCAGGATATTGTGCAAAATTAGAGTTATAGAATTAAAGGTGAATATTGTGCAAAAGAGGTATTTAAGGTATTCTTATATTCAAAAACAATTAAAATTTAATCATGTTCCATGAATTTGATTTGTAAATTTCTGTAAATATACCATAAATATATTAAAACTACATTTTTCAGTAGTAATATGTTTTGCAAAGAGGACAAATTTAAATGCTATACAATAGAGTATTTACATTTTTTTTTAAATGTTCCAGATGTGTAAATATATTTGTATCTTGGCCACATATTGTATGCATACAGCATACACTATTCATAGTGCTTCACTTTTTCCACATTTTTTATGTTATAGCCTAGAGCTGCACGATTCTGGCTAAAATGAGTTTTTTTGCTTAAAATAAAGATCACGATTTTCTCACTATTCTGTAGATGTAAAATAAAGGTTAATATTAGTCGGCTATTATTATTCTTAATCTCAAACATATAATTAAACAACAATAATAATATTATGTGTGGGTCCACTGGTTAAAATGCTAAATTTTTTATAGACTTTGAATGGTGGATTTGAATAGACTAAATTTGTCCTGGTCATTAATTCACAGTAAAGTGATGCCATCAGAATACAACTATTCATAAATCTAATGTTGAATGACTATGTTTGAGACATATGTTTGCAATCTGTCATTGACAACATTATTAGACCATTTATTTACTGGCAAAATCAGACATTTGTCATTATCAGATTCCCTCTTGCATTATATTCAACATTATATAGGCTAAAGTAGGTATACTGACACTGTTAAACATGTATTCTCATGCACAACACTGTGTTCGCGATATGCGATATGATTATTTAAATGATGTGCGTGCTTTCGGTTTCATTTTCACTACAAAGTGGTGCTCATACCCAGCACGGCTCCCAAACGATCACTCTGTGCCACAAACTGAATGTTATTTACAACTTTATTACCTGTTATTCACAGCCTATGCAGGTTCTGTTTACTAAAGTAGCCGTACGCGCGTCTATCATAGGGCGCGCGCCCGCCCACTCTAGTAACAGCTCACGCCACGTGTGATTTCGTGGACGTGGATACATCATTACATGAAGACAAAAATTGCATTTTTAGGTGAATTATACCTTATAAATACAGTATGTGACTCTTTCAACATCATTTGGAGGTGTCCATGTCGCTGAGCAACGTATGTAAAACAATGTGAAGACTTGTGCTGCCGCCTTTGCTTCTCTCCTGAACTTGAAAAAATAATTGGCAGAATCGTAGAAATGCTGGATTAAGATCGTCTAGGGGGTCGAATCGAGATCGCAATCTTTTTTCGATTAATCGTGCAGCTCTATTATAGCCTTATTCCAAAATGGATTAAATTAATTTATTTTCTCAAAATTCTACACACAATACCTTATAATGACAATGTGAAAAAAAGATTTTTTGAAATTGTTGCAAATTTATTAAAAATAAAAAACCTGAAAAATCACATGTACAGAAGTATTCACAGCCTTTGCCGTGAAGCTCTAAATTGAGCTCAGGTACATTTTGTTTCCACTGATCATTCTTGAGATGTTTCAGCAACTTAATTGAAGTTGACCTGTGGTTAATTCAGTTGATTGGACATGATTTGAAAAGGCATACACCTGTCTATATAAGGTCCCAGGGTTGACAGTGCATGTCAAAGCACAAACCAAGCATGAAGACAAAGGAATTGTCTGTAGATTTTGAGACAGGACAAGGCTGGGGAAGGTTACAGAAAAATTTCTGTTGCTCTGAAAGTTCCAATGAGCACAGTGGCCTTCATCATCCATAAGTGGAAGATATTTAGAACCACCAGGTCTCTTCCTAGAGCCATCTAAGCTGAGTGATCAGGGTAGAAGTGCCTTAATCAGTGAGGTGATCAATAACCTGATGGTCACTCTGTCTGAGCTCCAGCGTTCTTCTGTGGAGAGAGGAGAACCTTACAGAGGGACAACTATCTGTGCAGCAATCCACCAATCCTGTATGGTAGAGCGGCCAGATGGAAGCCACTCCCTGGCTGGAATTTGCCAAAAGGCATCTGAAGGACTCTCAGACCATAAGAAACAAAATTCTCTGGTCTGATGAGACTAAAATGGAACTCTTTGGAATGAATGCCAGGCGTTACATTTGGAGAAAACCAGGCACCGCTCATCACCAGGCTAATACCATCTCTACAGTGAAGCATGGTGGTGGCAGCATCATGCTATGGGGATGTTTTTCAGCAGCAGGAACTGGAAGACTTGTCAGGATAGAGGGAAAGATAAATGCAGCAATGTACAGAGACATGCTGAATGAAAACCTGCTTCAGAGTGCTCTTGACCTCAGACTGGGGCGACGGTTCATCTTCCAGCAGGACAATGACCCAAAGCACACTGCCAAAATATCAATGGAGTGGCTTCACAACAACTCGGTGAATGTCCTTGAGTGGTCCAGCCAGAGCCCAGACCTAAATCCTATTGAACATCTCTGGAGAGATCTGAAAATTGCTCTAGACCATCGCTTCCCATTCAACCCGATAGAGCTTGAGAGGTACGGCAAAGAGGAATGGTCCAAAATTCCCAAAGACAGGTGTGCCAAGCTTGTGGTGTCATATTCAAAAAGACTTGAAGCTGTAATTTCTGCCAAAGGTGCATCAACAAATATTGACCAAAGGCTGTGAATACTTATGTACATGTGATTTTTCAGGTTTTTTATTTTTAATAAATTTGTTACAAATTAAAAAATATATTTTTTCACATTGTCATTATGGGGTATTGTGTGTAGAATTTTGAGGAAATAAATGAATTTAATCCATTTTGCAATAAGGCTGTAACGTGCAAAAAGTGAAGCGCTATGAACACTTTCCGGATACACTACATCAATGGAATGATTATTTATTCAACTTTCATATAATGCATTAATCTCACTTTCAAAAAAACATACACTTATAATTGGTTTTGTGGTCCAGGGTCACATATACAACCCAAATTCCAGAAAAGTTAGGACACTTTAAAAATGCAATAAATTAAGAATATGTGCTTTTCTGATTGTCTTTAACTTTTATTTAATGGACAAAAGTTCAAAGAAAAGATGTTTTCAGTGAGAAAATAAGCAGTATTTTGGAAATATATATATTTTTTTGATTTCGATGCAACACACTCCAAAAAAGTTGGGACAGAGGCAAAATAAAAGTGAAAAGAATCAGAATCAGCTTAAAATGGAACAGGAGCAGACCATAATCAGCAGGTGAATTTGTGATACATACAGGCTTTATTTTTGTTTGTAAAATAAGCTTCTAACACACTTTGCAAGAAAAGCGAGATCCTGGTTCATCACTTTGTGCCAAAGGCACATATGAAAATTGTCATACAAATCAAATATCAATGCAAAACAAAGCCAATTTCAATCTTTCACAACTTACCAAACACTGAGGAAATCTAGAGAAACGATTCTGGAATTCAGGTTGTACAAAAACTTTTATTTTGTCAAATAAAAGCACTGACCATAAATGTAGCCAAATCAACTAATTATACAGCTTTTTGTGCCATTAAAGTAACTATACATAGGTTTCGAATAATTCTGATGGTAAACTGACAAGGTCTGTTGGAATTATGTATGTTAGAAAATGTGCTAAAGGGGAAGAACATATCTCAAAACATATTCATACTATTAATACTTTTTTTTTCATTACATTTCAGTACCTATTACTCAAATATTGACATGGATCATTAGATAGGCCTACTTGTCACAACTGCAATACATACTAGTCAAAACTGAATAGCTGGTCTCCATGGCAGATCTCAGAATTCAGTGGCAAAATTTTTAACTTGTTAGTAATAACAATAAAATAGTTGAATAGAATCATTACAAGCATGCCGGTATATCAATTTATGCTTCATGAATAAACATGAAGTCTGTTTGTTCATGCACATCCCAAATGCAGATGTATTCTCAAAAACAGCAAGAGTACTGTGTTTTGTGTTTATATAACTGCATAGATTCAGTCAAACAGTTTGGATTGACATGATCAATTTTCACACATTTGACTTTAGAGTTTTGGCATGTGCAGCTACAAATACTTACCAGAAGGGGGCTTCAAAATCATAAAAAATACACAACACCTAAAATATGTTATTGGTGAAGATACATACTTGGCTGCATCTCTAAGTTCAGTCACACTTCTGGCCGTATCCAATGCGTCTTTGAAAGCAGTTTTGTTAGCGACCGTTAGGGTGCCATTTCTGGTGACGAAGTCTGGAAAGCAGCGCTGTAAAACTTCCATGTAAATGAAAAAGAAGATAATTGATCAACTGCTAAAGAATAATAACAAGAAGCTCAAAAACACAAAGTAAACAGCTACTTATTTCCAATGTAAATTAGCATTTTAGCGACTTCAGTGATTGTAACCTAGCACTCACTCACTGAAATTATGATATAGAATAATACGCTAGAATAATACGCTACTTATTTCCAATGTAAATTACCATATAAGCTACTTCAATTACTTAAATTGTAACCTACAGTAGCACTTACTCACTGAAATTATGATATAGAATAAGACTAATGAAGCTTATAAACACAAAATAAACAGCTTATCTTCAATGTAAATTAGCATATATTAGCTATACTTCAATGACCTAAATTGTAACCTAGCACTCACTCACTGAAATTATGATATAGAATATGACTAATGAAGCTAATAAACACAAAGTAAACAGCTACTTATTTTCAATGTAATTTAGCATATTGGCAACTTTATTGACTTACAATGTAACCTAGCACTCACTCACTAAAAGTTATGATATATAATATAATGAAGCTTATAAACACAAAGTAAACAGCTTTTCAATGGAAATTAGCTTATTAGCTACTTCGGTGACTTAAATTGTAACCTAGCACTCACTCACTAAAAATTATGATATATAATATAATGAAGCTTATAAACACAAAGTAAACAGCGTTTCAATGTAAAATTAGCATATTAGGTACTTCGGTGACTTAAATTGTAACCTAGCACTCACTCACTGAAATTGATAGTTTAAGACTAATGAAGCTAATAAACACAAAGTAAACAGCTTTTCAATGTAAATTAGCTTATTAGCTACTTCAGTGACTTAAATTGTAAATAGCACTCACTCACTGAAAATCTGATATAGTTTAAGACTAATGAAGCTAATAAACACAAACCAGCTACTTATTGTAAATTAGCATATATAGCTATATATATATATATATATATATATATATATATATATATATATATATATATATATATATATAGCTATACTTCAATGACTTAAATTGTAACCTAGCACTTACTCACTAAAAATTATGATATATAATTTAATGAAGCTTATAAACACAAAGTAAACAGCTTTTTAATGTAAATTAGCATATTAGTTACTTCGGTGACTTAAATTGTAACCTAGCACTCACTTGCTGAATTATGATATAGTTTAAGACTAATGAAGCTTATTAACACAAAGTAACCAGCTACTTTTTTTCAATGTAAATTAGCATATATTAGCTATACTTCAATGACTTAAATTGTAACTTAGCACTCACTCACTGAAGTTATGATATAGAATGGACTAATGAAGCTAATAAACACAAAGTAAACAGCTACTTATTTTCAATGTAAATTAGCATATATTACTTCAATGACCTAAATTGTAACAGCACTCACTTACTGAAATTATGATATAGTTTAAGACTAATGAAGCTAATAAACACAAAGTAAACAGCTTTTCAATGTAAATTAGCTTATTAGCTACTTCGGTGACTTAAATTGTAACCTAGCACTCACTCACTGAAATTATGATATAGTTTAAGACTAATGAAGCTAATAAACACAAAGTAACCAGCTACTTATTGTAAATTAGCATATATTAGCTATACTTCAATGACTTATAACCTTGCACTTACTGAAATTATGATATGGAATAAGACTAATGAAGCTAATAAACACAAAGTAAACAGCTACTTATTGTCAATGTAATTTAGCATATTGGCTACTTTAGTGACTTAAATTGTAACCTAGCACTCACTCACTAAAAATTATGATATATAATATAATGAAGCTTATAAACACAAAGTAAACAGCTTTTCAATGTAAATTAGCATATTAGCTACTTCGGTGACTTAAATTGTAACCTAGCACTTACTCTCTGAAATTACGATATAGTTTAAGACTAATGAAGCTAATAAACACAAAGTAGCCTAACCAGCTACTTATTTTCAATGTAAATTAGCATATATTAGCTATACTTCAATGACTTAAATTGTAACCTAGCACTCACTCACTGAAGTTATGATATAGAATAGGACTAATGAAGCTAATAAACACAAAGTAAACAGCTACTTATTTTCAATGTAAATTAGTATATTGGCTACTTTAGTGCCTTAAACTGTAACCTAGCACTCACTCTCTGAAATTATGATATAAAATACATATAATGAAGCTTATAAGCAAAGTAAACAGCTACTCAGTTTGCATATATTAGCTATACTTCAGTGACTTAAAATGGAACCTTAGTTAGAGAAATTATGTTGATTAGAAAGCACTCAAAATAAGCATTGGTGTGTTATTAAACAGTTTATTTGAAGGTGTCCTTGTTACTGTGTGCAACTATTCAATTAACTACTAACCCAGCAGGCACAGGACGTCAACATGATGTCAGATTGACATTCTACCCCAATGTCATGGGGACGTTAATTTTGGTTGGAAATAAACAGACGTCAGAACCCAACGTCAGACCAACATCAGTGTCCAATGTTGGACAGATGTTGAATTTTGGTTACTTTCCAACCAACCTAAATACAACCAAATACCAATGTCTTATGATGTTACAGCTTGATGTTGTGTAGACGTTACCACTATGAAGTCTATCATACTTAGCATTTTTGTTGCCATACCCAACAAATAAATGTCAGTATTTGACGTCAATATGACGTTGGTTTAAGATGTTGGCTCGACGATGGACTTTAGTCAATTTCCAACCCAACTTAAGATGTCAACCAAATGTCAGTGTCATTTGATGATGTTATTGCACATTGTTGTCCTTAGACACTGGCTAGACATTGAATTTTGGTCACCCGACATCACAACCTAAATCTAACTTACACTGTCAAAAATTGCAGATTCTACAGTAAAATAATGTTTTTTCACTAAAACAGTAATATTCTGTTAAAAACATTGCATTCTGGGTAATATTTTTGTTTTCGAGAAAGTAACCAACAGCAGAAAACTGTGAGTTAACAGAGCTCAGATTCTACGTTTTCAAGTCTGTGTTTGAAATCACACTTTGTACCCTCGTTCACTATTCTATACACTAGTTCACTAATATAGTTCACCTGACAGAGTTAATGAACACTAATGTGAATTCAGTCACTGATGGACACCTGCTGTTATTAATCACAATCACTGAAGGAAGGATAAATAAGAAACACAAACAGTGTTCATCAGTTCATCAGTTACAACATGAAATAAAATCAAGTAAAATAAAACACCTTCAGTCTCAGCAGAGGATCATTAAACAACACAAACAACAGCAGACACACTTATTACTGACCGCTTTGACTTCCATACCATTCTTATTAGGAACCAACAGAAATTTAGGTGTTTTTTTTTTTGTTTTTTTTTGTCACCATAATGGAGTGAGGGGCTGGTTTATTTGGGCTCTTCACCCTTGAACTCATTAATTTTGTCTCTCCAGCTGCTCTAATACAAAGTTTATAAAACACTTTTATTGTAGCAATAAAGCTGTACAGTCAATAGATAAATGTGTTTGTCTGAAATTGGTTCTGATGAATGTTTTGATAAAGGTCTGAATGGCAGGCCTCATGCAATAGTTTTTATACTTAGTTGCAGATATGAATTAATTAATTAATAAGAAGTGGAAACAAGAGAGATGCCTAATTATTTTACAGAGTTAAGAAATAACAAAAAAACAATTTACTTAGGACAAAGTCACGCTCAGACCTCATGAATCAGACCTTGTACCTCAACAATGGTAACAATTTAAATGTTTCATGCCGCAATGCATGCTGGGTGTGGTACAGTACAAATATCCCAGCATGCATTGCGGTATGAATAAATTATATTATGTATAATGGTCTTACAGTTTTCTTTATTTGCGTTTGATTCTGCTGTTGTTTATGTTTAGACTTTCAGTAGCCAGTTTGTGATGTTTGTAAGTTAAACTGTTAATTTTGTTAGTTGTCACCATTGTTGAGGTTCATATGCTGATTCTTGATGTCTATTTGTGTGCAAATTACACCATAGAGCAAAGTGTTTTTGTCAAGATATTCCTAAAAACTTTCAGAATTCAATGCCACATACAGGCATGTAAGTGAAACAATAAATTAAACATCGGATAAGAGCAGTAAATTATATTATATTAAATTAGAACAGGTTCTGCCTCATTAAAAACAATATGAACTTCACCAGATCTTATTTAGTTTTTTGACTTGCTTGCCATATCAAAAGAGCTTTTTAAACAAAGTTCTTAACAATTGCAGCAGCCAAAAACAAATTAATGTTAAAAACGTCAGGGCTAAGAGCACAACTAAAGCAAACTCTATTCTCCATGATGGTGACTTAAAATGTTAACCTTTATCTCAAGAAGAGCTTTAGTAGATGTTATACAAAAATAAATGTTTTAGTAATAAGTGTAGCTGGTGATGATGTTTGTGGAGTTGTTTAATCATCTGCTGATCATTTTAATGATTTAATCATTTGTTGACCTTCAGGTTATTTCATTATAAAACTGTGACTGAAGTTGTAGTTTTTTGTATCTTCAGTTCTTGTTTTTTCCCTTCAGTATTTCTTCATTTGTTCATTGCTAATCCTTAATTATCATTTAATTAGTCATTTAATGAATTCATTTACTTCAGCTTTGCTCCATGTTTCTTGAACACTCAGTAGTGTGGACACTTGGAAGTGTTCAATTAAAACTGAGGTATTTGCTCTGGGGTTTAAAGGGTTAACATCTTATGACATTGTGTGCCTGCTGGGAAGTATTATTAATTAATTATATGTACTTATTCTAGGGTTATAATGCTGGTTAGGTTTAGCTTTAGTTGCATGTAATTATGCATAATGGGGTATATGTAGAACGTCACGTGACCAAACCGGATCCCTGGGTAGAACACTTCCGCTCATCGCCATTTCATATGCGCTATCGGCTTGTTATTAAAAAAGTAGTGTTTTATACGTTATATAATAGGGTATATGCGCAACTTTCGCGTTTCAGTCAACCTGGGTAGAACACTTCCAGATTTTCACTCTCCGCTAAGACGTTGTTCTATACAAGAAGCCTCCAGGAACTACCAAAGTGAAGTATCACAGATGTCCAGCGGATATGCTCATTATCATCTAAATGTCCGGCCACCGAATTGGCCAAAGGATTTAAATTGTATGCTTCATCATACATAATGAATTATGAAGATATGTGAGCTAGCGGAATGGAAATGCTGTACAATGTCAGTAACTAGCTAACGCTATAACGTTACTTAGTCTGCTGTATGGACGCATGGATCTACATATTCACATTAACACTTGGTGATTTTTTGCACCAGTATCAAATAAAGACAGGTTGACTGGTGATGTCAGCATTAGGGCAGCCTGTCACAGGTCTATGAAGAAGTCCGAGACGCCACACAGCCTAAGAGTAACGTTAATATATATATATATATATATATATATATATATATACATATATATATATATATATATATATATATATATATATATATATATATATACATATACATACACACACACACACACACAAATATATATAAATCAATATACATGTATATATATATTATTATATGTATATATTATTATATGTATATATATATATATATATATATATATATATATATATATATATATATATATATATATATATATATATATATATATATATATATATATATTTTTTTTTTTTTAATAATTTTACACTGTAATTTTACAGTGTTTTAATTTAAATGCTTTCAGTTCCTAAAAAGTAAACCAAAGGGTTTATAGCACGCACAAACACAAACACAAACACAACACAAACACAAACACAAATCACTTACATGGTCGGCTTGGCACTATCATTGACGGACAGTCCTCATCTCGCAGCACTTGTGCCACTGACTGCAATAAGAAAAGAGTTTTTCTTTACTCCACCGTATGACAGCTCTATCAGAGTTAGTTACATGATGAATGACTCCCTGCTATTCTCTGGGTCCATTTACATGCATTATGGGTTTGAACATTAGAAGACAACATAGACATAACCATTGCAAAAACATCAATCTGACATCTGCTGAAGCATGAAGTGCTCTGAAGTAAAGTTCACTGTTCATGTATACTGATACATGCTACCAAAATGGCTTTTCAGAATGACGTTTTAAAAGCTCTGTAAGGGACTGTGGAATTATTGTGGTCTAAAAAACTTAACTAAAAAGATTTACAGGCTGAGGTAAATTACACAGGAACATTTAATGCTTACATAAGATATATACATAATTATGATCTAAAAGTTTAAACTGATAAAGAAATGCAGTAAACGAATCAAAGTTGCAGAAAAGACATTATAATGTTAATAGTTTTATTTAAAAATAAACTTGATTCCTTTGAAATTTATATTTCTTTTCTATACACACTTTTTACGTGAATATATTGTGTCATAACGATGATATATAAGTTTATATTAAGAATTTATTTATATTAATTTATATAAAGAATATTAACATGTTCTTTATTTATATTAAAAATATGAAGTTTAAATCTGGATAATGTTAAGAAATGTCCTTAAGCAGCAAATCAGCATATTATAGACTGTGTGAATATTTTAATACTGAATGACCTTTACCCAAAGAAAAAAAAATATCAGGGGAATAAAATATTGAATATATGTTAAAATATTGTAACAACAAGGGAGTGGAGTGACAACGGAGTTAGGATCCTTATGCAGGTTTTATTAAGAATTGTGGTCAAACAGGCAATGATCAAAAACAGACGCAAAAGGGTACAAACAAGAAAATCCAGAGGTGTCGTCAGGTAACAGGCAGATATTTGGTACAGGTGGCAGACAGGGTAAACAATAAAACAAGGCAAGGGTTGGAACATGTGGAAACTATACCAGGGAACGCTTCGTAAGGTTACAGGGTGTTAACCAAATAATGAGAGTGTCAAAGTGAGAACTGTACAATTGAAGTCAGAATTAATGGCTCCTTTTTGAATTTTTTATTCTTTTTTAAATATTTCTCAAATGATGTTTAAAAGAGAAATGAAATTTTCACAGTATGTCTGATAATATTTTTTTCTTATTTGTTTTATTTTGGCTAGAATAAAAGCAGTTTTTTTTTTTTAACATTTTAAGGTCAAAATTATCCGCCAATTAAAGCATTTTCTTCTGATAGTTTACAGAACAAACCACCGTTATACAATAACTTGCCTAATTACCCTAACCTGCCTAGTTAACCTACTTAACCTAGTTAAGCATTTAAATGTCACTTTAAGCTGTATTGAAGTGTCTTGAAAAATATCTAGTAAAATATTCTTTACTGTCATCATTCATTCATTCATTCATTTTTTTTTTGGCTTAGTCCCTTTATTAATCCGGGGTCGCCACAGCGGAATGAACCGCCAACTTATCCAGCACATGTTTTACGCAGCGGATGCCCTTCCACCTTGCAACCAATCTCTGTGAAACATCCATACACACTCATTCACACTCATTCACTACGGACAATTTAGCCTACCCAATTCACCTGTACCGCATGTCTTTGGACTGTGGGGGAAACCGGAGCACCCGGAGGAAACCTACGCGAACACAGGGAGCACATGCACAGAAACGGCAACTGACCCAGCCGAGGCTTGAACCAGTGACCTTCTTGCTGTGAGGTGACAGCACTACCTACTGCGCCACAGCGTCGCCTACTGTCATCATGGCAAAGTTAAAATAAATCAGTTATTAGAAATTAGTTATTAAAACTATTATGTTTAGAAGTGTGTTAAAAAAAATATTCTCTCTGTTAAACAGAAATTGGGGGGAAAATAAACAGGTGGGGCTAATAATTCTGCCTTCAACTGTATGCAATCAGTACATGAGCAGCTTCAGCTGTGTGAGTCTAATCAAAAGAGGTTTGGAACAGGTGTGTGAGTGTGGTGCATGACAGGACTTGTAGTTCGTATGGAGACAGGATTGTAGGTTTGTAGATTGTGTGAATGTGAATATTCTACTGCGATCTGTGAGTGTTTGATTGCTGGTGATCGTGACAAATATGTATTTTTATTTTAAGAGTAATTCACAATATTTTTTTAAATACAAGAAATCAGCTTAGTAGTGTATATAAAACATAAAATCTAAAATAACATTTCAGAATATTCATTGGAAAAGTCACATTTTGTTGTGACAGCAAAGTCACTGGTTTGAGTCCCGGCTGGGTCAGTTGGTGTTTCTGTGTTTGCAGGTTCTTCTGTGTTCGGGTGGGTTTCCCCGGGTGCTCCAGTTTCACTAACAGTCCAAAGACATGGAATTGGCCGTAGTATATGTGTGTGAATGAGTGTGTATGGATGTTTCCCAGTAATGGGTTGCAGCTGGAAGGGCATTTGCTGTGTAAAACATATGCTGGATAAGTTGGAGGTTCATTCTGCTGTGGTGACCCCTGATGAACAAAGTGACTAAGCCGAAGGAAAATTAATAAATGAATTTACTTATTACTTTAATTATTATTACTTAAGATACAGATCAGTGGAAACGATTTCTCACTATTAAAAGGATAAACTCCCAACACATCTTGTTTTGACATTCTTAAGGGGTTAGGGGAGTCAAATCTCTCTAAACCCCCTTGTAACACACCATGAGCTGATTGATATTTGGTTTTATACTGACTATCTTCTCTCTCTTTCATCTCAGCTTGTTTAAAAGCTGTTTATGAAGGGTTTCAGTGGAGTGTGAAGCATCAAACATGCGACAATACCTATTTTAGATTATTATTGTGGAACATGCTAGACTATAGAACAGTCGGGAAAATTTAACATGCTAGACTGTGTCTGAATTTGCATACTCTTTTTGTGTAGGTACTTATTTTGAATAGCTAATTATTACACAGCAGCTACTGTAAGTAATACATTCTAGCATAGGGGTAGTACATAGTTTGTCTATATAACTTTTGTTTACAATACACAGAAAAAATTATTAATAGCAAGAAGGTCGCTGGTTCGAGCCTCGGCGTTTCTGTGTAGAGTTTGCATGTTCTCCCGGTGTTTGCGTGGGTTTCCCCCACAAGTCCAAAGACATGTGGTATAGGTGAATTGGGTAGGCTGAATTGTCCATAGTGTATGTGTGTGAATGAGAGTGTATGGGTGTTTCCCAGGGATGGGTTGCATCTGTAAGGGAATCCGCTGCGTAAAAACATATGCTGGATAAGTTGGCGGTTCATTCCACTGTGGCGACCCCTGATTAATAAAGGGACTAAGCCGAAAAGAAAATGAACGAATGAATAATTTTTTAGGGGGCAGCACGGTGGCACAGTGGTTAGCATTGTCGCCTCACAGCAAGAAGATCACTGGTTCGAGTCCCAGCTGAGACAGGAGGCATTTCTGTGCAGAGTTTGCATGTTCTCCCCATGTTGGCGTGAGTTTTCTCTGGGTGCTTCGGTTGCCCCCACAGTCCAAAGACACGCCGTAAAGAGTGTGTATGGGTGTTTCCCAGTACTGGGATTGCAGCTGGAAGGGAAAACACATGCCAGAATAGTTGGCAGTTTATTCCGCTGTGGCGACCCACTGATAAATAAGGGACTAAACTGAAAGAAAATTAATAAATAATTTTTTTTTAAGGGAACTGGCACGGCAAGCAATTTCTATGAGTTCAAACAAACTAATTTAGCTGAACATTACAAAATTTTATTTGTTTGTTTAAATTCAGCGCATATATATTGTTTGCAATCAGTCCCCTTAAAATGTTTTAGTAAATCCAATGAATAATTTTTTTCAGTGTAGTAATCTTTCTGCCAGAACATTGTGAAACATCCCAGATTTGTTAGTTGTAGGCATGCTCAAAATAATCGATTAACTGTTAACCAAAAAAGTGCGTTTTTAACCGATTAATGGTATCAGTTAAAGGTGCAGTATGTAAGTTTGACACCCAGTGGTTGAACTAGGTATTGCAGTCCTGAATCATAATAAAGGTACGCCGGGTTGCCAGTTTGAGGGATTTTAAACTGTTCTAAATAAAAGCAACGACACGCGATTGAGGGAATATTCTCCATATTAAAAGGAGTTTTGGTTCTAACCAACACCTCGAATTGATTTATTAGAAGCGGCTTCTATTTCTCACAGCTGAACAACAGAAACCTATGACAGATCACCTCAGGTAAGCCTCGTGTGCTTTATTCAGTGCTAAATGCTAACAATGCGAGTTTGAATGCATTTTACATGACGTGTATTACCATATACTGAAAGCAGAAAGTTCACTTCACCTTTAATGATGTTAAAGAGGGTTAACATGTATTAAATAGATTCTAAACCTTACCGTTTTGTGAGTGAGTGCATATTCTGTGCTTCTGAAAGGCTGTATTTAAATTTCTGCCTTGTTTTGTGGTGAAAACAGCCAAATGGCTCATCACTCATAACAATCTCGTCACAGCGTGTTGTTAGGACACGCGATGTAACCTGCTCACGTTCCTAATATTAATGTCATTTGCTAATTAACGTCATGTGGAACTGAATCTGTCTCATTTTGACATCTGATACTTTCCACTACACTGTAGCATTTCGCTCATGGACGCATGCTTTCAGAGTCTTTCTGAATGAATGAATGAAATATGCTGTTTTCCAACAAGGCAACCCGGGGTGCTGAATTATAATTGGTTAAACTGGCATGTGCATGTGAAAATTACCTAAACAAAGACATCGTTCCGGCACGGAAAAAAACATTTTCAAAGCAGAATATCTGACTTCAGCATTGTTTGTCAGTTAAACAAGTATGTTCACTTGGGATGTTTCTTAAATATCTGCACACATATTATTGTATTTTTATGCTTTAGAAGAGTCAAAAACTTACATACAGCACCTTTAAATGATTAAAAAATATTATTTTATATATTTTTAAAGTTTGGCTGCATAAGGGGTCGATCACAGCAAACACGCTATTTGCGTTGAGAGGGGCATCTTTTGAATGGTTTACTAACAGCTGCGAGTGTTTTGCGCACTATTTATGCACCCTGTGCGCCTCGCGTTTTTGAAGTTGCGTGCTGTGTGCTCACAGCTGATCCTGAGTGGAAAAAGCATATTACATCAGTCACATCTTTTTCATTCTTCAGTCAAATGAAAGCACAGGTGGGGTTTCCATTGAGGTGACAGCAGTGTTTGTGTTGGCAAAACAAGTACGGAGAACTTTTAAAGATGGAGGGGAGACTAATTGTCGCTGTTTCAAGTTATGCAGAGCTGTATTACTTCACAAATCTTGAATATCACAATATTATTAAACATTACAATTATAACAACTTCGATAGCAACACTTACGCACAATAGACCACCTGATTCAGTCGTTTTCTAGTGACATAAAAAATAAACGTGCTTTTACTTTTTCTTGTCAACAAAAAGGCAGTGTGGTGCGCCTTGCGTTTTTGGAACGGAAAAGCACGTTCGGTGTGATTGGTCAAACTCAACAAATTGGTGCACATGAATCGCGAGCGAGAGAGGAAATAAAAGCACAGAAGCTCTAAGGTAAAATCAGATGCTCAAGACATAGTATTTACCTTTAATGACTTATATTAGAAATGTTGACAGAGGCTTGTGATATAACAATTATAGAGGATCATTAATTAAATGCATAGGCCTATTTTCCGTGGAGCGATTGATTTGAGGTAGCCTGCTATTTTTATTTGACGGATGAAGAAAAAAAACATATGATTGGACAAACAGCATATGCCAGTTCTTAAAAAGGATTCAGTCAGTGTTTTCATTTTGTAATCTAAATTTGTAATTTAAGTGAAACTGTCTAGGGCAGGACTATTTATTTTTGTTCTTTTTTATTTAGTTTATTCTTTTTTTCTATGCAGGTGCGTGAAGATGCTCTGTTATGTTCTATATGCTGTTGTTTGCATGTTAAATTAAATCGGTATTTTAAAATTCAATATTTAATGTGTCACACAGAATAGACACGTCAATTATTTTTATTAAATAATAATTTAATATTAATCTGACCAGTTAATTGTTAATATTCGGTTAACGCAAAATTAACCGAAATGAGCATCCCTAGTTAGTTGCTATACATTATTGCACACTACAAGATGAAAAATGACAGAATCTTGTATCCTGACTGCCACTGTTGAATACAAATCACCACAGCACCCTACTGTACATCAAATGGATTGTGCCAAAATCCGGCTGACATTGTGCATTCCGAACCTACCCAAAACACACATGACTATTTATCAATAACTGTTTCCGTTTTTTAAAAACTCATTGCAATGTGTATTTATGGAGTTCACAACAACTTATTTAGCATAGCATGGCTATATAATTTACCTTTTGGGGGTTATTGAAGCCTGGCTTGCAGAACTGTTTATAGTAATCCCAGTGGCTCTTGTTAAATCTATAAAGTAGCTGCATATCTGTGTACGTTGCAAATCGATCCGGGCACTTGGAGACACACATCTAGAAAACAAAAGCATTATTTATGCAAAAGCCCAGAGCGAAATGAACTAAACAATGCCAGGATTTGTAATAAACAAGCATGTTACCTGAGTAGTAGGGCACTGAAGGTTTATCAGGACAGCAGGACTGGCACATTTCAGTATGTTGAAGTAGAATAATATGGCTTTCTTTCTGTGGAGGACATTTTTTGTTGTTGTAAATTACAGTGTGAAATGTAATTTTTTTACCAGTAGGTGTCAGTGGAGCTATTCGGTTATGCATACAGGACTGAAATCCAGGTTTAAGCAGCTTTCCACTGTAAACATGCGGTTTATCATGCAATAAAACTCCTGTACGTGTTACTTTGTAAATCACAACATGGAATCCAGGTTCAATACTAAACGATTAGCATCCTCAGCAGCCTGCCAAATAACAGAAACGCTGAGAGAAATGTTTAGAATATTATAGATAAAAACCATAGCATTCAATTTTTTTTTTTTTGTCAGAGCAAAGCATTAAGGGCTTGTGTCAGATTTTCACCCCCTGCCCATAATCCCCTAAGCCACTGAGGGCATCGCATCTCCTAATTATGAACTGCACAGATCCAATTGCCTCCAATTCACCACAGAGCAAACATCTCTCGTTGTACGGCTGTGCATAACAAACACTCTTATCTGTGTGTCCCAGCTCTGCTAATGAGCAGTTCTTTATTTTCCCCAAGGTTGTGTGCTGCCAATCAACGCAAAACTTCACACAGGAAAAGGAATTCAGTACAAAAGTGTGTGAAGCCAAGATTTAAAAGGCTAATATTATTTTTCTTTGTACTTTGAGGGAAAGAATGGAAGGGATGATAATTCGAACATTATAATTACAAGAAGGGCGTGGCTTACAAGTGTAGTTTTTGTGGAATGAGGAATATGCTAGCCCCTCCCCTCAAAGCAGCGGATTGGCTGGTGGTGTTAGTAGAACTTACGCATTGAGTGTTCCCTTCTGGCCACAGAACTGACCCGTGCTGTCTGTGGGGTAAATGACTTTCCTTGGGTCCCCGTGGATCCACGCTGGAACAAAGAAGAGATGTCGTTTAATTTATTTAATTGATTCCAAAAGAGTTAATTCTGTATAATGAACAGTAGTGTCAAGTAACAAATTACAAATACTCAAGCTACTGTAATTGAGTAGTTTTTTCTCAGGAATTGCAATTGACTAAGTAGTTTTAAAAATGTGTACTTTTACTTTCCTTTGAGTACATTTTTAGTGCTGTATTGGTACTTTTACTCCACTACTTTTCTTCAACCTGTAGTTACTATTTTATTTTTTCTTGCCTATGGGGATTAGAAAAATCCGTCCTGTGATTCTTGTCCAATCAAATTGTACATAAAAGGTAAGTCATGAATAATAATAATGAACTACCTCAAGACATGGATGATTTATAATTGCAGCAAACTGTTTGGAAGCATTCAAAGTGTCCAAGAAGATGTCCAAAATTATACACAATGACCCAGAGACTGTTTAGATTCATATCACTGATAAGAAGATGACGGATGTTTACTGTATGATGACCGAAATGGCCTTAAACACCCAGAAAGCACAAGACGTCAACATGATGTCAGATCGACGTTGTACTCCAACTTTGTGGGGATGTTGCATTTTGCTTGGAAATTAATATCGTGTTCACAGCAGAACTCAATATCAATGTCCAACCAAAAATCAACCAAATATCAATATCATTTGACGTCATTATTGGACATTAAAATATCATTGTTCTTAGATACTGGCTAGACATTGAATTTTGGTCACCTGACATCACAACCTAAATATAACCTATTATTAATGGCTTATGATATTGTGTGCCTGCTGGGCAATAACTAAATGCACTACAGAATGTTACGTTTACACACAAACTACATGTAAATGCATCAGCTTTTAACAGCGTAATACTTACTCACTACTTAACTATTCACTAAACTTGAGTTATCTTGAGTACTTTTGAAAGGTCTACTTTTTACTCACACTTTGAGTAATATTTACAACAGATACTTTTACTCTACTTGCACTACGAATTTCCTTTTCAAAATAAAATCTATTTGGCAAGACATGTTTGTTTATATAGCACATTTATATAGCACATTTCATACACAATGGCAATTCAAAGTGCTTTACATAAACAAAAATAAAAGAAACAAGAAAATAAAAATGATTCAAAACAGATAAAAACAGATTCAAATGTGTTTTAACAGGTTTTAAAATATTGAAAAAAAAAAAGAAAGACATAATAGTGCGATCTGTCAGACGTAGCACAGTGCTCATTCAGTAAAGGCACAGCTAAACAGATGTGTTTTCAGTCTTGATTTGAAACTGTTAAACTCTTGGAATTTCTAGTTTATTTGATCCTAATGATCCAAGTGATCTGTCAGGTTTGTATTCAGTGAACATATCTGTAATGTATTGAGGTCCATTTAGTCATTTATAGACAAGTTGTAATACTTTAAAATCTATTCTGAATGTAACTGGGAGCCAGTGTAAAGACCTGAGGACAGGTGTGATGTGCTCAGATTTTCTGGTTCTGGTCTGTCTGAGGCCCAGTTTACATTAATATGTTTTTGTTTTAAAAGTTTTGCTACGGTTAGGCCTTCCGTCTGTAACCAGAGGATGTGACGCTGACAACAGAGTTCGGATCCACATGCAGGTTTATTAGAATAGTCAGGTAAGCAGTGGTCAACACAGGTGCAAACAGATGTATGAGGGCAATCCAGAATCGTAGTCACAATAACAGGCGAGAGGTCGATAGGCAGGCAAAAACACGTCAAAACAATTCATCTTTATTTGTATAGCGCTTATACAATGTAGATTGTGTCAAAGCAGCTTTACATGGAAGATTATAGTGAATTGAAACAGTGTCAGTTCAGTTTTCAGAGATTAAGTTCAGTTCAGTTTAGCTCAGTTCAGTGTGGGTTAATATTCACTACTGAGAGTCCAAACACTGAATAGCAAATCCATCGATGCGCAGCTCTACAGATCCCGAACCATGCAAGCCAGTGACGACAGCGGCGAGGAAAAAACTTCACCAATTGGCGAAAGCGAAGATTTTAAAAAACCTCGAGAGAAACCTGGCTCAGTTGGGCACGACCATTTCCCCTATGGCCAAACGTCTTGTGCAGAGCTGCAGTCTAGGCGCAGGAAGCTGGACCTCAGCGAAGACAAAGGATACCCGTTGTAGTGTCACATACAGTAGACAATACTGGGCAACTGGGGTGAGTGTATGTGGTGTTTAAATAGAGTGTGTAATCAGTCTTTGACAATCCTCCAGTGGTGTGTGTGCAATCAGTCGAGATGAGGAACATGTGTGTGTGAGCGGAGTGCATGTATGGAGATGTAGTCCATTAGATGGCGGATTTGTAGTCCATAAGTGAGAGTGCATGTTTACCAGCGATCTATGGAGAGAAGACCGCTGGTGATCGTGACACCGTCCACACTACCCCAGAGTTTTCAAGTGCCGAAAACGGAGCGTTTTGAAAATGCTGAAAAGGCCACTTTCATTATAAAATTTTGCTGCTCCATCTCAGTGTGGAGGGGGAAAACGGAGACATCTGAAAACGGAGGCGGGGTTGCAGACATTCACCTGTCTGATTGGGGTCTTCCCCTCAATATTAGCCTACAGTAGTTCAGTAGTTCAGTCCTTTTTTCCTAGTTCAGATTTCGCAAGTTTGATATGGAAAACAAACTCCTGAGGACACGTCAGGTAAATCATCAAAGGGAAAAGTGAAGGCTACTTTATAACGTCATTAGGCAAGGCAAGGCAAGTTTATTTATATAGCACATTTCATACACAATGGCAATTCAAAGTGCTTTACATAAACAGGAATAAAAGAGACAATAAGAATATAAAAATAAATAATAACCGTCATTAAAAAACTGTTTAAAATGTGTTAAAACAGGTTATAAAAGAATGAAAAAGAAAAGAAAGACACAATAGTGTCTGTCGGACGTAGCACAGTGCTCATTCAGTAAAGGCACAGATAAACAGATTTGTTTTCAGTCTTGATTTGAATGTACCTAATGTTGGAGCACATCTGATCATTTCTGGAAGCTGATTCCAGCAGCAGGGAGCGAAGTAGCTGAAGGTGGATTCACCCTGCTTAGACTGAACACTTTGAATTTCTAATTTACTTGATCCTAATGATCTGAGTGCTCTGTCAGGTTTGTATTCAGTGAGCTTATCTGTAATGTATTGAGGTCCTAGGCAATTTAGGCTGCATTTACACTACATGGTTCAAGTGACTCAATTCCCATGTAGCACATTTGGCATATGGCCCACATAGTGTAAGCACGAAAAAAATCACATGGATTCCGATTTACTTAAATCAGATTCAAGCCTTGTTCATATGTAAAAATTGATTCGATATGAATCAGATCCATGCCCTCGTGTCTGTAGTGTAAGAAGGTAGATCGGATTTTCACCTGTCGCGCATCATTAAAAACCATAGTGAATGATGTCAAGTCATTTCAGAACAGACTTCAGCAGAGTCGCAAACCTTACATCTCATACATGAGGACTAAAAAAGCTTTTATATTGTCATGTAGCACAAGTATTTAAGCATGTTAACGGGAGAGAGAGAGTGAAAGAGCGCACAAAACCAATATAAACTAATATAAAACTATTGCATACATCACGTGCATAAGATTAGATTAGATTAGATTCAACTTTATTGTCATTACACATGTACAAGTACAAGGAAACGAAATGCAGTTTAGGTCTAACCAGCAGTGCAATAGCAGCAAGTGCAGGATACAGGTATAAGTTACAAAGTGCAGTTATAGAAAAACTATGGTGATATTTACAAATGGATGTACTATGAACATTATATATAGGTTTTATTAGCTATGAACAAAGATTTACAATAGATGGATATATGTACAGGTTGCTATTAATAATCAGAAGTGTGCAGATAGATAAACATATTTACAAATGTGTATGTACAGTGGGTATGTACAGTTCAAATAAATGAATCAGTGCAATGAATATGTGCAATTTTTAAATGTGCAAATGTTAAATAGTGCAGTGATTATGAGGAGTATGAGTTATGAGGAGAGTGGGGGTGTATTAGGGGGGCAAAAGAGTCAGTGGGGGGCAGAGTTCAAAAGGGAGACAGGTCTGGGGAAAAAGCTGTTCCTTGGTCTAGTGGTTTTTGTCCGGGGGAGCCTGAGGCGCCTGCCGGAAGGCAGGAGAGAAAACAGTCTGTGAGCAGGGTGAGAGGAATCCTTAAGAATACTGCGTGCTCGGCGCAGACAGTGTTTCTTCTGGATGTCCTCTATGGCTGGCAGTGTGGTCTCTGGGATGCGTTGGGCAGTTTTCACCACCCGCTGCAGTACCTTACGCTCAGTAACAGAGCAGCTTCCATACCAGACTGTGACGCAGTTGGTCAGGATACTTTCTATTGTGCAGCGGTAGAAGTTCACCAAGATGGCTGATGACAGCTGGTTCTTCTTAAGTTGCCTTAAGAAAAATAGGCGCTGGTGAGCCTTCTTGACCAGGCTGGAGGTGTTGGTGGTCCAGGAAAGGTCCTTTGAGATGTGGGTCCCCAGGAACTTGAAGGATGAGACAGGCTCAACGGCCATCCCATTGATGTGGATGGGATCATGTTCGTCCCTTCCTGACGTCCACAATGAGCTCCTTGGTCTTGTCGGTGTTAAGGAGCAGATTATTGTCGGTGCACCAAGTGGCCAGATGCTGTATCTCCTCCCACAGGCCTACAGTCGATGGTAAAAAGGGAGAAGAGGAAGGGGCTCAGCACGCAGCCCAGCGGTACACCAGTGTTGAGTGTGACGGTGGTGGAGCAGATGTGGCCTGATCTAACATTCTGAGGTCTGTTAGTCAGAAAGTCCATAACCCAGTTGCAGAGAGACGTATCGATATCCAGGTCTCTAAGTTTGATCATTAATTTAGAGGGTATGACAGAGCGGAATGCTGAGTTGAAGTCAACAAACAGCATTCATGCATAAGTGTTTTTATTGTCCACGTATGTGAGTACAGAGTGCAGTGCTATGGAGACTGCATCTTCTGTGCTCCTGTTGCCACGGTGGGCAAACTGATGTGGGTCCAGTGTGGATGGCAGAGAGTCTTTCAGATGTGCCAGGACCAACCACTTTATGATGATGGGTGTGAGTGCTACAGGGCAGTAGTCATTCAGGCATGTTGGGCTGGAGTGTTTCGGCACTGGCACAATAGAGGTGGTTTTAAAGCATGTTGGCACAGCTGCTAGGTTAAGGGACAGGTTGAAAATGTCTGTGAATACCCCAGCGAGCTGTTCTGCACATGCTTTGCGGACGCGCACAGGAATACCGTCTGGTCCAGCAGCCTTAGGCACATTGATCCGACAGTGTAGACTTCTGAGGAGGTGAGTGTGATGGTTGAGTGGTCGGTTGAGGAAGTGATCCTGGTGTACGGCTCTTTATTGTCTTTTTCATAAAAGTCATTTAGCTCGTTCAGAAGGAAACATTTGTGGCTGTGGGTGTGGACTGGCTGGGTTTGTAGTTGCTGATGGCCTGTATGCCCTGCCACATGCGCTGAGGATCAGAGTTGGAAAAGTGCTCCTCTAGCTTTAGCTTGTAACAGTGCTTGGCCTTTTTGATGCCCCTTTTCAGATTAGCCCTGGAAGTGCTGTAGGCCTGTGCATCCCCTGATCGGAAGGCAGTGTTGCGTGCCTTCAGCAGGAGGCGCACCTCCTTGTTCATCCATGGCTTTTGATTTGGGTATGTGGTGATCTGTTTCTGGGTTGTAATACTGTCTATGGTGGTGTTGATGTATTCCAGAACAGAGGAAGTGTAGCTGTTAATGTCTGTGTGAGAGCCACAGGTGGCCTGGGAAGCAAACATACTCCAGTCTGTGTGTTGAAACCTGTCCTGGAGTGTGGAGTCTACCCCCACTGGCCACACTTTGATGGTCCTCACTGATGGCTTCACACGGTTGATGAGGGGTGAGTATTTGGGAGTGAGGAACAAAGAAATGTGATCTGATTGACCCAAGTGGGGGAGGGGGGTCACAGCGTAGGCTTCAGCCATGTTTAAATCACGCCATGGAAATTACATTAAGATGCCTACTGGTTTAAAAAGGTCTAGATTAAAAGAAGATGGCAAAATGAGAACTTTTCTGTCATAAATTATAATAAAACAGCTTGTCAAAAACTATTTAAAAAAAATGAAACCCTGCAAATAGATTAAATACAGGAACAAAGAAAATGGTGCTCTTTTATTATCAGCTGTAAGTCAGCGCCGCTCTTTTTTCTTGGTCAATGCGTCTTGTCATTGTGTGCGTTGTGTGCTGTGTAAATGCAGACAATTGAATACGGGTCACTTTTGAGAGATGATGTAAGCCAGTCATCAAAAAATCACATACAGTCACAAAATCGGAAATGACCATGAAGATCTGCAGTGTAAATGCCGACTTAGTGATTTATAGACAAGTAATAATACTTTAAAATCTATTCTGAATGTAACTGGCAGCCAGTGTAAAGACCTGAGGATAGGTGTGATGTGCTTTGATTATCTGGTTCTGGTCAAAATCCTGGCAACAGCGTTCTGGATGAGCTGCAACTGTCTGACTGTCTATTTGGGGAGGCCAGTGAGGAGTTTATTACAGTAATCCACCCTACTGGTGATAAAAGCATGAACAAGTTTCTCTAAGTCCTCACTGGAAACAAAGCATCTAATTCTTGCAATGTTTTAGATATGATAGTATGCTGATTTACTTACTGATTTGACATGACTATTGAAATTCAGATCTTTACGCAGTCAGGGTTGAGTAAATTCACTTTTTAAAAACTGTCTGACAATATGGATGGTAGATATTAAAATTCTATACAAGTCAACCAGGGTGGCACTGGCTCTGTGTCAATCAAATGAGACACAAAATTGCTTTTTGTGGGAAGGAAGAAAAAGCCTGCATAGCGAACATGTCAAGAATAAGTAAGTAATAAGATCCTGTGTGCTTCTGTTATATGGCGAATAGCAAATGCAAGGCTGTTAATATTTGTGTTTAAAGTACACATGAAATCAAAACTGACCATATTAATTTTGTTACCACTCATTGCTAATTTTGTGCTGAACAATTCATCTGAGCATGTCCTTAAGAAAAAAATGGTTTGCCCTTGTACTCTAAAATTGAAATCTGAAAATGCTTAGAGAAACTTGTTCCTGTTTGTTTTCAGTTAAATTCACAGATTATGTCTGTCTGAAGTATTGGGCGTGGTTAACATACTTAGTCACGCCCCTCCAACTGTCAGTTTTGACAGTGCTATAACAACAAAGAGAAATGGTGAAGAGGTGTCTGTTAGGTTGTAATAACTCTACCAAAACCCTTTCTAAAATGAAATGCCTACTTTACTACATCCAATCAGCTTGCAGTAGAAAAAAACAAGCCACGCCCACTGTTTTCTCATTTAATATTCTGTTTCTCTAGGAACTGCGTCACAATATGATTCCTTAATCCACTTTAATCCAACCAATGCTCCCCGATTGGTTTTTACTCATTGTCCACATCCACCATACCTGAACATTTTCAAGTTTCTATTGGTTAAAAATGGATCTCGTTTTTAAAGGTGCTGTATGTAAGTTTTTTTACTCTTCTAAAGCATAAAAATACCATAATATGTGTGCAGATATTTAAGAAACATCCCAAGTGAACATACTTGTTTAACTGAAAAACAATGCTGAAGTCAGATATTCTGCTTTGAAAAAGTTTTTTCCGTGCCGGAACGCTGTCTTTGTTTAGGTAATTTTCACATGCACGATGCCAGTTTAGCCAATTATAATTCAGCACCCCGGGTTGCCTTGTTGGAAAACAGCGCATTTCATTCATTCATTCAGAAAGGCTCTGAAAGCGTGCATCCGTGACCGAAAAGGACAGTATGGGAGACAAGATTCAGTTCCACATGAGGTTATTAATTAGCAAATTACATAAATATTACGAACGTAAACATTAGGTGAGCAGGTTACATTGTAACCGCGTGTCCTAACAACATGCTGTGACGAAGGAGGCAGTGATCAGCTATTTGGCTGTTTGTACCAGACGAAACACGACAGAAATTTGAATACAGCCTTTTAGAAGCACAGAATATGCACTCACTCATGAAACGGTAAGGTTTAGAATCTGTTTAATACATGTTAACCCTCTTTAACATCATTAAATGTAAAATGGCATTCAAACTCATATTGTTAGCATTTAGCTCTGAATAAAGCACACGAGATTTACCTGAGGTGATCACTGTCATAGGTTTCACAAGTTCAGCTGTGAGAAATAGAAGCCTTTTCTAATCATTCAATTTGAGGTGTTGGTTAGGACAAAAACTCCCTTTAATATGGAAAATATTCCCTCTATCGCGTGTCGTTGCTTTTATTTAGAACACAGTTTAAATCACTCGCTCCTTGTATTCAAACTGGCAACCGACGCTCACGTTTGTTTTGATCCAGGAGTGCAACACCTAGTTTAACCACTGGGTGTCAAACTTACATACTGCACCTTTAAATGAAGTTGGAAAACATTGCATCATCATATTGTAGCAGAAGGTGTTGGATGCTGTATTTTGCATGGTAATTACATGCCAGGTTATCTCAGTCTGCACTTTGTTTAATGCTGTGTTTAGTTTAATTTAATTGACCTGCTCTATCGCAATCTACTACGGCTTACTAATGTTTGAAGCAGCTACAAACTAAAAAGTTGCATGCAAATACCGTTTTATTGTACATGTACTTTGTCTACTTTGTTTTCAACCCTGAAACAATTACACTTGATTTATGGCACTTCATTTTTTCCATCACAAACCTTGGGGTTAAACGCGATTCTGACCTAAAGTTGGACAACCAAATAGGAGTAGTTGTCAAGTCTAGCCTTTTCCAGCTGAGGAAAATAAAGCCGTTTCTTTCAGGACAACAATTTAAAACTGTAATCCATGCCTTTGCCCTACCCGCCTGGATTACTGTAATTCATTATATTTAGGGATAAGTGAGTCTTGGCCCATCTGCAGTTGGTGCAAAATGCTGCAGCACGTCTTTTAACAGGGAGTCGCAAGTTTGATCATTTTACTCCAATTTTATCTTCACTTCACTGGCTACCTGTGCAATATAGAATTCATTTTAAAATCCTTTTGTTTGTTTTTAAATCCTTAATTGGTTCTACCACACACTATATATATATGAACTGTTACACCCCCCATATACCGTTGTGTGCTCTTAGATCAGCAGATCAGCTGCTTCTTAGAGTCCCAAAAACCAGATGTAAGCTTAGGCCGTACTCACACTATGTACAGTTGCCTTGAACCAGACCAAAGCACGCTTTTCCCTAGGGCTGGGCGATATGGCAAAAAAAAAAAAATCTCGATTTTTTCATAAAGTTTGACCGATTCACGATTTCGATTTCGATTTTTTTTATTTATTTTTTTATAAAAAAAATTTTACTGTGTAACTACCTTACCAGCTTACCTTGTTCATTTAAATTTAAATAAATGCTGAAACTAGTTTTTTTTCATGCTCACTTGTAAAAGAAAAGCAACCATGTGACTAAACGCGGTTATGGCACTCTCTCATATAGGGATGCTAAACATAGCTACAATAGAAGTCACAGCAGGTCATATGTTGTGCAGCTTTGGTCAAATTTTATTTGGAGAGAAAATGACCAAAATGTAACGTGAAGATTAAAAAGGATTGGAGGGGAAATAAATATTTCAAATCTCTGTACATAACAGAAAAATAAACAATGATAATGCAACAATAGTTTATCTGTATTAGTGGCATGGCAGAAATATATATTTGGACAGGCCTTGTCAAAGTGAGCGGGCACTTTCACTAATAAAAATATAGCACTTAAATTATTTCATAACAGTCAATAAAATAACAGCGGTTTTATATCAAAAATTGGTAATGATATAAAACATACTACATTTTGATGGTAAAAAATAACCATTTAAATGATTTCAGTATTTAAACATTAAATAACGAATGCATCAAGTTAAATATAAAAAAACGAATGAAACAACACATAGCATATCAGGATATAAAGGACTATATTTAGCAGAATGCTGCTCTTTTTATCTTTGTAATTTTATAGTTTTATTTTTGTTATTTTAATTATTTTTTGTCTTCATAAATAACTAACGAGCTATAGACAAATATCTGCTTGACGTTTTAGAAAATATTTGTGCGTAGCTCCACCACCCAGTATATATTAAAGATCACCGTGAAAAAAAAAAAACCCCACAGAAACCTGTTACATATCTATATATATTTAAAGGTCTATCTTATATTTAACTGAATCGTATAATGGCCTATAGCTGAAATGTTGGAAATTGCTTAATTTATTTTCATAAAACATTTGTCGATATGTATTGATATTTTTTGGAGTAAAAACTGCCGACATTTAAGAATCCATATTTATTTTATTCATTCATTCATTTTACTTGTTTATTGGTGCATATATGGGTTATGATTTAATTCATACAGTACCGTCCTTCAGGTGGTGCGCGGGTATAATATACAAAACCAGCCATCTGGGCTTTGAACTAGGTGCAATTATTTCCTTGTGTGTGTGTATGTGTGTGGAGCGATGGGTGCGCGGGCATAAGTGACTAAAAGTGACTCCACCTGTCGAGCCCGTCTCGCAGCTCGCGCGGGAGAGACAGACGGCTGCGGGGACGCGAACAACAGCACGACGCGCGTGGAAACATTAGCAAAGTTGGCTGGCTGCGGAGCTGTTGTTGCTCTAGCGGGAAAATGTCCCGGTGTTCCCAATGGCAAGTCCGCCCTGGCGCGCATCCGCTAAATCAGCTGGTAGCTCATCAACAGAGCCGCGACGTCAACACACAGAATCAGCACAATTCAGCACGGTTGTCTAACAGTTTAGAAAGGTTTGGCACGATAGTGGGAAAGTGGCTTTAATATTTGTATAAAAAAATCGCGATTCTTCGATTTTGTAAAAAATAAAATCGTCTTAAAACGTAAATTCGAATTAATCGAAAAAATCGCCCAGCCCTAATTAGTACCTAAAAATTTAAAGAGGAACACTTTTGTACTTTTTAGGTACTAATACAGTATGCACTCTTGAGGTATTAATATGGACCTTTTAGGTACAAATTTGTAGCTTTTGACAAGGTACCACCCCACCCTGCTGAAAAAACCAGCCTAAGCTGGTTGGCTGGTTTTAGCTGGTCGACCAGCCTGGTTTTAGAGGGGTTTTGGCCATTTCCAGGCTGTTTTCCAGCCATTTCCATCCTGGTCTTAGCTGGTCAGGCTGGAAAATGACCAGCTTAAACCAGCTAAAACCAGCTTGACCAGCCTGGTTTAAGCTGGACATAGCTGGTTTTGGCTGGTCAAGCTGGCTTTAGCTGGTCAACTCCCAGCCTGACCAGCTAAGACCAGGCTGGAAATGGCTGGAAACCAGCCTGGAAATGGCCAAAACCCCTCTAAAACCAGGCTGGTCGACCAGCTAAAACCAGCCAACCAGCTTAGGCTGGTTTAAGCTGGATTTTTCAGCAGGGCAGTGACAGCTTGTGTACTTTTATTTTTGAGAGTGTAGATTAAAGATGAACTGATTTCATTTGATTTCAATATTTTTGTTTCCTTTTTCTCTTTCAACGAAAAATTATAATTTTTATTGGTGAAAATCCCCATTTTTATCTCATGTATTACAAAATGATGTATTGAGGTCCCTACTATTTACAAAGCACCACTCATTAGAACCTTTCTGGTCTCACCATGTTTTATAGCATTTTGTACAAAAAGCAAATCTAAAGGTGGCAACACTATGCTCCAAAAATATCAAAATGTATTAAAAGGCTATCACAAAGTGCAACAAGAAATCCATATTCCGTAAATAGCTTTAAATACTACACGTTAATTTAGACCAGGGGTGCTCAACCCTGTTCCTGAAGATCTACTTTCCTGCAGATTTCAGTTGCAACCCTCACCAAACACACCTGCCTGTAATTATCAAGTAATGTTCTGGGTTCTAATTGATTGGTTCAGGTGTGTTTGATGAGAGTTGGAGCTGAACTCTGTAGGAAGGTAGATCTCCAGGAACAACGTTGAGCACCCCTGATTTAAGCTGCGGTCACACTACAGTTTGAGCTTGCGAAATTCTGTCATACGCCGCTGCGAAAAGGGATGGGATTAAAAAAGATGAGTAGACGTTTAAAAAATTGAGCAATTGGTCCATATTTTAAATTTCTGTCCAGAGAGGTCATGTTTTGATCCTCGATTGGTCTCACACAGTCACATGATGCGATTTCGCAAGTAAGAGTTCGTCAAGCTTGAACTTTGTAACGCAGCGAACTACGAAACTTGTTGCAAGTGCTTGTGTTTCCGGTCTGATGCATTCGCGTGCGTATGAGTGGAAGTCTATGGGGAGACATTACAACTGGAATGTAATGTATAATAATAATAGTCATTTTTAGATGAGATTTTGGGATCAATTTAATAGTATTTTAAATTTACTTTTAAAAATTACCTTTAAATTTGTGTTAAAGACAAATTAAAGCTAAATGTAAAAAAAAGTCAGAAAACATATGAAGAGCTAAATATCTAAAATTACCTGATTACAATACAGGTAAAATGGGAAAAATAACATGAACTAATAAAAATCCATTGTTAGCTGTAAAAAAAAAAAAAAGTGCAATGTAAACCGTTAACAGATATTGTACTGATATTTTGAAGTGTGTTATTTTAGTGTATATCATTATGCTAATGCAATATTCATTGATTCATTCATTCATTTTCTTCTTGGCTTAGTATCCTTTATAAATCTGGGGTTGCCACAGCGGAATGAACAGCCAACTTATCCAGCATATGTTTTACGCAGCGGATTCCCTTCCAGCTGCAACCCATCACTGGGAAACATACATACACACCTATTCACACTCATACACTATGGCCAATTTACCTTACCCAATTCACCTATAGCACATGTCTTTGGACCACACGAACACGGGGAGAACATGCAAACTACACACAGAAATGCCAACTGACCCAGCCGAGGCTCGAACCAGTGACCTTCTTGCTGTGAGGCGATTGTGCTACCCACTGCGCCACCGGGTCACCCTAATGCAATATTAATATGCTGATATTATATTTATTTAAATTAAAGTTTTATTACTAGTTTGTGCTTTACTTTTTATTTCAGTTAGCGATCTTAGTACTTCAACTTAAAATGTTAATACATTATTTCTAGTTTTCTTTTCTGGCTTTGTTTTATTCCTCCAATATTTATATTTTATTTTGCATACTTGATATTGCTGCACAAAATACGGCAATGTCCCCATCTGCACTCGCAGGCCTCCTCTAAAGCCACACTTTAGTTACATAAGACTGTATAGATTGTGTAACTGCAAAGTGTGCACTGTATGTACAGCACTTAAAGTTCACTTGAGGGACCTATAAAACAACCATAATCTAATTCATCTCACTCCTAAGCACATATTAATAACTTCAGAGAGACCTGTTTATATGACAGTATCGCTCAGGATGATTAAATTCATTGGAGTACAACTGGAGAAGTAACTGATTACAGTCCTATTTTAGAATAAAGTAACCATAGAAACAACCCAGTCTCTTTGCAATCTCTTTTTAATATAGCTATTAAACAAGGTTGTAATTTGCACAATTAACCTGCTTTATAATCACTGCCACATAGTGTTGTCAAGGTAAACCACAGTAAATTGTTCTAAAAATTAAAAAAAGTATTACTGTAACAAAGTCGAGCGGCATGGTGGCTTAGTGGTTAGCACTGTCACCTCACAGAAGGTCGCTGGTTCAAGTCCCAGATGGACCAGTTGACATTTCTGTGTGGAGTTTGCATGTGTTCTCCCCGTGTTCATGTGGCTTACCTCCAGGTGCTCCGGTTTCCCCCACAGTCCAAAGACATGCGCTATAGGTGAACTGAATAAGCTAACTTAGCCGTAGTGTATGTATGTGAATGTGAGTGTGTATGGGTGTTTCCCAGTACTGGCTTGCGGCTGGAAGGGCATCCGCTGTGTAAAACATATGCTGGAATAATTGGTGGTTCATTGCACTGTGGTGACCCCTGATAATCAGGGACTAAGCCGAAGAAAAATGAATGAATGAATGTTTCAAAGTCTCATTATTTTGAAAACTCGTAAATCCTGTGACATTACGATTAGCTGTTATTTAAGTGCATGTTTATATAGACAGTTGATGAATATTTAGTTTTATACACAGTTAAAATGTTTGCTGCACATTATTAAGAGTTTTGAGCTGAATCTTGACTTCATAAATTTGAATCACAAATCAAATTGCAATATCCAACCCAGGCTCACTCTGAAATGAATACATTTCTGGAGAGCACCAAACACATCCCAGGAGCTACTTTTTGTTTTGCAGTTTTTGTTTTCACGAATCCGACTGAGGCCACTGTGCATGCTTCTTGAGATCTCAAATTTCTTTCGCGAGTGCCATTCGTGCCTGCTGTTCTCGCGTAAATCAACCAGAGGCCGTTGTCGACTGACTGAATGACTGACTGACTGACCCACCCTCCTCCTTCCCTAAACCCAACCAATAGTATTTTTAAAAGCACAGATTGACCCACCCACTTTCCTAAACCCAACCGACAGATTCAAAAGCAATCCAGAAAAAGAAAAGCCCACGCCTGATTTTTTTCATGTTTTCAGATTCTACCACATTCTCACCCTGTTATTTACTTGTTTATTTAATTTTTTGGCTTCTGTTTTTGTCTTAACCGCTTTCTGGAACCATTCTTCGCCGGACTCAAACCCCATCCATCGTCGTCGTCATTGTCAAACCCCTCAAGTCTACCGACATACATGGCGAGCTAACGGGACAAACTGGTAACAGCGGGAAAGCTGTCCATATGGAGGTAGGCAGTCAGCTGGTAAGTGCGAAAAGAAACGGCATCATACCATCCTGTATTGTTCGTTTTAAAGACGAAATGCAGCCATATGTACTTCTGGCTACATAATTCACGCTCTCCAGAAACGTAATAGGGCTACATTTTCAGAATCAGCCTATGTTGGCAATATCCGTCTGCAATAAAATGGCAATCAGATATTTTCATCAAATTGCACAACAATTTTTTGGCTTTTAAAGTCGATTTTTGCAGTTTTGTGAAAAAAATGTAAACATTAATGTGAGGTAGTTTTTCAAATGTAGTCTTAGCAAGCAATAAGTTCAATAAGCCTTTGGTGCCTAGACTGCAGCTCTGCACAAAAAGTTTGGTCATAGGAGAAATGGTTGTGGCCAACTAAGCCTGGTTTCTATCAAGGTTTTTTTCTCTTCACTTTTGTCAATTGGTGACGTTTGTTCCTCACCATTGTCGCCACTGGCTTGCTTGGTTTGAGACTTGTGGAGCTGCGCATTGATGGATTTGCTCTTCAATGTTTGGACTATGAGTTTCACAAAATAAACTGCACATAAAATAATACCTACATAAATAACCAAATTCAAAATGAACAGGGGCTTGTTTACAGTATGTTGTTTGCCACAAAATTGCTTAAAGCTAAATTTTATTTGTCATTTGTTATTTTTTCAGCAGCACAGTGCCACAGTGGGTAGCGCTGTCACCTCACAGCAAGAAGATCACTGGTTCAAGCTTGGCTGGGTCAGTTGGCATTTCTGTGTGGAGTTTGCATGTTCTGTCTGTGTTCGCGTGGGTTTTCTCCGGGTGCTCCGGTTTCCCCCACAAGTCCAAAGATGTGCTATAGGTGAATTGATCAAGCTAAAATTGTCCGTACACTGTAAAAAAAATCCATAATTTTACGGTTTATTTCTGGCAGCTGGGGTGCCGAAAAAAAAAAACGTAAAATAACGGCCATTAAATTACAGAAATTTACCGTAAAATAACAGACATTAAATTAGAGAAATTTCCTTAAATTTTAATTTCCTAGCTGCCGGAAATTAACCGTAAAATTACAGATTTTTTTTTACAGTGTAGAGTATGCATGTGAATGAGTGTGCATGGTTGTTTCCCAGTACTGGGTTGCAGCTGGAAGGGTATTCGCTGCGTAAAACATGCTGAATAAGTTGGCGGTTCATTCCGCTGTGGCGACCCCAGATTATTAAAGGGACTAAGCTGAAAAGAAAATGAATGAATGTTAATTTTCCGATACAAAACTTGGTGGAATGCCTGACAGTTATTTTGGGGAAAAAAATTAGGTGGTTTAACACAACTGGCATGATAATATTGATAACCATGATGAATTAGTTTACAATAATCATGACATGAATTTTCATAATGGTACATCTCAAGTGTCACATCTGCTTTCTTTTTTTGCATCATTTTTTGATGAATAAATACTATATAGCTTGTATGAGAAATATTCTTTAAATTGCCCAGTATTTTAATTCCATCAACTAGTTTTACTGCCACCATAACCACAGTCCGCAGGATGCAAGATAAGGTATTCAAGATGTCATTTTTCTCCCCACATGGAAAAGCGATTTCTGTCATCTGAAAATTGAATGAAACTGAAAAACAACTACAAAAAAAAACCTCTTTACGCTACAGCTCTGTGTGAAGTCACCTGCTGAGCAAAGGCTATTAGAGCTGCATTTCACAGAGCTGTGAAATGAGATTCACACCACAATGCCTCGCTTTAATGCTTTAGAGTTAAGCTGCAATAACAACTTGAGCCTCAAAAAATCTGCATGCAGAAATACTAATAGCAAAATTCAGCCGATAAAAATGACATACAATATGAATATTTCAAAGTAAAGCTTTGAAAATAAGACAATAGTGATCACGAGATGGTCTGTCTAGTGGATGATGTCATGGGTGACTTCATCGTTAGCCTGTAGCAGAGGGTCTTTTTTGGGGGGAGGGGGTGGGCAGCTCTTACAGGATGACATCATTCTTCTGCCAGGGGCAACATGAGGTAATTCCATTATTGCTTTGCATTAGTGTCTGCACAGAAACCTGTATTGAGCAAGAATGAACTTATACTATGCTAGATGCTAATCAGCAAGCGATCTGAGTGATGGATCATTTTTTTGGAGCGTAGTGCACAATGTAAGGTGTTAACATTCAAACAAGTGCAGCTTGAGTGTGTCAGCCGTATTATTGTGGTCAATGCTCAGAGAAGTAGTGAAAATCACACTGCATTACTATTAACTCATCTCTGGTGGAGATTATATTTGATTTCACAGTGTCAGTTTACACATTATATTATTATATACTGTAATAAACCAGGCATGATGTTATGAAATAATCCTAAAATAAAGCTTAACCCTAAGTCTATACAGTAAGTATCTTTTGTTATATAATATTACTCAGCACTTAAATGTACAATTACACTTTAACAATTACAATGATAAATATAAATATATATATACACTCACCGGTCACTTAATTAGGTACACCTTACTAGTACTGGTTTGGACCTCCTTTTGCCTTAATCCTTTGTGGCATAGATTCAACAAGGTACTGGAAATATTCCTCAGAGATTTTGGTCCATATTGACATGAGAGCATCACGCAGTTGCTGTAGATTTGTCGGCTGCACAGCCATGGTGCGAATCTCCCATTCCACCACATCCCAAAGGTGCTCTATTGGATTTAGTTCTGGTGACTGTGGGGGCCATTTGAGTACAGTGAACTCATTGCAATGTTTAAGAAACCAGTCTGAGATGATTTGTGCTTTATGACATGGTGCGTTATCCTTCTAGAACTAGCCATCAAAACATGGGTACACTGTGGTCATAAAATGATGGACATGGTCAGCAACAATACCGTGGCGTTGACAGAATGCTCAGTTGGTACTAACGGGCCCAAAGTGGGCCGAGAAAATAACCCCCAACACCATTACACCACCACCACCAGCTGAACCGTTAATACAAGGCAGGATGGATCCATGCTTTCATGTTGTTGACGTGTCATGAAGGTTCGACATGTTGTGCATTCAGAGATGCTCTTCTGCATACTTCGGTTGTAACGAGTGGTTATTTGAGATACTGTTGCCTTTCTATCAGCTCGAACCAGTCTGGCCATTTTCCTCTGACCTCTGGCATCAAAAAGCCATTCTCTGTATACCCTAGTGATGGTTGTGCTTGAAAATCCTAGTAGATCAGCAGTTTCTGGAATACTCAGTCAGGTCTGTCTGACACCAACAACCATGCCACGTTCAAAGTCACTTAAATCACTTTCTTCCCCATTCTGATGCTCGGTTTGAACTGCAGCAGATTGTTTTGACCATGTCTACATGCCTAAATGCATTGAGTTGATGCCATGTGATTGGCTGATTAGAAATGTGCGTTAACGAGCAAAGTTTTTCTGAACATCACAATGACCATGGTGATATTGCTGACTGGAAACGACTAATAACTTCAATAACAATTCAACAATTCAGATACTTAGTTGAGCAGTCATTTTGTTTATCTTGTTTATGAATACAATATATCCACTCTAAAAGTGCTAGGTAACAAATTTCTAGGTCAACTGTGGACAAACTCAAACATTGGGTTAAAGTTTTTGTGAAATCCAAATGTGCAATGTTTATTTTGCTAGCGTACATTGTTATTCTTAAAGTGAATAGTTAATAAGTATGAAAAAAAAAAGTTTTTTTGGTAAAGTCTGACCATTTGTTTCCGTGTTTGAAGTGGTGGTCTTTCTAATGACCTTATTTTGATGTTATTCATAGCAATTACATAGGAATATACATAACGATAGCCTTCAAACCATTATTGTGCTATAAGGGAATGATGCTCAAAAGAAAGCTCCACCCCCTACTCAATATTCTGTTTCATTTGAAAGTACGTCAACATACTGAAATAATAGTCGCAGCAAATTTCCGGTTCAAATTGACTTTAACAATTATAATTTAAATCAAATTGAAAAATCTACTTCATTCGGCTCATTTCTGCAAGATATAAAATACATTGCTGCAGTTACGTTTCCTTGCAGCTTTTGATGACAAATCCACTAGAGGGTGTATTCTACATTTATGGGAATCAGAAATACGTTAATAGGCTGTGCTTTGTTATACACATCATTTACATGTCCTTGTACTTGTCCATGAGAAGCTGTGGCTTGTACAGATCAACTTGTGATCGACTGATCTAAACTCTAATACCAACCAATAGTGTTTTCAAAGCAAATGTAAGAGAAAATGTCATTGTGGCTGCATAGTTGTACCCTGATTTTACATTGCTTGTTTTTTGGAACTGTGCTTCATCAGACTCAAACCTGAGTGCTCTGCATCCCAAGTACAATACTATACAAAGTGAGCATTATTACAGATTAACCATGGATAAATCATCCAAATCATATACACTTTTGTTTAGTGGTTTTTATTTGGTGTAGTGCAAAGAACTGCCTGAAAATAATCCCTTATTTGTCAAAAATATGTCTCTGTAAATATCAGTAGTGTGAAAAAGAACAAAGGTTAGTATCCTAGTGTTCATTTTACCTAGAAACTGCAGCCAAAAGTACTGTATGATGATATACAATTTTACAGTTTCACAAAAATGTAGCCCGATGCACATACTTCCCATGAGCCTCTGTTGGAAAAAAATTACGCAACTTTGGGTTTGCCTGTATTTGAAACAATGTTGGATTTTATTTTTTCCAACTTCTTGCCTTCATCACAGCCATTTGATTGGATGATGGATAATATGATAAGCCTTCAGATTGAAGTTTAGATTAAACCAAAATGCCTATGCAGAGACAGAGTCAACCAGTTATCAACAAGTTATCCCATATCTAAATGGATTGTCACAGACTGCAGACCCATCAATATTGTTCACAACTATACCATCAACAAGAACTATTATTAAGAGAATACATGAACAATTACGACATTGATAAAGCTAAAAAGGTTAGCAGAAGGCACTACTATCACTCTTTATGAAGACCACTGGATATCAGTAAGCAACCCAAACCACCTTGGTGTAACAGCGCAGCTAATCAATGAATATGTTTACATGGACCCCAATAATCCAATTTTAATGTGATTAAGACAATACTCTGATTAAGAGTCCACCATGTAAACAGCGATTTTTGAATAATTTAATCTGATTAAGGTCTTAATCGAACTAAACCGAAATCAAATTAAGACATGTGGAGTATGCTGATTTTAGTTGCATTATGGAAGTGCAGTACAGACATGTAAAAACCTTAATCAAACTACTGCCGTCATGTAGAATTTTTGCCGCAATTTGCGACAGGGTAGTCTGTGCACACACGGCTGTTTGACACTATTCTCTGCACCTACCGAATCAGTGAAGGTTCACAGACACCTGCATCACGAAATGCAGAGTTTTTTTCCCATTCAGCATGCGGTATCAAATTACATTAAAACAACACTCTTCCAGCAGTTCAAACTCACATCCAATATTTTGTTTGTCACGAGGGGCATGAATGAAATGTTCCTGAATGAAAGTGAAAGTGCCAAACTGCAGTTAAAGTCAACAAATTAAAAATGAAACACCTGAAATTACATGAAACTCTGGAGGAAATGTGGATAGCGTGGTGACGCAATGACGTTAATCGAATTATGTGCTATAACATGTAAAATGGGATCATGAAAAGAACATTCAAAAAGTAACTCATGTAAACACCTAATCATATTATTGTCTTATTCAGATTAAAGCAAGTAATTTGATTACTGATGTCCATGTAAATGCAGTCACTGACAACTGACATCTGCACATATTCACTTTAGGTAAGTTAAAAATAATAAATTATATCAATAATTAGATAATACAACTGGAGGATCTGTTTGTTTAAACTTGATTGCCTTGCATTTAATTTTAAGACTGCATTTACAGTTAAATCACTTTTTTTTAAAAAATACAAGTGTGATTAATCTTGAAAAACAGTTTAAATAAAGAGTTATATTCATTAAAATAAGATTTTTTACTCACCCAACAACTTTAGTAATAGAAAGATCAAGTTGACATTCTAACAAGTTATAAAAAAAATGAAATTTTATATTTTTTGTTTCTCTTGATTTTTTTTTTCTTTTTTTTTATTAAAATTGCATTTACTATCTCCCCAACATATTAATTTGGGTGTACATGTTTTGGAGTTTGATCTTAAGTTTTTTTAGTTAGTTAGCTCCAGTTTTGGATTTGGCACTGACTAATCTAATATATACAGTGGAAATAAAAAGTCTACACACCCCTGTTAAAATGCAAGGTGTATGTGTTCTAAAAAAAGAAACCACAAAAAATATTTTTTTTTCACTTTTATTGTAAACTATAACCTGTACAATTACATAAAAACAAACTCAAATCTTTTAGGTTTATTTTTAAAAATAAAAAAACTAAGGTCACACTTTATTTTGATGGTCCGTTAGTTGAATTTAAGTTACATGCCAACTAATTCTCATTAGATTATAGGTTAAGGTTAGTGTAAGCTGACACGCACTTGCAAAGTTTCTTATAGTCAGTTAAATGTCTGTTGAAGGAGCAGTATCAACAGATATTAAGCAGACAGTCTACAAATACTCAAATGGACCATCAAAATAAAGGGTAACACTTTACAATAACAGTACATGAATAATGATGTATTAATGTGCAAACTAAACATTACTTTATTATGAATTAATGATGAGTTAATGTATGCACTAATCATGAACTAACTTGAACTACAACATGAGTCACATGAGTTCATGTAATAACGGCTACCTTAATTACTTGTTAGTACATGTTGTTAATTATTGTATTAGTTAACATTTAAGTTTAAGCTAAATGTAACCAACATGAACTCATGAGCTGTTAATGTATGATTATGTCATGACTTTACTTGGAGGGGCACATCATCATTAACTCATGCTTAACTACTCATGAACTCCTGTTCATGCTGATGTTGACAGAACACTTTTCTATTGTTATTCAGTGTAAACTGACTAGTTGGATGTGCATAAGGAGTTCATGAGTAGTTAAGAATGGGTTAATGATGATGTGCCCCTTCAAGTAAAGTCATGACATAATCATACATTAACATATCATGAGTTCATGATGGTTAAATTAACCATAAACTAATGTGGTAATTAATACATTAATTAACAAACAATCATGTACTAACAAGTAATTAAGGTAGCCGTTATTCACACATGAACTCATGTGACTCATGTTGTAGTTAAAGTTAGTTCATGATTAGTGCATACATTAACTCATCATTAATTCATAATAAAGTAATGTTTAGTTTACATATTAATACATCATTATTCATGTACTGTTATTGTAAAGTGTTACCAAATAAAGTGATACCAAAGCTAAAATAATGGTTGCATAAGTGTGCACACCTTTAAAGTAATACTTTGTTGAAGCACCATTTAATTTTATTACAGCACTCAGTCTTTTTGGGTACTCAGTCTTTTCTATCAGCATCACCTTGACTTGGCAATATTTGCCCAATCTTCTTCGCAAAAATGCTTCAAATTTGTTAGATTGCAAGGACATCTCCTGTGAACAGCACCCTTCAGATCACCCCACAGATTTTCAATAGGATTCGGCTCTGGGCTCTGGTTGGGCGATTCCAAAACTTTTTCTTCTAGTAAAAAAAAATTATTCTAGTAAAGCTATTCCTTTATTGATTTGAACGTGTGCTTTGGATCGTTATCATGCTGAAAGATGAAGCTCCTCTTCATCTTCAGCTTCCTAGCAGAAGCCTGAAGGTTTCTTCTAGTATTAACTGGTATTTAGCACTGTTCATATTTCCTTCCACCTTTACTAAGACCCCAGCTCTAGCTGAAAAATCAACCTCAAAGCATGATGCCGCCACCACCATGCTTCACTGGACATGGTGTTTCTTTGGTGATGTGCAGTGTTGTTTTTGCCCAAACATACCTTTTGAAACTATGACCAAAAAGTCCAACCTTAGTTACATCAGACCATAACACCTTTTCCCACGTGCTCTTGGGAGAATTTAACTGGGTATTTAATTTTATCCTGGATATTCTTTGTAAGAAATGGCTGCCGTCTTGCCACCCTACCCCGTTGCCCAGACATATGAAAAATGTGGGAGATTGTTGTCACATGTATTACTCAGCCAATACTTGCCAGAAATTTCTGCAACTCTTTTAATGTTGCTGTATGCCTCTTGGAAGCAGGCCCGATGCCAGGATGTCATAACTGAGGGGACATTTTAATCCCATAGGGGGGCACTAGACCGGGTGACTGATTTTACTCCCTCTTGTTCTTTTCATTTAGGCTATTTATTCACTTATTTATTACTTTGAATTACTGCCTAAGTTACTGACTTAAGGCAGTAACATACTTTTTATACTAATAATAATATGCACAGTTTTGCTATTACTGATTTTATCAATGAAGGTTATACAACGATACCATTTACATTAACGTAGACGGATCATGGCTTCAGCGCCAAATGAGTGGTTTAAATTATATTTTATTTTCTCTATATCTTTCCATTTCACTTCAAATAACATAAATGTTTAAAGTTTTAGGTAAAGACGTCAAACTATGCCCACACATGCAAGCTAACCCACTATTCATATAACCGGTAAATAAAAATAGTGAAATCAGCATAACCGAGTGATCATGTTTTATTACCCAACCAATATCAGTGTTAGGAAAAAGTTAAATGTTACAATATAATATAATTAAAAAAAAATAGTAGCTAAATGTGTTACTTAGTTACATTTTAAGGCATTAGTGTAGCGAGAAAAACAGAGTCTGTTTACCTACCTCAAAAAAAAGAAAAAAAGAAATTCAGTTATTACTGTGAAAATTGGTTACATTTTAGCATGGTTAACACGCAGCTTAATAGGCTATGTATAATTTTAAAGGTAAAAATAAAGATTTATGTTAGGCTATTAAGTGTTTCTTTTTCTTTTTTTCGTGAAATTTTCCAGTTGGCATTTGTAAAACCGCACCACTATAAACCATTAGGCTATTAGGCCTACCTGTCATTTTATTTTTTTATTTAGCCTATTTTAATAACTTGTTTTCAGGTTACATTTTCATTTTTACTGTAGGGCCATGAGCTACAAGTCAAAATAAAACCAATATGATAACTGTAGATCATATATATAGATATATAGATATATATATGTATAGAGAGAGAGATTTTCTGGTCTTTAATTTTGCATGAGCAAATAGCAGTATAGCCTAAATTACACATTTTTTAAAGATTATCATTTAGCATACTTTTCGCGCATGTGACAGGTTGATCAGCGGCAAATCCAGTTACTCACGAACTATATACCTATTTCTTTTTTAACACTGTAAACTTGACTTCATCTTTAAACTCAAAAGGCATTTTTAAGTGTCCTAACTTGAGACTGCTGCTGCATAATGGGATGTTTCATTTTACAACTGTAAAAGTGTGCTTTAGCGGTGTCGAAATAAAAGCAAACATTCAAAAGTGTTCTGCATTTTGTCAATTTTATAGCTTTTAATATGATTAATAATAATAATGCATATAATAAATTATAATATTAATTATAGTGTAAACTGCTGTGGGACTGGGCAGTGTCCAACTAAACTTTTTATTAGGCTACTCTAATATTAATGCCTAACTAAAAATGTAAAAATGACTGGCAGTTGCGTCTCTGCTAAAATCAATTTAACGGTAAATTTCTTTTATGATTTTGCACTCTAGAGCTCCAGAGAGTTGTATTTACAGAATCAGTTAACCAAAACATGAAATGAATTGCCTTCATGTCATTCACTAGTCCAGTTTTCTTCCGTGTGAATTTAGAGTGCGCCTTCACCGCCCTGACCTGACGCGGGGACCAGATCTCTGGACTATTGCTTTACTTTCACAATTTTCATAATTTAATAGCTTTTTCATATTATAAAATATCTAAATTTGTGTTCTGAAGGTTGGAATATTGGTAGTGTTAGTAATTAATGACAGAAAGATTTTTCAGTTTTGCATGAACTAATCCTTTATGAAAACAAAGGGGGCACAAATTATTTATTATTTATTATTTTAGTTTTTTATTTTTAGTTTCCCGCATCTAAAAGATTTCAGTTAGGTTTTTATGCAATTGTACAGGTTATACGTTACATTAAAGGTGGAACAAGTTCTAAATGATTTACTGTAGTTTTATTTTTTTTACAACACAGAAACTTTGCATTTTAACAGGGGTGTGTAGACTTTTTATATCTACTGTATGCACAAATATATCATATATAAACCATCTTAAAAAAATATTTTATGAGAGAGATCTATGTCGGCGCCAATAGCCTAGTGGTTAAGTGCGCCGACATATAGCACCAAGGTGCCCATGGTGACCTGAGTTCTATTCCCGCCTCACGGTCCTATGCCGATCCTTCCCCTCTCTCTGCTCCCAATGCTTTCCTGTCTGTTCTTCACCGTCCTATCACATTAAAGGTAAAAAACCCCTAAAAAATAATTAGAAAAAAAAGAGAGATCTATGAGGAGTGTACTCATTTAGGCTGAGCACTGTATATAGTACATATATAAATATATATATAAACAAAATAAACAAAATGACTGCTGAACATCACTATGTTTTTTGAGTTGTGTCGATGGGAGTTGTTAGTCATATCTAGATGTCAGCCACATCACCATGATGTTCAGAAGAACAGTATGGTCTTAGTGAAAAGTAGTCACGCTGCTGTACTTATCTCATCTCTGGTGGATCTGCGCCCTACATCTACAGCAAGCCTTCAAAGTGCCTCTCATTTCCTCCTCCAGCGGGAACATCATGCTGTGAAACTACTGCCCATCTGTGTGAGGCCTTGCTTATCACGCATGCACTTCAAACGTGACGTGAGGGCATGAATGTGTCAGCAAGGCCATCAGTACTGCGAACAGTCCTGTGCTTGATATCACTAAATCTCCCAGGACGATCGCTGCGTGCTAATATGAATGAAAGCAAAAACGTTTGATATGAGCAAAATTCCAAACTCGGCCCAAGGTCTTTTTGTCCTTGAAACAAACCATATATATGCTAACAGAACAAAGCTATCCCTGTGGCAATGCTTCTTGCATCAGCTGCTTCACCGTAAGAAGCGCAGAGAGTAGCATTAGCATTAGCGTTAACTTTAGCCACGCTTTGAAGTGGAGGGAAGAACTGTGGAGGAGCTCCTGGTGGAGTTGAGCATCATAAAATATTCATGTACGATCTTACATCAGAGAAGCTGACAAGGAACGCGCAGGCTTTGCTCTTCATTCTCCAAAATATTCCTCAGAAATAGATACGGTCTCTCTCTCTCCCTCTCTTTCTATCTCTTTCCCGGTCTTTCATGTACCGAACACCCACTTTAGCATCTTTATATGTTGGATGTTGATTCATCTGCAGTCTATGGGGTTCTTGTTAAAGCCTGTTTCTCTCTTGAGAACTCAAAATTAGAGGAAGATGCCTGGTTTGATCAAAGGTTCTCATGTTGATTTATGGCCCTGCGGAACACTTTTTTTAATCACTGTAAGAAGGTAATTAAATTAAATGTCTACCAGCAGCTCTACCTTCATTAAGATTTGGAAATAATCTAACTGCTAGCCGAAGTGCATGTTTATAGTTTGCAAAGCAATAGCAAAAATTTAAGAAACAAAAATACAACATTTATACTTTAACCGGTCACTTTATTAGGTACACCTGTCCAACTGCTTGTTAATGCAAATTTCTAATCAGCCAATCACATGGCAGCAACTGAATGCATTTAGGCATGATCAAGACAAACTGCTGTAGTTGAAACTGAGCATCAGAATGGGGAAAAAGGTGATTTAAATGACTTTAAAGATGGCATGGTTGTTGGTGCAAGATGGGCTGGTCTGAGTATTTCAGAAATGCTGATCTACTGGGATTTTTATGCATAGCCATCTCTAAGATTTACAGAAAATGGTCAGAAAAAGAAAAAATATCCAGTGAATGCACAACACATCGAACCATGAGGCGGATGGGCTACAGCAGCAGAAGATCACACTGGATGCCACTCCTGTCAGCTAAGAACAGGAAACTGAGGCTACAGTTCACGCAGGCTCACCAAAATTGGACAATAGAAGATTGGAAAAACGTTGCATGGTCTGATGAGTCTTGATTTCTGCTGCTACATTTGGATGGTAGGGTCAGAATTTGGAGTCAACAACATGAAAGCATAGCTCCATCCTGCCTTGTATTAATGGTTCAGGTTGCTGCTGGTGGTGTAATGGTGTGGGGGATATTTTCTTGCCACACTTTGGGTCCATTAGTACCAATTGAGCAACGTGCCAACGCCACATCCTACCTGAGTATTGTTTCTGACCATGTCCATCCCTTTATGACCACAGTGTACCCATCTTCTGATGGCTACTTCCAGCAGGATAACTGACTGGTTTCTTGAACATGACAATGAGTTCACTGTACTCAAAGGGCCTCCACAGTCACCATAACTCAATCCAATAGAGCACCTTTGGGATGTGGTGGGACGGGAGATTCCCATCATGGATGTGCAGCCGACAAATCTGCAGCAACTGCGTGATGCTATCATGTCAATACAGACCAAAAACTCTGAGGAATATTTCCAGTACCTTGTTGAATATATGCCATGGAGAATTGAGGCAGTTTTGAAGGCAAAAGTGAGTCTCTTTGGGTTTGGGTCAGAATTTTTGGACCTGTGAAGACCACTAGTTTGACCCATGGTTTGTCTTTATGTCCATTCAGAGTCAGTGAGCAATGGACTTTCAAAATAATAATAATAATAATCTGAAATATTACGGAATCAAAAAATTGTTGGTGATTAATTAATTAATGTGTTAATAACACATTAAGTTTCCCAGCCCTTAGCATTTTAATTGTGTTTGGTTTCATGGGTTAGAGCAGTGAAAAACTTCTAGTGCAGTGAATAAAACTGTCCTTAATTAATAATAATTCCTTAGCATTTCTGGACACTCAAAGCGCTTTACACTTTTTTGGGGGGAATCTCCTCATCCACCACCAGTGTGCAGCATCCACCAGGATGATGCGACAGCAGCCATATTGCGCCAGAAACACCACACATCACACACCAGCTGATTGGTGGAGAAGAGAAAGAGTAATGAAGCCAATTATGATATAGGGATAGGTAGGAGGCCATGGTGGACAGAGGCCAGTGGGCAAATTTGGACAGGATGCTGTGGTTAAATTCCTACTCTTTTCGAAGGACATACTTGGATTCTTAATGACCACAGAGAGTCCGGACCTCAGTTTAACATCTCATCCAAAAGACAGCGCTCACTGAGCAATATAGAGTCCCCATCAATATACTGGGGCATTAGGACCCACACAGACCACAGGTTGAGCACCACCTGCTGGTCTCACTAACATGACTTCTGGCAGCAGCCTAGCTTTCTCAAGTGGTCTCCCATCCAGGTACTGACCAGGCACAGCCCTGCTTAGCTTCATTGGGCGACCATGTGATAGTTGCACAGAGCTAGCTACCAGGTAAATGTACTGTACCTGTAACAAATTATGTTAATTTTATACAGCACATAACAAAGAACTGCACAGATTCAGATGTCCTGACAGTCTGTCACCCTGTCCTCTGCTTCAGATATTCACGGAAATGACTGTTTAAACTACAAAATGGCATAGAATAGTAAAACAAGTTGTGATATGAATACCTTAAGGTCACTCATGAATAGCAAGATCCTTTGTTCAAGTTGGGAGGTTTGGCATTTTATGTAAGGGCTTCAGTATTCAATTTCAACCACTGAGATTAAAAAGTACTGTATAGTTTAGATAAAAACACCAAGAAATTCCCTTTTTAATACATCATATGAAATGCTGCAGTAGGTAGTGAAACTGTCAATGTCATTGAATTATTTATCTCATGAACACTTATTTATTCAGTATTGAAATCTTTCAGTAAATGACTGAAAATTGAAAACAATCAAATAAATTAAAGAGAATTATCAAAAAAAAAACTGGGCCATTACATGAGAAATTTAATTAAGGTAACCTTGATCTTTTGACATCTCAGTGCTCTTTTTATCATTAACGTACCCTCATACTTTATCTTAAATCTGTCTTATTATTAAAATTTGGAAACAAAGTGGCTTGTAAACACACTTCAATTGGCAAATGAACATCTTGTGCAACATTTTTAGGGTGCACTCACACTATGTTATCCGAACCGTGCCCGGGCACGTTTCACAGTTTGTTTGACAAGTGTGAGTGCCCCGAATTTGGCCCAGGCATGGTTCAGTTGGCCAGTCCTAGCATGGTTGGAAGAGGTGTGCCAAAGTGATGTTTGGTTGGTCTTTGTCGCAGTACGCTTGTAGTGTGAGTGCAAAGCGTGCCTAAGCATGAAACTGAAGACGCAACTTTACTTTTAAGGGACTGTTTCATATGGATTTCTTAACCATTCTTAATTTTCAATAAACGCAAACTGTCATAGTTTATTAAAGATGCAAACCCCTTGCTGCAAGCAAACCTCCTAATACGTGCAGCATGATGATTTTTATGATCATTGTGGTGAGGGGGCGGGGCCGAGAGCCGTGGGAACGGAACAAGGCTGCCACGTAAGTGAATAATGAGAAACTTCTGTGACACACACCAGCCTCGAATCCCACGGAAGGAGCTCTGGACTATAAGAGAAGGAACAATGGCAGAGGAAGCCGAAAGAGGGATGAGGCCCAGACATATTGTTTTAGTTTTGCATTCAGTTTGATGGCAGTCTCCATGAAGAGTTGTCGTTCGTTTGTTTTATTTTCTCATTAAAAATTTTTTAAAACTTCGTCGGTTCTCCGCCTCCTTCTTCACGGCGGCCAGGTAGCCAGTGAAGATCATTACAGTGGTGCTGAAATCCGGCAGAAGGAGGGACACGTTGTCCAGTTACCTTTGATACTGAGAACGAGGGCGAGTGTTTGGGAGTTAACCCGAGTGGGGGAGAAACCCGTTTGTCTGCCCAGATTGCCAGGGCGGCCTGAGGCTGGCAAAGAAAGGATCTGCCTGCTGCCATCTCCCAGCATGGGGAGGAGCAGGGGACATGGGGCTCACCACCGGAAGGGAAAGAGCTGAAGGGAGCCATGATGCCATCATGATGCCGAAGCCTGCGTCCATCTACCAAAGTGGGAGCGGAGCAGGAGACCAGAAATGCCGCCAACCAGCCAGGAGAACTGCGCCCAGACACCAGAAGATGGACAGGTGGATACATTCAGCCACAGCATCTCTCAGCTGGTTGAGGATCGAGTGGCAGCGTGTCTGGAGAACTTAGCCCCAATTTTATTTTATTTTTTCCTCTCTCCCCTCTCTCAATCTACTCTGTCTTTTCTTCTTTTTTTCCATCTCCTTTTCTCTCGGCTCGTCTCATATAGGTCTCGCGGGTGCTGTGATGGGAGATGGGGGTATGTGGCGAGGGGGCGGGGACGAGAGCCGTGGGAACAGAACGAGGCCGCAGCGTAAGTGAAGAATGAGAAACACCTGTGACGCACAACGGCCTCGAATGACACGGCAGGAGCTCTGGACTATAAGAGGAGGAACGATGGCAGAGGAAGCCGGTTTGCGTCACAGATGTTTCTGGTTCACAGGAGATATTCTGATAAATTGCATCGTTGCTTACACTGACGACTTCTGGATAATCATCTAGGAACAATCAAGGAGTTGAAATGGATAAATTTAAAGTCCAAACTGTCATTGAGTGGCCCGAACCCACTGCTGTGAAAGATTTCTTGGTTTTGCTCATTTTTAAAGAAGATTATTTTGCAACTCCAGCCTGATTGTCTTTTCCTTAACATCACTCCTTAAATTAACACTAAGTAAGCTCAAGTGGATGGAGGCATCTGTGGCATTTGCAAAACTCAAGAGAAGTTTCACCACTGCACCAATTCTGAAACATTCTGACCCTAACCTACCATTCATTGTGGAGGTGGCTGCATGAGACTATGACATCGAAGCCATATTTTCTCAATGTCATGGTCAACCAGCCAAATTATTTCCATTTGCTTTCTTCTCATGCAAACTAAAATCTGCTGATTGAAAGAACTTCTGTCCATGAAAACGGCCCCTTGGAGAATAGAGACTAGTTGGAGGGATCCATTCACCTTTTCTAAATCCTTACTGACAAAAAAAAAAAAACTGTCAAGTGTTTGAATTCTGTCAAGTTCGATGGTCAGTGGTCTTCAGAATCTAATTCACAGTCATATACTACCAGGCAGCAAAAACAATAAAGCTGATGCTCTTTCTTGTCATCTCATCTTCACAATCCTCTCATGAATGATGATTCTTCAGAACCTGCACTTTCACCATCAGTCATCCTTACACCAGTCAACTGGAATATCTTGGAGGAGATTCAAAGAGTAACCCAGGCAAATCCAGTGCCAGACAATTGTCTTCCTGGTTAAGTATTTGCCCTCCAACTACTATGTCACAGAGTGAGCGGGTTATCTAATACCCCCCAAAGTAGTCATACCCTTCCAATTCCTCTATGGCCTTAGTCTCACCTCTCTATAGACTATTTAATCGATGTACGACTGTTGATGGCTGCACCACCATCCTAGTTATAATCGACCACTTCTTCAAGGCCTGCCATCTTGTTCCAATGAAACAACTACTCCCTGCCATGGAAACCCCTCAAGTTCTCTTCCACAGACCTTTGGGTGTTTGGGCTACCTGACATCAGATTCATTCATTCATTTTCCTTCGGCTTAATCCTTTTTATTCATTAGGGATCACCACAGTGGATTGAACTGTCAACTTATCCAGCATATGTTTTACACAGCGGATGCCCTTCCAGCAACCTAGTACTGGGATACACTCTTACTTTCACATACATACACTACGGCCAATTTAGTTTATTCAGTTCATACTGCATGTCTTTGGACTGTGGGGGAAACCGGAGCACCCGAGCAGAAGGAAGGAAAACCACGCGAACACAGGGAGAACATGCAAACTCCACACAGAAATGCCAACTGGTCCAGCTGGGACTCGAACCAGTGACCTTCTTGCTGTGAGGCGACAGTGCTAACCACTGAGCCACTGTGCCGCCAAAGACATTAGATTGAGGTACACAGTTCACCTCCCATGCAGTGTGGAAAACTTTTCGTAAAAACCTGGACATCGATGTGAGTTTAACCTCTGCTAACAACATCCACCTCTATTGTTCCTCTGGAAAACCTTCTTATGTTCCAGTATTATATGACTGGGTCCAGCATAGTGAGATGGTGCGGGACAGAATTCATGTCCTTCTGAAGAGAGCCATCCAGTACCCAAGAGCTCCAGGCCAACAAACAATGTTATCCACACCTTCTCTATCAAAATGGACAATGGCTATATATGAGGCACCTCAAGATTAGATGCATCCCAAATCACATACTGTACACTAATCTATGCCTTTTTGTAGTATAAATGGTGTAATATTATGTTCAGAACAAAAATTCTGAAAACACTTTATGGAATCAACGGTCACAGCTTTGATCACGTAGGAGAAGGGGAGGAGCTATCGGGCGACAAGGTTGGATTACTTTATTTATTGTGGATTGTGCAATGGAGTTTAGATTCTCTGCCCAAGCCTGAGCCCAAACTTGACCCGACCCAACCTGCAGGCTGGGTCAAGCTGATATTTCTTGCCACTATCTTTGGGCTGGGCCAGGCCAGGCCATGAAAAACATGTGCGGCTCACGCTCTGCTCGCACGAGCGGTGTGAAAGAGGTGATAACAAAAAACAAGGACTTCCATGATGAACAGACACATGAAGCAGGGTTGCCACGGCAGAAAGTATGGTAGCTAGCCTTCAGTGTCCTCTTTTGTTATGATCTATGGGCTATAATGGCCCATGTATTAAAAAATAGTTGGGTTTACATCAGGCTCAGGCTGATACAGTAAATGTGTGAGACTGGGTCGGTTAGGGTCGGGTTCAATTTTTTGGGCCTGATATAAGTTCTATTAAACAAACAAAATTCTTTTATGGGGAATACATGTGGTTGTACTTATGACAGGTAATATTTGTTATTTTGGTGATTTATTTCATTAAATTATCAGCTGCTAAATGTGAAGACAGTAGGGACATGAGGAGAGAATGTGGGTTGCATCATCTGATATTCTGGATCCTGAATTAATTAAGAAGCTCCATTGACCCAGACCTGATCATCAATAGCGACTTCCCCACTGAGTGCCAGGAGGTGCTTCTGATTTTTGTGACAATTTAACACTAGTGATGGGTCGTTCTTGAACGATTCGTTAATTTTGAATGAATCTTTTGTATGACTCGAGAACGCTCTGGTTACTAAAGTAACCCTCGTTCCCCGAGGGGGGGAACGGAAATGCTATGTGGAAAAACTTCCACTATGGGGATTTCGTCAGAATCCAATCATCTGAAAGAGTATAAAAACGGGCCAATGAAATGCCAATGAGTTGGCGGCGTCAGCGTGCACAGCTGTCTTGAATGACAATCAGCCTGGCATAAAAGGCTAGCATGTGCTCAGCAACGACATCCTTTTCTAGCTGAAGAGGCTTTCACACTCAACAGCTAAGGGACAATCGTTGTGGCGAAGGAACATAGCATTTCCGTTCCCCCCCTCGGGGAACGAGGGTTACTTAGTAACCAGAGCGTTCCCCTTCGGGAGGGGAACTTCAATGCTATGTGGAAAAACTTCCACTATGGGGAAATTTATGGAAAGCGCCACAACGAAAGAACCTTACCATGTCTCCAGTGAGGGGCGCGCCACGCAGCAGTACGAGCGCACCTGCATCGCTGGAGACACAGTACTCCAACGTGTCCCCTGGCCCTTACTTACCTTACTTACCTTTTCTGGTTTAGATATATTTTTCGGGGAGTCGTAAAATACACCTAGTTAGTTTCTAGGAATTTTAAATACGACAGTACGTTGGGAAAGCGTTCAGTCCCGATAGGGAGGGACGCTGCGGAGGCCACCTGCTGCCCGGAGGGGGAGACCTGGTGGCAAAATAGCATATGGACTAGCCCTGAGAAGGGGGAGTGCACATATGAAGAGGTGGTTAGCGGGGAGGGAAGACACGAGCCCGCCTAGGAGGGAGGACTACACCGTGGCTGAGTGAGCGTATGGGATCGCCAGCGGGGATCGCACATAGCAGGCACCTATACCCAGAACGCGGGATGACCAGCGGGCATACCTACAACGTAATGGGCCAACATTTGACTGCTCCGCTGAGTCAGATGCTGGGGGCCTCGGAGGAACTCTGCAGGGTTCGCCGAGTGGGGAACTCAACTGACAAAGCGAGAAAAGCGCACGTATCTCTGTGTTAGAGAGAAAGGCGCAGCAAGCGTTTTACAACACCTAACCAAATTTCCTCATTCACCGCTTGTGAGGAAATCAGTTCACTCGAAGATAAATCTCACAAATGTTCAGGTGTCGCCCAGCCCGCAGCTCTACAATGTCTGTTAGAGAGGCGCCGCGTGCTAACGCCCAAAAGGATGCGCGCTCCGAGTGGAGCGCGCTCCACCTGGGGGACACGGCTCGCCCTAGCTCGATGAGCGAGGGAGATGGCATTCACTGTTCAGTGGGCCAACCTCTGTTTAGATATGGCACTTCCCATCTGCCAATCACCATAACATATAAAGAGCTGCTCAGAGGATCTAAGCTCTGAGTACGGTCCGTTATAATACGCAAGCGCGAACAGGACACCGCAATAAAGGGGCTGGGTCTGCCTCCTCCGTGGGCAGTGCTTGCAGGTTCACTACATAGTCTAAACGAGCGTTGTAGGAACCTAGGGCACCTAGGTGGGCCGGGGTCTCAGGTAAACGTGAGAGTGGGCCGGCCCAAAACGCTGGCACATTTCGCTGACCGAAAATGCCTCCAGATACCCGCCCATTTGGCCGATGCCAACGCGACCAGCAGAGCTGTCTACCTGGACAGAAATCATATAGATACTGAGTCGAGTGATCGAGCAGACCTCTCCTAAGAGAGATCTTCAAATGGGTAAAAGAGGGGACAGGATATATATCCACGTCTCGCGCCTCTGGGGACTGGATGATGAGGCGATGCTTTCCCAGCGCGCCGCCATCGCCGCATCCTCAGAGGGGGGATGATCACCACGCCAACCCCTCAGTGCGGAGGGGACAGCCTTGGCTCCAGCCAACTGAAGGAGGATAGCATCACACTGATCTGGCATGTTTGGGGTTTCCTTCTCGGAGAGAAGTACACCACACAGCGAATAGACTCCACATCAGGGCATAGGCATGCCTCATAGAGGGTGCTCTAGGCCTGAGTGATGGTGTTAACCACCTAACGGTAGGTCACCTAAGTCCTCCGCGCTCCATCTATGGGCCACACGCCATAGATCTGGGCGCGGGTGCCAAACGGTGCCTGTCCCCAAAGAAGAAGTTTCTTCCAGGGGGACATGCCAGGGAGGGGCCATCACGAGGAGAGAGCTGGAATACAGGTTTGATTGGGCTGAGAGGCGCAATGCATAGACCTGTTCCTCGTCCTCCCTGACTTTACACAGCATCGGTGCGAGTAGGCTCACTGGAGAAATGCGTATGACGCACGCCCCGGGGGCAGCTGTGTAGCCAGTGCGCAGAACGCACCCATAACAGCTGGACAGTCGGGGGTGGAGCCTCCATTCTCCCAGACGAACTGAGCTCGGCAGGGAAAAAATGGAATGCAGCGATTGCGCCGCGTATGACTCCGGGGGAGCAGACGGCGAGCGAGCTGAGACATGCGGCGACAGCGAATGTCTCCCTTGCGGTTGACATACACCATCGCCACCGTGCTGTTCGTCCTGACCAGCACGTGTTTCCCTTCTAACACCGGTAAAAAACGGTGCAGCGTGAGATACACTGCCAACAGCTCCAGGCAGTTAAGATGCCAATGCAACCAGCTTCCTACCACGGAACCACAGCTGCATGCCCGCAACACACGGCCCCCCAGCGCGTACTGGAAGCATCCGTCAAACGACGACATGCCTGGACGCTTGTTCTAGAGGCCCGCGGGCCTGTAGAACCCAGGGTCCATCCAGAGGCTGAGGGCGCGGCGACACAGCGGAGTGACAGTCACCCGGTGCGCGATCGCGTGCCATGCGCGTCTAGGGACCCGATCGTGAAGCAAATGCCGAAGTGGTCTCATATGGAGCATCCGAGCGGCGAGACCGCGGCTGCGGATGTCATATGCTCCAGGAGCCTCTGAAATAATATCAGTGGGACCACATATTCCTGTCGAACTCTCTCAGACAGGCCAGCATCAGCCCGGCGCGCTCTCGGGGGAGGCGCGCCGTCATGGTGATCGAGTCCAGCTACAACCCGAGAAAAGAGTTGCTCTGCACGGGGGCGAGGCTGCTCTTTTCTCGGTTGACCTGAAACCCCAATTGGTCGAAGTGCCGAAACACCCTGTCTCTGTGCGTAATCAATTAATCCCGCGAGCGCGCTGAAATCAGCCAGTCGCTTGAGATAATTGAGTATGCGGATGCCCGCAAGCCGAAGCTGTGGCACCCTCCGCGAGCTTGGTGAAAACCCGCGGAGACAGAGAGACCAAAAGGGGAGGACTTGTACCGCCAGGCTCGACTTCAGACGCAAACCGCAGGAAACTGACGGTGGCGTGGAAGTATGGAGACATGAAAGTACGCGTCCTTCAGGTCTACTGCTGCAGACCAATCCCGAGGACGAACTCTCCGGAGGGTGCGCTTCTGCGTAAGCATTCTGAACGGCAGCTTGTGAAGCCAGCGGTTCAAAACGCGCAGATCGAGGATTGGCCGTAGCCCACCGCTCTTTTTGGGTACGATGAAGTGCGGGCTGTAAACCGCTCTCCATCCGGCTGGAGGGACCGGTTCGATTGCATCCTTCGCCAGGAGGACAGCAATCTCCTCTCGCAAGACAGGGGCGGACGCAGGGCTGACCCTGGTGAAATACACACCCGTGAACTTGGAGGCCGTTTCGCGAACTGAATCGCGTAGCCGAGTCTGATCGCGCGGATGAGCCATTGCGATGGGCTGGCCCGCGCTAACCAGGCAGGCAGAGCCCCTCGCAAGTAGCTTCGTCCGCACGATCGCTGACGTACCAGCGGTGGGGCAGCGCGGAGTGGGTGGGCTCAACCGGGGAGCACTGGGGTCCCACAGGAGAGCAGGAGGCAAGAGCTTCACTCTTGTCTCACACCCGTACTCCGGAGGTGGGGCTGGGAGGGGGAGAGAAAGGAGACCGTTCTCTCTCGCTCCACGAGCCACTGGCGAAGTGCACCGATCCTGCGAGCTGGAAAGCATAGCATCCCAGACTGGCAGTGTTCGGGCTGTCACATCCGGGGAAGGGGAAAAAATGCTCTTTCTCTGAGGTTTTGATAGCGTTTTTTAACGCTGTTTAGAAGAAGAGCCCCGCCCTCCAGCGGGGAAAGAGCAAATTTCCTCCTCTCCAGATGGCCCGTCTCAGGGACGCTTCGTGGTTCGTTTACCAAACTTAGCGGCGCCCTGGGGCGGGGAGCGCTGGTTGCCTGCGAGATGCTCGGCGCAGCCGCTTGGCCAGAGGCGCAGGCGGGGGCGACCGAGGCAAAGCCGCAGGCGGGCGCTCTCGGCGTGAAGCAGTGGATGTGGATGGCTCGGCGGGGAGGAGCGGTTTTACGATCCCGCCGAGAGATGGTATTACCCATCGCCTCCGACTGCTCGCTCACCGGCGTGAATTCCTGGGCGAATTCACTGACGGTGTTGCCGAACAGGCCAGCCTGGGATATGGGTGAGCTAAGAAAGCGAACTTTGTCAGCATCATGCAGATCACCAGGTTTAGCCCGTGGTGGCGTTCCTGGGCCACTAATGTGACCATCGTCCTTCCCAGGGGCACACACAGCCGACTTCAGTCGATTGCTGTGCGGAGCTCATGCTCAGTCCTGGGTCGGAACCATCCCCGCGCAGCTGGGCCTGCGCCTGCGCTAGGGAGCGCTGGTAGGTGGCCGTAGCATGCATGGTGAGGGCGGAGGCGCACGCAGCGCACTGCGTGGGCTTCCTGTGCACATCAAGGAAGAAGGGGACGTGGAGGCTTAGAAGGTCTTGCCTTCTTTATCTCCTCCACATCACACCCCTCTAGTCGGTCCGTCCGCGGGGCTGGGGGATAAACCATCTCCAGACCCACGGCCGAAACAGCCTGGGAAGCACCGCTGCAAAGTCTGCTTCTGGATTCGACGCCACGCCCATCATCCCGGAGGAAAAGAGCAGGTTCGAATCCTCATCAGACAATGACAACCAACCCTCCAAGGATGGTGAGGATGAAAGCGCACGCAGATCGGGCAGAAAAAAGTGCCCTCCAAGACTGCGTGAGCTTACTGCGCACTTTCCGGGAAGAAGGGGACGGAAGGCTTAGAAGGTCTTGCCTTCTTATATCCTCCACATAACACCCATCTAGTTGGTCCGGCCGCGGGGCTGGGGATAAACCATCACCAGACCCACGGCCGAAACAGCCCGGGAAAGCACGGCCATCATGTCTGCTTTTTAGATGCCAACACCGTGCTCTCCACTCCGGAGGGAGGGAGCGAGCGGGTTCGCATCCTCATCAGACAATGACAGCCCATCCTCCGATGCAGCGATGGACATCTGAACCTCGGTGTCATCAAGTGAGAGGGCGACCACCCGAGGATGGAGCGCTTCTCTCACCTGAAGCTTGGATGGAGCGCGTGGAGGAGCGAGAGGTCCGCGAGCCCGAGGGCGGCAGATTTACTCCCACTGAAACCCTCAAATCTGCCCGAGTGCCAACCGCACTGCGGGGGACAACTGGGGTGGGTCGCTCTTTTGCAAGAGCGAGCCGCGATCTTAACTGCGCAGCAGACATGACATCACAATGATGGCATGCACTGCCCGCGAGCACCGCATCAACATGCTGGACCCCCAGACATGAAACGCAGTGCTCGTGCCCATCATCCGGGGACAGGAAACCACCGCAACCAGAAACGCACGGTCGGAGCGACGTCTTGAAAAAGATGCGCTGCACAACCGTGTTGCTCTTTTAGGAAACTTGCTTCCTATATACATACCGCTCTTGGAGGACCGGACCCAAAGGACGCCAGGCAAGGGAGAACAACCCAGCTCGACCATCTGCCACTGCGTATACGCGCTCTGGACCGGGAGAAGCTGCTTCTCGATCTCTCTCTGTAGACACATGTTGGAGATACCCTCATAGACTCTCTCAGAAGCTCGTGAAAGGCTCTGAAAGCGAAAAGGATGTCGTTGCTGAGCACATGCTAGCCTTTTATGCCAGGCTGATTGTCATTCAAGACAGCTGTGCACGCTGACGCCGCCAACTCATTGGCATTTCATTGGCCCGTTTTTATACTCTTTCAGATGATTGGATTCTGACGAAATCCCCATAGTGGAAGTTTTTCCACATAGCATTGAAGTTCCCCTCCCGAAGGGGAACAATGAGTTCTCTCAGTGAGTGATTTGCACATTTGTGCAGGTGGAGTGGAAGATTAGTTCCTTTTTCGAGTCTTCTATCAGGTTTGAGTCGTTCGTTCATCTTGTGAAAGACAAAAGCCAATCATATGCAGTCAAAGCCGGAAAAAGATTTGATCCGTTCATCTCTCGAGTTATCAGTTTGAGTCGTTCGTTCATCACTTGGAAGACAGAAGTCAATCATATACAGTCAGAGCCGAAAAAAGATTTGATCCGTTAATTTCTTGAGTCCTCAGTTTGAGTCATTCTTTCATCACGTGAAAGCCAATCATTTGCATTCAGAGCCAGAATAAGATTGGATCTTTTCATTTCTCCAGTCCTTGGGTTTGAGTCATCCCTCTTTACATGCTGTCAGGTGATGAACGAACGACTCAAAAACCAGAAGACTCGAAAGATGAACTAATCATGGCTCTTTTCGGCTCAGACTGTGTGCTTTAGTTAAGCTTATATGGGAATGTGACGTGAACGAACCACTCAAATTTGAAGACCTGTCAGAAGAGATGAGCTGAGATAATCACAGACAAAAGACCAGGTAAACAATAAATGATTAAATGATTTTCTCTCTCTTATAGCATTCTAGTTATGACTCGTTTGTAGTGTGATCAACGTTTGATGTAGTTGTAGATGCATTTGGAAGCAACTCGTAACATTTTAATAATATTTTGGCAAATTGAACCAAATTAATCAAATGACTTCATTAATCTCATTGAATGAGACTCAAAGATCAAAGTCAGTAAACTGATCCGAACTTCCCATCGCTATTTAACACTCTATTTGGAATAAATAAAATATATAAATACTCATTCATTCATTAATTTTCTTTTCGGCTTAGTCCCTTTATTAATCTGGGGTCGCCACCGCGGAATGAACCGCCAACTTATCCAGCATATGTTTTACACAGCGGATTATCTTCCAGCTGCAACCCATCACTGGGAAACACATACACTCATTCACACACACTCATACACTACGGTCAATTTTAGCATACCAAATTCACCTGTACCACATGTCTTTGAACCTACGCGAACACAGGGAGAACATGCAAACTCCACACAGAAATGCCAACTGACCCAGCCGAGGCTCGAACCAGCGACCTTCTTGCTGTGAGGCGAACGTGAAACCCACTGCGCCACCGCGTTGCCCATATAAATACTCAAAAAAAAGATTTTTGTTGCTTGTTCAAACTGCTTGTTTAAAATGATTTATTCTTGAATTTTTTTTGGAGACAACTTAATTGTTTTATGTTCAATCCACTTAAATGTGTAAAAACAATTAAGTTGACTTAATCGAAACATGAAGGAATTGCGTGGAACCCAGCATTTTTTACAATGAAATATATATCAACAGAGATCAGCCCATAATCATTTTTACCATGGCTAATAATGGGTCAATTTGCATTGTACTGACAAATTTGAATAAACATATAGATAATAACCAGATAGCCACACATTACTCAGACATTCTACAATTCAACAATCACCAATTCATCATGTTCAGTCAAATAAATCAAGATGTGACAGATGCCAACAGCCACAGGTAACACATAGCTCTGACAAAAGGGTCCGTTGGCATTTTACTGTGTCTGTACTGTATTTGCAGTGAATTAGCTATATCATGTGATACATTGACAAATGCCAGCATTATGTAGCTGTTTTGGGAATTATATGAAATTATAATTGCTACATACATCTATAGATACTCTGTTAACAATTTCCTGTAGAATTTACAGTAACTTACTGGCAGCAGTTCGCCAGTAACTTTCTGTAAATCAATTACAGGAAAAATATTGTATTTACATTTACAGTAACATTTATATTGCTGTATATCTATTTACATAAACATAAAACATAGAGTAATTTTCACAATGCAGCTCTAAAATACAGTACCATACTGCATAACTGTCCTACAGTAAAATACAGTTCATTTTACAGTTAAATACTGTATAATTTACAAAAATTTGTTAACAGTGTATAAGATTCTGTTGCTCGCCCACAATATGCTTTGTGTTGTTTCTTTTCTTTCTGTCCATTTTATTTTAGTTTGCTCATTAGCAATATTGATCTATGTCAGGGGAAAGCAGTCCTGCAGAGTTTTGATGCAGCCTTCTCTTCTGAAATAAATACCCCATGCGTTATGCTTCCTTTTTGAATTCTGTAAATAAAACTTATCTTTTGCTGCATTTGACCATGGATGTTTGCTTTATTAACCATTCTGAATGTAACAAGCTTTTTTGTTCCCTGCAGTCATTCGCCACCTAACAGTAATTTCTGTTGCAGTCCTTCCCTAGAATAATTCAAGTCATAACACTGATAAGCATCTAAATAACTACAGTTTTGTTTCAATTTATTATATTACTGAGAAAGCAACTTGAGTACAAGTTCTGTGTAAGCACAGCTCTAAAAACAGCACACTATCCGCAGGCAAGTAATGTTTTTGTAATAGTTTATAGTGTAGAATTTCAAAGTAGCTTCCCCAAAATATAAAAAAATAAATATATTCCTTGGTAAGCTTGTCATAAATCATCATTTATACAATAATTTACAACACAGTTTTTATTTTCTGGAAAAGAACAGAAGTCCTTATTTACAGTGAACGTTAGATGCCAAATACGCTTATAAAACATTTGCTCGCCGGTCGAGGTGTTCCTGTTCAATGGTGAAAATATACACAAATCGAACACATGAGTAAATAAAAAATGACATTACATTTACCACCATGAGTCATGGGCACTCAAACTGAGAGGATGTCCCATTTTTAAAGGAATTCTGTCATCATTTACTCATCCTTCACTTGTTCAGAACCTATTTCATATTCTTTCTTCTGCCGGACACAAAAGAAGATATTTTGAAAAATGCTAGTAGCTGTCACCCAATTGACTTCAATAGTATTTTTTACAATTTATAATTACAATGGACGTTGATGGGTCCCAGCAATCAGCATTCTTCAAAATACAACCCCAGGCTCATTCTAAAAACGTACCGCTATATACATTTTTGGAGAGTGGCAAATACCTCCCAGGTGCTATGTTTTTTTTGCAGTTTTTGTTTTCACGAATCCACCAGAGGCTGCTGTGTACACTTTTTCAGATCTCAAATTTCTCTCGTGAGTGCCATTCGCACCTGCTCTTCTTGTGTAAATCTACCAGAGGCCGCTGTTGACTAACTGACTGACCCATCGACTGACCCACCCTCCTCCTTCCCTAAACCCAACCAATAATATTTTCAAAAGCACCGATTGATCAGCGTCCACCCACTTCCCTAAACCCCCCCAAAAAAGAAAAGCCCTCGCCTGATTTTTACCATGTTTTCACATCTTACCACATTCTCACCTTTTTATTTACCTAATTATTTTATTCTTTGGTTTTTGTCTTACCGGCTTTCTGGAACTGTTCTTTGCCGGACTCAAGCTCCTCTCTGCGTCTCAAGTCTGCCAACGTACATGGCGAGCTAACTGGACAGACTGGCAAAATGGGAAAGCCGTGCATAGGGAGGTAAGCGGTCAGCTGTTAAGCACGAAAAGGAACAGCGCCATATCGCCCCATAGCATTCGTTTTAAAGACGAAATGCAGCCATATGTACTTATGGCTACATAATTTGCGATCTCCTGAAGGGCTACATTTTCAGAATATTCAAAATATCTTCTTTTAGATTTAACAGAAGAAATACACTAATAAATGTTTAAAACCACATGTTGGAGGGTAAATTTCCTTTAAGTAAACTATTTATTTAAGTTGTCGGTTACAAATTGGATTGCAAATTTAGTGAATTGTTTGTTTACGGAAGACCTGTTCTGACCGGACCATTTGAATCATTTAGTTTTGACTGTCGACTCTCTCTGAACGATCATTTGAGAACAGATTCAAGAATGAATAGTTTAGTGTTACCAGGTTAACTGACAATATTCAGCATGTTTACAAATCAGACAATGTTTTTTTGTCTCTGATCAGGTAACAATTTTTCCAGTTCAAAATAAACTTCCTACTTTATATTAAGTGGCATTTACTACCATGTTCTTAAATTTAAATAAATCATTTGGTACAATGCACTTTTATGTACATTAATGTTTTATAACTGAACTTAACTTTTTTTTAATAATTTTTTTTTTTTAATTGTAATTACATCTGTAATAAATTTCTGTAAATACATTTTATAATTACACCGTTGATCTAAACTACCTGACAAAAGTCTTGTCATTGATCTCAGTTGTAAAAGCAACAAATAATAACTTGACTTCTAGTTGATAATTTGGAAAAGTGGCAGAAGGTAGATTTTTTTCGATGAATAATCTGTTGAACTGCATCCCAATCATCACAAATACTGCAGAAGACCTATTGGAACCTGCATGGACCCAAGATTCTCACAGAAATTTGTCAAGTTTGGTGAAGGAAAAATCAAGGTTTGGGGTTACATTCAGTATGGGGGCGTGCGAGAGATCTGCAGAGTGGATGACAACATCAACAGCCTGAGGTATCAAGACATTTGTGCTGCACATTACATTACAAACAACAGGAGAGGGCAAATTATTCAGCAGGATAGCGCTCCTTCTCATACTTTAGCCTCCACATCAAAGTTCCTGAAAGCAAAGAAGGTCAAGGTGCTCCAGGGCTGGCCAGCCCAGTCAACAGAGATGAACATTATTGAGCATGTCTGGGGTAAGATGAAGGAGGCATTGAAGATGAATCCAAATAATCTTGATGAACTCTGGGAGTGCTGCATGAACGCTTTCATTGCCATTCCAGATGACTTTAGTAAGTTATTTGAGTCATTGTAGAAATGTATGGATGGAGTTGTCCAAGTTTAAGGGAGTCATACACAATATTAATTCTTTTTCCACTGCACCATGACTTTATATTCCATACCGTACATTATTTCTGTTAAGTGACAAGACTTTTTTTCAGCAAAGTTAGACTCTACTGTGCTGAAAAAAAATACAAATAAAGGCATGATCATATTTTATTTTGGTAAAGTAAGCGTAATCTAGAGGCCTTTTCCTTATATATAAGCCACTTCTAATACCAAATGATCAACTAGAAATCAAGTTATTATTTGATGTTCCTAAAACTTGGATAGGCAACAAGACTTTTGTCAGGTAGTGTACACCTTACACCTACCTATACCACCAAAATCTCTCCTAACCCTACCCGTATCCCACCTCAATAGCTCCATAAGTGTGCAATACACTCTCAGTACTACATAGCAAAAGGTACGCGAGCTGTCACTCGGATGGTACCTTTTCAAAAGGTACACATTTGTACTTATAGGGTCCATATTGGTACCTCAAAAGTATATATTAGTACCTAAAAAGTTTAAGAGGAACACTTTTGTACTATTTAGGTACTAATATGTACTTTTGATGTACAGTATTAACATGGACCTTTTAGGTACAAATTTGTACCTTTTGAAAAGAGGCAAGAGACAGCTCGCGTACCTTTATTTCTGACAATGTACAATATGAACACAAGTGCAATGTATTTTAATTTTAATTTAAGTACCTGGTACCACTTAATATAAAGTGAGGCCCTTTTTACATGTATAAACATTTATGACATGTGTCTGAATAAGAAGTACAATATTTAGTTTACTCTGATAAAAAAGAGATACTTTAAAAATGTACGTAAGTATGGCAGTGAAGTAAAAATACTTCTTTACCATCCACCCCTGAGACTGTTCCATGGTGTTTGTCTCTTAATAAAATGAAATGATTTTAGTTTGTTCCCCATAGATGCGGGATGCAGTACTCACCAACAGTGCCAAGTGCAATGTAGCCGAGGATGACAATGACGAAGAGCACACAGCACAGCACATCCGTACAGCCTCTGCAAAACAAAAGACAACAAAGGTATATTATAGATATTAAGGGCTGTGGTGAATTTTGCATAAATTCATGAATGAAATATAATCCTGGACTACAATTACACACGTATATTGCATGGGTATAATTGTGGTAATGGCCGACAATACATTTTATGGTTCAGAAAATTAGAGTTTTCTTCTAAGCCAAAAATCATTCGAATATTAAGTAAAGATCATATTCATTCATTTTCTTTTCAGCTTAGTCCCTTTATTAATCTGGGGTCACCACAGCGGAATGAACCGCCAACTTATCCAGCATATTTTTCACGCAGCGGATGGTCTTCCAGATGCAACCCATCACTGGGAAACATCCATACACACTCATTCACACACATACACTATGGACAATTTTAGCTTACCCAATTCACCTATACCACATGTCTTTGGACTTGAGGGGGAAACCGGAGCACCCGGAGGAAAGATCAAATTCCATGAAGATATTTTGTAAATTTCCTACTCTAGATATAACTTTTGATAAGTTATATGCATTTCTAAGAACTTAATTTTGACCATTTTAATGGCATTATTCATAGTATTTAGATTTTTTTATAACATTCAAAAATCTGATATAACTTTTAACACAAATTTTCTGTTTGGACAAAAAGGCTTTAGTTTGTGATAAATGAATGAGGAATGTTTAAAAATGTATTGTAGTTTTTAGAATATGTTGTGTTAATATTAAGTAAAACATTGAGGTAATTGAATCTTCAAATGTTAGTTAGGAAGCTGGGAATGTTCATTTGAGAAATGTTTTTTGCCTATGTTGGAATGCTTATGATGCTGCTTATGATGCTTATTGTTTTATAAAGTTTAATGGTGCAGAACCATAAAATTATTGCCATCTACATATATCACTTTGAATAAACAGTTCTTGTTTAATCTAAGAAGGGGTGCCGTGGTGGTGCATTGGGTGGTTCGCTGGTTCGAGCCCCGGTTGGGTCAGTTGGCATTTCTGTGTGGAGTTTGCATGGTCTTCCCATGTTCATGTGGATTTCCTCCGGGTGTTCCTGTTTCCCCCACAATCCAAAGACATGCACTATAGGTGAATTGGGTAGGCTAAACTGTCCATACTTTATGTGTGTGAATGAGGGTGTATGGGTGTTTTCCAGTGATGGGTGGCAGCTGGAAGGGCATCCGCTGCGTGGAACATATGCTGGATAAGTTGGCGGTTTATTTCGCTGTGGCGACTCCTGATTAATAAAGGGACTAAGCCAAAAAGAAAATAAATGAATGAATGTTTCAAGAGTTCACACTTAGCTGATGATTGATAATAAAGCTTGTTTGACATGCTGTCCTGGGAGAGAGCCCTGAGTTTATGAGATCCTTGAGCCCTGGGCTCCCTCCTGTTTGCAGGGTGAGAGGGGAGTTTGAGCTCAGGTACTGTAGATCTCAATGAACGCCCCCGGCTTATTTCTGGCTAATGACGGATATGGATGACTGAGGAGAGGTGTACTCGCTAAGAGCTTGGCTATGGTATCAATATTTTTGTATGTTCAAGACGAAGATATTGAGATAAGAAAAACTCTGGTTATTTATAGTGAGCTGGGAATCATCTGAGTGGATAATCAATCATGAGCTGATACGGGAGCAGCTGAGAACAATCATAAGCACGTGATCCTCTCGAAATTAGTTTATAAATAAACTTCACTTAGTCTAAGAAATCAAGTATCTCTGAATAACTTTATACTTTTATCTAATCTCTTGAACTTAACTAGTGAATAATTAAACTTAATTAAAATATACTTGAATTTAGTGCAGTAAATAACTTAATGTGGTGATTCATTCACAGTACATAATATATTTTGTTAAGAAAGGATGTGTTAAACATACAGTATGCTGGATAAATTTGAGTTTCAAATGCAGCTTTATCATAAAACGGGAGGGTCGTACAGGGAAGGGTAAACAGTAGCACTGGGAACAACAGAGAAAATGCAAATAGTAATTCAGGTAGCAGACAATGGTCAGGGCAGGCAGAGATCGGTTGAAACTGTAGAGTCCAGGGATCAAAACACAGACAGGCTATCACAGGTAAACACTTTGAAAGGCACACAAAACAGTCACAAGACTCAGCAATAAGTATGCACGAGAACGTGTTTATTTAGGGAATATAATAAATTATATGCAGCTGTGTGTGTTTGTTTCAGTCCAGATTGTTTACAGCTGTAGTGGGTGTTGTTGATTGGTGCAAAGATTCATGGCAGTTGTAGTCCATGTAAATAACAAATAGAAGATAAGCTTGAATGCTCTGTGTTGAGATTAATGGGAATTTCAGCTGATTATTGTAACATATTTATTTGCCAATATATTATTATTCAGCATAAAGTGCAATTTTAAGGCTTAACTAGGTTAATTATAGGTTATCTAAGCAAGTTAGGTTAATTATGTAAAATTCTGGACAAAAAAAATCTTAAGAGGACTAATAATATTGACCTTAAAGGGCACCTATGATGAAAATCAACTTTTGTAAGCTGTTTGGACAGATCAGTGTGTGGGTATAGTGTGTCCACTGTCATATTGGAGTGATTTAAACCCAACAATTCTCTTTTTAAATTTCCTGACATTAAAATCCCCCAAATCCCAGTGATTTTGAGGCCCATCGGTTTTCCCTGCCCACCAAATTGATTGACAGATGCCATGTTTCTATAATAACATAAAAACATGTTCACAGAACATTATTTTTGCAAACAAACTGGGATTAAATTATTTGTTACAAGTCTCTGAGATTCATCATTTCAGAAAGGCTTGAATAAACTCCACCACAAATACATGCAGGGCTTGACATTAACTTTTTTGATCACCAGCCACTGTGGCTAGTAGATTTTCCAACATTACTAGCCACTGGCCATTTTCACTAGCCACACTTTTCTTGTTGGGAAAATATATTTTATATGCATAAATTTGACTGACATGCTAAAATGACTTGATTGAGATGTTGTGTTATGTCAACATGCCTCCTCATTTATTTAACTTCTTGTGTGTATTGTGTATTTGCTTGCTCAGTGTGCATGAGCAAATGGGTTATGTCGCAATGCAATTCATTTTTATTTCACAGGACTTTTCAGGGCTCAAAATTAAGGATTTACCAAATTCATCTCTGACCAGACCAAATAAGTATTTCTTAGCCACAATTTTTTAATGTGTCAAAACATGGAAAATATAGCTGTATAGTATAGGTGCACTTTTTAATTCAACAAAACTTTTCTTTAAAAAAAAATTACATTTAAAAAAATAATTATTTTCATGTATCTAAAATATGCACAGTAATCTGTCCTGGCTAAAAGTCCCAGATCACCAGTTAACTACACATAAACGTTGAGTAATCTCCCATTAAAGCAGTGTTATTGTGCAAAATATAATTAAAATATATGAACAAAAATAACTAAGCAAAAGAAAGCAGGTGAAACATACGGTGTTTGATAATGAAAGGATGATCATGCAGCGCCACGCATTTCAGAATTCTAAACATAGGTTTCTATCTGGTACACAAACCAGCGCCGCAAGTCGGCGTCCAGCCATGACTCAGGACACGGTTCATATTTCTGCTGCGCCACAGAGCGCCATCTGATTAGTTTCATTTTAAATAGCATGCAAATGTGTGCATCTGGTGAGCGATACTTTCAACTGTCGGCGCATCCGGTGTGTGATGCCCTTTAGATCTGTTAATAATCTGTTCAAAGTATAATTCAAATTAAAGCAGTGACCGCTGCTGCTTACAAAATAATGTGTATTTTTTTTAAATCTTGAGCACTTGAAAGCAGCAGGACTGTGGGTGCGCGATCATCACTCTTTGTCCAGTCTATTTGAAAGGGAACCGATCACACCAGTTGTGCTTCCTCTAGGCATGGTCGCTTTGCGCAAGTAACCAGGAGCGTGTGCGCGCTTTTTAAAAGTCGCGCGCATCACATCACCTGTGCGCGCGAGTGATCATCCTCTCGTTCGGTATTTACCTGCTTTCTATTGCTCACGCGAATATTTATTTCTGTCACATTTAGATCACATTTGCACGAGTATTGGGCCATGACTATTGTTGAACCCTGCTTTTAAGAAAACTATAATTTAAAAATGATTTCCAACCAGCCAAAGTGGCTAGTGGAGGTGTCTGTCTAACCCGCCAGAGCTGAAATCTACCCGCATTTGGTGGGTTAGCGGGTGTTAATGAAAAGCCCTGAATACATAAAATAAACTTACTTGGTATTTTTGACTAATGAGCTGTATTTCTTAAAATATGTGCTATAAAAGAATCTATAAAAAAATGTAAAAACTGCTTTAATCAGAGCATAACATAACATTTAAAAAAATAAGTAAATGTTCACTAATAATTTTGCCTTCAATTGTATATAATTATGACAGAACTGCATGATAGAGAACCTAATAAAACAGATGATTACATGTTGACTGGCTGATTGGATATTATCTCTTACGCATACAATTCCATAGACAGAATATTGACCAAATAAGTCGATAGGCTGCTGGTTTTAGCAACATCTTTTAAATGTGAGCTGATAACATTGAGAGCAGCAAGGTCACATCTACTGCTGCCGCACATCTAATATGCTCTAGAGATAGTGTCGTACATGCAAATCTTTGACAAGGTCGACAGAGTGACATGCTTGCAGAATAAAGAGGAGCAACTGTACGAGAATATTACAAGAGACAGAAAGAGACCCAGACAAAGTGCTATGTTAATTATGTCAAGCACCTCAATGCTTAAATCATGTAAAGAACTGATAAAATACTTTGGTTGGCAGTATACAAATACTTTGTGTGAATACACCATATATTCTGTTTGTTTAATGCTTACAGTTTATTAAACTTATGTGAAAGTGAGTTAAGGTTACATTTTTGGCAGACATTTTTTTTTAAAGAGGCATAAATTGGATTGGAACTGTCAGGGATCTCGGGTAAAATCGAGCCGCACATTCTTAATGCAGGCTTGGGTCTAGTGCACTCTTGTCCTGTGCTGTATCTGAAATCGCCCCCTATACCCTCATTTACTATTCCCTACATTAGTCCACTTGAAGGAGTGAATTAAACGTGTGAGAAAGGAGTAAATGCCGTTTTGTTTATGCTTTGCTGTTTGATAAATCCCTCAGAATAATTAGATTTGTAATTAGACAACTTCTTGGTCACACTGTGATAGTTATTTAACAAAATAGTCAGTGAGCTGTCAGTGAGCTGACAATTAGTAATGAAACAAAGACTTATGATTTCTGTCACGTATACAAACGTTTCTTTATTATTTTTTTAAACTACACACCGATAGGATTGTGCTTTAGAAGCCCGAAAGTATTCACACTCCTGGCAAACTCTGAATTTTGCTTTTGTCTGAATGTAAATAAAAGCTTAAGCTTTACAATGATGCCTCTTGTACATCATCTTATTATGTTTTGGGAGAAGCCTGTGTCATTTCTACTAAAAAAAAAAAAAAAAAACTAAAAACTTTTGGGCTTGACTTTATGGGCCCTATCATACACCCAGCGCAATAAGGTGCAAGACGTGTTTGCCCTGATGTGTTGCTATTTTCAGACCAGCGCAAGCTTAATTTTCCCGCCACGGAAACATAATGTTGTACAGTATAATGTTATTATTAGTAGTAGTAGTATTTATTATATGCATATTTATATTTGTTTTATTAAAAGCAAGCTTAGATTTGTGCACCTGTCAGGTTTTGCACCATGGGGCATAGGACGTGTGTTTGAATACAACACAGTTTTTTTGACCACACTTCATTATTATTGCTCATTTATTAGTTTGCTGGACATTAGAACTGAATTTAAAAATAGTTTTGAAACAAATCTTTGCGCTTAACAAACAAAATTAATTATGTAGGCTAATGGATGTCTGTGCGTACAACACCGTTTCCTTATCCAAGAAAGAGAGAAAGAGAAAGTGAAAGCCGATTGGAGGATTTGAATCTTTAAAAGAGGTTTTAAATTTTTTGACACCCATGGTTTATCAATAGGGTATATCTTAAAAGTTTTGGTGGAAATAACAGAATCCATACAAAATGTATATAATCAGTAACTGTTTCAACTTGATCATTTATGTCATCCGCACTAAAAATATCCCACTCTGTACATTGGAAACACCCCTGCAAAGGCATTATACTATTGTCGTTCCATACTTTAACAGACTTTTCCCAGGGTTTCTCCCTTTCAAACAGGGCATAGGTAAACCACACTGTCATCAGCCGCTTCCAGTGGCGGGAGAACTGACGAAGTATACACATTTTTAACAGTTCCATAGCACATATCCAAAGTCTTTTCCCTCCTTGTAGGGCAGTCAACATATTGTTTATATGTACACAAGCACTTCTTAACAACACAGTTATTAAAATCGCCCATGATAAACTTGGGAGCGTCGAGGGAAATTGTTTTAGGTCTCTGAGATAGATTGTAGACGATCACTTGTACTTTTTTAATGTTTGCTTTAGGATGTATATATACCACAGTAATAAAAAGTTAGGGAAACTAGGTAAATAGTACACAAACTTTCCCTGGCCTTAACTACGTGGCACCAATACTCCTGAACAAGAAGGCATACTCCACCTCCACGAAACTTCTCTGTGATTACGGGATCCTCGTCAGTCCTAAACGATGCAAAGCCAGCAGGTTCCACTTCACTAGGGGTGACATTACTGTCTAGCCACGTCTCAGTGATTGCGTGGACACAGGAATTCCGGTAATCGTGTGGGTAGCGAATATTAGCTGATACCTCATCCATTTTTGGTCGCAGGGATTGCACATTGATGAGAAGGGTTGTAGGCAGACAAAGTTTGTTTTCCTCTCTCAGTCGTCTCAAATGGCGATGAAGGCCTGCTCTACTGACTCGTTTGTGCTTGTTATGCGCTTTATTGCCCCTCTGGTTTGATAGTTTGGAATCATCGTATCCACAGATGTAGAACACTCTGATAACACAGAGTCACGAAACAGTAATAAAAATACCCAATCATATCGAATTTCATTTGCGGCAATGCCGCTAGCATGATCAGAGTCCAGTCCACAGGAACAATAAATGTATAAAATTGACATCAGTAGTCCAATTCAACACCATGCTACATAATCCATAATTAAAATTCTCCAGGAAAAAGCAATATAAATAAAAAGTCTTACTTAAAATATTTGACCATGTGAAATGCCAAAAACAATGCGAGAAACGTTGCAGGGCAGCCACAGAGCAGTGCCACCGGGGTCATCTCTGTTTTCTCGTTAGTGAAGCGTTTAGTTTTTCCACTTACAAAATCCGCAATGTAAATAGCAAATGTGCCACGGCGTGACTCAACTGACTCTTAAAGGGAATGGGAGATGAGACTCTGATTGGTTTATTCTCAAAACACATCCATAACTCATTAAGAGAATAAGCACAACCCTGTTAGACCATGCGCTGCGGCGCAAACCATATTTTTCCAAACCACATTTTTCCATTAAAATAGCAAAAGTGGATTCAGACACACCCTTAATGCTTTTGCGCCCTGCACTTTATTTGCACCTAGATCGTTAAAATAGAGCCCTATAAGATGTTTTAAAGAAATTGTTTACCCAAAAATGAAAATGTACTCACTATTTACTCATGCAAGTGGTTCCAAAACTTTATGAGTTTCTTTCTTTTGTTGAACACAAAGGAAGAAAACTGAAACCTGTAACCATTTACTTCCATTATAGGAAAAACAAATACTATGGAAGACAATACTTACAGGTTTCAAAATACATTTTTCAAAATATCTTCTTTTGTGATGAGTAAAAGGGAGTAAATGATGACAGAATTTCCATTTTGGGTGAACTATATAACTTTAGACACAATTTTGTCTGTTGTTGCTGGAATAATTGACTTATACAGTCTTTGAAATAATATTACAAAAATGTACCCGCAAATCAGCTTAACATTACCACCTTGGGTGTGAATTATTTCCTAATAATTCAACAATCCACCATTAATTATTCAATACTTTATCACATGTTTTAAAAACAGTTATAGTTGCTAGTTTGTTATGTAGATTTATAAATGTTAACGAATGAGAATTCCTTGTAACGTATTACAGAAAACAATAATCATCAAAAAAATTAACAGCATTAATATGACAAAATACAGCAAAGTCCTTCCAGTATGATTGTGAATAATAACTCTCCATTACCCAGTAATGAATTATTCATTTTTAAGACAAGAAAATTAAAGTAAATTAACTGTTCAAATAAAAAAACCCAGCAAAGTACCCCCGCCCTCTCTCTCTGATATTTAATGGCCTTTCAGTGAGTAAAGAAACAGTCAGAGATCATAATGTGTCCTATGATCCTTTCACAGCACTTCCACCAGCAGGAGTTTGAATATGCTGTGTTTATTCAATTACACTTATTGTTTATTTACGGCCCAAAATATTCAGTGGAAAACAAGGAAAAGGTAATTATACTAAACCTTCTTTATGTAATGGTAAAGTTTGCAATATGGTGTACTAGAAAAAACTAAGTTGATGGAAATGGATGTACAGATACTGATCATTTTACAAAATGCAATGTCAAAAAAAGGTTAGTAGTGGAATATGCTTTTTATACTTCTACAATTTCCTTTCCTTTGCCTTTTTTTATTTGTGGGTTTTTAACTTTTTTTGTGGGTGAACCTGATGTCATTGGAAGTCTTTGGGATATTTTTATTCTAATAGTATAAAATATTCATTCATTCATTAATTTATTCATACATTCATTTTCTTTCGGTTTAGTCCCTTATTTATCAGGGGTCGCCACAGTGGAATGTACCGTTAACTATACCAGCATATGTTTTACATAGCAGATGCCTTCCAGCTGCAACCAAGTACCCATACACCCTCTCATTCCCACACACTTATACACTACGGCCAATTTTGTTAAATTCACCTATACCGCATGTTTTTTGGACTGAACATGAGTAAAACATGCAAACTCCACACAGAAATGCCAGCTGGGACTCAAACCAGTGAACTTCTTGATGTGAGGTGACAGTACTAATCTTAAGCCACCGTGCCACCCTATAAAATATCATAAAATCATTCATTCATTCATTCATTCATTCATTCATTCATTCATTCATTCATTCATTCATTCATTCATTTTCTTTTTGGCTTAGTCCCTTTATTAATCTGGGGTCGCCCATTGTAAGTTATTAAAAATTAATTTATAAAAAGTTTTTTAAAATGTCAAGTCTCCCTCTGTCTGTTATTTAATGGCCTTTCAGTCAAAAAAGCAGTCAGAGATCATAATCTGTCCTATGATCACTTTTCTCCTTCCATAGCACTGCCACGGCTTTACAATTTTTTATATCAGATCACATTTTACCACTTGTAATCACTCTGACAGATTATACTTCAACTTAATATTCTGCTCATAGTTAATCCTATTCATGAAGGCTTTTTAATTGTTGACTATGCGTTGCTTTCATGATTCCAGTCATTATGAGAAACTGGAGACTGTCTTTTTTTTGTTTGTTTATTTTGGATATAAAACTTATCCAGCTTTCAGACATTCCACAGTGAAAATCTAATCTCTAATATTTCCTTTCTCATCTGTGTTTATTACAGAACTGTCACATACTCTTAGTAAGCAGACTGCATATCTGGATATACGGAAAGACCTTCTTCAGCTCTCATAAAAGTAATATTTGCTTCTCATAAGTTGGTGCTGAATATGGGATGGCAGTAAGAAAATTGCAATGCTGAAAGCAGAAAGTAATTACCAATGTCTAATTCGTTCACCGCTAACAAATTACGTTGCTTGCCTCTCAAAGGGTTTGATGAAAATGATTCTTTGGAGTAGACAGCTGTGTCTGGGTAATTTCTGTAAGGGCACAGGGGTTGAAAGGAGGAACTTTTTGAAAGTGGGAGTTCAAGCTCTCTGCGCATCTCTCATTACAACGCACAGGAAAGTATTCAATTAGTACAATATGATATACATAGTTGAGGGCCATCCAGTGCAATATTTATTATTTTTCAAGTATTTGTAAAGTGATATTTCATGCATTAAGAGTATTTTCTATATTTTTTCTTCTGGAGAAAGTCTTGTTTGTTTTATTTTGGCTCGAATAAAAGCAGTTTTTTTTTATTTTTTATATATTTTAAGGTCAATATTATTATCCTCCTTAAGCAATATTTATTTTTCGATTGTCTACAGAACAAACATCATACAATGACTACCCTAATTACCTTAACTTGCCTAGTTAACCGAATTCAAGTAAAATACAATGTACTGTCATCATGGCAAAGATCAAAGAAATAAGTTATAAATTAAGTTAAAAAAAATATTTAATATAAATTATAATAATTAATATAATACAAGTTAAAAATTAGTTATTAAAACTATTATGCTTAAAAATGTGTTAAAAAAATCTTCTCTCTAATAAATAGAAATTGGGCAATATATATAGATATATAAATTGTCACCTGTTACAAGGCATGGCAACTGTGACTATGGGCTATTGTAATGATCTAGGCGCAAAGTCTAAAGTGCAAGGCAAGGGTGTGTCCGTATCCACTTTTGCTATTGTAAGAATGGAAAAAAAAGCTCTGCGCCTGGTGCATGGTCTAACAAGGTTGTGCTTATTCTGTTAATGAGTTATTATGGGTGTGTTTTGAGCATAACGTGCATTCAACCAAAAAGAGTCTCATCTCACATTCCCTTTACGAGACAGATGGCTCATTTGCTATTTACATGGCGAACTTTGAAAGTGGAAAAACTAAATAATTCACTAGCGAGAAAACAGTTAAGAGCCTCATCCATTTACTTCATTTACACCTCTTTACTTTCTCTTTACTTTATTTTAACTCTTTACTTTTTTGTTTTGTGGAGAAAGCAAATTATGTTGTACACACTGAACTGAAGACATTCATTAGCTTACGTATTTAATTTCTTTTGTTAAGCGCAAATATTTGTTTTAAAACTATTTCTAAATTCAGTTCTAATTTCCAGCAAACAAAAATATTAACAATAATAATGAAGTGTGGTCAAAAAACAGTTATATCCAAACACACGTCCTAATTATGCCCCATATGGTGATGCAAAACCTGACAAATCTAAACTTGTTTTTATTAAAGCAAATATAAATATATAATAAATAATACTGCTAATAATAATATTTTACAAATGCAATATGTCATGAACTAACTAAAATGAGACATGGAGGTATGAAGAAGGCAGTTTTTATATTTATGTAGAAAATAATAATTTTTGTAACATTTTAATCCTTTATTTTTTTCTTAAGTAAAAATATTTGTGTATTGCTGTACGTCCTGTGTGTATTAAGCAATGTGTACGTGTTTGGACCTGCATAGGCGCATACCTAACACGCTCTGCAATGGACTTTAGACCAGCTTTTAGTTGGTCAATGGCACGGTCTATTTCAGTTCCTGACCATAGCAACTCGCCAACAATGCACCTTAACACACCTCCTTTTTAGACCAGCACACCCATTAGTCCAAAAAATGGTGCAAATTGATTTGCTATTTGAACAATGAGACGCAAAGTTCACTTAAAACCGAAAATTCTGTAAGTTTGTAGCTATTTATTTCAATGATCACAGGTTTATAGCATTTTTTAAAATATCCTTTTTGTATACACATAAAAATGAATTCATAAAAGTTTGCAACCACTTGAGAGGGAGTAAACAGTGAGTACATTTTCTTAAAATTAAAATCCCTTAAAATTTAACAAACTACTGGATTATATATGGTAATAGAAGCAGGTAATATATGGTAAAAATTTGATTCAGAATGGTTTAGGTTTAGGAATGGTACTTTATCACTAGTGATGGGAATAATGGTGCTATGAATGGCATACTTTTTTCAGTAATGAGTAATCAAATTAATTAATGTTTTCCCCGTTACCGTTACTGACAATAAAATTTGTGTTACTAAAATTGAGAACACTGAATCGGTTTTCATGCGAGCATCGTCTCTCACAGCCATAGGAGCTATCTTTCTCTGAGGTGTGTGTTTGGGACTGGGGCAGGACACACAGGGCTTAATTAACACTGAAATCTGATCTGGCACCTCATTTTACTGATCTTTTTTTTTTTTTAAGTAACGCAATAGTTACTTTCCATGGTAATGAGTTACTTTTATAATTATGTAACTCAGTTACTAACTCAGTTACTATTTGTGAGAGGTAACGTGGCACACTGTTTATTAAACAGTTCATGTAATTACTAAACAGCCAAATAGTAGATGTAAAACACGAAAAAAAAGTTCTAGCATATTTTTAGTGCATCTCAGCCTAGTTAAGAGTTTTGATTCACAGTTTGCCAGTCAAGGTCTGATTGATGAAACCACGGGCAGCAAGTGAAAATGTCAAGGCAGGACAGCATGGTTTCACAACTCTGCCTGTGACCCACTGACCCTGCTTTAAGTTTAGAAGGGTAGCGAGGAGCAGAAATCTCTTCACAGCAGAGAAGTTCTAGGAGTCTTTTGCCGATTTTCACTTTCTCCTGCTGCATAGAAGCTACATACGAACCTTAGCAAAATATGTTTGTCATAAATAACTGTGCTCACTGAAAACATCCTTGAGTTTAATATATCTAGCAATAAACAAGGCCTTGAGGACTGACTCGAGTGAAGGCTTTAGAGAGGTACAAGAACCATTATGGATGCAATTACCCTTAACTTGCACCTGAAAACGAGGCACAATCCAGACATACACAGGCCCAGATTTTCATGCCAAGGTTACACTAAACCAGGTTTGATTGAGGTCAATCTCGCCACCCTCAAACGTAAAACCTTAAGCGCACCTCCTCTGTAAATAGATACGGAAGGGCAGGAGAGATTTCAAACGCATAAGCCGATTAGAGCTCATTATCAAAAGCAGCAGGTGGGTCAGTGCTGTACTAAACACTGAGCTCACTCTCCGTCTAAATGTGTTGCTCACTGCCAACCAATTTCACATAATACTCAATCATGCTGTTCAACTAATTTCAGGCATATTTGCTGTTTCTATATTCTTTGTCATAAAGGGATAGGTTTGTTTCAATCCCATCCTTAAGTATTTGTCCACTGGTGTCAAACATTTGGCAACCAACTACTGTCCTACACAGTAGAAAATACAAGGTTTCACACAATTCATTCATGTTGTTCAATAAATTAAAGTTAACTTAAAGGTGCTCTATGTACGTTTTTGACTCTTCTAAAGCATAAAAATACCATAATACGTTTGCGGATATTTAAGAAACATGCTAAGTGAACATTCTTGTTTATCTGAAACACAATGCTGAAGTCAGATATTCTGCTTTGAAAATGTGTGCTATGTGCCAGAACGTCTGTCTTTGTTTTGGGCATTCAACCAACCCAGTGCCAGTTTAGCCAATTATATTTTAGCACCCTGGGTTGCCTTGGTAGAAAACAGTGTATTTCATTCATTCAGTCAGGAAAGCTACCAAAGTGTGCGTCCGTAACCAAAATGTGATCTTTGGTGGACAGTAGCAGCCTCCAAAAATGAGACGCAGATTCAGAGTTCCACATGATGTGTTTATTAATTAGCAAATAATATAAATATACAAATGTAAACATTAGGTGCGCAGGCTACATTGTAACTGTCACGGTCACACAATGAAGACAAGGATGGTTATCTCTTTTAGTCAATTTATTCAAAACAATGTGGATAGTTCAGCAGGAGGAGCAGGTAAGTGATATTCATAGAATGATAGTGGTCTTGTAAGCAGTTCAAAAGGTAAACAAAGGACCTTCCATCCACGAAAAGAGTATAATAGTCACTTCCCTTATTCACAGCATGTGCATCCACAGGTTAGGAGAAACGTCCATGGGAGAAGGGAAACATCCAAGGAAAAAGGCAAGCAGGAGAGAAGATGAGGTGAGGTGAACTATCTGACTTCGATTCCAGCCGATGTACGACTGGAAAAGGTAAGTCTTTATAGGTGCGGTGATTGATGGTGCAGGTGTGTGGAATTAGTAATCAGGTGATTGTGCACGGGTGTGGTGATAGGTGGCTGGTGAGGGAGAGCGATGATTGGAGCTGCAGAAACGAGATGGTGAAGGGGAATGGTGATTGGAGCAGCAGGAACGAGCCGGGGATGTGACAGTAAAGCTGCGGTCACACTGGACTTTTCTCCCCATAGACTTCCCTTCATACGCACGCAAATGCGTCAGACCGGAAACGCAAGTTCGTGAGTCAAGTTTCGCAGGTTGCTGGGGTGCTTGGTGAACTCTGACCTGCGAAATTGCATCACTTGACTGAGTGAGACCAATCGAGGATCAAAACATGACCTTTCTGGACAGAAATTTAAAACATGGACCAATCACTCACTTTTTTAATGGCTAATCATCTTGTTTAATCCCGCCCCTTTTTGCAGTGCCGTACGACAGAATTTCGCACGCACAAACTCTAGTGTGACCGCAGCTTAACACTGTGTACTAACAACACAATACATGACGAGATTTGCAATGCAATTTGGCTGTTTGCCTCAGAGTAAACATGACAGACGTTTAAATAAAGCCATTCAGGAGCACAGAATATTGCACTTACTGCACTTCAACGAAATGTTAAGGCTTACAATCTAATATTAAGCCTTTTTAACATTATTAAATGTACATTCTGGATCACTGATACGTGTTGGTTTGACCTAAGTCCAGGTTCTAAGGTTTAATTTTAAATTGTTTATTTTATTATTAAGATCTGAGGTGAACTATCTGCTGCTGCTTTCAGTGTTATGGCAATAAATATCTTGTAAAATGGCACTCAAACTCACATTATTAGCATTTAACACTGAATAAAGCACATGAGGTGATCACTGCCATGGTTTTTGTTGTTCAGCTGCAAGAAATAGAAGCTGTTTCTAAAATATAAATGTTAGGTTTTGTTTAAAACAAAAACTCCTTTTAATATGGAAAATATTCCTTCTATCATGTGCCATTGTCTTTATTTGGAAAACGACTCAAATCAGCCTTTAGGCTCGATAGTCTGGCTCGCTCCTGTAGGTGTCGTCAATCTGGCAACCTGCGATTGCATGTTTTTCATACTGCATCTTTAACAAATTTAAGTGGATTGAATGAAAGACAATTAAATTGTCCCCAAAAAAATCTCAAGAATTGTGTTGTTTCAGTTTTCTTTGAATAAGCAGTTTGAAGTGTAGCAGTTATCTGTAAATGCTTAAGTGAACCACCTAAAAAATGCTAGAAACTACCTGCAACTTAGTAATGTACAAAGCAGAGTACAATGCTAGAAAGCACTATTTAATTCTGGGAAGCATATAACAATGTTAGCAAACATCTCCACCCTTTGAAGAACCTCCTAATTACAAGTTGGGGACCAGCTAGCAACCACTTAACAATCCAAGAACAACCTAAAATACCTAAGCCACTTAGAAACACCCACCAACAAGTTAGCAATGCTAGAAATTACCTCAGGCCTTCAAGCTAGGACATTAGTGCTAAACTGAGCATAAGCTGGCTTGCTAATCTTAACTGGTTTGAACTGGAAGTAGCTGTTCTGCCAGCCTGTCTAAAATACACAAGCTTTATTTCAGCTTGTTTTTCAATGTGCCTGTCAGCTAAAAAAAAAAGAACCTCTCTAAAACCCAACATAGGCTCATTCTGAAAACCTAGCCTTATACACGTTTCTGGAGACAGCGAATTATGTAGCCAGAGGTACGTATGGCTGCATTAAATTTTTTAAACTAACACTACGGGGCGGTATGACGCCATACCTTTTTGCGCTTACCAGCTGAGCGCTTACCTCCGTGTGGACAGCTTTCCCGCAGTTACCAGTTTGTCCCGTTAGCTCGCCATGTAAGTTGGAGGACTTGAGACGCAGAAAGGAGTTGACCACGATGACGGGGTTTGAGTCTGGCGAAAAACGGTTCCAGAAAGCCAGTAAGACAAAAACAGAATCCAAAAAAAAAATATAAATAAACAAGTAAATAACAGGGTGAGAATGCGGTAAAATCTGAAAACGTGGTAAAATCAGACAAGGACTTTTTTTTCTGGATTGCTTTTGAAAATTGTTGGCTGGGTTTAGGGAAGTGGGTAGGCGGGTCAATCGATAAAATTGGTTGGGTTTAGGAAAGGAGGAGGGTGGGTCAGTCGATTGGTCAGTCAGTTAGTCATTCAGTCAGTCAAACAGTCAGTCAACAGCGGCCTCTGGTGGGTTTATGTGAGAACAGCAGGCACGAATGGCACTCTCGACAGAAATTTGAGATCTCAAAAAGCATACGCAGCAGCCTCTCGTGGATTCGCGAAAACAAAAACTGCAAAAAACTTACCCCCTGGGACGTATTTCGCGGTCTCCAGTAATGTATATAGATGTACGTTTTCAAAATGAGCCTGGGTTGCTAAAACCATATATGACCATGTTGAAACCACTTTCCAACCAGTAACAATAAACCTTTACTCAGTTAAAACAATTAAAAAATAGAAAGTGACTATTCACAAGAAATAGTAAATACAGACCACTAATGGACTAGCAATAGCCTTGCAACCATCATCTAATGCTCTGCTAAGCATCTACCACAACACTTTAGAAACCAACCAGCAATGCCTTTTCAACGAGCTGCTAGAAGGGAAACCCCTATTATAGTATTGGAAACAGTCCACAGTAAAATGCACTGGCAACCACCCATAATACACTAGCAACTATCCATCATTTCTCAACAAATAACCCACAACACCACAGAAAAAAAAAACTACCAATGTACAACCACCCACAATAAGGAACCACCTAATAAATATCTAGAAACCACTTACAACTTTCTAGCAAGCTTGCAAATCACCTTGCAATAAAAATACCACTATAGTAAGTTTTTTTGCATTTAATTTGATTTAAATAGCCATTGTTTTCACAACAAATACTATACTTAAACTATGGTTAGTAATTGCAAAACAACGCTTAATTTGTGGTCCACTAAAAGCTATGTTTTTTAAGGCTACACAATATGGGAAAAACTAACATTGATTTCAAAACAGTTATTGTTAGTTGCCACACAACAATGCAGCTGGTTAGAAATGCTAGCAATGCTAGCAGTAGGGATGGCTGACGTGAAACTGACATTTCGACACAGTGTCGAGATCCCGAAGCGCAAGTGTTTCGAAACACTGCACCGAAGCATGATCCGAAACACCCAGGTCACGTGACTGAAGTGTTTCGAAATACCTGGTCACGTGACTAAAGCGATTCAAAGCATCGATCAGTTCAGAAGCGTTTTGAGACCTGGCGAATGTGCATTTGACTGACAGGGTCAAAAAATAATTTTTATCTCATATGGCCTAGTGGACAGTACGTGTGCACGTTGTTACTGTGCTTCAAATTACTTTTGGGTTCAAATCCCGACTTGTACAAATACTCCGAAATCATGAATTTATGTATTTTAATAATGTCACTGTTTTAAGGTGTAGTCTAGATAGGATACAGCTGCTGATACGCCATCAATTTAGCATCATTTTTGTAACACTGTAAAACAATAATTAATATTTTACAACACTGTGATGGTTGAGTTTAGGTTTTGGATTGACATTAAAAAAATACAATAAATGTGAAATTTAATGAATAATATAAATAATTCTTGTTAACTTCTGTCCACAACCGTGTCTAATCTAGCATCAACCCTGTTTTATGACCAAAACAAGACATATTTATTCACAAAGTGTTTATTCGGATGTCAGACCAATGTTGAAACAAAACGATACAAGAACAGAGCAATTCAAACTGATATTAAAACATTTCAAAACAGCTGTGGTAGCCTGGATTCGAACCCACAAATCCCGCATGGTAGTCAGGAACCCTAACCGCTCCACAAATGTACTTGAAGATTCAAGCCTATAAAATTGGTTTTTAATACCTCAATTTGCTCAACTGTTCTTTGCTGAAGCTGTTCCAGTGCAATACATAAAAATGACCACTAGGTGTCACCGTAGAGTGGGGTTTCGAAATGTTTCGAAGCTTCGACACATTTGCTTCGACTGTTTCAGTGTTTCATGAAGTCTCGCTTTGCCCACCACTAGCTAGCAGCTCGTTAGAAATGCTAGCAACCATGTTTCAAAACAGCTAACAATGTTAAAAGCCACACAATGGTAACAACTGGTTAGAATACTAGCAACCATGTTTCAAAAAAGTTAACAATGTTATAACCCTGCTGAAAAAAACAGTAGGTATGTTTTGATGCTGGTATGCTGGTCTTGCTGGTTTCAATGCTGGTCTTGATGCTGGTCTTACTGGTTTTAATGCTGGTCTTGCTGGTCTCACTGCTGGTCAGGACCAGCACTCAGGCCAGCAAGACCTGCATTGAGACCAGCATTGAAACCAGCAGGATCAGCATCAAGACCAGCAAAACCAGCATTGAAACCAGCAATACCAGCACTAAAACCAGCAAGACCAGCATCAAAACATACCTTACCAGCATATGCTGGTTTTTTCAGCAGGGAAGCCACACAACAATACTAGCAACTGGCTAGAAATGCTAGCAACCATGTTTCAAAACAGGTAATAATTAGAAGCCACACAAAATTGCTAACAACTGGCTAAAAATGCTAGCAACCATGTTTCAAAACAGTTTACAATGTTAAAAGCCACACAACAATGCAACTGGCTAGAAATGCTAGCAACCATGTTTCAAAACAGTTAATAATTAGAAGCCACACAACAATGCTAGCAACTGGCTAAAATGCTAGCAACCATGTTTCAAAACAGTTTACAATGTTAGAAGCCATACAACAATGCTACCAACTGGCTAGAAATGTTAGCAGCCATGTTTCAACAACGTTAACCATGTTAGAAGCCACACAACAATGCTAGCAACTGGCTAGCAATCCTAGCAACCATGTTTAAATAATGTTAACAATGTTAGAAGCCACACATCAATGCTAGCAACTGGCTAGAAATGCTAGCAGCCATGTTTCAAAACAGATACAATGTTAGAAGCCACACACCAATGATAGCAACAGGCTAGAAATGCTAGCAACCTTGTTTCAAAGCAGTTAACAATGTTAGAAGCCACACAACAATGCTAGCAAGTGGCTAGAAATGCTAGCAACCATGTTTCAATGTTAGAAACTATCTATTCAGGCACACAGTCACACTGTTAGAAGGTATATTGTATGTTTAAAAATATAACAAATGTAGTTTTTATATGAAAGTCTTTGAGGCAAGTGGCCAGAAAGTGTTTTTCAGCTTGTCTCACCTGATGTTCTTAGACTTGTGATTACTTCAAAGTGATTTTCCCTTGGTATAAACTCAGAATTATCTATCGATTGGTCAGTGGTAGTGCTTGAGAGATCTCCGACACGAAGAAAGAAACTGCAGAGAGCTGCATCAGCTGGTCAGAGGTGTCTGAGAAACTGCCCACATTCACTCCAACCCATATAAGCCTTTACAAACACATCTCTCTCTTGCTAAATAATTGAACTGTGTTTTTTTTTCTCTGGTACTGCCTGCATTTCATTTTTTTTGCACTTTTGACCTCTTTTTTTTGTGTGTGTTCATACCTGCTTCATTCTGACAGTATCTCCGCTTTACTGAGTAAAACAATCTGAATTATGGGCTTTTGTGTGGCCTTTTTTCTCACATTGTGACTCTCATTGTATTACATTTCATGTCAATTGTTTCAGTCTCTCCATCTCCATCTCATGTGCTGCTAGTGTCTCGACTCAATTATTGTCATGCTTGCCAGCCGACACTAGTTGTACTGCTGTCTGCTGAAGCCACTCTGAGGTCTCATCTTTTCTCTGAGATATTTTTAAAGAGGTTAGCCCATCGGCTTACTGTGGAATTCACCCTCAAATATGCCAGTGCTGAAACTGAGAAAATAGCTTCTAACTTTTCTGATTCAATTTCAATTGAGATGAGATCAGTTTTTAGACAGGCCACTGAATCTGAGCATTATTTATGAAATATCATGTCCATGTCCGGATCATACATGTTAGTCAGTTTTTGTCTCAATAATACATTTTCAACCCAGGCTCATTCTGAAAACGTACTGCTATATACATTTCTGGAGAGTCCCAGGAGCTAAGTTTTTTTTTGCAGTGTTTGTTTTGGCAAATCCACCAGAGGCCGCTGTGTATGCTTTTTGAGATCTCAAATTTCTTTCACGAGTGCCATTCGCGTAATCCACCAGAGGCCTCTGTCGACTGACTGACTGACTGACCGATCGACTGACGCCACAAGCTTGGCACACCTCTCTTTGGGAATTTTTGTCCATTCCTCTTTGCAGTACCTCTCAAGCTTTATCAGGTTGGATGGGAAGCGACGGTGTACAGCCATTTTCAGATCTCTCCAGAGATGTTCAATAGGATTTAGGTCTGGGTTCTGGCTGGGCCACTCAAGGACATTTACTGAATTGTTGTGAAGCCACTCCATTGATATTTCGGCAGTGTGCTTTGGGTTATTGTCCTGCTGGAAGATGAATTGTCGCCCCAGTCTGAGGTCAAGAGCACTCTGAAGCAAGTTTTTATTCAGGATGTCTCTGTACATTGCTCCATTCATCTTTCCCTCTATCCTGACTACTCTTCAGGTTCCTGCTGCTGAAAAACATCCCCACAGCATGATGCTGCCACCACCTCACTTCACTGTAGGGATGGTAATAGCCTGGTGATGAGCGTTGCCTGATTTTCTCCAAACGTAACACCTGACACTCACTACAAGAGTTTAATTTTAGTCTCATCAGAGCAGAGAATTTTGTTTCTTATGGTCTGAGAGTCCTTCAGATGCCTTTTGGCAAATTCCAGGCAGGGAGTGGCTTCCGTCTGGTCACTCTACCATACAGACCTGATTGGTGATATGCTGCACAGATGGTTGTCCTTCTGTAAGGTTCTTCTCTCTCCACAGAAGAACGCTGGAGCTCAGACAGAGTGACCATCGGGTTATTGATCACCTCCCTGACTAAGGGCCTTCTCCCCGATCACACAGCTTAGATGACCGGCCAGCTCTAAGAAGAGTCCTGGTGATTCCAAACATCCTCCACTTATGGATGATGGAGGCCACTGTGGTCATTCTGTAACCTTCCCCAGCCTTGTGCCTCTAGACCAGGGCTATTTAATTGGCGGCCCGTGGGCCGAGCCCGGCCCCAGAGGCAATTTGTTCCAGGCTTTCAAATAGTGTGACCAAGACATCAAAAATAAATTTAGTTCAGTCAAAAAAACGGCAGCTATGGTTCTGATGTGACATGTGTCTGTTCAATACAGCACGAGCTGCGCAGAGCGTGAGTCACCTGACATTAAGCCAGTGGCGCAAGCAGCCAAAAACATTTGGATATGTTTGTAGAAAAGGACTTTCGTACAATGCACTGATATCGTTACTAGGGATGCAACGATTAGCCGATTTCACTATTAATTGAGCTTTAATTCATTACGGTTAATTAATCCTAAAGGCTTCTCTAAGCTGCATTTCAGTATGAAACTGCTGCAATTAAACAAAGTTATGCCAAGTTGCCAACTGTGCGCTAGTTTAAAGTTCCGAGCTTGTACACAGAGGCTAATACGCACGCACACCGGATTAACTATAGCAGCGGGCTGTTCACATATGACGTCTTTTCCGCGTGCAAGTTTGTTATTTCTAATGTAAGAATATATGCCAATATGCGTGCGTAAGCGGAGCAATGCGCTCGCGGCTTTCTGGGTGCACGCAGTAGAAAACATCTCATGCATGCCGTAGCGGTGAGAGTTGTGCGTGGCTTTCAGTGCAATGTAAACAAAAGATATGTTAGACGAATTATTATTATAATGATTATGTATGTATAAACGCAGATGATAACAACAGTTAATCTAAATAGCTACTTAGCTAATGTAAAGCTTAACTTTACATTAGATGTGATAACCGTGAAACCATGATTATTCTTCAGACTATATAATCGTACAACCAAAATCTATAATTGTTACATCCATAATTGTTATGCAGTTCAAAACATAACATATGAATGTGTCTGAATATAGAAGAAGCCTGTTTAAGCAATGAACTGCTTTTGTTGTGCTCTGAAATACAACATTTGAATGTTTGGTAAAATATTGTACAATGCACTGATATAATGTAGTTTCAAAATACAATATATTAACATTTTAATGTAGAAAAATACAACGTGGGTGTCTTAAGAAGCAACAATACAACATATAGGCTCTTATATGCAGTTGTGTCATCACTCATATTGCAAGTCATATCTCTCCAGTCCTTCTTTTGGGATGCATTTTATGAACTGGCCCCCATGACAATCATGTCTCGGAGGTCTACAGACAATTCCTTTGTCTTCATGCTTGGTTTGTGCTTTGACATTATATACCCTGGGACATTATATAAACAGGTGTATGCCTTTTCAAATCATGTCCAATTTACCACAGGTGAACTTCTATTGAAACATCTCAAGAATGATCAGTGGATACAGAATGTACCTGAGCTCAATTTAGAGCTTCACGGCAAAGGCTGTGAATACTTATGTACATGTGATTTTTCAGGTCTAATTATCCCAATGACTCCCATATGATTTGTTCAGCTATTCATTTTTTCCCAAACTCCTCCTTAGCACAAAGCTAATCTACGCTGATTGGTTTGATGAACCAGTCAGTTGTGATTGGTCGACTGGGTTCAGCGTGAGACAGAGATGAAATAGCACACAGAGTATGTGAGAGCCCAATGCAGGAATGCATTAAAGCAATATAGTTAAACACCAGCATATTACTCTACTCTTAAAGCTAACCTTGAGTAATAACAACAACACAGATTCAGTATTAACCCACACAGTGGTAAAAGTTGAACTATTTAGAAAATTGACTGCGCCGCGCGTATGAGGAACAGCTGTTGGTGGCCATAGCAAAGACAAATGGCAGAGGATCAAAGTTTAGAAATGCAATTAAACCGATAAAGGAAGCAGCACGCATTGCATTTTCAATGTGGTTTTGTGTTAATATGTGAACAGCCCCATACAGATTTAACCTGAGAGATACATTACAAGCACTGATCTATATTACATAAGTGATTACAAGCCGCATGGAGCGATTACAAGTAACAACACACAATTAAGCACATATTTTGCAAACTTCACAAAACAAGGCAACAATTTTTATTACACTTACATGTTATAATCTGGAGGAAAAAGAAATTGGTCTATGTGAACTGTAACAGTTACTGACAAAGTCCCTGTCATAATAGTCTCTGCTGCTCCTTCCTTTAATAGTAAAAAAACGGCCGGTGAATCCCACGTTGCAGCATAGATTATTGTATCAAAAATCAGAAAAATGACAGGAACAAACACAGCGGTTGGCTATATTGTGATATTGTTGTGAAAATAAACTTCATCCCCTTATTCCCCGCAGCCGAATCTCCATTAGTCAGTGATCGTCATCTTTGTGTGATGATCAGTCCTGTGATCCCCCGCTGCGCTAGTGTCTGAACGAAAAGGCGCATTCCCATTTTACTGGAAACAACACTTCATATTTGGTGATGTACCGTATCACAAAAGATTCGAACCCAACACAAATAATTTATTCGACTCTGAGTCGACTATTTTGTTAAAGAATCAATAGTTTTAAACACGCTGCACTTTCAGATTAAAACCTCAGCTGGATGTTTTCATTTCCTTAGAGCTGTGTTACACACTGCATGGAAATTCATTTTCAAAAACCCATAATAGGGGCTCTTTAATAATTCTTAAAATATTTGTTTATAATTAACATGATTTAGTATAATTACCTCCCAGAACTGACAAAAATCATGCACCTGCCTCCAAACTCAAGAGAACATTACAGTGATTGTTACTATCCAAAAACAATGACAACATTTGCATTTAGAGGAAACACACATTCAAAACTGATTGTCTTTCACCACAAAACAAAACAACGATTTTAAAGATCTTGCAATTGAACTTTTCACAAGATCCTCTGATTAATCACATGCTTGATTAATCTGAAGCGTCCCTCCCCTACATCATAAAAGATGCTAAAGCTGACTGACATTGGTTGCTAATAGACTTAAAGTGAAAATGAATTAAATTACATGTTTATTTTGCTAGCACACATTTAATTCTTTAGGGTAACAATTAATCCATGCAAGTTAATAAATTGAAATTCTTTTTGTCTTGGTAATCTTAAATCAAATTCTAAAAATGTACTTCTACTTTGGTGTGCTGGTCCTTCTCAGCTGATGTCAGTTTGAGGGTTTCAGACACAAAATCTATAACCATGCCCCTCTTGCCATTTACTACAAGGAACTGATGCACAAAAAGAAAGCAGCCACCCCTACTCAATATTTCATTTAAATTGGAAGTCAACATCAACATACTGATATAAAAGCTGCAAATCATGAATAGCATTTGATATAGAGTATTAGCTATCATACCAGTAACACGACATAACAAAAGAAAAGAATGGTGTCAGTATCTGATATATGTATACCTGGCCGGTGAGCCTTCTGAGAAAAAAGGGCCTCCTGAATCAAATCAGCAGGATGCCAGACTTTAACTGCAGTTCGGCAGTTTCACTTTAACTCATGAACATTTCATTCATGCGACGTGACAAACTGGGGTATTAGACGCAAATAATGAGTAAGGTGAGAGTGTTATGGAGTTTAATAACGCAGGCCAAATGGAAAGAAAAAAAACTTCCGCATTTCGAGATGTGTGTGTGTTTGTGTGTGTGCGTCTGTGTGTGCGTGCGGTCCTATACTGACAGTCGCCTGTGTGGATCTTGTCAGAAAATATGGCGAAAATTCCTACATGACGGTAATAGAATATCAAAGTCGAGTAAAGGAGGCCAAGCCTTCTCATTTATGGCCCCTAAACTCTAGAATAGCTTTCCTGATAATGTCCGAGGCTCAGACACGCTCTCGCTCTTCAAAACTAGATTAAAGACCTATCTTTTTAGCAAAGCATACACTCAGTGCAGTACATAGCGGTATGACGCATGATGTGCCCCACGCATGATTTTGGTTCTCGTTTATATACACTTTGAATAGCAGCTACGCTAATTATTCTCCTTATTCTGTATTTCCACCTGGGGGTACTCATTTCGAGGCCCTCAGACTATGCAGTGCCACTGACGCGATCCGAGACCAGCGACGAGATGATCCCAAGGTTTTCTGGACCAGGCCGTATCCTGAGCAGCTGCTGTGGTGGTCTTCATGGAGTGAGAGCATGACTGACTCCTGTGATGCTCCAAGGACAGACGAGTCTTCACTGAGGTCCAGCTTCCTGCGCCTAGACTGCAGCTCTGCACAAGACGTTTGGCCATAGGGGAAATGGTCGTGCACAACTGAGCCAGGTTTCTCTCGAGGTTTTTTAAAATCTTCGCTTTCGCCAATTGGTGAAGTTTTTCCTCGCCACTGTCGCCACTGGCTTGCATGATTCGGGATCTGTAGAGCTGCACATCGATGGATTACTATTGAGTGTTTGGACTCTCAGTAGTTATTATTAACCCACACTGAACTGAGCTAAACTGAACTGAACTTAATCTCTGAAAACTGAACTGACACTGTTTCAATTCTCTATAATATTCCATGTGAAGCTGCTTTGACACAATCTACATTGTATAAGTGCTATACAAATAAAGATGAATTTAATTTAATTGAATTAATAGTTTGTCAGTAATGCCACTAATATCTGCATACTCCATGTCTTAATTCCATTTCTGTTTAGTTCAGTTATGACTATAGTCGCATTAAGTAATCAAAAATCGCTGTTTACATGGTAGACTCTTAATCAGAGTATTGTTTTAATCATATTAAAATCGTATTAAAGTATTGTTGCCCATGTAAACATACTCAATGCTTGACACACCATCAGGGCTCTGTGAACTTCCCTTTGCGAAGCAGCATTTTCATTACTTATTATTAGTTTTTAAAAAACTTTCACAAATCAAATCTCCAGAGCAATGATTTAAGCTCAAATCACAAGCCGACAGAGGCCAGCGCTATCATTGTCAGTATGCTTTACAAAGGCTGCACAGTAGCTTTCTGACAATTTATGATGACACAAGGCGTAACTTCACATCAAGTGCAGTGACTGATGGTTCAGTGAAATCCCCTGCTCATCTATTAGGTTGTACATCCAAGAACAGCAATAGAAGAGCTCATAGATTAAATCAAATTTAATTTGACCCCTTCAAAAAATTTCTTTGAAATAATGGCTGCCTTGAAATTTAAATAAATTAAATTATTCAATGTGCACCCTTTTGCTTTTACTCTCTGATCAAAGAACTCAAAACTAGTAACAAGAACAAAAATGTATAATGATCAAAAGCCAAATCAAAACAGGAAAACTTAAACTTGATGATCGAGGGTTGTGGAATATACGGTTTCGAAAGAAAAAAATGTTGAAAAAGGGCTTCATCCTGGGTTTACATCAAGTTGCTGAATAATTGAACTGCCAAAATCTGTAAACATGAGGAAAGTAATTCGTTGACGTTATTTACTATCTTTTATCTTATTTTTTATTTATTTATTTATTTTCATTTTTATGGAGATGTACACACATATGTGACCTGGACCACAAAATCAGTCATAGTCACACTGCCACAAGGAAGGATGAGAGAATGATGGAGTAACTATTTACAAGTTTAATGATACAACTGGCAGCATAAATGTACAAAACCCATGGAGAAAAAGACCCGGAATGACAAGGTAAAGACATACAAAACCACACTGTAAGTATGGGTTTTTTAACTCCAGCGGTTCAACTGTAGTTTTGCCGAATGACTAAAAAGTTATAAGTATGATGGTGAAAAACTGTACATTTCTAGTCAAACCATCCTTCTACAATCTTATACCAAGAATGGAAATAAGGGCAGCATTAATAGCTAAAAATGTGAGAGACCGTTGCTTTTATGTGATTGTATTGTATTGCAATATGGATCAATTAAGTGTTGATGTTAAATCAAAAGTAATTCACAAATACTTGAAAATGAAATGATTTAATGACAATAATTCACTATGGTTACAACTTAATTAGTTATAAAACAACTGTATAATACGATAAAACGTGAAATTATAAAACAAATGATAATAATTGTACCCAGCTTAAATGTAAAATAAAGTTACCTGAGAGAGAGGGAGAGTGGGAAAGAGACAAAAGGAGGGCGAGAGAGAGAGAGACAAAGACTAGAGAGTAGGCCTCAAAGAGAGCCTGAGAGCAGTAGAGTGAGAGAAGATAAGGTGCATCCCAAATCGCATACGTGTGTGCTATTCTACGCCATTTTGTAGTATCAAAAGTGTAAGTTAGGGGCAGGGCCGGAGCAAGCCGAACTGCCGCTCTAGGCGGGGGGGGGGGGGGGGGGGGGGGGGGGGGGGGGGGGTGTCTTTCGGGTGGGTTCGGGTTTAATTTCTATCATTTTAGACGGGCTCGGGTCGGGCCGGGCTTGGCTTAGCTGGCGCAGTAAATTAATAGTCATGTGATGCATTTCGATTAGCACGAGAAAGTAATCAAATCATTTGTTACAACATTAGAATCCATCCCTGCAAAGGTGAAACAAATGATGACAGAGAAGTGAAAAAGAGCGAGTTTTTTACTGTGGTCAGGTCAGCCGCCAGTCCAGAAGGAAAGGTTATTCTAGCTGCCAAGGTATTTTGGCGGTCACTCATACACTGCATATTACGGTAGAGCGCTAAACAGCAATGTATGTACAGCAAGCTGACAGGGAAGAGGACGAGGTCATTCGCTACATTGAAACTGCTGTCATGGAAAATTAAACGGATGTTCTTGGCAGGTAGAAGATGCAAACAATCCTACCCAAAACTTGCAAAATTAGCCAGATCAGAACTCTGCATCTCGGCCTAGCAGCTGCAGTAAAAGGTATTCGGTACGCAGCATCCTGAGCGCAGGACTGCGCTAAAGCCATTTACAGTGAATTCAATACCTGCACAAAAGCACATAGCCTAATCTTGGTGAGTAAAGGGTTTTTAAATTGTAAATAAATATTATTAAACCATAAAATCATAATGTAGACAGAGTATACAGGCTAATGTTGGCATTATTCGTTCGTTATTCAGCTTCCCCGTCGCCTTAATGCCAGATTGTGAAGAGAAGTGGCAAAAGAAATGCCGCAGAGCCTTTATCTTAATTTCGTTATTGCCAAATACCAGTCATAATTTAGAATTTATTTTAATTTAATTTGTTAAGAAAGACTTCTTTCCGTTGGTGTGTTGGCCAATTTAAAGGCTAGGTATGTACCTAGGTCTATTTAGAGTGCTGAGATGTTACGATGTTACAGAGGACTTATTTTATTTCTTTGTTCCGACTTCCAAGTTACCTATACCCTATGTTTGTTATGAATAAATTATGTTAAAACACATAAATGACTCATTCTTGAAAAAAGACAAAAGAGCTGTGTGCATGCCATGTGCACATTTGAATAATGTCGGGTTATTAACGGGTTCGGGCTTTATAAAGCTGTCAATCAAAATGTCGGGCTCGGGTTGAATTCTGTCGGGCTCGGACCCCATCGGGCCTAATTTTTATGGCCCGATTACACCTCTACGTTAGATAGGGCGGCGGGGTGCGTTTGCCGCCCTCACTATTATGACAGACCCCTATTATGCCAGTGTTGTGTTGATGTTGCGGATGAAAGTCAGTATGTTGGGTTGGGCGGCGGGGCGCGTTTGCCGCCCTCATTATTATGCCGCTCTAGGCGGCCACCTAGGTCGCCTCAATGGACGCGCCGGCCCTGGTCAGGGGTGTCCAAACTCGGTCCTGGAGGGCCGGTGTCCTGCAACTTTAAGCTCCAACTTGCCTCAACACACCTGCATGAAAGTTTCTAGAAAGCTGTAAGAGCTTGATTAGCTAGCCCAGGTGTGTCTGATTGGGGTTGTAACTAAACTTTGCAGGACACCGGCCCTCCAGGACCGAGTTTGGACAACCCTGGTGTAAGTAGTGCGTTCACACTGAAAACTCTAAAAATAATGAGTGCACTTTAATTACACTTTATAGACTCCAGAACAGAAGAGGAGCAGAGCAGGAAAAGCCAGAGCAAGAAAGGAGGCAGAGCAAAGTTACCACCTATGTTGTTTCTTTCCTGACCATGTGACCAAAGCCAAAATTCTTAGACATACAAACTGACCAATCAACATGTGACCACACCATACAAGTTCTCACACATATTAACCAGACCCTGATCTTATCAGTATCTGCCTTTGGAATCTATATGGACCTTCTTGGAGAAAAATACATGTTTTGCCTTATAATCAAATGCATATGATAATTTCCCTGCTGAAAAATCCAGCTTAAACCAGCCTAAGCTGGTTGGCTGGTTTTAGCTGGTCGACCAGCCCGGTTTTAGAGGGTTTTTGGCCATTTCCAGGCTGGTTTCCAGCCATTTCCAGCCTGGTCTTAGCTGGTCAGGCTGGGAGTTAACCAGCTAAAACCAGCTTGACCAGCCAAAACCAGCTATGTCCAGCTTAAACCAGGCTGGTCAAGCTGGTTTTAGCTGGTTTAAGCTGGTCATTTTCCAGCCTGACCAGCTAAGACCAGGCTGGAAATGGCTGGAAACCAGCCTGGAAATGGCCAAAACCCCTCTAAAACCAGGCTGGTCGACCAGCTAAAACCAGCCAACCAGCTTAGGCTGGATTAAGCTGGATTTTTCAGCAGGGTTACACTCTTATCACACAGGCACTAGGAAACACAGGGCTAATATACAAAGATTAATGAATCTAAAACAGGTGGTACAAATCAAACACAGGTGAAACATAGGAAACACTAACAACAGGTGGGAAGAGGAACAAATCACTTGGCACCGGGGGAATACAGAGTTCTGACAATACAGAAGAATCTGTAGGAGGAGGGCGAAGGATCTGGGAGCCACTAGGGGAATGACAGGGTGCACATGGATGTAGATGACAGGAGGGGCCAGGGCGGACCAGAGTGAGGGAGGAAGAACTTCAAGCAGGAGGAGTTTGGTCGGACCAATGCTACAACCATGAAGACAGGACACAGAGGAGTCAAAGATAGGAAAAGCAATGCAGGGTAGATTACTCCAGAGGGCCAATGATGAAGGTGTAGCAGGTGGTGGAGGACCACAAAGTGGACATGGAGAGCCAAAGGTCTTGAGTGATTGGGAACTGGAAGGCCACAGTCCACCTGGAGTGACTGAATGCGGAGGTGGAGCTGCACGGATGTAAGACCTTGTTGGAGCCGGTGGGATGTGACTGATGGTTGAGGACAGTCCAAGGCTGGCATAGCTAGAGGCCTGAGGGGGAGAGTTGGTAGGCCTGACTGGCACTGACAGAACCAAAGGACTGATTTCAACATAAGGTACATACATCAGTCGTGCATAATGTGTATTCAGCTGCAACTGGATGTCAGTGAACTGAGTTTGTAAATTAATTAATAAATTTTTTTTCCTTCAGCTTAGTCCCTGATTTATCAGGGGTCGCTACAGTGGAATGAACGAGAGGGATCTGCAGTTGGTGCAGTTGCAAGGTGAGCTGCATGCAATGCTTTTGAATGCCCACACCTAACCCAACCCCTAACCCAAACCCTCACAGTGACTACACCAGCTCGATTGAATGCATTGTGTCTGACCTTGCACGTCTCAGTTTGCAAATCTAAGTCTGCATCCAGATCCTACTGGAATGAACCGCCAATTACGCTGGCATATGTTTTACGCAGCGGATGTCTTTCCAGTCACATCCCAGCACTGGGAAACACCCATACACTCTTTCATTCACAAACACACACACACATACACACTTCGGCCAATTTTGTTTATTCAGTTCACCTATAGCGCATGTCTTTGGACTGTGGGGGAAACTGGAGCACCCAGAGGAAACCCATGTGAACTCGAGGCGACAGTGCTAACCACTGAGCCATTGTGCCACCTAGAGTTTGTAAATTATATAAAAAACCACATTGGTAACCACATTGATTCACCTCAAAGGAGTCACTTTACCCCACTGGCGATGTATGGATTCGTTTGACAACGAATTTATGCACTTGGAAGCTTCAAAACAAAAGCCACTATGCACCATTATAGAGTATAGAAGTGTCAGAATAAAGTCAACCCAGGTTAATTTTGAAAATGTACCGATATATACATTTCTGGAGAATGTGAAATACGTCCCAGGAGGTAAATTTTTTTGCACTTTTTTTTTTTTTGCGAATCAACTAGAGGCTGCTTTGTGCGTATTTTGAGATCTCAATTTTCTATCGTGAGTGCCATACCTGCCTGCTCTTCTTGTGTAAATCCACCAGAGGCCGCTGTCGACTGACTGACTGACTGACTGACTGACCGACTGAATGAATGAATGATCGACTGACCCACCCTCCTCCATCCCTAAACCCAACCAATAGTGTTTTCCAATGCACTGATTTCCTAAACCCAACCAACAATTTTTCAAAAGCAGTCCAGTAAAAGAAAAGCCCTCGCCTGATTTTTACCACATTTTCATTTTTTTATTTACTTGTTTATTTTATTTTTTGGCTTCTGTTTTTGACTTACCCTAAACTGGTAACAGCGGGAAAGCTGTCCACATGGAAGTAAGCAGTCAGCTGGTAGCGTGAAAAGGAACAGCATCATATCGCCCGTAGCATTCATTTTAAAGACGAAATGCAGCCAGGAGGTACTTCTGGCTACATAATTATCTCAGACTACAGACTACTACTGGCTACATAAAATCTCCAGAAATGTATATAGGGGTACGTTTTCAGAATGAGTCTATGATGGATAAAGTTTAAATACTTTGTGTTTGCCTGAAAGAAGAAAGCCATACCTATAAAGTGAGTAAATAATTTTTTTGGGGGTGAATTTTTATTTTTACATATGTCAAGCAGTCAAGTGTAAATGAAGAGTTGATTTGAAAAATCTAAATACCCCTAAATTCATTCATTCATTTTCTTTTCTTATCCTATTCTTATAAGATTTTAGACATTATGTTTTTATGTTGTGCTTTAAAGAGTTCTATTGCACACTGGAGCTTTTTAGTAGTTTTCAGAAATCATGTTTGTACAACTGAGTATTGAAGTATTGAAAAAAAACTCTAAATTGGTGACTTTATGTTTTAGCGAATTAACTCTTCAAATTTAAATTATATATTAAATCAGACAGCAATCCAAACTGGATTAAAAAGTTTCTATATGTTGGTTTGTTGTCTGGTTCTGTATATATGTGCAAATGCAGCATTTCCCAACTTGTGCACACATTCATTGTTAGTTGTGTGTTACGCTGACCCGTATATTGGAAGTAGCAGCTCTATATATCAGCGCTGTGTGAGTCCTCTGTGGGACGGCAGATTGGCTGTGCTGATTACAGGCAGCAGAGAGCTCTAACTGGCTCCAGTTGCCTACATGTGTTTCTCTTGCTGATTGAGACTGCTGCCAACTCACCCACATACAAGGACTATTATACTTGTGTACTGATGCTGTACAGAACCATGGACACAAACTGAGTTGTGAGAGGTTTATAGCAGCAGTCACTCACCGCTGGGCTTGCCTCACAAGACTTGAGAAGAACAAATATTGAACAGGAAATAAACTATAAGTATCTTTAATTTAAAGGGATAGTTCACCCAAAATTTTAAATGACCTCATCATTTACTCTCCCTCGTGTGATTTTGAAGATATTTTAATGAATGCTGCCTGCTGGCAATGGGAGCCAGCTACCAGAATTTTTCAAGATATATTCTTTTGTTTTCAACAGATTAAAGAAACTCAAATAGGTTTTGAATAGGCTGTTAAAAATTGTCCCGTTAAAAATCAGTAAGTAACCGGCAGCACGGTTGTCAGCAAGTGACTGTTAAATTAACAGCGTCTAGCTGTTGCTCTGTAAATTAACAGTAAAATGCTGGCAACTTCAGTTGAAAGAACCACGTGGAATAGCATCAGCTTTCTTTGTTCATCTTTTAAATTAAACACTGGCTTCACTCAAAGGGACACAAAGGGACACACAATTTTAAAGTGAAAAACTACTGGCGGCTGTGGTTGCCAGTAATAATAATAATAATTCTTTACATTTATATATCGCTTTTTATGGCGACAGTAGCCATATTGCACCAGACCGCACACCGCACACCAGCTGATTGGTGGAGAGGAGACAGATTATGATATGGGGAAGATTAGGAGGCCATGATGGAAAGAGACCAGTGGGCAAATTTGGCCAGGATGACGGGGTTAAACCCCTACTCTTTTCGAAGGACATCCTGGGATTTTTAACGACCACAGAGAGTCAGGACAACGGTTTAACGTCTCATCCGAAAGACGGTGCTCACTGAGCAGTATAGAGTCCTCTTCACTATACTGGGGCGTTAGGTCCCACACAGACCGCAGTTTGAGCGCCCCCTGCTGGCCTCACTAACACCACTTCTGGCAGCAACCTAGCTTTGCCATGTGGTCTCCCATGCAGGTACTGACCGGGTGCAGCCCTGCTTAGCTTTAGTGGGTGACCATGGGAGAGTTGCAGAGAGCTAGCTGCCGGCGATCTACGATCTACAGTAATCTACTGTTTATTTACAGTCTACTTCCGTAGTTTAAATTGACATTATATTACTGTTAAAATACATCTTTACACTGTGTTTTTATGTCTTACACCTTTAACCCTTTAAAGGGTCACGAAACACCAAAACACATTTTTTGAGCTCTTGACAGTCCAATAGGTCTCCCACGCTGCTATAAACACTATTAGGACACATATATTTCACTAAAAAGTGAAAATTGGTTGTTTTTGCGTTATTTTGAGCAAATTCGTTCTTCCAGTTTGAAACGAATTTTTGAAGCTGTGTCACAGCCATGAGATACTTGTGTGTAAATCCAGTGTGGAGAGTGGATGTCTTTACCTGCGAGTACATCATGACGTCTCTGAGGGTCCGGCATTAATTAGTGAGAAAGACTTTGTTTAAACCAATCACAGCGCGCTCTATTGTGTATGACGTGTAACTTCATTAATATGCATGATAGCTTCGGAGACCTGCTACAGTGTTCAGACGACAGTACAATATTATAGACTGAAAGATCCGCTGTAAATGCTGCTTTCCGAATGTAAACATGTAAACAACTTAATCAAATTATTCCCGTCGTGCAGGATTTTCGGCGCATTTTGTGACAGGATAGTCTATATACACAAGGCTTTCTGACGCTACCTACCGAGTCATCTAAGTCCCTGAGAAATGCGGAGGATTTTTTTTCTCCCATTCGCCGTGCGGTATCAAACATTGCATTAAAACGCTTCCAGCAGTTCCTCGCTATGGTGTAAGTTAGACCCAAAAAGGCATCAAGAGCCAGCGTATGAACCTCAACAACGGTGACAAGTAACACAATTAACAGTTTAACTCACAAACATCACAAACTGGCTACTAATAGGCTACTAAAAGTCTCAATATATACAACAGGAGAATCAAAAGCAAATAAAGAAAACATAATTATATATTACATAATTTATTCATGCCGGAATGCATGCTGGAATTTTTGTACTGTGTCACAGCCATCATGCATTGCAGCATAAAACATTTTATAATCACTTGATTTGTTTAACTGTTTACTTGCCGAAGCCGTTTCAGAGCAATTTCTGAAAATGGCAATTAGGTGATGGGATTGGAAACGCCTCGAAACATTTGATTTGCCTGTTTCAGTGTTTCACAAAGCCTCGTTCTGCCCACCACTAGGCAGAGTCAACACAAGCAGCAAACAATTCTAACACAAAAAACATTCAGAGAATCAAAACAAGTAAACCAGAAACACGAGTGAAGTCCACCACATAAAACAATATCCTACAATGAAAGTGTAAGTAAGTAATCAGTGTCAATGATCTGTATCTGTGTGTTTCTCAGTGTCCAGATTGGTAAACACTCTCAGGTGTGAGGTGCAAAGAAAGATGGGAAGTGTAGTCCGGGTGAATGGCTGGTAGAGTGTACATATAGCTGGAGTGTGCTGAGCACTTTAAAAATCATGACAGTAACTGCATAGCTAATTCATATGAATTTGCACTCATTCACATTTTGTACAATCTGTTCGAACCCCCACACAGCAAATTGTGAGATGTTGAATTTCTGGTGTAAGTCCCTGTTGTGTTATAGTGTTAAAATCCAAGTGTACATACACTGTTCTTAACATGGATGTGGGTTAAATTAAACATTTAAACACGCATTTTAGTAAGGCAACAGAAAAGAGTTTGTTGACACTTTATATTATTATTATTATTATTATTATTATTATTATTATTATTATTCCAGCATGTTAAAACATTCAAATACACTTTTTTGTAAATTTCATGTGGGAAAATGTTAACTTTTATTTATGTCAGTTTAAAGAAAATTTTAATTTATGCGAAATATGACCTAGCAGTGGTGATAGAGTATTTAAAGGGGAAATTAAGCACATATTAAACAAACTCGATTAATGTAACCATTTAGAAGAAAATGGCATGTTTTACTATAGCTTAAAACATGTTTTTGATCAACTCTATCTATGTTGAGAGATTGAGTTGATCGACTTGACAAATTCCCTCGTCAGGCAGCGCTGGAGCAGCGTGAGAGAGTGAACCAAAGCGCATCAAATGAAAAGTATTAACATAAGAAAAATACACAACTTAAGACACTTAAATGCTTGTATTTGTTGTATTTGCACCAGATCTGCGATGCATGTCCACTACTTCATGCATTGGGTTAAATTAGGCTGTCCAGTCGCTGTGTTCAGTCTGTTACAATCATGGTTGAAACCCAGACAGGCTGTCAGGCAGCGTAATACAGAGAGTGGAGCAAATCGCTTCAAATGATCTGTAATTAAAAGGGGAAAAAAGAAAAATAGAATAAATATATATACTTTTATATTAGACACACATCTGATGCTTGTATTTTCACCAGCTCCATGTCCACAACTTCATGCATTGAGTTAAATTAGGCTGTACAGTCTCCTTTACTTCCATCGTATCTGTTCAGCTGAGGGAACGGAACCAACCCCGTGACGTCAGACACAGCGACATTCCAAGATGGTGGCGCCCTAGGTCTAAAACCTATAGTAAAACATGCTGTTTTCTGCTAAATAGTTACATTAATCGAGTTTGATTATTATACCTTCATTAAAGTAGAATCGAATGTACAAAATAAGGTCAACTTGACTAAGTGCTTAATTTCCCCTTTAATCTAGTATACAGTTTTTGCACTCTTCGTGTAAAATTATTTACTTTGCTTAAGTGTATTCAATATTGTTTAAAGTGTAACTTATACACTGGGCTGGTAGGACGAAAGAAGAAAGTGCAATTTAAGACCTCTGGAGTTATATGTAAACTTGTAATAAAGACTCTGAGGGATGTGGATCCATTTGCAAGCTTTTATTTAAACACAGCAAGGTAACACAGAGAATATGGTAGCCAATGAAGAACAGCATGAACTCAGGAACGGTGATGCAGGCTTTGGTCAGGGCAGGCAGCTTACGGTCAGAACTGGTGATACGAGCTTTGGTCAGGGCTGACAGCTTTCAGTCAGGAGCGATGGTACAGGCGTTGGTCAGGGCAGGCAGCAAACGATCAGAAAACAGGCAGGCAGGTAGTCGGTAACAGAGAGGCAGTCAGAAGGTTTGGTAAACGCTCAGAAATGTTCGAAAGCAAAACAAGACTTCACACCAAGTCCTTGAACTGAGTTGGTATTTAAACAGCATGGTGATTGAAATCAGGTGCAGCGTAATCAGTGCCAGTCATGTGGTTAATATTCGGGGGATGAGGACCTCTTCTGGTTGGTGAGGGGATATACTGGGACCTAACCAGTGACAAAACTGGACAATTTGCCCTGCAGGTGTTAAAATATTTAATGTGGTGTGTATTTTTACACTCCTAGTGTAAAATATTTTACGCTGCAGAGGTGTATATATTTAACACTTTTGAAAGTGTTACCTGGGCACTTGGCTGGTGGGACTCATACTGTATATACACCAGAAAAGTCTTTAATTCAACACCTGTGGTGTAAAATGTACACTGGCAAATTTGCTGTGCAGTGATGTTTACGTATAGGGGTAGGGTTAGGGGCTAAAACGTATGAATTACATTATAATATGATTATATGAATTCATGCAAATTATCCACTCATTCATCATTACATAAAATAGCTAGTGAATTCAAACTTTCACACGTGTAGCATGACATAAACTTGTTGATAGCTAGAATATATTAAATTCAGCAGCTGGAGAATAAAGGTGGATCAGAGCTGTGTTTTCACCTGGATCAGAGCTGTGTTTTCATTGTACTGTATGCCGGGGAAGGTCGACAGCTGTTTTCAGCCCGTTTGACTTCTGAACTGCTAAAATGGCTGTAATCTTCTTCCCATTAGCCAAGCTCACTGACCTCCTCCGATTTGAAGCCAAAGGGTGAGACAAAGCAAACGATCAAACACACCCAAAGTAATCAAGTCAGAAGAGAACAACGCAGAATAACTGCGGCTCTGCTGTACATGGGGAGATCTATAATTACATCTCCAGCTATCAAGAACCAATCGCTTCCGTCTCCCTCTCCCACTTCAAGAGAATCCATGAGGTGCTGGTGGGGAATTTAAATGGCTGAAGCATTCAAGTCTCTGCCAGAGAATTATTCATCCTTAATTTCTCCTGTTAAAGACATGGAATGAAGAAAAGCAATAGACATTTGGGGCTAATGTCTTGTGCTTTGATTTCTTGCCGAGTAATTGCTTTGCATCCATTGTGTAATCATCTCACCCAAATATTCACATCAGAGTTATAATGTGTTTACTGAAGCCAATCATGCAAGGAACAGTTTTTTTTTGTTTTTTTTTTTTGCAGAAGATATTGATAAATGGATTAACCCAAAATCGCCAAAATGACCAGGGTGATCTCTTTTGTAGAGAAGACAAATTGATTGTTGTATGTTTGGATGGACAACGTGAAAGGACCAATGTACCTCTCACAAGAGGAAAATGTTTGGCTTCATGAAATAATACAAAAAGGGCTTGACATTAACTTTTTTGATCACCTGCCACTGTGGCTAGTAGTTTTCCACCATTACTAGCCACTTGCCATTTTCACTAGCCACAATTTTGTTGTTGGGAAAACATATTTTATATGCATGAATTTGACTTTGGCTTGCTAAAGTTACTTGATTTAAATTGTGTTTTTCCATATGCCCCCTCGTTCATTTCATTTTTTTTTGTGTGTTGTGTGTGACCTTGCTCAATGTGCATGAGCAAATGGGTTGTGGTTTTATAGTGTTGCATTGCAATTAGTTTTATTTCACAGGACTTTTTGAGGGCTCAACACTATAAAGATTTACCCATTTTTTTCTCTGATCATCCTCTCATTCAGTATTTACCTGCTTTCTTTTGCTCGTGCTGCTTCTCGATTCTAAGAGCACATTTGCACGCATATTGATAAACTGTCTTAAACTAAAATTCTAATCTTTAGTGACCAGCCAGCACTGGCAATTTAAACATTTATTTTCAACCAGCCAAAGTGGCTAGTGGGAGCAGCTGGCTAACCCGCCACAGCTGGAATCTACCCGCATTTGGCAGGTAGGCGGGTGTTAACGTCAAGCCCTGAATACGAATATAAAATATTTTAGTTAAAATGTAAAACATTAGAAAACTAAAAGTTTCATTTATTATTAAATTAAATAGAATTAATACATAAAATATTTATTTTAATTCATTAATTAATAAAAAAGTTAAAACTGATAATGTAAGTAAAAAAACATGAATAATTTAATTTATTCAACAAGTAAATAAAACTAGGCTGCACGGTGGCGCAGTGGGTAGCACGTTAACCTCACAGCAAGAAGGTCGCTGGTTCAAGCCTCGGCTTGTAAGCCGTTTCTGTGTGGAGTTTGCATGTTCTCCCCATGTTCGCGTGGGTTTCCTCCGAGTGCTCCGGTTTCCCCCACAGTCCAAAAACATGCGGTACAGGTGAATTGGGTAAGCTAAATTGTCCGTAGTGTATATACTGTATGTGAATGAGGGTGTATGGATGTTTCCCAGTTATAGGTTGCAGCTGGAAGGGCATCCGCTGTGTAGAACATACAGTATGCTGGATAAGTTGGCGGTTTATTCCATTGTGGCGACCCCAGACTAATAAAGGGACTAAGCCGAAGAGAAAATGAATGAATGAATGAATGAATAAATAAAACTAAATACATAGAAATTATTTATTTAAACTAATTATGGAAAAAGTTTAATTAATTAATTAACAATAAATTGATAAAGATAATTTAATAAATAAACATAACATAAATAAGTATTGTGTTAAAAAAATAGCTTATGCCGAGTTCAGACTGCATGACTTTAGCCCCGATTTTGACTCGCCAACAGGTTTTGAGAAATAGCCGACAAATGCCTGAAATCACAGGCAAATCGGTGCTCGTTCACACGAATAACAATCACACAATGTGAACTATCAAAGACACGATCTGAGAGAATCGCCAATGAGTCACCGATGCCCGTGAGATATTTGGCATGCTAAATATCTGGAGTTGTCGGCGATTCAAATCATGCCGTGTGAAATGAGTTTTGACTGAAAATAACATCTACGATTACCTACAGCCAATGAGAGAGCAGGATTCACTACTGTAGTATGGGTACCTGCAGGCTAGCGAGAGGTTGGGGGAGAAGTTAAAAGGGCTTCTTTTCAGGCAATTTGGACCCAAGAAATGGAGAAAAAACTAGTGAATTTGGCAGGAGCACCCGTGTCTATTTGATGTGTCATCTGAGCAATATCACAACCAGGTAAAACTGAAGAGAAATTGCTAAATCCATTTAAAACCCAGATGAGTAAAATAAGTACATTTTGTACCCCACTAAAGGCTTCTTTCTCATTATGTAGTTAATAACAAAACATACACTATGTGACCTTGCATTGTTTTCATGACAATTCTTGCGTGTGTTTGGTTGTGAGACATAGTTTGTGGACCGAGACAAAGTTGTTGCCAATTCTTTCTATTGTAAAGTCATGGAGTGTGAAACCCCCTGTTGTCGCATTGTAAAAACATCTGTGACATGACTACTTTGAAAATCCTGCAGTCTGAACTCGGCATTAGTGGATAGTGTTCCGACAAGTGCCCTTGTGCTTTAGTTGCCCCCTCTCTCACTACAGTATCTCCACTTCCTGACTAACTACTGTCCTTTTATAATAAAGGCAAGAAACTGCAAAAATCACTGTTTGTCTTCGTCTTTGTATGAGCGCCGTCTTGGCCAGGCTCGGGCCGTGTCTGCTCCGGCATGATGCTGGCGAGTGAGGTCTGGGGGTGATCGCGATGCACACTCTCATCTCGGTGTTTGTTGTTTTGTTCGCGGCATGGTGTTTTTGTTCTCAGCGCTCCTGTCTAGTTGGTTTCAGTTTCGGTTGACGCTGGGATCGGAACATGCATGTCGCACGTACAGTTGAAGTAAGAATTATTAGCCCCCCTGTTTATTTTTTTCCCCAATTTCTGTTTGATGGAGAGAAATTTTTTCCAACACATTTCTGAACATAATAATTTTAATAACTAATTTCTAATTACTGATTTATTTTATCTTTGCCATGATGACAGTAAATAATATTTTACTAGATATTTTTCAAGACACTTCTATACAGATTAAAGTGACATTTAAAGGCTTAACTAGGTTAATTAGGTTAACTAGGCAGGTTAGGGTAATTAGACAAGTTATTGTATAACAATGGTTTGTTCTGTAGACTATAGAAAAAAATATATAGCTTAAAGGGGCTAATAATTTAGCCCTAAAATGGTGTTTAAAAAATTAAAAACTGCTTTTATTCCAGCCGAAATAAAACAAATAAGACTTTCTCCGAAAGAAAAAAATATTATCAGACATACTGTGAAAATTTCCTTGCTCTGTTAAACATCATTTGGGAAATATTTAAAAAATCAAAAAATTCAATAATAATATATAATAATTCTGACTTCAAATGTATGAGTGCACGGTAAGTGTTTTCATTTATTTTGTGCTTGTGTCTTACATTCAGTCTTCTGTTAGTGTTGTGTTTAGCACGTGGTTCATGTTTACATGCGCCGCATACTTTAGTGTTGTTTCATGTGAACACGGTTAATGAATTTTCTCATTGGCTGCATGTTCTGGGGCCTGTTTCAGAAAGGTGGTTAAGTGAAAACTCAGAGTATTTTAACCCTGAAATGAGAGAAACTCTGGGTTTTCCGTTTCAAAATGGCAGGTTTGTCAAACTCGAGAAAGCAGGGTAAGTCAAGCCTGTTTCTGAAATAGAGGTAACTTTAACTCAGAGTCAGTTACCGTGGTAACTTACTCTGTGAACCTAACCTGGTCAGGAGCAGGTTTTAATCTCTAAACTCTGAGTTTCTGTCGGTCACCTGTCCTTTTTTAAAGACGAAGCCGTATTTCTCACCTTAGATTTACGTTTCCACACACCTATTTTAATGTGCATTTTGGATATGCGCATAAAAAATCGATTGATGGAAACGCCAAGATGCACATAACTTTTGAAAATAGGCATAATAAACATATACCCATAACTGAGAAGGAGAAACTTTTTATTCGATAAGAAAAGATGTGCATAAACTATGATGGAAACACTTTTACTGAACAAATTCCAGTATACGCATTAAAAAAGGTTTGTTATAAGAGATCATATGATGATGAAACTGTGTGTGAATGGACAAACCAACAGGCTGAGCACACTGTAAAACATCTAAAATATTGTTTTGGTCATTCTAAAACGCCTTAACCGTTTCAGTATTATTATAATATTAATGACCTCCAGAGAGTCTGCAGCGTGTCAAGAGCGTCTGTTCTCCGCGTCTCAAACACCACCACGCGTTCATTGTGTGTCGGCATTGTCTTTTGAGGCACAAGTCATTTATTAAATAAAAAACAGGTTCACGCAGCTTCTTCTACCGCAGTAAATTCTGTTTTTACTGTTGATATTTGGCGACAGTTAATCAGCAAGTGTCAATTTTGTTCTCTTTGACTCGTTGGATGAAAACGCTGCTTTATTCGCACATCTTTTATGCGATATTCCAGTTTTGCACATAAATTTCATTCGCATTTTTGGATGGAAACAAAGCTAATACATTTCAGTCACACAAAGAACAAACGCACTTCCGAGAATAGTTTGTCCTTTTTTAATAATTAATTAGCTTAAATTCACTTACCTTCCACTGGCACATGTAGCCTAAGGTTACTAACTAGATTATTGGGATTATTACTCGTTCTAAAAACTATTTTTTTTAGTTCTGCTTACATTCAAAATGTCATATCATCCTCTACCACTCGAACAATAAAAAAAGGCAGACACACAAGTGCACTTAAATCTATTAAAACTGATCAACGTGTGTAAAAGTGGGAACCTTAAATTAAACATTTCCACTGAACATTAAGCTAAGGTTATCTGCATTCTTGTTTTGTCAGATTTGTTGTAGAAATGCACTAGCCTATTTTATGTAATTAAATGCATTTACATCTGAAATAACTTCAAAATTATGGCCAATTCCCCACTTTTTCAAATAAAAATTTTCTAAACACATTACATTACTTTTTTTTATTATACTTAATTAGTTAAATACTTTAAATGTAAACTTGCGCATTAACTTGAGCAGCTATGTTTTCCCACGCTAACTGTCTCTGTTTCACTGATGCAGTGGTGTTGCTTTTTTAAATATATGCTCATATTTGCTATAACTTTGCATGAGCACATCAAGTTTAGCTGGAGAACTCGTAATGTCTGCGCTCCATTGATAATGCCTTTTTATAGTCACAGTGTGCGCGCTTAACTCTGAGTTGGTCTACTCAAAGTTGATTGACCCAACTCAGATCAACTATTCTGAAACCGAAAACTCTGAGTTTTTAATCTCTCGGTAAATCAACTCGGAGTTTAAACTTGAACCTCCTTACTGAAACAGGCCCCTAGTCTTGTTTTATGTGAGCACATGGCTTGTGTTGTGTCTTTGTACCATGTGCTCTCCTGTCTATCGTCTTTTCCCTCCCCCCTTGTTATCCTATTATTTATCATTATGTTCACCTGCCCTCTTGTAAGTTTATTGGTTTGCTTTCCCTATTTATTCTCCCAGTGTGCTCTGTCCTGTGCTGGTCCATTGCCATCCTTCATGTGCTGTCATGTTGCTAAGCCGAGTCATGTTAAATTGAGTCAAGTCGGTTACTGTTTTGCCTCCACAGGATTGTTTAAGTAGTTTTAGTTTCTTTTATTTAATAAAAGTCCTTGACATTTGGGTCCTCGCCCCCTCTTATTCACCTCAAATCCCTGACAGTATGACCTTAGGGCATAGTCACACTATGTACAGTTGTTTTGAACCGGGCCAAAGCACGCTTGTCCCCCCTCCTGTCTCCCCCGACGGCCCGCACTCACATTACATTCGGGCCTGGGCACGCTTACGTCATCGATAAGCGCTTTTGCTCAGCACAGTGAAGATTTCTTTAGCTATATCGTTTTAGTCATTTGAGATGCAGTGACACGTAGTCAAAAATTTCGCAGGACAGATCAGCCATTATTGACGCTCATAAACAATCATAAAGTCCTCGTGCTGCAGGAATTAGGACGTTTGCTGAAGGTGAAGCTGTCGTGCAGTGAGGGGTTTACGTTTTTAATAAACTATGACAGTTTGCGTTCATTGAACTGTACAAATCATTAATTAATCCATATGAAAATGAAACAGTCCCTTAAAAGTCACGTCTCGCTTTCAGTTTTGGGCTCAGGTGCGTTTTGCACTCACACACAAGCGTACCGCGCCAAAGCCCAAGTGAACCGCGCTCTGGCACACCTCTTCCAACTGGGCCAGGGCCGGCCAAAATTCAGAGCACTCACACTTCTCAAACAATCCGGGAAACGGGCCTGGGCATGGTTCGGATAGCATAGTGTGAGTACGCCCTTACTCTACATTCCTAATCCTATATCTAAACCCTACCTTACTAACTATTAATAAGCAGCAAATTAGTAGTGTAACTGCAATTTTTTTATTGTATTTTAAATCACTATCCAGGCATACACAAACAGAACAACTCAAAACATAAGGTCTGTGATGAATACTAATGAGTTCACTATTAAATTACAAGCCCACTGTGCTTTGAACATGGTCTGTGATCTTCACTTTGAAAACAGAATATAAAACAGCAGTTTCTTTCTCGCGTAACCACACTTTGGCCAGCCCAACTGTCTGCTTTCCCCAGTCAGACACAATTAGTGAAGTGAACAGTCTCCTCATTCTTTATTTAATGACCCATCATCTCTCTATGTGGGTTACTGGGCCTCTGTTTGCCGCCTGAGAGCTTCAGATTGTTTCACAGCTCCTCAGACTCCACTCGCTCTTACTTTAAATGCCATTGATTTTTTGCACTTTTTTTTCTGACATCGCATGGCTTTTAGTCATGGACACATTAATCTATTAATAACCAAAGCCCTGAACGCAGAGGTTTTTTTCAAGCCCACTGATTTACAAAGCAGCTAAAGGACCTTAACTCTTCTAGCTGTGGTGTATTGGATTAGTTCAGTTCATTTGCCGCATGATTCTTACCTGTAAAATACACATTTAGGGTTTATGAGATCAAATGAATGAAATGAAAAGGAATGCAATCATTGTGAAGAGCATCTCCATGACAACAGCGAGAGGAGAATCGCTAATGCAGTAATACATGGAGAGAGATATTACCGTTGGTGCAGTTAACTCTTTAAGGTGTTTATTATTAAAGTTCACCTAATATGCTACTTTGATAGTTTCAAATTTACTTTGAAGGTCTTGTAATACAGATTTATGTAGATTTACAAAATAACAAGAACAAAAATTTTTAATTTCTTAGCATGGCATCAGCTCTTTTCAGATAGTGTCTGAAACAAGCCTCTCGTCTCTCTAAATCTTACCTGTTATGCTTTTTATAACTTTACACTCACCGGCCATTTTATTAGGTTACTAGTACCGGGTTGGACCCTCTTTTGCCTTCAGAACTGCCTTAATCCTTTCTGGCATCGATTCAACAAGTTACTGGAGATATTCCTCAGAGATTATGGTCCATACTGACATAATAGCATCATGCAGGTGCTGCAGATTTGTCGACTGCACATCCCTCTTTTGGATTAAGCTCTGGTGACTGTGGAGGCCATTTGAGTACAGTGAACTCATTGTCATGTTCAAGAGACCAGTCTGAGATGATTTGCGCTTTATGACATGATGCGTTATCCTACTGGAAGTAGCCATCAGAAGATGGGTACACAGTGATCATAAAGGGATGGACATGGTCAGCAACAATACTCAGGTAGGATGTATTGTCACAGAGTGTCACAGCAGAAATCGAGACTCATCAGACCAGGCAACATTTTTCCAATCTTCTTGCTGCTATGTGATTGGCTGATAAGAAATTTGCGTTAACAAGCAGTAGAACAGGTGTACCTAATAAAGTGGCCGGTGAGTGTACAATATTCACATAGTATATCTTTATAAACTTTCCAATAAGTGTGTGTGTGTGTGTGTGTGTGTGTGTGTGTGTGTGTGTGTGTGTGTGTGTGTGTGTGTGTGTGTGTGTGTGTGTGTGTGTGTGTGTGTGTGTGTGTGTGTGCGAAAGGACATTAAGACTGATTTACCTGTTATATACAGGTCCTCTAAATGTTGGGTCAAACTTGCGAGGTTCACCTGTGAAAAAAAAAGAAACATTGAAGGTTACTTAATGTAGGTGTAAGCGATACAAGAGGATAAGTCATACTGTAGATAAATTCGAGATAGGGCAGGTCAATCCTTAATTGGTTTGTTTTGGGATAATGACCTATTGACTATATATTAGTACAGCTACAGTACTACATACTTAGAAAATAAATAAATGCTATGCATATTTATCAAATGGAGTTTTCCTCTCAACTATTTCAATGACTGTAAAGATAGTCACTCTTGTGACACAATCAGTCTAGTGAAAAATAAAGTATGAATTTTAGCATGTGCAAAACTATGACAATCTAAATAAATAAATATACTTATATATTTATAATACATAAAACGGCAGCTTGACATGTCTTCCTTTCTAAAAAATAAGTTCATTCATAAGTGCTATTTGTATACTTCCTTTAAACAAACAAAAATAAATAAATATAAAAATAAGGAAGTATGCTTTCAGTCTACATTTGATGTACTTCTCAGAAATATATTTAGTATGTAATACTTAAGTATTTTGACTTCTGTTGAAAGAAAAGAAATACAAATATTTATAAAAACTGTTTAAATACCCTAATTTAACTTTTTATGGGTTTTTTTCCCCATAGGGTAGGCCTAAGTATACTTGCAGCCACACTAATTGTCAGTATACTTCAAATGTCTTAATGATTAGTTAACTTGAAGTTTGCTATTTTGTAACAATTAATTTTTACCAAGCATATTTAAAAGTAATTAAAGAGTAAATATAGTAATTATAGAGTAAAGCATAACTTTTAGTGTATCTAATGAACATTTATGTGCTAAATTGGAACAACTTAAAATATACAGTGTATACTTTAATAAATGTCTGTTTAGGTTCAATATATGATTGATTAGTGATATTGAAGACAATATACCATAAATGTACTAGTTCTGATTAAAATATACTCAGTAATAACTTTGGCTTGTTCCAAATACTACAAATATTCCTAGTCAAAAAAATGTAAATAAATAATAATAACGACTTTATTCAAGTTTAGTGTCAGTATAGGGGGCACATTCATGAGTATGTGCCTCTGACCAAACTGCAGATGCGCCTGTGCTTTGTAACAAAGAAAGTCCTGTCTGGGAACACACTCCTAGAGTGACACAAAGAAGAATAACGTGTTGAATAAAGTCATTATTTTTGTTTAATGAGCATACAAAAGTATCCTTGTAGCTTTGTAATAGTCACATTGAACCACTGAAGGTATATGGACTGTTTTGAAAATGTTTTTTGTGTATTTTTCTGAACTTTGAACCTCTCGGGACCATTGCTGTCTATGGAGGATGAGAGAGCTCTCAGATTTCATCTAAAATACCTAAATTTGTATTCATAAGGCAAACTAAGGTCTCAGGGGTTTAAAATAACATAAGGATGAGTAACATAACTTTCATTTTTGGTGAACTAACCCTTTAAGAAATAGCTGTGAAAGAGCTAACAACATATAAAATCTACGTAAATGTTCACTTGAAGAACTGGCTGGTATTTCCCAATCTTTCTTATTGAGTGTGACTACTTTGGCTTGCACATGCTAAAGAAAGCTGTCAGCAAGCGGATGACTGACTGCTCGGAAGATTCAAGTAAAAACGGCAGATATTTTCACATACAGTGGGAGCAGGAAAGAAGCTACAGAATGTAAATCCAGATGCTTGCTTATGTATTCCAGTTTTAGCTCCTGCCGTTCCACCTGCCAGACTGTCTGTCAGTGAGGATCTCTAAACTTTTGCCAATGCAAGACACCGTGTTTGGATTATTTCCCTACGGCTGTTGGTGTTAAAAATGCGTTGTAAAAGTGAATGTTAGAGGACAGATGAATGGCTCAAATTGATCTCTTGAAAATTTAAGGTAAAAAATATACTATATTTTTATACTCATTTTTAACAAATAAACAATAAGTCTTCATTAAACAGGGTTTCTGCAGATATCATAATGTCAAATTTAAGACTTTTTAAGACAATTAAGTATTAAATTTTAGACCTATATCACAATATCAAAAACACACATACACATAAAGAGAAAATGCTAAAACCACCATTGAACTACAGGAAAAAACAAACAAACATCTTAAGGCTGATTTATACTTTCGCCTGGTGCGGCATCGCGCACCTCCGCTGACTGCGCACGCACCTCAGGAAATGGATAAGGCTCTTTAAAACGACAGAGGACGGTCAAAAGAAACCCACCGTCTGGTTATCTCTATGATCACGCATGGACGGATCATAAAGATGTCTGTACAGTCGTACCTGTTTCAGACAAAATCTCTCCAAAGTGATTCATATTCAACTCAAATCAAATGTGGCGCCGCGCGAACTGTTCGGCTTCAAAAAACTGAGTCTCAATAAATTTTGTGCGCTCCGCCAGCCGAAATCATGTCGCACGCATCCAAAGCGAACCTCAGCAAACACATCGATGATGTCAAATTCGCCGCGCACACTGAGTTCCATAACAGTAAGCTGATTGGCTATTGCATGTTGGTCTCATTTGTAGTTGTAATACCGCAAATTACATTTGGACTAGTGAAATAAAGAACTACAACACCAAGGAAACCAAGCAACATCAACAAATAAAGAATTTAAATGAGCATTAGATGTAGCGCTACATGGACATCAGAAAAATAAAACCTGTGCAAAAATATTTAGGACCTAGAACAGTGAATTTAAGACTTTTTAATGCCTAAAATTTGGATTTTTAAATTTTAGACTTTTTAAGACCCTGCGGAAACCCTGTTAAATATACACAAAGGACCCTGGACTACAAACCCAGGGTCTATGTTTGGAAATATAGATTTACACATTATCCGAAAGCTTTGAATAAGCTTTCTATTGGTTTATGGTTTGTTAGGATAGAATAATATTTGCCTGGGTTACAACTATTTTGTAATCTGGAATCAGAAGGTTCAAAACAATCTAAATATTGAGAAAATAACTTTTGGTAACACTTTACTTTGATGGTCCATTTGAGTATTAGTAGACTGTCTGCTTAATATCTGTTGATACTGCTCCTTCAACAGACATTTAACTGACTATAAGAAACTTTGCAAGTACATGTCAACTTACACGAACCCTAACCTTAACCCCAACCCTAACCCAAACCTAACAGTCTACTTATAATCTAATGAAAATAAGTTGCAATGTAACTAAAATTCAACAAAGGACCATTAAAATAAAGTGTGACCTCACCTTTAAATTGAATCAAATTTAGCAAATGTCTTCATGAGAAATGACATTCCTAATATTCTAATGATTTTTGGCATGAAAGAAAAACTTTCAATGTATCGATGGATATTCTCAAAAATGTACCTATGCAACTTAAGTGTTTTGTGGTCCAGGGTTGCATATTTAAACTGCTGCATTTAAAGAGACCCCACAAATTCTCTATCACCAAGAACATATCAATCTCGTCCAGCAGCCCTATCAACGTTTCATCTTCCATTGCTCAGAACCATGTGAACCTCACGCCTCCCTCTGGTATTTCCTGAATTGGTTTTCTGCACTCCAAATCGTATTACTACTGCCATGCTGTACACCTTGTCTGAATTGGTCTGTCATCTGAGAAGTGACACTAAATCGATGGAGATGGCCGTGGCACATTTAGCAGAGTGACTGAGCATTCCATCAGAGCTGCACAATGGGCTTTTTCTCCCATCAGCCACCTGTAACGCTACAGTGAGCAGAGCGAGCCTTCAGACACATCCAGTCACTGTGGACTGGGGACACAGGGGACAAAGTAATGTGCTGATTGGGAATTAGGGTTGTCAACTTTCCTCATTAATATATGAAATAATGAATATGAAACCAAAAGTTATCGCATATTTAACACTAGTACCACCATGGGGTAAAATTTACCTGCGGCTGTTTTTCAAAAGATCAACAGGTAGTCTCCTAGTCATTGACTTTTTAGTAAATGTGTGTAATTTAGTGTCCTGGTGTTAAAAATACTTTTGATAAAACCAAATTCTATCATCAACAGGTCTAATTTACCCTCTCTCTAATGCCTGCAGTTTTACGCTGCATTTTAGCACTGCATATGTTTTATTATTGTACATTGCTACAGTGCCTTTTGCTCACTAAATTAGTGGTTTCATAAATTAAGCTTTAAAGGGCACCTATGATGAAATCTACTTTTGTAAGCTGTTTGGACAGAACCGTCTGTATGTACAGTATAGTGTGTCCACTGTCATATTATAGTGATATAAACCCAACAAGTGTCTTTTTTAAAATTTCCTGATGTTAAAATAGGACGCAAATCCTAGTGATTTTGAGGCACACCGCACCGTGATGTAGGGGTTTTCTCTAGCCACCAAATATATTGACAGGCATCATGTTTCTATAATAACATGTAAACACATGTCCACAGAAAATCTTTATTCCAAATGAACTGGAATTAAAATATGTGTTACAATTCTTTGTGGTTTTTTAAGTTTTGTTAGTTTAAAACGTTTTTAAAACAGAGCATGTTTGTAATAAAGACAGTAAAACCGCTATGTAATTCTTAACCGCTATAATCACCGCGGCCGCATGGTGTCAGTAAACGCTAATGTGTGTGTATGTGTGTGTGTGTGTGTGTGTGTGGTGTGTGTGTGTGTGTGTGTGTGGTGTGTGTCTGTGTGTGTGTGTGTGTGTGTGTGTGCGTGTGTGTGTGTGTGCGTGTGTGTGTGTGTGTGTGCTGCAAACGGCATCTGTGTGAGACTCATCATTTCAGAAAGGCTTGAATAAACTTCACCACAAATACATCAAATAAACTTCAGCTTCATCTGAGTCTGTGTCTGTCACTGTGCTGTTTATCTAATGTAATGCATGATTAGAAACAGACACGCACATGGGAAAGGTGGGCGGGGAGAAACAGCTCATTTGGATTTAAAGCCACAGGCTACAAAAACAGCTACACTGTAGTCAGACACCAAAATGGGCAGATTCTGGAGGCTTATAATAAATTATCTGATGGGTATTTTGAGCTGAAACTTTACAGACACATTCTGGAGACACCAAAGGCGTATCTTACATCTTGTAAAAGGGGTAAAATAGGTGCCCTTTAAACTAATTTTATTTGTATTACACAATTTCTGTCATTTATTTTTTGCTACTGTTTTATTTATTTTTCATATGTCAGTTTCCTGAAATTTGTTTGGGTAGGTCTATGATGTAATGGATAACACAGTTTTTTTAATTACCCAAAGTTTATTGGTGTTGTTCACTTATTCAAATTATACATAATATATTCATTCATTTTCTTGTCGGCTTTGTCCCTTGCGGGGTCGCCACAGCGGAATGAACCGCCAACTTATCCAGCACGATTTTACACAGCGGATGCCCTTCCAGCCGCAACCCATCTCTGGGAACTTCCACACACACATTCACACTCATACACTATGGACAATTTAGCTTACCCAATTCACCTGTACTGCATGTCTTTGGAATGTGGGGGAAAACCGGAGCACACCCGGAGGAAACCCACGCGAACCCAGGGAGAACATGCAAACTCCACACAGAAACGCCAACTGACCCAGCCCAGCCGAGGTTCGAACCTGCGACTCAGCGACGTTCTTGCTGTGAGGCAACAGCACTACCTACTGCGCCACTGGGTTGCCCATACATAATATAACTAAACAAATTAATAAAGTGAGACTGTGCACATTAATTTGTCATGGCATCATATATCCCATACAATGTTGGTTAATTATTGGGACTAGATTGGCATGGTTGAAGTTTGTATAACAGTTAAATAAAAAGCCTCATGTCAATCAAAATACATTATGGCAGTGGTTCTGTAACTTTTTTCACCAAGTACCACCTCAGAATAAAACTGTCTCTCCAAGTACCATAATGACCAGTATTAAAATACAGTACCGTAGCAGGCCTACAGCTACAGCTCTGCACAGTTCAAAAATGAGGCAGATTAATTCTTATTATTATGAATATTTATTTGTAACAACAAATATGGGGAGGAGATTAGCTTCAAATGATAGAATACATAACAAACATTAGAAAATTGAAAATAAAATAAAAAGTTTAGCCTATTAAATTAATTTACTGATCATATCAGTGATATTGTATGCGTAAAAGGGTTGAAAGTGTGTTAATTTTTTAACTTTAATTATTCAGCGATTCCTCTGCGTACCACTAGAAGGAAACCTGCGTACCACTAGTGGTACACGTAGCACCGTTTGAGAACCACTGCACTATGGGGTATCACAGGGCTCAGTTATTTGTCCCTTGCTTTTCACAATAAGTACGTTTACATGGACATCAATAATCCGAATTTAATACGATTAAAACAATACTCTGATTAAGATTCTACCTTATAAACAGCTATTTTTTTATCAATTTAATCCGATTAAGTTCATAATCGAACTAAACAGAAATTGAATTAAGATGTGTGGAGTATTTTCCCAGAGATTGGCAGGGTTGACAGGGTTGTGGCTGGAAGGGCATGCGCTGCATAAAACATGTGCTGGATAGGTTGGCATAGTTCATTCCGCTGTGGCGACCCCAGATTAATAAAGGGACTATGCCGAAAAGAAAATGAATGAATGAATGTGTAAAGTATGTAGATTTTAGTCGCATTATTGAAGTGCAGTACAGAAATGTAAACACATTAATCAAACTATTACCGTCGTTTAGGATTTTCACCACATTTTGCAACAGGATAGTCTATACACACATGGCTGTGTGACACTATTCTCTGCACCTACTGAGTCAGTGAAGGACCACAGAAACACACATCGCGAAATGCAGTTTTTTTTCACAACAACAAAACAACACTCTTCCAGCAGTTCATACTTGCACCCAATATCTCGTTTGTCAGGGGGGCATGCATGAAATGTTCCTAAATTCAAGTGAAAGTGCCAAACTGCAGTTAAAGTCGACAAATGAAAAGTTAAACACCTGAAATTACATGAAACTCCGGTGGAAATGTTGATAGTGCAGTGACGCGATGACGTTACTTGAATTATGTGGTATGACATGTAAAACAAGATCATGGAAGGAACATTCATAAAGCAACTCGTGAAAACACCTTAATCATATTTTTGTCTTGCTCAGATTAATGCAAATAATTTGATTACTGATGTCCATGTAAAGGTAGTCAATGTGTATGCTACCAATTTGCTAACTGAGATTTTGTTTATTGCTCTCATGCAAAAACTCTGACTAACACTGTGTCCTAACCACACACATTGTGGATAGATTCCAGAGGCAAGTAATTTGTCTGTCCTTACCAAACACAACATGACAAGACAGAAACATGTAAATACTATATAGCACAAATGTCAAACTTCCTGGAGGGCCGCAGCTCTGCACAGTTTAGCTTTAGCCCTAATTAAACACACCTGGTCAGACCAATTGAGTCCTTCAGGCTTGTTTGAAACCTACAGGTAATGCTGCAGTCACACTAGAGTTTGTGCGTGCAAAATTCTGTCGTACATCGCTGCAAAAAGGGCCAAGATTAAACAAGATGATTAGACATTTAAAAAAGCTAGCGATTGGTCCATGTTTTAAATTCCTGTCCAGAGAGGTCATGCTTTGATCTTCGATTGGTCTCACGCAATCATGTGATGCGATTTCGCAGGTCAGAGTTTACCAAGCTTGAACTTTCCAATGCAGGGAATTGCGAAACTTGTCACACAAGCTTGCGTTTTGGGTCTAACGCATTCGCGTACGTATCAATGGAAGTCTATGGGGAGAAAAGTGCAGTGTGACCACAGCTTAAGTGTGTTGAAGCAGGGTTGGAACAAAAGGGCTGCAGCCCTCCAGGAACTGAGTTTGATATCCCTCCTACAGTATATAGCTATTCAGAAGCACAGAATAATGCCCTCCACTGCACTTTTACCTGCAACCAAATGGTAATGTTTAAAATCAATACATATTAAACCTCTTTAACATTATTAAAAGTACATAGGCAACTGAGTGACTGACCATATTGGTTTGCACTGAGTCACATCTCTGACTTTCATTTTCAAACTGCTAGATATTTTATTTAAGATCTGAGGTAAACTATCAGCTGCAGATTTCAGTATGGTGATAAATGTCAAGATGAATGGTTTTCAAACTCACACTGGTAGCATTCAACAATGAATAATGCATATACTCAAAGCCATTCATTGATCATTGTCATAGTAGTTTATACTGTTGTGATGTTGCAGAAAATAGAAACCATTTCTAATATACACCTTTTGCACAACAGTGCTGCAGATGATTAGGACAAAAACTTGGAACATGACAAAGATATCTTTTATTGTGTCACAGCGTTGCATCACATGCAGTTTGGACCTGTCGTAACCCTTGATGGATGTTCAGTTAAAGGTGCGGTATGTTAGTTTGACACCCAGTGGTTGAACTAGGCATTGCACTCAGGTTCAAAACACACTCAAGTGCAGGTTGTCAGATTGATGACATCAACAGGACTGTGCCTGACTATCAAGGCTAAAGGCTGATTTAAGGATGATTTAAGTTGTGTTTTAAATAAAAGCAATGGCACGTGATAGAAGGAATATTTTCCGTATTAAACAGAGTTTTTGTTCTAACCAACACCTGAAATTTATATTTTAGAAACGGCTTCTAGTTCAGCTGAACAACAGCATAAACTGACCATGATCACCTCAGGTACACCTCATGTGCTTTATTCAGTGTTAAATGCTAATAATGTGAGCTTTACATGACATTTACCATACTACTGAAAGCAGCAGCAGATAGTTCACCTCAGATCATGAAAATAAAATAAACCAAACTTAAACTTTAGAACTGTGACTCAGTGCAAGACAACAAATATCAGTGATTCAGCATCTACATTTAATAATGTTAAAGAGGTTTAATATGTATTAATTAGATTATGAATCTTGTTGTGTTGGGTCTGGTGCAAACAGCCAAATTGCTTATCACTGCAAATCTCACCACTTAGCGTGTTGTTAGGACACAGTGTTACAATAGAACCTGCTCACCTAATGTTAAGTTCATAATATTTATATTATTTGCTAATTAATAAACACATCATGTGAAACTCTGAATCTGCGTCTCATTTCGGAGGCTGTTACTGTCCATTGGAGGTCATATTTCGCTTGCGGACACATACTTTAAAAGCCTTCCTGACTGACTGAATAAATCAAATACACGGTTTTCCACCAAGGCAACCCGGAGTGCTGAAATATAATTGGATATACTGGCATTGGGTAGGTTAAAGGGACTAAAAAAAAGACGTTCCGGCACAGAAAGCACATTTTCAAATCAGAATTTCAGAATTTCCTCACTTTAGCATTGTTTTTTAGATAAACAAGAATGTTTACTTAGCATGTTTCTTAAATATCTGCAGACATATAATGGTATTTCTATGCTTTAGAAGATTAAAAAAAACAAACATACATACAGCACCTTTAAGTCCTTATCATCCCTAATCATTCTCAATAAATCTCATACTTTTTGAAGGCTGAACCAGGAAGGTTCGCTGATGGGGCAATACATTCATATTTTCATTAAAAAGTGCAAAACTAAAATAAACACAGGCATTGCTAATTAAACTGCTCAAAAAAATCAAGGGAACACTTAGGTCATGTTTACACTGTCAGGTCTTGATGCCCAATTTCGATTTGTTGCCTATATCTTTTTGCCTGTCCAGTTACATGTTCTTTTAATTGTGACCCATATCTGATTCATGTGTTTACACTTGCCATACAATTTACGACGTCGTGCATGCATAAAGGCGGGTTCTAGCATCTGCACCACACTAGCCATGATGGAAGAAATTGTCTTGCTTTTCACTCTGTGAAATATGCGAAGTTCGCCCAACTTTAAAATGATTTTGAGGTGGAGGCGGAGGAGGAGGAAAAGGGCTGTCATCACCACTTTTTATATATGGCGTCCTCCACCATTCAGAGAAATTTGTGGGTACGAGAGAGATCTCAGGTCTGGTGGGAGCAAATTGTGGACTTACTACTTTTCTCCTCCATGTTTTCTCTGTTGTTGTTGTTTACCTCATCGGCGTCTCCACACAAGCTCTTTCTTCTACGTCATTAAACCGCGGAGTTGTCGCAAGTTTAATGACATACAAAACGGAATTCCTCAAAAAATTTTAACTGCCTGTTTACATGATAGTCGCATTGTCACATATCAGATTTATATCTGATTTATTTCCACATATGAAGGAGGCCTGAAACCGATCTCTGAATATCCGAATGCATGCGTTTTTTTCGTCGTTTTACACGGTCATAGAAGAGATCCGATCTGTGTCACAAATAAGCAAAAAAATCGAAATTGGGTCACATTTAACTGGAAGTGTAAACGGGGCCTTAAACAACACAATGTAACTCCAAGTGTTTATAGTGGCACTACAAGAAAGCTTTTAAGGTAGCTATCTAATTTGTCAAAAGCATTTATTGACTGTAAGCTATCTTGAATTCATTTTCAGAGTGCACTTATCACTTAACATGCACAACAATATTCATGACGTTACATGTTTCATCCTGCAGACATCTTAATTACGAGTTCGCAACCACACGTCAACTCCATGAATCATTGGTTTGATCTAGTTTTTATTTTTGCCCTACCGCAGGGACCTCAATTATCCACAGCAGGACCGCGTGACATTTAAATACAAAACCAAAATCGCAGTGGATATTCAGTGCATCTGGGTAAATGCAGGTTGTCACCCAGCCTCCTTATGAATTCCCCTCAACTACTCGGCTCTTAAAGCGGAGGATTCAAGAGTAATTAGAGTTAAGAAAGTAAAGTCGCTGGAGATGTGGCTCATGATTTAATTCTTCTCTTGCATGGGGCCTTCAGCGCTGCACACTGATTAAAACAAACAAACTAAGCTGTTGTGCGTTCACCTTTCTCCACACTCATTCCTTCAGAGGTTTTCAATCAATACACTCACATTAGAGACCCCAACACATGCAAGAAAGTCAATATCACACAGGAACAAACATGCCCATTAACACATACACCCTCGGGAGACGTGAGAAAAATGCTCATTAAACTTGATTTAAAAGACAACTACATATAATGTGACAATGAAACACAACTTTAAGTGTATCAATAATGCAAATGCAGAAATCTGTGACTTAAAAAAAATCAATACTTGCAGTGTCATTTCCTATTTTGAGGATTTTGACATTTCCTGAGGATAAAAAGGATAATTAAAGCCATTATCATCCCTGAATGAACCTGCAAATCACAGATGTCCACACATTGATATTCGAGAAAAAACAATTATGCAGACATAAATCAGACACCCCATCTGGGTATATTATAGCAATAACTATGTTTTTGCTGCCTAGAACACAAAAAGCTAGATGAATTCAATTATTTCCTTCTTCAAGCATAATTTATTATTTTATTAAGCCAGTATATTGTAGAGAGGTCTTGTTGGGGAAGAGCATCAGAGGTAATATAATGAAATTTCACCTTTGAAATAAACATTAGCATTGATTTTGAATGTTGTCTGCATGCCTGGACTCCTTTAAATAGCACAACACTTCATGCACTTTAAATAATTCAAAGTCTCCAAGATGTCTACAGCCTCCCTACTCTGTTTACAACAACACTTATGAAATTAAAGCTACAGTTCAAATGATTCTCTTTTGAAAGACAATTATACTTGACATGCATGTTTCCATCCACCTATTTTTATGCTCATTTTGGGGATGCACAAAAAAAAATGGTTGATGGAAAGCTATAATGCGCATAATCTTTGAAAATGCGCATAAAAAAACGTATGAGTAACTGAATAGAGTAAACTTTTTATTCGATAAGAGAAGATGCACATAAACTACGATGAAAACACTTTTACCGAACAAATTCTAGTATGTGCAGTGAAAAAAGGTCATGTGATTTTGTTATAAAAGATTATGTGATGATAAAACTGTGTGTGAATGAACAAACCAGCAGGCTGAGCACATTGTAAAACATCTGAAATGTTGTTTTGGTCATTCTAAAATGCCTTAACCATTTCAGTATTAGTGTTATTATATTATTAATTACCCCCAGAATCAAGAGCGTCTGTGCTCCACGTCTCATGCCTTTAAACGCCACCACATCAGCATTTGTCTTCTGAGGAGCAAGTCATTTATTAAATGAAGAAAAGATTCACACAGCTTCTCCTACCGCAGCAAAATCCGTTTTTAAAAATTGGCGACAGTTAGTCAGGAAGTGACGATTTTGTTCGCTTTGACTCATTGGATGGAAACACTGCATTATGTGTACGTCTTTTACGCGATATTCCTGTTTTGTGCATGAATGTAATTCACACTTTTGGATGGAAGCATAGCTATTGACAGTTAAGACATACCAAAGACGAAAAAAAAAAAAGACTAATGAGTAATTTCCAGTTCAATATTTAGGCGTGATGGAGCAATCTAAGTGTGTTATTTGTTTACTGCACACAATTTTTAATTGTTCTTCCCATTTATTTCATATATTTGAGAGCGCGCATAAAGTTTTGTGCATGAACAGAGGAAATCGGCACAAGATTATTGTATTACATTAATGCACTCTCGACTTTTAATGCTGGGCTCACGACATTTGTCATTGAAATAACGTCATACCCACACAGGCAGTTAGGCAGCATCATACAGAGAGTGGACCAAAGCGCATCAAATGATGTGTATAGAATAAATATTTATTTTTATATTAGACCCATTTAATGCTTGTATTTGCACCAGCTTCAAACCCACAACTTCATGCATTGTGTTAAATCAGGCTGTCCAGTCTCCATGTTCAGTCCATTACTTCTATCTGTTCAGTTGAGGGAACGGAACCAACCCCGTGATCACAGACACAGCACCCTTACACTAAAGGCTATAGTAAAACATGCCATTTTCTTAAAAATGGTTACATTAATCGAGTTTGTTATATATATTTACATTAAAATGGAAACCAATTTACAAAATAATGAACACTTGACTGAGTGTTTTACTTCCAATTTAAGGCTTGTCTAAGGGATTATAATCTATGTGTCTGCAAGTTCGCTTGAGTTCACACAGCGGATGTGACATCATCACAATGTTGGCAGAAGTTTGTTTTGGGTGCAAGTGGGATCATTTTGGCTGATGGAGGGCACAAAATTTTTTGAAACTACGTGTACGGCTCCGCATCTGAAGATGCATAACTTAAAGCCGAGTCTGGCCGAGCTGGGGGATTTGTATGTGCAACACCCTTAGAAATCCAAAACAACCGCCTCATGTGAAATCCCTGAGGCTTTTTTTGAAGCTTTGAGGGAAAAGAATGCATATATATTTGTGCACAGGTTGTCCGATGCTTTTTAAGTAAATTATTTTTTTTTTTTATTGTGTAAAAGTTTTTGCATTAAGTATGCACTTTTTAAAATATTTCCCAAATTATGTTTAACAGAGCAAGGAAATTTTCACAGTATGTCTGATAATATTTTTTCTTCTGGAGAAAGTCTTATTTGTTTTATTTCGACTAGAATAAAAGCAGTTTTTAATTTTTTTAAACACCATTTTAAGGACACAATTATTAGCCCTTTTAAGGTATATTTTTTTCTGATAGTCTACAGAACAAACCATCGTTATACTGTACAATGACTTGCCTAATTACCCTAACCTGCCTAGTAAACTTAATTAACCTAGTTAAGCCTTTAAATGTCACTTTAAGCTGAGTAGAAGTGTATTAAAAATATATATAGTAAAATATTTTTTACTGTCATCATGGCAAAGATAAAATAAATCCGTTATTAAAAATGAGTTATTAAAACTATTATGTTTAGATATGTGCTGAAAAAATCTTCTCTCCATTAAACAGAAATTGGGGAAAAAAATTAACAGGGGAGCTAATAATTCAGGGGGGCTAAAAATTATGACTTCAACTGTATATAACATTGACTAAGTTAGCATTTTAAACCAGTGGTTCCCAAAGTGGGGGTCGGGACCCCCTGGGGGGTCGTGGGACAATGACAGTAGGTCACTTGGTGATTTCCATAAATCAAATAAAGTTTATTAAACTATTAGAATCACCATATTTTATCCATAACACACAGACGATAAAAATAGTAGTTAATAGTTACCTAACAAAAGCAACAACATGCAAATAAAAAGCCTTCAACTTTTCAAATTTTTTCATGGGATTGGTGTGTTTATGTTAGATTAACAACACAGCAATAGCATCAGCTGCAGCAGATTTATAGCACCAGGTTAAACTTTCTGACACCTTTATAGCAATTAAATACATAAAAATAAATACAGGCCACAACTGAACATTGTGGATGATCTCCGAGTGGCTGTCTCAAAGAGTAATCCACGAATAGACTTGTGCTGAAAACATTTTGCGTCATTAGGTAAGGTTAATATTAAATTAAACAGATTAATTAATGATTATATAAATTATAGCCTATGGTTGTTAGACTGTTGCACTTTTTTTGTGTTGTCAATGTGCTCATATTTACAGTATCTATTGTTGTGTGTGCAACATTTGTACATTTATACAAATGTTACATTCCACCTCTGAGGAATGTAGGGGTCGTGAGTCACTGGCATTTCTATTTTGGAGGTCGTGGGCTGAAAAGTTTGGGAACCCCTGATTTAAACAACTGTATTAAAGGAAAGCATTTTCATGTGTGTCTTCCAATAATATCCACAACATATTAATTTTATATAAATCAATTAATTTTATATTGATCATATATTGATTTCTAACTAAATTCATAGGCTGCATTTGAAATCACCTACTAGTAAGTACTACATTTGAATTTACTACACATTCGTTAAAAAAAGAATGTTCTATATACTGTAGTATGAATGTAACTCGGATTTACTACATCCACCGTTTCTTATTATCACGTGACCTACCTGCATCAGTTGCATCACTCCTATTCATGAATTCTCTCACGTGGCATCATGTGATAGCGTGGCGTCTATTAGATGCACACTTCAGAATCTCGCCGGAAGTAGTCGGTTATCCGGATACTTCTCGCATACTGTTTTTCAAATTCTATGAATTTGGACATACCACTCGGCTCGCATACTGTTTTTAGCATACTATATTGTATGAAAATATGTAATTTTGGATGCAGCCATTCATATACAGTAGCAACTCCACTCACTAGCTATGTTTCCATCCAAAAATGTGAATTAACTTTATACGCAAAACTGGAATATCGCATAAAAGACGTGCGAATAAAGCAGCGTTTCCATCCAACGAGTCAAAGCGAACAAAATCGTCACTTCCTGATTAACTGGCGCTAAATATCAACAGTAAAAATGGAATTTGCTGTGGTAGGAGAAGCTGCGTGAGTGTTTTCTTCATTTAATAAATGACTTGCGCCTCAGAAGGCAATCCTGACACGCAGTGAACGCGCGGTGGCGTTTGAAGGCGTGAGACGCGGAGCACAGACGCTCTTGATTCTAGAGGTCATTAATGATATAATAACACTAATACTGAAACGGTTACAGCGTTTTAGAATGACCAAAACAACATTTCAGATGTTTTACAATGTGCTCAGCCTGCTGGTTTATCCATTAGCACATATTTTTATCATCACATGATCTCGTATAACAAAATCACATCACCTTTTTTAATGCTCATATTGGAATTTGTTTGGTAAAAGTGTTTCCATCGCAGTTAATGCGCATCTTTTCTTATCGAATAAAAAGTTTATCCTACTTAGTTATGTGCATAAGTTTTTTATGCACATTTTTTAAATTGATGCGCATATTGCCGTTTCTATCAACCGTTTTTTTAGTCAACATTTGTTGTTACAAATAATAGTACGGCGAGCATGTCAAGTATAAAAGCTTTCACAACTTGCAGCTGTGCAACACACTGAGCGGAGGCTCATGCTGCAGACCCAGGCTAAAGTAGAAATCAGCCTTAAGGGTCCCCAGCGGGCTGCGAGCATAGGGCCATTCAGAGTTTGCTGATAGGCACAGCCTTGGGCCCTTAGTGTTGGCCCTACATCTAGCCCACAGGAAGCCCTCACTAGGCCTACACAGGGCCTGCACTATAATCAAAAACAAATCTGCTTGAGTATAAATAATTCCCAGTTCAGTCATTACACATCTGGATTTAATTGTTTTCATTATGCCATTGCAGCCTCTGAGGCTTTATTCAACCCAGGCTCATTCGGAAAATGTATACATTTCTGGAGAGTGCCAAATACGTCTCAGGAGCTACTTTTTTTGCAATTTTTGTTTTAAATAAATCCACCAAAGGCCGCTGTCAATTGAATTGAATTGTCTGACTGACTCAATGGGTGACTGACCGATCGACTGACCCACCCACCTCCTTCCCTAAGCCCAACCAATAGTGTTTTCAAAAACACAGACTGACCTGCCCACCCACTTCCCTAAACCCAACCGTCAGTTGTAATTGCAATCCAGAAAAGCCTTCGCCTGATTTTTACCACGTTTTTAGATTTTACCACATTCTCACTCTGTTATTTACTTGTTTACTTTATTTTTTGGCAACTGTTTTTTGCCAGTTGTGGTCAACTCCTCTTTGCATCTCAAGTCCACTGACGTACATGTCGAGCTACTGGACAAACTGGTAACAGCGGGAAAGCCGTCCACATGGAAGTAAACAGTCAGCTGGTAGCATGAAAAGGAACGGCGTCATATCGCCCTGTTGCATTAATTTTACACTGTAGGGGTACGTTTTCAGAATGAGTCTATGATGGATAAAGTTTAACTACTTTGTGTTTGCCTGAAAGAAGAAAGCCATACCTATAAAGTGAGTAAATATTTTTTGGGGGGTTAATTTTTACTTGCTTTCTGGAACCAATCTTTGCCGGACATCCACCAACGTACATGGCAAGCTACTGGACAAACTGGTAACAGCGGGAAAGCCGTCCACATGGATGTAAATGGTCAGCTGGTAAGCGTGAAAAGGAACGGCGTCATACCACCCCGTAGCGTTCATTTTAAAGATGAAATGCAGCTATTCGTACCTCTGGCTACATAATTTGCGATCTCCAGAACTGCATACAGGGCTACGTTTTCAGAGTGAGCATATGTTGACTTTATTTATGCTGAGGACTAGTTAATACTTTTGTAATGTTCAGCCTAAGCAGCAGGTAATAAATAGGTTAAAATAGGTCTGATTTTACTTTTGTGAGAGGCTTGTAAGTGTAATTTTAAACAAAACAAAAATAACTGTAAATAACAGTAATATTCTGCTTGATTTGTTGTAACTTTTGGCATTTTTAGAACTTTGGAACTTTTTTTTTTTTGTGCACAGGCCAAAACATGCCAATAATTGATCATTTTCAGCAGCAGTAATCAACAGTTCAGTGCTTATCTTCTGCTATCCATTATGGGTGACTGATGATATGTCTTGAAAACTTTCACTAAATCTTTACTTTTACTGCTGGCGTCACTGTCGGGATGACAGATTTATGCATTTTTAAAGTCATATTATTTCATGTGCTTTGTGGATTACTTCTCCTCTAGTTTTTGAAGAAGAAATGCCCTTGAGAATCAATAGTACACTTGACAAACTTCTTAAAAGTGCTTTTTAGCATGGCTCAAAACGCATCAGGCTCATTCTGCTGTGGTAAACATACAGTGGATTTGGCCCAGAGCCACAGCATTAATGAAAGCCCAGGAAATCCTGAGTTTAGCGAGACTTCAGAGGTGCATGGATGGGCTCTTTTATCTCTCTGTTTGGTGGAATGGGCATCCTGTAGGCACTCAGAAAACGAGAGCTTGTTACAGTCGGCACTGCTCGACAAGCACATCTTTATTCTTAGAACAAGCTTCACTATAGTGTCTCTATAGTATCGCTGACTCCTCGCTGGCGAGACAGACAACTTTTGAAGTCTTTTGAAGATTGTTTTGTATTTCGCAAACTAAATAAATCCAAATAATCACTGTTTTGAGGAAAACACACACACAGAGCTCCAGTCGCTCGTGTGTGGGAAGTATATATAGCAGGCTGTTCCTCTGTTTCTGTTCATTAGCGCACAGCTCTCCTGATCATTACTACCCATCATCGCTACTCATCCCCTCCTTGAGGGCCATTCACTCTGACAGCGAGGCCGTGGAGTCTAGCCTAAGGAGGTCTACAACACCTGGAGAAAGCCATCAATTTGACGTCTAAATGGATTGGTTGAAATTTCAGTTGTGCCATCTTTGCTCACAGGTGCTTCTTTCAATAGCCAGTTCAGATGCTAACAATAACCAAACAGTGGTTGAGTTTGTGATTTTGAGAATTAAACTAATGTTAAAAATCATACCAAAAATCACCTATGAAAATTAGTATGAATGATATCTCTAGTGAACTGTTGATTTGTTTTTATTCGAATATGATCAAGTGTAACCAAAGACTATTAAATACACAAGACACTCATATAGTTTTGAATGGGGAAAAGTCCAACAGTCAATATGGATGCTCTAGCAAAGGAAGCCTTATCTTCATGTAAAGAAGCTAATTGCCAAATGATAAAGACTGACAATTATCTGGGGGACGGGCTCAGTCCAGACGCGTTTTTTTATGAGTTTCTGCAGATCCGTTATTATGAACCCTCTTGGGTCAGAATGCATTTCCAATGAGTCTGGAACAGCTAATGACTGGTTTATACTTAAGGCTGATTTATACTTCTGCGTCAAGCGCATGCCCCGGCACAGCCTGCGTGGGGTCGCATAGCCCTCGCCGTGGCCATTGCCGACAGTAATGCGCACTTTTCTAAAAATGTAACTACACGTCGCAATGACATGTAGCGCAAGCTCTGTGATTGGTCGGCTTGGTAGCACTGACAAGTGTGGGTAGAGGTGAGAGCCACGCGAGCCCGATGGAGCGAGTGTTTACAAGTGTCGAGTCCCATGAAGAGCTCTAGATGGAAACTGTTGTTTTATGTTTGCTTTATGATTAAATTTGTTGCACGTCTGCTGGTTCCCGCCTCAAAATGAGCAAGTTTGAGCCACTTGTACATTAAGGTAGCATTCAGAAAATAACAAAACACCAGCGAAGAAACTCGACACTCTGCAATAACACTTCCAAAACACTAGCTGGCAGTGAGGATTTTATGTTCCTCTGTGTCAAGTTTCTTTGTGGGGGTTTTGTTTTTTCTGAATGCTACCTTAATGTACAATTAGCTAAAACTCGCTTATTCAGAGGCAGGAACTGGCGGACGTGCAACAATTTTAATCATAAGGTAAACACAAAACGAAAGTTTCCATCTGGAGCTCCTTCATGGGACTCCACACTTGTGAACACTCGCTCCATTGGGTTCGGGGCTATCAGCAACGCCCACACTCGTTATAACTTCCAAGACGACCAATCACAGAGCTTGCGCTATGCGTCGTTGCGACGTGAAGATAAGTTTTTCGAGAGGTGTGTTTCAGCTTTGCCGTCAGTCATGGTGAAGGCTGTGCGACTGCATGAAGGTCGCGCAAGACCATACGCAATATTTAATGACTATGAAGAGTCAGGACCTCAGTTAAACATCTCATCCAAAAGATGGCGCTCACTGAGCAGTATAGAGTCCCCAGCAATATATTGGGGCATTAGGACCCACACAGATTGCAAGTTGAGCACTCCCTACTGGTCTCACTAACACCGCTTCTGGCAGCAATCTAGCTTTCCCATGTGGTCTCCCATCCAGGTACTGACCGGGCACAGCCCTGCTTAACATCAGTGGGCGACCATGTGAGAGTTGCAGAAAGCTAGTTGCCGGATCTCATCTGTGATCATTATTAAAGAGCACTGCAAAATGTAAGAAGTGTTCATATTTGGAGCACAGTTAACAAACCACAAAAATCTCAGTTGTTATTTAGAGATGGGTCATGTCTTAATATACTGCATTACTTTTGGGTCCTGTGTCTGTTTCTAATTTTGTATAATGTTAATCATAAAAAACACTACTATGGTGTCCAGAGTCAGTCTGTGGTGATGATAATGAATCCTGGACCTTCTGTATATGGCTGTGCTTTATTTAGAGCAGGCATTCTTGATTCAAACAAAGCCCAAACACAACTTAACATGATGCACAGATCCTGAGATAATCCTTTCAGAGTGGCATTACATGGGCTTTGCTAAAGCTGTAGGACATCTGATCCTGTTGTGACAATAACGATATTGTTTACCATCAGCGTCGTTTACAAACAACAGGTCCAGGGGTCTATTCTTCATACCTCACTTAAATAGTTAAATGAAAGTTCTGTCAATAATTACTTATCCTCATGTCGTTTCAAACCCCAGAGACCTTCACTCATCTTTGGAACACAAGTTAAAATACTTTGGAATTTGTTTTAAATTTTAGGTCAACTAACCCTTTTAAACAGTTCTAAAGATCCTAGACCTTTCAGACTAACCTTAATAATTGACCTCTTGCTAATTTGGTTCTACAAACTAGTTTTCAAATCACATTAAAATATCTGGATGAGTTGATCTGAGATTATTGTACTGCAGGGGTGCTCAACCCTGCTCCTGGAGATCTACCTTCCAGCTGAATTCAGCTCCAACCCTGATCGAACACACCTGAACCAATTAATCAGGACCTGAACAGCACTTTATAATTACAGGCAGGTGTGTTTGATATGGGTTGCAACTGAAACACTCTCTTTTAAAAGTACACGTTTGTATCTGTACGCTCCAGATCCTGATGGTCAATTAAAATTTTGTGACTGTACTAGATTTATTTGACAGCCGCTGCCATCTTCTTTTAAAAGTGACTCGTATCCAATCTCTGCATTTACACTGCACACACAAAGACAAAATGACCAGGAAAAAAGATCGGGCACTGACTGACAGAGCACTGTTTTTGTCATTGCTGTATTTATCTGAGTTAAAAAATAAGGTCCCACTTTATATTAAGTGTTGCTTATACAGTACCTGTGAACTTACATGGTAATTAGATGTGTAAGTAGTATGTAACTACAGTGTATGTACACACTGGTAGAGAGTATTTACTTGTGTATACTGGTGTAACTACACTCATGTAACAACCCACTGAATAGTATGTGTAAGTACAAATGTGTAACAGGACATTGGTAACAACAGTAGGAAAGTACACATCTGTAACAAGAATTATGTAAGTGCATTGTGTACACAAGTACACTTGTATTACAAGGTGAAACCTTCTAATGCAGCATTAGTTCTGCCATACAGTGTTCACAAGTGCATGATCTGCAAACAGGTGTGGAAGTGGGAAAACATCTGCAAGTACATATTGTTGTTACACAATGCACTTACATAATTCTTGTTACAGATGTGTACTTTCCTACTGTTGTTACCAATGTCCTGTTACACATTTGTACTTACACATACTATTTAGTGGGTTGTTACATGAGTGTAGTTACACCAGTAATACAAAAGTAAATACTATGTAAACGTGTGTACATACACTGTAGTTACATACTACTTACACATTTAATTACCATGTAAGTTCACAGGTATAAGCGACACAATATAAAGTGGGACCAAAAAGGATAATAATTTTTGATTGTTACATTTGTTTTGCTATAATTTATGATAAATCAATTCTCATTTGGTCATCTTTTAATCTAGGCTTTTTTAAAGTAGACAGTAGACATCGTAATGTCATCGTGATTTATGATGTATGCAATAGTTTTATATTAGTTTGTATTAGTTTACGCGGCGAATGATGCACTCATGCTCTCTATTGTAGACATGCTTAAATGCATTAGCTTGTGCTACATGACAATGTAAAAAAAAAAGTTGTCCTTTTATATTTTAGATCTCATGCAGATCTTGGTTCTGCAATGAAATCATCAGAGTTTACATCATTTGCTACCATTTTTAATTACTGACATGTCACTCACATTTCCTAAAAAGCTAAATCCACCTGTTACACTGCAGACAGGAGGGCACATATTAGATTCATATTGGATGATTTTCCAAGTATGAATGAAGCCTAAAAGGTCCACACTGGTATCTTAAAAGAATACTGTATATTAGTACCTAAAGTGTTCATATTAGTCATACAAATTACAAAAATGTTTTCTTTGAACCCCTTGAAAAGATATCACCCCATGGCCTTTATTTTTAGAGTGTAGATTACAATCAATTGTAAATAATTTTTTAAAATTTTGATTTTTTTATTTTTGCAAATAATTGTACAATATTGTTATTCTCCCTAGTTTAAAGGGCAAATCAACTTTTGGAAGAACTGTGTGTAGGTAGCACTGTCATATTGAAGTGATATAAACACAATGGCTCAGTTACACAAACAGGGTTTAGCTTAAGCCAGGACTAGACCATAGTTAAATTAAGCTATTTAAGCCACATTTATAAAAACAGCCTTAGAAAAATACATTACTGGTGTGCACCTGTAGACAAAATATGACACTGACATATTTTAAGACATCTCACTGCAAGTTATTTTTAGTTGAGACAGCTCAAACATGCAATTTAATCCATGACTAGCCTTAAACCTTGTTTGTGAAACTGGGGGAATAAGTCTCTTTTTTAATATTCCTGACATTAAAATAGGATCATTACAATAGTAAACGCACATATGTGTGTGTGTGCTTGTACTGCAAACGGCATTTGTTTGTGACTCATCATTTCAGAAAGGCTTGAATAAACTCCACCACAAATGCATAAAATAAACTTACTTAGTATTTTTGACCAGTGACCTCATTTCAGCTTCATCCGTGTCTCTCTCTACCACTGACGGCTATTTATCTGACGTAATGCATGATGAGATGCAGACACGCACGTGGGAACGGTGGGCGGGGAGAAGCAGCTCATTTGAATTTAAAGCCACAGGCTACAAAAACAGCTACACTGTACTTAGACACCAAAATGGGCAGATTCTACATTATATAATAAATTATCTGATGGGTATTTTCAGCTGAAACTTTACAGACACATTCTGGAGACACCAGAGTTTTATCTTACATCTTGTAAAAGGGGTAAAATAGGTGCCCTTTAATACAGGATACTTGTAAGAAAATATCAGTAGTTGGTACATACTTTTTATATTAACTTCTTTTGAAATTACATGACATTTAGATAAAATTAGCTCCAACAAAACTCACCTGGATCATGTCAAATCATCAATAATCATACTGTATCTATCAAATCAAATTCAGCTTACTGAGTGATCCACATACAAAGAACAGACCCCAGGTTTAGCTTTCCAACAGTAGAAGAGACTGGGTCGGTTCCAAGCAGCACAATGTTTATACAATACTGATACACAATATTGAGCGAACACAAACCATACAAAACACTGTGTTCCAAGACAACAACATACTAAAATCTAATGTTTAACTATTAAATATATTTTATACATATCAGGGCTTGACGCTAACTTTTTTCAGGAGGAGCACATGCGCTCCTAAGTTGAAAAATTTAGGAGCACATTAAAGAATTTTAGGAGCACAACAAAAATGTATAAAATAAATAGTGTTTTTGCCTAATTAATGTACGCGAGGAGATCTTTAAAAGCAAAGCAGTGTCATTCATTTCTGTGGCGGAGTATTTTCAGTTCCTCGCGAACACAGAACCGGGCCGCCCAGGTTAAGTCCTATGAGTGGAAGCGCTGGTGTTGAATTGGGTCGTACACTGAATACACAACGATATGCCATGACCGAATTGTAAGCGTTTTCTATAAGGCTCGCACGATGTGCAGCACCGCCACCATACGGTGCCTGGCATTGCTCAGCAACGTATTCAAAACAATATAAAGACCGTAAATAAACCAGTAACGTTAGAGATGTGCTGTTGTTGATCGCGCTTGTGTGTGCTACATTTACGATAGATTTCCAATAGACCATAACTTAGTGTGAAGAGCATGTTGTTTCACCGTGGCTGAGTGAATTAAGTCCTCATTCAAGCTTATAAAAAAAAAAAAAAATCGCACATGTGCGACTAAATAAATTTTCCAGTCCGCAAACATCTATTTTTAGTCGCAAATGCGAGCGAAATGGTCGCACTGTCGAGCCCTGCATATGTTAGGCACCTAGGGTCTGAGAGAAATGCAATTTCGATTCTCTGTATGTCCTGTACATGTGGTTGAATTGACAATAAAGCTGACTTTAACTTTGAAATAACTTATGAGTCTACATACATTTCCTCTCCATTATCATAAAACTCATGAAACTCATGACCAAACAACAAACAAAGCTTACTTAAAAAAGTTGTGGACCAGTGAATATCTCTAATTGACAAATGTATCCAAGTGAATATGGGTTGATACCAGCACCCCTACAAGCAATTGTATGTTTAAATGATCAATCAGTCTATCAACTTTTATTTCTATAGCACTTTACTACAACCAAGGTTGACCAAAGTGCTTTACACAAGTAAAAGCAAATTATACAACACAACAGAAAAAAAGACGATGCAAAACAATACAAAAAATATCAATAAAATCCAACAAATATTAAAACATAATGAAGTGTTAGTGCTATGCATTAAAAGCCAATTTAAACAAGTGGGTCTTAAGCTTAGCTTTGAAAAGTGGCAGGTCAGTGATTGTACGAAGCTCAGTTGGTCACACCCCTGCTTGTATCGTGACCGAGGGATTCAAGCAGAAGTTAGTCAGCAGATCGCAAAGCTCTGCTGGGTTTGTGCATGTGCAACATTTCGCATAAATAAGTAGAAGCAAGGCCATTGGCGGCATTAAAAACAAACATCAAATGTTTAAAATCAATTATAAACTTAACAGGGAGCCAGTGCAGGGTGTAGAGAATTGTTCATTTTTCCGACTGTTAGTTTACGTACGAGCAGCAGCATTTTGTACAAGCTGCAAACGATGAAGATATGACTGATTAACTCCGACATAAAGTTTATTACAGTAGTCCAACCGTGAACTAACAAAAGCATGCATGGCTTTCTCGAGATCAGTCTTGGTCAGGAAGGGCTTGACTTTGGAGAGAAGGCGAAGCTGAAAAAAGCTTGCTTTAATCACCGAATCAATCTGCTTATCAAATTTTAGACTACTGTCTAGTCCCACACCCAAGTTTTTGACCACATGGCTGAAGCGAGGAAACTGAGCCAGATGCGCTGGAGATGAAATGGTTGACCTCTTAGAATTGTCAAACAGAATACACTCGGTTTTGTCTTCATTTAGGCAGAGAAACTTTTGTGACAGCCATATCTTAATATCATTAAAACATTTGCTAAAAGAATCAAGTGAATCTAAAAAGTTTGGTGTAACAGGAATATAAAGCTGTACCTCGTCAGCATACAAATGAAAAGAGACATTGTGATTTAAAATAAGTGAACCTAAAGGCAGCATGTACAAAGAAAACAAAACAGGGCCCAAAATGGATTCCTGAGGCACACCACAGGTCAAAGGGGCAGGAGATGAAGAGAAGTCACCAACCATAACTGAAAAACTGTAGCCAGTTAAATATGAGTTTAACCAGTCTAACACAGCACCCTGTATCCCCACCTGCTGGGCCAACCGCGAAAGGAGGACTGAGTGGTCCACAGTGTCAAATGCAGCAGTAAGGTCCAGCATGACTAACAATACAGGTTTTCTAGCATTAAGGGACAGGAGAATATCATTTTGAACGTTAACAGAGCAGATTCAGTGCTGGGATGTGATCCAAAACCAGATTGGAATTTCTCAAAGATGTGATTTCTTTCAAAAAAGGAGTGCAGCTGAGTAAAACAACCTTTTCTAAAACCTTGGATAAAAAAGGTAGGTGAGACACTGGTCTAAAATTTGATAAAACTGTAGGATCAAGATTGGGTTTTTTTGAGAAGAGGCCTGACCACAGCATGCTTAAAAACTGTTGGGATAGTCCCTAAATTAAGGCAGCTATTGATAAAAGACAAAAGACAAGGTCCTACCGTGCTAAAACCCTGTTTTAGCACCCTAGATGGAATAATGTCCAACGGACAGTTTGTTGGAGTCAACTGCTGGACCACCACTGAGAGAGGAGAGACACTGGTTCAAATACATTAAACACGAACATGTCAGACTTTTTAAAGTGTTGTCACTGGTCTGTCTAACAGAGGCCACCTTTTCAACAAAATAACGAAGGAACTCATCACAGGTTGATTCTGACACATGTTCTAAAACAGTGTTAGAAGGGTTTATAACAGACTGGATTGTGCTAAATAGCACCATAATAGTACGATTACTGCTGGAGGAAATAACATTAGATAAAAAAATGGCCTTTGGCTATTTTGACCGCATTTTGGTAATCAGAAAGGCTATCCCTTAATAATCTGATAGACATCCAAACATAGATGTCCTGGCTAAAACAAGACTAAATTCAGGCTGTTAGTGAAAATCTAATAGATGTCTATCAATAGTCTAAAACTTACTAGTCCTCAAATGGACAGATTAGAAAGACTTCACTTCATGTACAGTAGTCAGTCATTCCAGTCTATATGATGACTAGTCTAATTTTGGACTATTGTCTATTAGATTTTCACTGACAGCCCAAATTTAGCCTTAATTTAGCCAACACGTCCATGTTTGGATGTCTGTTAGATGTTTTAAATCACGCATGCTGGGACCATACTACAAAGAAAGCAAGTCTGGGTATGAAGTCAAGGCAAGGTTTGTAAACACTACTTCTCTCCATCCCCCACTTCCTCTTATCCTTTTAAGGCCTAGTGTCCTTAGCATACCTCGGAGCAGGGCTCAGAGACAGGATTGATTACTGTAGACAGGCTCACCTCAATCCTGCAGCGACCTGGAGGGAAAACCCTGGAAGCGGAGAGAGTTTACTCCTGTTGTGCAGGTGTGCTTGACTGATTTCCTCTTCGGGTGAAACTTTGGCCTATATATGTGCACCAGAACTCTGGGTTTGATGCAACACTCAAAGAAACAAGCCGCAGGGACCATACGGAAAGAGAAGCCCAAAAAATGACCCCTTTTAACTGCCAGCTTATTATAGCAGTCTGCTGAGACACAAAAACAATTTTGGAAGTTGGCAATGAAAAAAAACTTTTGCAGACTTATTTGAGCATTTGCATAAGTGGCCATTGTGACTGACGGATGTCTTTGCTTGTATCTTAACACTCACAATCTGTTCAGCAGCTCCATGGCAACCATCTTTTTAAATCCCATTTAATTCACGCGGGAGGCTTAATTATATTAGCTTAATGTGTGCCAGCGCATGGATCTGCAACAATTTAGATGGAGTTAGACAGTTGATATTTACCTCAGCGTTAATACCAAAGAAATTGCGGTTTAAATTGGGATCACTGGGTGACAGTTATTAGAGAGCTAAATCACTGAAAAATGGAAATTCAAAGAACATTTAATGACTCTCATGTATGAAAGCTGTTTTTTTTTTCTTGAGAGAAGGAAAAGAAGCTAAAGAAATACAACAAACATGCTGAAAGGTTTGGGGACAGTAAAATTTTTTTTTCTTATGTGCAGAGATGGGAAGTAACGAAGTACAAATACTTTGTTACTGTACTTAAGTATATTTTTCTGGTATCAGTACTTTACTCTACTATTTATTTTTCTGCCAACTTTTTACTTTTACTCCTTACATTTTTACACAAATATCTGTACTTTCTACTCCTTACATTTTTACACAAATATCTGTACTTTCTACTCCTTACATTTTTACACAAATATCTGTACTTTCTACTCCTTACATTTTTAAATCGGGGCTCTTAATTTTTATTTTAATGTGTTTTGTGGCGCGATCTAGATTATCTCCGTCATTGCGCAATTTAAAAGCTTTTCAATCAATGTGATTTTTTTTGTCTGCACGTGTTGCAGTGCGCTTTTTAACCTCTGATCACGCACTGCAAGTAGGTTTGTTTATTAAGCTTACCATGGGAACAGCAAGAATGTCGAAAGTGACTGATGTCATGTTTATACCGGGTAATTATCGTTTTGGTTGATCGGATCACTGGTAAACAAGACTTCTGTTCAAATCTGGCATTTAAATGGGGTTAAAGTCTTAAAGTTGCGAGAAAAAAAAACTTTAACAATCATGTGTTTTTTTTTTTTTTTTGTACAATTGTACAATACCAATTAAATATTGTATATGTTATGCATTTAGATTTATTTTTCTTTTTGTTAATATTTCCTAATATAAAATTTATACTGTTTTATAGTTCAAACATGTACACTGTAGTCTTCATTTAAATTTGTTAGACAGATTGTTATATAAATATTGTAGAACATCAAAAGTGGTCATACTGGGTGACTTATGAATAAAAATATAATGCAAAGGACCAAGAATTTATCACATAAAAAAAAAAGATCCAAAACTGTATTAAAAGCATTAATAACTTTTATCCGTTAAATAAAATATACACAATACTCTGAAAACAACAAAACAAAGCAAAAAATGAATCGTGATATCATATGAGCTGCATGTTGCAGCTTTAGCATAATACAAAAAAATCATTTGTTGTTCAATACATTCATTTTTTTATTCTATCAAAAGTATGTTTTGGACAAAATGAAGGGTTTAATTTAAGACATTTGATAGTTATGAATCTATAGGCCTACAGAATTATGTGTTAGAGCAGGCGTTGGGAACCTTTTTTCAGCAAAGAGCCATTTCTGATTTTTTTGGCAAATTGATTTTTTAAAGAGCCATTGGGGGTGTATGTATATAACAAAACCTTTATCTGTGTCCATGCACAACTCAAAAATAAACAAATATGACGCATCAAAATGTATGAACATAGGACAATTTGTATAATTATTTTCTTTTCGCCATCACCTGTCATGAACGTTGTTTGAATTTACGTGCGCAAGGTTACCATAGAAATGTAAGTTGCTTGCCTTTTATTGCCCCTACTTCCGGGTGCAGTAAAACTGCCGTTGTGGCAGGTGTATTGTGGGAAATTTTCTTACCCCTCCGTTTCGAGTGTGCTCCTTAAAAATCTTCATTCGAAGGGGTGTATACCCCTTGCCCTTAGCCTACGCCTTCAAGCTAAAGAAAATTGGAACACCACTACCCCTTGACGGGAACGCGCAAAACGAGGGGTAGGGGTAAGGGGAAGGCCTAAGGGGTAGAATTAGGATTGGGCCCAAAACAGGTATAGTAATGAATACTTTTTACTTAAGTACATATTTCAGGCCGTACTTCTTTACTTTTACTTGAGTACAAAAGTGTAATAGATTTGTATCGTTAAAAAAGATTTTTACTTGTAATTTTGAACGTTCTATACATCAAAACAATTGGTGAAAATGTATCATGGTGTTCATAAAAGTCTTTTCATCACTAATACTGTCAGGATTATCTGTTGGAGTGACTACTAGATCCATCAGAGAATGTTCCATTCACCCACGCACTCCACTACCCACCCTGACTACACTTCCCAGAATCATTTGCAACATCCATCTAATTCTCATGAACTAGACTCTGATTACACAACACCTGCAGCCAATCTAAGCACCTTAATCACACTGTCACTGCCAAGTCTTGCTACTGTTTTTTTACTGCAATTTTTCTGTTTCCTTGGCTTCGTTCCTGTTTTGTTTTTTGTGTAGGAATGTTTGTTGTCTGCCTCGACCCATTGCCTGTTTTTTTTGGGTTAAAGTCTTTGCATACTGAAGTCTGAAATTTTCGTATGCATTTTTTTCGTATTCATATATGAAAAAATTGTCACGTAAACAAACCTTGCACACTGAGAAAAAAAACGCTAAACATTTCGGAGTCAGTTCAAGCAGTGATACTTTGTTCTCCTCTCTCTTCTACAAAATAGAAAAAGAAAGAGAAATAGACTACATATTTTGTTCATTTAATAGGTTACTAGCCTATGCAGTATCTATAGACACTATAATAGATGGTGGCCTTGTTGACGTGTCCAAGCAACGGACCAAAAGTGGACCATGCTCTCTATTATAATGTCTATGGGCAGTACGTCAAATGTATGGACACACACACCAAACAGCAGCAGGGGAGAGGTGCGCTAGTCACTGAATCCAGCATATAGGGATTCTCAACTGTCCGCCCCATTCTGTCTTTATTTTATGCACTGCGTTTGTCATACAGTTATCTGTAACTCAATTGACGGCATTCTCTATTTAGATATTCCCTTTTACAGTGGCTCTAAACTGTCAAAACACCTCTCAAAGCCTTTTTTATGGATGGAAAAAATGGAAAAAACAAACCTGTTTTAATTGTTTTTATAAAGAACGAAAGTTTCGGAGGTTCAGATACAGATTCAGTGTGCAATAACCTTTATTCTTGAGATTGTTGTTTGCTCCTGTTTTGACCACTGCCTGTCTGACAATTCTTCAATAAAAGCTGCATTTGAAACCTCAACTCCATTGTATGCTCCCGTACATTAGAAATTTAAGTGTTAATGAATGTCTCTAGAGCAACAAATCAGCACTACCTACTGTGCCACCACGTCCCATCATATTTTCAAAAGTAAAAAAAAGATTAAAACTGAAAATAATTATTTTAAATAATTGTATTATACCTCCCAGTACTGCGTTGCAGCTGGAAGGGCATTCGCTGTGTAAAACATATGCTGCATACGTTGGCGGTTCATTCCGCTGGGGTGACCCGTCATGAATGAAAGGACTATGCCGAAGGAAAATGAATAAATGAATGAATGTATTATGAGGGCTGTTGCTTAAAAGGATAGTTCATTCAAAAAATGTTATTTGCTCACTTTTTACTCTCCCTCAAGTGGTTCCAACCTTCATGGGTTTATTTCCTCTGTTGAAAATGCAAAATATAAGATATTTTAGCTGAAAACGTACTGTATAAACATCAACTTCCTTAGTAAGAAAAACAAATACTATGAAAAACAATGGTTACAGGTTTTCAGCATTCTTTCAAATATCTCCTTTTGTATTCGACAGAAGAAGGAAAATCAAACAGTCTTAAACACGTAAATGATGAAACTATCCCTTTAAATCAAAAGTGTCCAAAGTTGGTCTTAGTGGGCCACTGTTCTGAAGAGTTTATCTCCAACTTTCCTAAACACTCCTACTGTACCTGGAAGTTTCTAGTAATTAGAGCTGAAGCTACTCTTTTCAAGACAGTGGCCCTCCAGGACCAAGTCTGAACGCCCCTGTCCTAAATAATCTTTAAAGATACAGGGTCCCCAGTGGTTTATGGGTGATGGTTATCTTCTCTGTATAGGAAGGACTGACACTGGTGGCATACGCCAAAATACTCAATTCACAAAAAAGCTAGTACACACCCCTAAAGTAATGGCAAAGATCACCAGCCCGGTTGTGCATCAAAAAATCTGATTACATACTTTCAAAAACATTGCATATCATAAGTAGACACCAAACAATTACATGGAGATTTATAAGAGAAGTGAGTTTACATTAGTCCCATGCACCTTCTCCATGACAACATGCATTAAAACACCATGCAACGATTGTTTGGTTGGGTTCTTGCCTAATATATGACAATAATTTACTGTTAGTCAAAGTTGCAATAGCCTGAAACAGTGACTATCATATCAGACAAACATTTAGTCTGAACCCAGTAAACTGTCCTTTTGACTAGATGTCTAGAAAGAAATATAAAGGTTTGAAATGATATGCGATGACAGAATTTATGGTAAACTACATCCGGAAAATGAGCCTCCGATATAAAATCACATAATGAGTGCATTTTCACTCTACGTCTGAAGAGGATTTTGATGTTCTAGCTCCTGCTGTTATCCTCAACTACACAGAGGCTCTTCAGAAAGCCTTTCCGTATGTTTCAGAAATTTATGAGAAACCAAGCCATTACACAGGCTCCTTAAACCACATGCCCTGCAGCACGACATATATTACCGTTATCATCGCTTGTCAGAAACAATTACATTAATCGCAGCTCCAGTGTGCATGAATGGCTTTGCGGCTTTTCAGCTTGGCAGGCACATGATTGGAGAAGGCAGTAGCAATGGTGGGCTGGGAGCGGCTTTCTCCCTCCAAATTTGTAAAATCATCTTTGCTAATCACAAAGCTGATCTCAGGTCAGTATGAAAAGACAACTCTCTCTGCAGGGGTGGTCGAGTCCTCTTCCAGACGGCCTGGGTCAGAGTTAGCTGGAGCTTTGCCTGATCCGGATTGAGCTCTGCTCCACATGCAAGCGCCCTCCTTCAGGCAGGATTACAGCTCGGATTGGTCAGATCAGGGGATAACGGTGGTCTGCGGTGGTACCTGAGCAGCTGGACTGACAGATGATCCTGCTCGCTAATGAATGAGAAATCTGCCAACAATGGAAGGAATCCCAAACCCACAGGATAATGTCTTAGCAAATTATATGCAACTAAAGCATTCTTGCAACACCTTGAGAAGTACTGCAGATTCTTTTTAGACTCAACCATCAACAGATGAAACAAATACCAGAGTTAGGACTGATGGTTTCCCAATGGTTACATGATGTACTGTAGTTGTTGTGAGTTTATTTAGCCTTCCAGCAATGATGAATGAGCCACACACTACTGCTATTACAAAGTGTGCTGTGTGTGTACACATACACATGCACATGTTTAACATATTGCATTGTTCTTGCTTAAATACTCATGACAAATGTGGCAGGATGCACATCAAACGGGTATGTATGTTGTTGTGTAGAGATTCATTCATTCATTCATTTTATTTTCGGCTTGGTCCCTTTATTAATGAGGGGTCGCCACAGCGGAATGAACCACCAACTTATCCAGCATATGTTTACACAGCGGATGCCCTTCTACTTGCAACCCATCACTGAAAAACTGTATAGAGATCCACTATAGCTAATTTACTTTACAAAATGAATCTGATTTAACATCCACACACCGGGACTTCTGTTGTGTGATTGAAGCATCCTTGTTTATAGTTGCCTATACTATACAGCAGTTGTGATTCCAGCGGTTATGAATTACGTAGCTCAAAATGTACAGTATAGTTCAAATTGCTATTAAAAACGTACTGCTTCCTGAGGTGCAGTTGGATCACAGAGAGTTGAAACAGAACTTTTAATCCCAGTTTCTTTGCAAATCCTGTCTTGTCCTTTACTTTTCACACTAAATATGCTACTGCTAGGTGATATCATTAAAAAAACATGAAGTTAGTTTCTACTGTTATGCCGATGATACGTGAAGTTTATTCATTCATTTATTCATATTCTTTTCAGCTTAGTCCCTTTATTAATCTGGGGTCGCCACAGCGGAATGAACCGCCAACTTATCCAGCATATGTTTTACGCAGCGGATGTCTTACCAACTGCAACCCATCACTGGGAAACATCTGTACACTACCATTCACACACATACACTATGGACAATTTTAGCTTACCCAATTCACCTATACCACATGCCTTTGGACTTGTGGGGAAAACCGGAGCACCTGGAGGAAACCAACGCAAACGCGGGGAGAACATGCAAACTCCACACAGAAATGCCAACTGACCCAGCCGAGGCTGTGAGGTGACATGCAGTGCTACCCATTGCGCCACCAGGTCGTCACATGAAGTTTATTTATAAACTAGTTTTGAGAGCATCACATACTTATGATTGACCTCAGCTGGTCCTGCATTAGCAACCCATGATTCACCAATCGGATGATTCCTAACTCACTATAAATAGTTGGAGATTCTTACCTTAGTTAGCTTCGCCTTGAAGAATCCCCCCTTCCACCCCTACTCCTCCTTCCTTTCCTTGACAGGGCGGCAAGGTGGCCCAGTGGTTAACACTGTTGCCTCACAGCAAGAATATCATTGGTTCAAGTTCTTACTTACATAGACGTTTCTGTGCGGAGTTTACATGTTCTCTTCATCCCTACGTGGGTTTCCCCCGGGTTCTCTGGTTTCCTCCCACAGTCCAAAGACATGTGACATAGGTGAATTGACCAAACCACTTGAGCTCTTAATCAGCAATTCCTAATTGCTATTAGCCGTATAATAAGCGGGGGAGTTCTCGAGACCTACCTGAGCTCAAACTCCCTTCTCGCCTTACAAACGGGAGGGAGCCCCGAACTTAGGAATCTCATGAGCTCAGGGCTCTTTCCCAGGAAAGCATGGCAAACATGCCTTATAATCAATCATCAGCTAAGTGTGAACTCTTGAAACAACTTTATATCTCCTCTTAATCTGATAATTTATACGAATTTATGAAATTAACAGATTGTATAGCTGAAATAAAGAATTGGATGGCTAAAAACTTCTTAATTACTTAATTCAGATAAAACTAAGGTCTTGCTTATTGGACCCAAAAAACTTCACATGCGAAAACCTAGAACACTGTCTAACCCTTGATAGATTTTCAGTGCAGTTCTCATCTTCAGTCAAAAATTTGGGGGTGATTTTTGATAGCAACTTGTCATTTGAAGGCCAGATTTCAAGCATCTGTAAAACTGAATTTTTTCATTTTAAAAATGTTGCCAAACTTTGACATATGCTATCAATGTCTGATGCAGAAAAGCTTATTTAAGCTTTCATGACCTTTCTGTTAGATTATTGTATTGTGCTACTATGCGGATTATTAACAAACTTCAGTTGGTTCAAAATGCAGCTGAGTGCTTTCTAGAACAAAGAAATGTGATCATATTACTCCAGTTCTTTCATCGTTGCATTAGTTTCCTATTAAATATCGTATACATTTAAAAATTGTATTGACTACCTACAAAACCCTGAATGGCTTAGCTTCCCAGTATTTGAGGGAGCTAGTGTATTACAGCCCCTCATGTTCACTATATGCTCAATTAATTCTTGACAATTGGTTATTCTCAGAACATCAAAATCAACTGTTGGTGGTAAATCTTTCTCATATCTTTCTCAAAAATGCGTTTGAAATCCTCTAAAGGATTGTTAGTCTGCATTATTTAGGGCAACCAGAGCCGGGAACACTTCCCAAAAGCCATTATAATTTGAACAGCATCTACACTTATGTTAGTCTATTTCTCCTTATCCCTAGGTCTCCATAATCCTGGACCAGGCCGTATCCTAAGCAGATGCTGCGGTGATCATGGAGGAGTGGAGAGCATGAGACTGATTCCTGAAAGACCCCAGTGACAGACGAGTCTCCACATTGATCCCGTAGGCCAGCTTGAACACCTGCCAGTGATCTACTCAGATCTGCAGCTTCTCCACGATGGACGTCCATCGTTCTCCAGCCTCCAGCGCCTAGAGAACAGCTCAGCACAGGAAGTTTGGGAAGAGCAGAAATGGCCGTGCCCAATGAGCCTGGTTTCTCTCAAGGTTTTTTCTTTTACTTTTGTCAATTGGTGAAGTTTGTTCCTCGCCACTGGCTTGCTTGGTCTGGGACTTGTGGAGTTTCACATCGATGGATTTGCTCTTCAGTGTTTGGACTTTCAGCAGTGAAATTTAACTAAACACACTGAACTAGACTGAACTTCAATGCTGAAAACTTTACTGACCCAGTTTCAATTTACTAGAACTTCCATGTTAAGCTGCTTTGACACAATCCACATTGTAAAAGTGTTATAGAATTAAAGATGAACTAAATTAAACTAAATTGTTGACATGGTAATACATGGTAATACTAAGACATGATAATACATTCCTGTCAATTAATATTGGTGGGTGGGGTAAACTGTACTCCTACGTCACGTTGTGGTGGGCCTCAAAATCGCTGAAATTTGGATCTTAGTTTTTTAAAAAGAGGCTTGTTGTGTTTATTTCACTCAAATATGACTTTGAACACACTATGCCTACACACAGCTCTTTCCAAACAGCTTCCAAAGGCTGATTTCGCATGATGGGTGCCCTTTAATTTTGATACAGACATAAAAACTGGATTGGAACTGGATTTAAACATTTGATCTGTGAAATGTTGTCCTCGGAGTAACATTAAAGGTTTGCAACAGCATTAAATTCTCTTTAAATCTCAGCCACTTCAAATAACTGATCAGGCAATTCATCACATGGTCGCCCACTGAAGCTATGCAGGGCTGCGCCCGGTCAGTACCTGGATGGGAGACCACATGGGAAAGCTAGGTTGCTGCCGGAAGTGGTGTTAGTGAGGCCAGCAGGGGGCGCCCAACCTGCGGTCTGTGTGGGTCCTAATGCCCCAGTATAGTGACGGGGACTCTATACTGCTCAGTGAGCGCCGTCTTTCGGATGAGACGTTAAACCGAGGTCCTGACTCTCTGTGGTCATTAAAAATCCCAGGATGTCCTTCGAAAAAGAGTAGGGGTTTAACCCCGGCATCCTGGCCAAATCTGCCCACTGGCCTCTGTCCATCATGGCCTTCGAACCCTCCCCATATCATAATTGGCTTCATCACTCTGTCTCCTCTCCACCAATCAGCTGGTGTGTGGTGTGCGGTCTGGCGCAAAATGGCTGCCGTCGCGTCATCCAGGTGGATGCTGCACACTGGTGGTGGATAAGGAGATTCCCCCCAATATGTAAAGCGATTTGAGTGTCTAGAAAAGCGCTATATAAATGTAAGGAATTATTATTATTATTATTATCCAGAGCAAGACTTCCCCACCTCCTCTTGTGCTGATCTACGGCCTCTGAATGAAGCGTAGCTCTTCACACAGTGAGCCCTGCAGCCAAAACTTACAGTTTTTCTCTTCTGAAAACAGAGGAAATCTGTTAAGCTTCTATATCACCATCATCTCCATCATCATGATCATCGTTTTCCTCTCATAAAGCTGCTTCCTGTACGGCACATTAAAGCCATGAGCTCTTATGTAAGAGTGAAGAAACACTGCCAGAATCACAAACCCACACGTCTCATCCCTCACAGCCTTCACAATCCAGTTTTATATTTTTCTGTCTGTATGATTCTCTATTTTTCGCCTCAGAAAGCGAAATAATGCATTTCAGAGCAACCCAGAGACGGTGCGATCCTGTTTTAAATGCGAATCCAGCATGTAGAAGAACTATCATCTTGGGTCACATTTTATTATTCTTCCCATGAAGGTATCCAAGTAGGACCAGTGAACCATCGGATTGTGGACAATATGCCGGTGGCCTCGAGAAGGTGCAGTTACATGTTATTTAAGCAGTGGCTTGTGTTCTGCTGAACTCTCTCAAAGAATAACAATGAATATTTGAAGACAAACCTACATGACTCATGAATAAACTGACTGATTGGACAGGAAACTCACGGACAACCAACAATTTGGCCGCACTGACAAATACGTGTTCCTCAAAGTGATCGGTTTGGCTTTGTATAATGAAGCAGATGCTGCGCTGGTTACAAAAGAACAGGAGTAAGAAAAAAAAAATCTCATTGAGATTCAGCTTGAAGCACTGAGATCCAATCTCATATAAGGTATAGTTTTTGTAGGATAGTTATGCCTGTCTATCTTGATGAATCCTAAGGAGAGGTTGTTGTTTTTTAACCGCATAACGCTTATGAAACAAATGCAATTGCAAATGTACTAGAAGCTATTTAAATAAAATATGATATACTACATTCCACTAGGGTTTAGATTTTGCAGTAGGACATACATTGATGCATATAAAATACAACAGCAGCAATTAAAACTATCAAAATATTTTGTACATTCATTTCTTATATTTATGTACAAACACATTTATTTATTTCTGTTTCATTAGATTTTGCATGTGCTTACATTTACATAATGCTAAACACATAAATTATCTGATTTTATAGTTGCAAAAAAGTTTTTTTATTGATTTGTTTTTTAAGGTTTATTAGGATTTAACATACACTGCCTGACAAAAGTCTTGTCATCGATCCCAGTTGTTAGAGCAACAAATCTTGACTTATAGTTGACCATTTGGAAAAGTATCAGAAGGTAGATTTATTAGATGAATCACCTGTTGAACTGCATCCCAATCATCACAAATACTGCAGAAGACCTATTGGAACCTGCATGGACCCAGATTCTCACAGAAATCAGTCAAGTTTGGTGAAGGAAAAATCATGATTTGGGGTTACATTCAGTAGGAGGAGGCATTGAAGATGAATCCAAAGAATCTTGATGAAGTCTGGTAGTCCTGCAAGAACGCTTTCTTTGCCATTCCCGATGACTTTATTAATTAAGTTATTTGAGTCATTGCAGAGATGTATGAATGCAGTCCTCCAAGCTCATGGGAGTCATACACAATATTAATTATTTTTCCACTGCACCATGACTTTATATTCTATACTGTACATTATTTCTGTTAAGTGATAAGACTTTTGTCTAAGAAAAATCAGACCTTACCTGTCCTAATTAAATAGTTAAAAATCAATGCATGATCATATTTTATTTTGGTAAAATAAGCATAATCTAGAGGCCTTTGCCTTTCATATAAGCCACATCTGATACCAAATAAACAACTAGAAGTCAAGTTATTATTTGTTGTGCCTAAAACTTGGATAGGCGACAAGACTTTTGTCAGGTAGTGTACAGCTCTGGGAAAAAAATATTCTGAGAACACTTCAGTTATTAATGGTTAAATGGTAAAAAAAAAAAAAAACAACATGTACCCATTAATGGCAAATCCACAGATCTGATATTAACTATGAAGCAGTGTCTTAATTCTTTTTTCCAAAGCTAAATACATATGATGGGTATCCAAATTAAAGAACAACCAGTTTCCTAGTCAAGCAGTGTCAAGTCACTGCTTAATTCTCTTTAAAGTTACCTTAACAGAAGTAAAAGACCAGTTTTAAGCATATTTCATGAGTTTCATAAATTCTGGCACTGGGTGCTATATTACTAGGTATAACTGTCATTTATTTTTAGTTTAAACCATGACTGAAATCATCAGACAGCAGATTTTCCAGATGAAGGCCAAAAGATGACACACTTAATAATAGCAAGAGAAAGTGATTCCAGATCTTTAATGTCACTTCAAGTCCCCCAAAATATTGGTCAGCCACAAAACACAAATGCAAAAGAGAACAAGATAATGATAAGATAATAATCAATTGTTTCAACAATAGTGAGGAACTAATCACCAGTTCAGAAACTGTTTGGACAGACATATGTGTAGGTATAGTGTATAGGGGTGGGCAAACTCGGTCCTGGACGGCCGGTGTCCTGCATAGTTTAGCTCCAACTCTAATCAAACACACTCGAACATGCTAACCAGTGCCTTCAAGATCACTAATTATCTATAAGCAGGTGTGTTTGATCACAGTTGGAGCTAAACTGTGCAGGACAGCGGCCCTCCAGGACTGAGTTTGCCCATCCCTGGTATAGACCGTCATATTGGGGTGATATAAACACACCCAGTCATTTTTTACATAAAACGTTGGACCAATTGGAGCGGTTTTGAGACCAACCACAACTTGACGTAGGAGTTCGGTCCCCCCACCCACCGAATTGATTGACTGCTGCGTATTAACATGTCTCAGAAGTAATGTGTTTAATCATATCAACAAGACAGGACGTGCGCAAAGCAACTGGGAATAAAAGGTCTGTTCAGTTTGCTAGAATCATCAATCATCATCAAATGTGATCAACAGTGAGTTTTACAAGTTTAAAATGTTTTTAAAATATGTGTGTAATGAATTTATGTGTGTAAAGAAACGTGTGTAATGAAGCAATTTACTTCAGATTTACTTCATCACCACAGCCGCGTGTCAAAACAATTATACAAGAAGACGCTTCAATCCTGGTTTGTTAACATCTGTGTGTGTGCATGAACTTTGTAACGACATTGTGTGACTCATTGTTGCAACTTCACAACAAATGCATCAAATACTCATTGGTAAAGGTCTTACTGTAGTATTTCTCACAAACGTTACGTGAGATCTTCATGTCTGTCTGTTGTCTGACATAGCCGAGGGAGGAGATTAAGGCACGCTGACAGGCACGTGGAAACGGTGGTCGTAAAGGACTAGCCTTAAAGGCACAGCTCACAAAAACCATTACCTGCTGCTCAGAGCTATAAAATAGAAAATTATGAAAGGTATAATAAAAAATCTGATGGGTGTTTTGAGCTGAAACTTTACAGACACATTCTGGAGACACAAAACACTTTTCTTAAATCTGGAAAAAAGGGTAACCTAGGTGCCCTTTAATGTATCCACAGCATATATGCAACAATTACATTTATATTATTATTTAATTTATATTATTTAACAAATAATTATGTATTTTTAATGTATTTCTTAATAAATATTTTAATGTATTTTTTGATCATATCTCATGATCTGAGATCCCTTCATTCCTTGGGTATGAATTAACAATTGCCTTTGAGTTCCTTTTTGTGATATTCTGCATGCATACTAAAGTAGATATGGATCTTAGGAATATAATTATGAATGCAATATGCATAATAGTCAACATTTGAAGCGGATGAAAAAAGTTTTTCAGAATTGTCCTAAGACAGGAATGGGTGTTGTTGAATAGTTTTAAGAGAAATTTGCTGAAATATTTTGGATCCACTTGTTGAATACTGTATATAATCAGTATTTAGAACATTTTGAAAAGAACATGTTGTAGCAATTTATACGTAGGTGTCTGTAAAATGAGATTTTGTACCTACGTGCATATTCAAATGTCCATGGGGGTTGAGTATTTAGTGTGCAGGTGCACAGTTGAACTTTGCACCGAGGAAGAGCTTTCTGTTTGAAAACGTTTTGCACTTTTGCATATTTCTTGTAGCAGATTTTTGAGGCACTTTTTGTACCGTGCATACCTCTGTGTGGATTTTCATTCCTGCTGTTTTCATTCATCCTTTGAAACCTTGCACAAGACTGTTATTTATATCTGGCTTACTGCTTTTTCATTGACTTTGATCATATAAAAGTAAATAAATCTTTGCATAAAACCATATCCATGAATTCAGTTCCCATAAATACATATACACAATTCTCATAACCACAATCCCCCAATCACCATTCACAGCCAAAGCCAGAGCTGCTGTTTATTTTTGTATTGTGTACAGCAGAGTTTTGAATCACTGACATTGTCTTCTAATCCTTAATTAAACACAACATTGGCTCATTCTGAAAACGCAGCCCTATATACATTTCTGGAGATAACGAATTATGTAAGTACGTATGGCTGCATTTTGTTTTTAAAACAAACGCTACAGGGCGATATGACGGCATTTCTTTTCGCGCTTATCAGCTGCCCGCTTACCTCCGTATGGACGACTTTCCCACTGTTACCAGTTTGTTCAGTTGCTCGCAATTGCACATCGGCGGACTTGAGACGCAGAGAGGAATTGACCACAACGACTGGGTTCGAGTCTGGTGAAGAACGATTCCAGAAAACGGATAAGACAGAAACAGAAGCCAAAAAGTAAAATAGCAAGGGTGAGAATGTGGTAAAATCTGAAAACATGATAAAAATCAGGCAGATTCTTTTTCTGGATTGCTTTTTAAAACTGTTAGTTGGGTTTAGGGAAGTGGGTGGGCGGGTCAATCGGTGCTTTTGAAAAAACTATTGGTTGGGTTTAGGGAAGGATGGGTTAGTCAATCAGTTGGTTGGTTGGTCAGTCAGTCAGTCAGTCAGTCGACAGCGGCCTCTGGTGGATTTACGCAAGAACAGCAGGCACGAATGGCACTTGCGAGAGAAATCTAAGACCTCAAAAAGTGTACACAGAGGCCTCTGGTGAATTTGCGAAAACAAAAACTGCAAAAAAAACATAGCTCCTGGGATGTATTTGGTGCTCTCCAGAAACGTAAATAGGGCGACATATTTAGAATGAGCCAGGGTTGATTAAATTGCAGTCTAAACAGCACTACAGACACTGCTGCATTCAGACTCAGAAAAATGAGTCAGTCACAATAATGTGAAACATTTTTTACAGTCATGTGAAAAAATTAGGACACTCTATGAAAGCCTGAGCATTTTGTAAGGTTTTTTAATATATAGTTGTTTAATCTCAATTTTAACAATGCAGAAGGATTAAGGTAACATAACTAAACAATTAAAACTGAAAAAATTACTTTTGTAAATGTAATTCTACAAAAATGCATATTCTAACTGAGGTTAGGACACCCTAAACCTTAATAGCTAGTGTTACCCCCTTTTGCTAAAATAACTGCAGTTGGATGTTTTTTGTAACCATCTACCACTCTCTGATATCGGTCTGAGGAAAGTGTAGCCCACTCTTCAATGCAGAATTCTTTTAGCTGTAAGATGTTTGAGGGGTTTCTTGAATGTACAGCTCTCAAATGGATTAAGTCTTGGCTTTGACTTGGCCACTCCAGGACTTTCCATTTCTTAGTTTTCAGCCAGTCCTTGGTTAATTTACTGATATGTTTTGGATCATTGTCATGTTGCATGGTTTCGTTTCAGCTTTAATTTTCAGATAGATACACTCTGATACACCGTAGAATTCTTGGTGGATTCTATGATTGTGAGCTGACCAGGTCCTGCTGCAGCAAAGCAACCTCAAACCCTGACACTTCCACCTCCGTGCTGTACAGTTGGTATGAGGTTCTTTTCCTGGAATTCTGTCTTCAGTTTATGCCAAACATGTCTTCTGTTCTGGTGTCCAACTAATTCAATTTTGGACTCATCTGTCCAAAAAACATTATTCCAGAAGTCCTGATCCTTGTCAATATTCTCTCTGGTAAACTTTAGTCTGGCAAAGGTTTCCTCCTTGCACACCTCCCATGCAAGTTAAACTTATGCTGTCTCTTTCTGATTGTAGAGGCATGTGCTTTCACATCAACAGTAGCCAGAGCCAGCTGTAGGTCCTGTGAAGACGTTTTGGGTTTTTGGAGACCTCTTTTGGCATCTTGTGGTCTGCTCTCGGGGTAAAACTTGCTGGGACAACCAGACCTGGGCACGTTGGCAGTTGTTCTAAAATCCCTCCACCTGTAGATTATTTTACAGACAGTGGATGTAATTATTTATTGATAATGTGCATGTGTGGTGGTACACCAGTCTGTGATTTGAGCCATTTTAAGTATGAATAAATGTGAGGTGTCCTAACGTTTTCCTCAGTTATAATATGCAGTTTTGTAGAATTTAATATTAAATAAAAAAAAAAGTTCAGTTTTAATTGTTTAGTTGCACTACTTTAATCTTTCAGTATTGTTAAAATTCAGATTAAACAACAATATTTTAAAAAAAACTTACAAAATAACCAGGCTTTCATAGGGTGTCCTAATGTTTTCACATGACTGTATTTAAAAAAATAATGGAAGTTGAAGTGTGGTGCTCAATCTCAAAACCAGGATGCTGAACTCATACCAGGCTGTCTTTTGTTTTCTAGAAACAATGGCAAAAAAATCACTTGCGATGAGTCTGGAAATAATTTGTTGCATCCGTTAACCTCTAAAGATTGCTTTCAACAAATCATATCTTTAGGCACAACGTAGGGAAGGCTTTTGTCGGAGAACATCAGGTTTAATCTGTCCCTGAGTGGGGCAAAGCAATAAACAGAAGGGCACAGAAGCGCCATATCATAGTGAATCTGAGGTACTATGGTTATTACTTTTCTGAACAATGTTGTCTCCTCATGAGGAAACGTACGAAGAAGCGAAATAGAAAAATGGAAAATCGAATCAAGTCGTGAGTTGGCCGCCATCTCTCCAGCTGAATTTAGAAAAGCTCTCCATTTTTAATTCCTCTGTATCAGAGAATCTGTACTTTGCAAAAAGTACAAGAGAGTTACATCATGTTCATTAATGGACTCGTAAATGAGGCTTATAAAGATCACTGGCACAGTCTGTACTCATTTAGAGAGAGTGATAAGCTGCCATAACAGACTCACTCTATTCTCATCACATACACACAAACAATCAACGGCAAGATGATAAACAATCAACTCCCTTGTACTTAGTCTATACTGACAATAATTCTAGGGTTGCCAATTCATTAAGTTTTTTTCTCATTAGATTAATCCAACATTTTTTTGTATCTATAATTAAAGCACTAACGCATTCAGTTAATTTTTAAGAGATTAAACAATGAGCACAGTAATTACCAGGATCTGCAATTTTCGTGATACTCATGGTGGAATTAAGCATAGTGTATTCCTATTAGTAATTGACTGAATTTAGGTTCACTGTAAAAAAATAATAATATTAATAACTATGTTTTTCAGTTTTGGACATCCTTTAAGTCACAAAACGTCTTAATTTTTTTAGACTTGTAGAATTGACCCACATTTTGTAATTTTCTTTAAATTAACTATCCCGTTAAGAACTTGACTGTTATTGTCCTTAAAAGGATAGTTCACCCTAATATAAAACATTTTAAGTCATTTACTCACCCTTAATTCACAATAGAAAATATTTAGAAGAATGTTAGAAACCATGACCACTGACATCCATAGCTTTTTTTCCCTACTATGTATGTTAGTGGTTTCTGACATTCAAATATCTTCCTTTGTGTTCAACATAGAACAGTAAGTGAGTAAAAAGTGAGTACTGTCACAGTCACCAGCGATCTAGCTGCAGATCGCTGGAGAACTACAAATCTGCCACCAACTGGACTACAAATACTGTCATGCACCACATACACAACTGTTCCTGTTCTCCACACACACACACAGCTGGAAGCTCATCTGAACGAATTACATGGACTTTATAACTGGTTCTCAAACATTTTCAGCGGAGAGCCCCTTTGTTTAGGGCAGGGATGGGCAAACTTGATCCTGGAGGGCCGGTGTCCCTGCAGATTTTTGCTCCAACCTTAATCAAACACACCTGTCTGCAGCTTTCTAGTGATCTTGAAGACACTGATTAGTGTGTTCAGTTGTGTTTGACTAGTGTTGGAGCAAAAGTCTGCAGGGACATCGGCCCTCCAGGATCAAGTTTGCCCATCCCTGGTGTAGGGCGAATTGTTTTGGAGGCCCCTCCAAAAATATAAATTACGCAAAAAATTCTCAAATTAACAATTTTACTTAAATAATTTTAAATTGTACTATTCATGCTCTAGATTCATTTTTTTTGTAAGATGTCGGTTGAGTTGACATGGTTTCAGTGCTTCAATCAATTGATCAAATCTTCAAGCACAGTGTTCACTGTGGTCTGCTCTCACTGTATTCCATCAAGCCATATTTACGAGTCATCACATTTACACATTTTTTTTCATGCTAGGCTCTTCTTAATGAACCCTTTCAGCTGAGAGTCTAAATTTATTTAAAGATGTATCAGTTTTAAAGATTTTTGTCATTCATCAGCATGTTCATGACTAACAGTTAACTGTACTGTGAACTAGCTACTACAAAGGAGGCAGTAGTGGTTCAGTGTACATTGTACTATATGCTGGATAAGTTGCCAGTTCATTCCGCTGTGGTGACCCCTGATAAATAAAGGGACTAAGCCGAAGGAGAATGAATAAATGAATGAATGAAGTTTGTGTTTGTCATTTGTAAGTAAAATAATTAAAAACAGGAGGTGCGTCCCAAATCGCATACTTATGCACTATTCTACGCCATTTTGAAGTATAAATAGTGTAAGTAGTGCGTTCACATTGAAAACTCTAAAAATAATAAGTTCTCTTTAATTACCCGGATGATGCACTCATTCAACCGGTAAAATGAAGTGTGGAATGATGGACACTTCACTCAACGACTGCTGCTTTGCTCACGTAGCGGAAGGGGCGGAGCTATCGGGCGCACATGTTAGCTAACTTTATTTATTTTGGATTGTGAAAGCAAAATACTCCTACGAGAGTGATTATAGCGCCTCCTGATGGTGAATGCGGTTATACTTATGGCATGTATTATCTGGTAGTTTGGTCATTTATTTCACTAATTTGGCAACCGTCAAACGTCATCAGGGAAAAAAAACATTAGTGTTCCATTTGGGACGACACTACATTCATATACTATGCTGTTGAGTGTGTAAGTGCATAAGTACATAGTGCATAAGTGCATAGTGTATAGTAGGGGTCATCAACTATATTTGTCAGAGGGCCAGAGTTTTACCAGACAGTCTCCTTGGGGGCCGGACCCCCAAGAAGAATATCAAATAAAAATCTGAGAACATCTGTTTGAAACAATAAATGCTTAACGTCGCATAGTCTGTCTGAGTCTGTCTTCATTTCGAAGTGTAGCCTAATTGTAGTCATAAATGGTGGTTATTCTGACAAGAGACTCAGTTGTTGTTATTTTAGTTGCTTTAATAGTGTGGAATAGGGCTGTGCGATTTGGGGAAAATATCTAATTGCGATTTTTTTTTTTTTTTTTTTTGACAGATATTGCGATTTCGATTTGATTTGCAATTTAATTTCGTAGTCAAGTCAATATTTCAATAATCTGTATTTTAGCTTCTTACTGCTAAAATGCAGTGAGTGTCAGTTAAAAAAGGAGCTTAAAAGATATTAACTTATATTAGCAAACATCTCTGAAATTGTACTTATATGTGTGTGTGTGTAATGAAAGATAATAAATTTGTATATTAAAAGTATATTTTCATATTTGTTTATTATACATTTTCAATATTTTTATAAAACTGTAACATTAATCTTTCAGTTTAAATGCACATTTGTAAATAAACAGTTAAGATAGTAAAATAGTGTAATAGCAATTTGACAAAATGGTTTAAAATATATTTTGGTACATCAAAAAGTGTGTTTATGATAACCATCTGACAAGATAATGCAGCAAAAGTTTGTTCTTAAAATGTCACTAAAATGTCATATTATACCTCATAATTAAATAGAAAATCAGGCGAATAACTGCAAAAAATAACCAGGCTACAGGTCTGACAGTGTAATGTTAAAAGAATGTTTATTAACTAATAAAGAGAAAGTTTAATAAAGACTTCCGTTTATTTTAGCCATAATGCAAATGAAACATGACTCATGAGTATTAATATAAGATGGCTGTAGTTTTTCTGACAAACTGTTTCAACCGAAGCTGCACATTTTACTCTGAGAGATCAGGAGAACTGGCAGGCAGGGATCATATACTTTTGTTATTAGCTGTTTATTCTGCGTTAAAGCTGGGAAAACACGAGCATTAAGGCCATGATTATCATGATGGACTCATTCAGTAGCGAACTCGAGTTTATGTGACTTAGGGTGCTTTCACACTTGGTTCAATTGCCTGGACCGTACCCAAGTTCGATTGTCTCCCCTTGCCACCTTCTCGGTTGGTTTGTGTTCACACTGTCTTTTTTCCTTCTGAACCCCGGTACGCTTGCGTCATAGAGCTGCTGTTTTGTTTACTGCTGTTGCTAGGTGACGGTCACGAAAGCAAAGCGCCAAAATGGAGACTTCCGCACATCGCGGTCGATTTGCTTTTACTGAATCTTTTAGTTTTGGACATACAGAAAGCGACTCGCGTCTATCTGCCGCAAAAATATTATAAACATTCAGAACATCACACAGTGACTGCAGAAGCTGTTTCTGGAGGAGACAAGCAGACATCACTGTGTATCCCTGTGCTTTGCTCAGTCCCGCTTGTCACCAAGGTACAAAACGTGGCGCACACACACGAATGAACGTTATGAAAACGATAGTTTGTTGTACAGTTGCCGGTTCACTTCCGCTATTTGGTACGATTGCATTCATACTAGAAGTGAACCGTACCAGAGTTCGCATGAACCGTACCCCAGACCACCTCTTTCAGGCGGACTCTGGTACGGTTCACGGGTGCGCACCCGAGTTCAGAAGACACGTTCACACTAGCTAAACGTACCGTACTATGACGTCAAACGAACCCGGGTGCGGACCAAAAGTGCTAGTGTGAAAGCACTCTTACACTTTTCGTTAAAAAAAGCTCTTTATGTCCTTTTTTGCTGCCGCCATCCTCACCTGTGTGTGTCACAGACCTCACACACCTCATTCTTGCATGGGAAATTCACCTGCGCTGTTCAGGCGCTGCTTTCCTGAACGCAGCTACAGCCTCTCACATGACAGCAGGGAAAGGCACAGCCTTTCTAGGTTAACATGTCTACATTAATATTGACAGCGTGATTTTTTTTTTTAAGTGAATTAAAATATTGGTGGGGACATTTCAATAGTTGGTCCCCCTCCGCGTCCCCTTCGTCCATGCTAAATCTATGCCCCTGCTTTTTAGCAAGACTCTCCTCATGTAGCCGTTCTCGCTTTTCTGTTTGTTATTGTGGGCGTTCCGCATAGTTCGGTTGCGCAATTCTGATTGGGCAGTACAAAAGTGTGCTCACTCGATTGGCTAGTAAGGCTGTCACACACAGACGACTGACACAGACGGCAGTCATGCATTTGCTCTGAGCGGGGGAGGTTAAATAATATATATATGTCATATCGCATCCTCTTGCGATTAGCTAATCACAACGTTCCAAATCGCGATTTGATTTCGATTAATTGCACAGCCCTAGTGTGGACGACTATTTTCTTTTAGATCCTCACAATTTTGGAATCCAGTCGTGGGCCGCCAGTTGATGATCAGTGGTGTATATTGTGCCATTTGGGACGCAGCTAGGGTGATATGCTAACTAGTGCTAATTACTTATTTTGCAAATTTGAAAAAAAAAAAAAAATATGATAGCTGAACAAAATATTGTTACTGAGAAGAACTAAAAAACAGTTGTTGAGACACCTCAAAGTTCATACTGCATCAAGTTGCCTTGTTTTTTTATGTTTTCTCAACAATTTATTTTTACAGTGTACTTTATGGAGCAGTTTAAAACAATAACTGGTTTCGTTTTGCCTATGATGATTCATTTTCACCATACACGGGCTGCAAATGATTTTTTTGTTAAATGTCCCATGTGGGTTTGACACATATGGCACACATTAATTATCCATAAGCATATATTTACGAAATGTAAAATCACTTTACGTGCCAAAAGAGACACTTGGGCCTATTAGCTCTGAAAATACCACATTTGATTAATGACTATGACTATACTGTATGTTTACTCATTTATTATTACAAAGTCATATACTAACACGGCTGAAAATAACAACTAGAACAGCATGAATTTGCATGCGGGTTCAGTTTATGCTGTTCTGATGCTGGTCTTATTGTTTATTATGTTTTTATGATTGATTATAAATCATTATAAACAGAGTCATAACTCATAAGTATGAGCTTCATAGACAGTAATACTAATATTTCTAATCAAGTGTGCCCAGTTTAGTTAAGCTAGTTAAAAAATAAATAAATAAATAAATAAAAAAGAAAAAATAAATAAATAAAAATAATAATAATAATAATAACAATAATAATAATAAATAAAATAATCCTAGTTAGGACAAGTATTGCCAGATTGGACAGTTTCCTGGCCAATTGGGCAGTTTTGAATTTGATTTTGCGGGTAAAAAATGGCATAGGCGGGTTGACAAAATTTTGAAACGTAAATTTTATATGCAATTTATTTAACCAGTGACCAGTGCATAGTACAAACCACGTGGGCCCACCAGAAAGAGGAGGTGAGAGAAGGTCGTATGAAAATCTGACTCCTCGGACAAATCTGACCCCCCTTCGCGTGCACGCGCATCACGCAGCGCCTGCATTTAAACTCACGGCGGTTTATCATAACACTTATTGATCATTTTTTCTGCAATTGAGAGCAAGAACAAACATAAAAGCGTTGTCTGCTTGACAAGCAGCACCCTATTATGTTCAAAAGAATTTAAAATGCCAAATAGGATGAATTTACACCCCATTTCGAAAGTAAAACATACTCTAATAGGTAGTGTAATCTACACAATGTGCAGTGTGTGGGTGACATGGAGCAGTGTTTCAATGTGATCCAGTTATGTTGTGGTTCTGTCACTGCTGGTGTTCCTTTCTGTATGGTTAAAATTATGACAGTTAAAGTAACTAGGTTAATTTAAATCAATTAAAATGATTTAAACATTAATCTAATATTTTGGGCGTTTTTTTTTTTTTTTTTTTTTTGTGCGTTGGGGCATGTTTTGGACAGCTTTTGGGCTGGAAAAAAGTCTGCTATATCTGGCAACACTGGTTAGGACTCCAGTACCTCAACAAACTCATGACCAAGATGAGAAATATGCAGGTGGTCATTTCAGATTGCAGGAAACCAATAAAAATTCACACACGTGATCAATTTGACTGAACAAGATAGCCAGGAAGAAAACTCTGATTCTGCTCAGCTGAAAGAGATAGGAGAGTATATAGTAGAGCTCTCCGCCATAATAGGATGGTATTTGTTAGAAATGATTAATGTTTAAAAAGCAGCGTGTTCTAAAGTAGGTCATTTCCACAGGCAGGCTGGATGACTGCTTTAGCACAGACACACACATGCACACACACACTTGATATCTGCTCATATCACTGCACACACTCTTGAGTATTGAAAGAATTGGACCCAAGATCAAAGAATCGAACAGCCAGACTTTTCTCTGGTTTTTATTTTTCTGGTTTCATGTTTCATAACATTGAATTGTAAACTAATAGAATAAGTATAGAAAGCGTGGGTCTACAGTGCTGTGAATCTTCATGTGTCCATAAAATATTAAACTCAGAATTTGTGAAGATGAAAATTGTGTTCATGTTCCGCACAATACTGCGAATAAGTTCTAAAATTTTGATTTGATTTGATTTGATTTGATTTGATTTATTTATTTTCGAACAAAATATCATACATAAAATATCTTCAACAACAAAAAAATATTCATTTTAACATGGTCGAAAATGGAGCAGGATGAAGCCCAAGCTTATTATTTTCCCACCCCATTACCACACACATCATTCGTCTATTACTTAAACTTATTTCTTCTTTTACTTATCTCTTCTTTTTACATAAGACATATTTTATCTTTTTGGCATCTTTGACACATTACATGTTTGATTCCATTTATACATTTACATTTTATAACATAGACCCCAAAAGCAAAACAAAAACATTATACTACAAATAGCCATTAACTACAATTTCATCATACATTTCTCATTTTATGCTTTCAATCACCTTCATCATATTCCTTTAATAATATATATTTATACAGCTTTTTAAACTGATTAATATCCTGACATTGTTTGAGAATCTGTTCTAGACTGTTCCATAATTTCACACCACATACAGACATACACAAACTTTTTAATGTTGTCCTTGTTTTCAACCTCCTAAAATTGTGTTCTTCTCTCAGATTATATCCCCCTTGTCGTTCTTCAAAACATTTTTGTATACATTTCGGAAGTAATTTATTCCTAGCTTTAAACATAAATTGTGCCGTTTTAAATTTAACCAAATCATTGAACTTCAGTATCTTCAATTTAAAAAATAAAGGATTTGTATGCTCCAAATACCCCACTTTTTCTATCAATCTAATTACTTTTTTCTGCATTGTACATAACGATTGTAAATTAGATTTATATGTATTCCCCCAAATTTCAACACAATAACTCATATATGGCAACATGAGTGTGTTATATAATATATACATTGATTTATTGTCCAGGATAAATTTTGCTTTATACACTATTGCTACAGTTTTGACTAATTTTGATATCACATTATTTATTTGAGGTTTCCAACTAATTTTATGATCCAAAACAACACCAAGAAACTTAATTGCATACACTCTTTCTATAACTTCATTATCAATTTGTAGATCTATATTATGACTACTTTTTAACTTCCCAAATAACATAACCTTTGTTTTACTTATATTTAATGACAATTTATTTACATCAAACCACAATTTCAATTTATTAATTTCTGTTTTAATCAACTCCATAAGTTTTGGTAAATTATCCCCAGAACAAAAAATACTCGTATCATCTGCAAATAAAATAAACTTAAACAACTCTGATATCTTACACATATCATTAATGTAAATTATAAACAATATTGGACCTAAAACTGAACCTTGTGGAATGCCACAATTTACATTTAGGTATGAAGATTTATGATTGCCAATTTCCACGTACTGTTGCCTATTTTTTAAGTAACTGCTTATCCAGTCCAAAGCTACTCCTCTAATACCATACCTTTCTAATTTACTTACCAATATGTTATGATTTATTGTATCAAATGCTTTCTTCAAATCTATAAAAATTCCAACTACCTTCTCCTTTTTATCTATCTTATTAGTAATTTCCTCAATAATTTCTGTTAATGCCAGAGATGTTGATCTATTTTTCCTGAAACCATATTGCTCATCAGCTAAAAGATTTTGCGTTTCTATAAAATTATTAAGCCTTTCAACAAAGAGTTTTTCTAAAATTTTTGAAAACTGAGATAATATAGAGACTGGTCTATAATTTGTAAAGTATTGTTTATCTCCAGATTTATAAATTGGAATTATCTTTGCAATTTTCATTTTATTTGGAAATTTACCAGATTGGAAAGATCTATTACAAATATACGTTAATGGTTCTACAATATCTTCAATCACTTTCTTAATTATATTCATATCAATATTATTCCAATCCATGGATGATTTATTTTTACATTTCTTTACAATACCTATTATTTCCTTTTTATCTACTAATTTGACAAAAATAGAATTGGGATTTCTCTCAATCAAATCAATATCCACCCCTTCTGCGTTTACTAAATTGTTAATATTTTTAACCAATTCTGGTCCCACATTTATAAAAAAATTATTGAAACAATTTACTATTTCTTCTTTATTATTTATTTTACGGTCACTTTCCATAAAATATTCAGGATAATTTATATTTTTACTATCATTTCCATTTCTTATAATTTTATTTAATATATTCCATAAGCCTTTCAAATTGTTTCTATTATTATCTAATATTCTATTGTAGTATTCCTTTTTACTTTTTCTAATAATAGTAACTAATTTATTCTTATACTTTTTATATCTATTTTCAGCCTCTGGGGTACGATATTTAATAAATTGTCTGTAAAGTGTATTTTTCTTCTTGCATGCATTTAATAAACCTTTTGTAATCCATGGACTTATTATTTTCTTTTGTTTATTATTAAAATCTACTATTGGGCAATGTTTATCATATAATGAAGTGAAAATATTTAAGAATGTGTTATATGCTTTATCGCTATCAACCTCTTCATATACAGTTCTCCAATTTTGTTTCAATAATTCACTTTTAAATGCATTTATATTAGTAGTTGTCCGTACCCTTTTGTATGTAGCATAACAAGTATCCTCGTACCTTCTATACTGACATTGACAAATGAAAACCCATTCTGAACTGGATCAAATCTTGTCAAAAACTTTTGTTGCTGTTTAAGTTTAGGTCTTCAATATGACGTTCTGTTCTTTAAATTAAAGCGAAGCACTAGACAAGGTGATCCCTTGTCTCCTTTGCTTTTTACTTTGTTTCTGGAGCCTTTAGCAGTTGCAATCAGGAAGGACATAAGAGTGAATGGTGTCCAGTTGGGTGAGAGACAATACAAGTGTTTTTTATATGCTGATGATATTCTTCTCTTACTGTCAAATTCAAGTACTTATATACCTGCTGTGATGGATACTATAGACTGATTTCACGCGGCCGCCATTAAAAAAGTGAAATCGAGGCTGCGGTGGGAAGAAACCCGGAAGTATCGTGAGCACCGGTGAATACTATGGCAAATCAGCGGTGTTTAAGAACGCGCTCAGTGATGCTTAAATTTTAGCGTGAAATGGACGTTTTTAAAACTTCAGTACCAGGACAACAGTATTACAGACAACACGAGGGTGTGCTACAGAGGACTGCATTGATTTATCTATCACTGGGTTACATAGGCTGAAGCAAGCAGGGAAGCCCCCACTATGTTTACCTGGTGCCATGAACTGAAGCCCAGGAGGACACTCTTAAAGAGATTGTGATGTTGTTTGATGCCTAATATGCTTTTAAGGGTGCTTTCACACTTGGTTCAATTGCCTGGACCGTACCCAAGTTCGATTGTCCCCCCTTGCCACCTTCTCGGTTGGTTTGTGTTCACACTGTCTTTTTTCCTTCTGAACCCCGGTATGCTTGCGTCATAGAGCTGCTGTTTTGTTTATGGCTGTTGCTAGGTGACAGTCACGAAAGCAAAGCGCCAAAATGGAGACTTCCGCACATCGCGGTCGATTTGCTTTTACTGAATCATAAGTTTTGGACATACAGAAAGCGACTCGCGTCTGTCTGCTGCAAAAATATTATAAACATTCAGAACATCACACAGTGTCTGCAGAAGCTGTTTCTGGAGGAGACAAGCAGACATCACTGTGTATCACTGTTCCTGGCTCAGTCCTGCTAAAGGTACAATACGTGGCGCACATACACACACACACACACACACACACACACACACACACACACACACACACACACACACACGAATGAACGTTATGAAAACGATAGTTTGTTGTACAGTTGCCGGTTCACTTCTGCTTTTTGGTACGATTGCATTCATACCAGAAGTGAACCGTACCAGAGTTCGCATGAACCGTACCCCAGACCACCTCTTTCAGGCGGACTCGGGTACGGTTCACGGGTGCGCACCCGAGTTCAGAAGACACGTTCACAATAGCTAAACGTACTGTACTATGACGTCAAACGAACCCGGGTGCGGACCAAAAGTGCTAGTGTGAAAGCACCCTAATTGTTTAAATTAAACTGAACTGAATGATATTAAAGTGATGTTTACACCATATCTGCGTTTTGAAATCGTGGCAACAGCTGGAGGTGTGTAGTCCACAGCATGTTGTTGCAATGTTTACAGTGCTGATCCTACACTTCTGGGTTTTTTCCCACCGCAGCCTCTCTTTCGTGTTTTAAAATGGCGGCCGCGTGAAATAAGCATATTGAACACTTTTCTCAAATATCAGGTTACAAAGTTAAAAAAAATCAGAGGTAATGTCAGTGTCTGTGGGATGTTCCTTGGCTGATGTGAGGATGTGAGTGCTTTTTCCTTTAAATAAATACCAACTGGGATGAAGTATTTAGGTATATATTAGGCATTCAAGGGACTTATATGTTGTTTAGATGAATATAACCCCTATGTTTCAAAATGTTAGAACAAACCTTGCCAAGTGGAAATTGTTAAATCTGTCTTTGTGGGGAAGGTTAATGCAGTTAAAATGTTTTTAGTTAAAAATATTTCTATGATAATTCCTTTGGAGTCTCCATCTTTAAGCAATACGATCGGTTAGTTAGGGACTTTTTGTGTGAGGGGAAGAAGCCCAGAGTAGAGTATAAAAAAAAAATGTTTACCACTATAATAAAGGGGGCGGGGGTTAGCATTGCCAAATATAGAGCTTTATAATACTGCATTTGAGATTAGAGTTGCACGATTCTGGCTAAAAGGAGAATCGCGATTTTTTGCTTAAAATAAAGATCACGATTTTCTCACGATTCTGTAGATGTAAAATAAAGGTTAATATGAGTAGGCTATTATTATTGTTATTTCAGAATACAACTATTCATAATTCTGTGTTTGAGATATATGCTAGCAATCTGTCATCATTGACAACATTGTTAGACCATTTTTTTTCTACTGGTAAAATCACATTTGTCATTGTCAGATTCCCTCTTGCATTATATTCAACATTATATAGACTAGAGTAGGTATACTGACACTGTTAAACATTTATTCTCATGCACAACACTCTGTGTTCGTTATGAAAAAAAAAACATATTAAAATTCTTGTCTTAATCATAACTCTAAAATGCGATATGATTATTTATGATGATGATTATTTAAATGATGTGTGCGCGCTTTCGGTTTTATTTTTACTGCTAAGTGCGGTTCAGACTTCCTGCGCGGCTCCCAAACGATCGCTCTGTGCCACAAACTGAATGTTATTTACAACTTTATTACCTGTTATTCACAGCCTATGCAAGTTCTGTTCACTAAAGTGGGCATCATTCACAAGCAAGCGCCCGCCCTCTCTGTGGTAACAGCTCACGACACGGTCAGCTCACGTCACGTGTGTTTTCGAGTCCATGAATACATCATTACATCATACATGAAGACAGAAATTACATTTGTGGGTGAATTATACCTTATAAATACAGTATGTGAGTCTTTCAACACCATTTGGAGGTGTCCACATTGCTGAACATTATATGTAAAACAAAGGGAAGACTTGTGCGGCCGGCTTCTCTCCAAAACTTGAAAATATGATTGGCAGAATCGTATAAATGCTTGACTAAGATCGTCTAGGGGGTTGAATCGCGATCTTTTTACGATTATGTGCAGCTCTATTTGAGATGATTAAAATATATAAGCACTGGTCAGGTGGTAATGTAGAGCAGGGGTTTTCAAACTGTGGGGCGCGCCCCACCAGGGGGGCGCCAGCACCTATTAAGGGGGCGCGAGAATTTGAGGCGTGCACGCGAGTAAATTATGATGACGATTTTTATGCGTTCACTAGAGTGAGTCGGATTAAAGTAAGTTTCACATCTAACTATCAGGCACCTGTAGAGTTTATGAGTTCCAGTAAAATATATGAAATATAATGGAGCGGGTGCTTTTTAACGGTGAAGGAAAGTCAAACCGGTGAGCGTCTGACAAAAAAGTGCCCTTCTGAATCAAATCAGCAGGATGCCCTTCTGGATCTTTCACTTACTTTGAAGACATGCGACATGAAGATATACAGACTACCTTTATATGGACATCAGTAATAGTTATTTGCCTTAATGTGAATAAGACAATAATATGATTAAGGTGTTACGTGAAGTGCTTTTTGAATGTTGCGTCACTAGGATATCCACGTTTCCTGCAGAGTCTCATGTCATTTCGGGTGTTTCATCATTTTTCGACTTTAACTGCAGTTCAGCACTTTCACTCATGAATATTTCAATGATGCCCCCATGACAAACTGGGTTATTAGACGCGAAAATTTAGTAAGGACTGGTGGAAGATGTTTTAATGGAATTTGATAGCGCACGACAAATAGAAAGAAAAAAACTTCCGCATTTCGTGGTCCGTGTTGCCAGATGTAGCTGACTGATTCCAGCCCAAAAGCTATTCAAAACCCGACAAAATGCAAATTCAAAACAGCCCAATCTGCCAACATTGTTCGTGATCTGTGTGTGTGTGTGCGGTCCTTTACTGACAGCCTTGTGTGTGCATCTTGTCGATCGCAGCGAAAAGTCCTGTTTACTTCAATAATGCCACTAATATCTGCAAACTCCACATCTTAATTCCATTTCTGTTTAGTTCAGTTATGACTTTTAGTCAGATAAAGGTCATCAAAAATCGCTGTTTACATGGTGACTCTAAATCAGAGTATTATCTTAATCGTGTGTCCTAAAAGTTTGAAAACCCCTGATGTAGAGGGTATAGGGGAGCGCGGGGAACAAAGTAACGCGGGGTTAAATGTAACACGGAGTTTTAAGGTATTTGCTCAGGGTTAATCATGGCATGCTTCCGAGGTTTTCACCGCAGTGTCGGCAGACGTCTTCCTGACAATTATTGAAAATTTTCTGCGAAATTTGGATGAGATACACAGGAGAATCCATTTTTGCAGCATAAAAGTATTTTTTATTACAGTCAATATTTTTTTATTTTGAAAAAATCAGTGAAAATATGAGCGTAAAATCTTATATTGTTGTGATCACCGTCTTCTAGGCTAAAAGATGAAACCATTTTGAAAGATGTATAAAACACACAGTGACTGCTAGCCAGATTTGAGTAAAAAATGACACAGCGGGGCTAGTTGTAACAGGGTGTTACAATTAAGCCAGACACTGTTGAACACCAACTAAACTAACAAAATATATTTTGAATTTTGAGTGTAATGTTGAGAACTTTTTAAATAAAATGTTTTTTAATAGAAATTTTTTTTTTTATAGAAAAAAAAAATATTTTATTGCTAATAATGCAAATAAATGCATTGTATAATAATGAATAAATTGATAATAATGCAAATAGATTCAAATGTGTTTATCCAATAAACAAAAAAAAATAAATAAACATACTGTGCTATGTAGAAGAAAAAAGAAATGAGCCAATTACTGAGGAAATATAGCTACTATTTAAAGTAGACTGAATTTAAATTAATTGTGTGAAATCTGCCTTTATAAGCATGTGTTACAACTAACCCTCTGTCTGTTACAACTTGCCCCGCATACGGGGTAAGTTGTAACATTTCACTCCTCGCGCTTTTGGCAATATTGTAAAGAAACGGTAAGTCTGATGGACATGTAAATTGTGCTAATTTGTAGGAGAGGCTTTTATTTTATCTGTATAAAAATATAATTTGTCTAACCCTATTACTTTTGGTCGATAATTGGTCAAAACAAAAAGTGTTACTTTGTACCCTGCGCTCCCCTAAGCTGGCTCTGACTTCCCCATTCAGTGTTATTGATGCTTTATCTCAGAAATCTTTGCATTTTATTGTGGATGGGGAAGTTAACCCTCTATTGGAACACTCACAGCAGGTCTGGAAAAAAGTACATAAGAAATTTAATTTGTTCCATTATAAACAAGGCTATTCATTATTATAGAATAACCCTGCTATTAAGATAGGAAAGAAAACAGTGTGTTGGAAGGATCGGTGTAAAAAAGGCCTGAAAACAATTGATGATTTATATGGACAGAGGACACTGTATTTATTTCAGGAGTTGAAAGACAAGTTCAAATTATTAGATAAAAGGGATTTCTGGAAACATATACAATTGCATAGTAGTATAAGATCTGTGGAATATAAGGCAGGAGCAGAAGAAAGTGTTTTATTAGGGTTTCTAAATATGTCAAAGTCAGTGCAAACTACATCTTTTGTGTATAAGATTGCTGCAAACAGCATGTATAGAAAAAGTGATCATTTAAGAATTGTTTGGGAAAAAGATTTGCAGGTGGAATTTAAAGAGGGTGAATGGGAAGCAGTAGTTTCTGGTATAAGGGGTCCTGTGAGAGATGCTAGAGGTAAACTCATACATTACAAGATAATTAATCGATATTACTGGACTCCAGTAAGACTGCATAGGCTAGAATTAATGAAAAATAACCACTGTTGGAAGTGTGGTCATTCTGTTGGCACCTTTTTACATTTAATGTGGAACTGTCATTTGGTGGCTCCATTCTGAACAAGAGTTATTCAAAACCTTGAGAAATGGCTGGGACAACCTTTACCTTATTCACCAAGAGTTTGTCTTCTTGGTGATACATCCACTCTACGGAAGGGAATATCTAAAGCACAGGCTGGTGACCCGAAATTGGAAGAACTCAGATACTCCCTCTTTTAAGGATTGGATTGAGTTGATGACTTCTACAGCATCATATGAACGTATGTTGTCAAGACTTCAGGACTCCACCCATACTTTCAATCAGAAATGGGGTAGCTTTTTACAGTATTTGGAGAGCATGTAAAGGAAAAATTGAAGGGTTGTCACTGTGTCAGTCTGTTGTATTATTTTATATTTAATATTTAAGTTATAAATGTTGTTTTGTTAATATTTTTATTACAATTCGTTTAATTTTTTTTCCTGAATATTGATTTTTTATTGTGAATTTTATGTTGTGTGGGGAATATAAGTTCAAAATAAAAAAAGCTCAAAGAAAAAAAAAAAAGACGTTCTGTCCTGTTTTTCGTTTGCAGTTTCACTATAACAACTAAGACTGCTCATTAACAAATATTAATTTATGATTAATTTATAAAACTGATTATTTGGGCCCAAAACTCACCATACAAAAAAAAAAAGCATACAGATACTTTAAATGCGTTTATATTTATTTAATGGTCTGTTAAAATTCTTAGTTCTGATTGACTGAGAGGTGTGCAATAAAAGCGTTTAATGCACAAGTAGTTCCAGTCAGTTTTGATCACAGTTTGAAATAAATGCACTGTCCTTAAACATTAGGGGCCCTATCATACACCCGGCGAGGCAAGGCGCAACACAATTGTTGTTTGCTAGTTTCAGCTCGACGCAAGAGTCATTTTGACGTTTTGCGCCATTCTGTTTAAATAGCAAATGCATTTGCGCTCATATGTGCGCCCATAGGCGTTCTGGTCTAAAAAAGGAGGTGTGTTGAGGCACATTGCAGGCGCGTTGCTATTTTGAGAAACTAGAATAGACTGTTTAAGAGGTTAATAGACCAGATAAGAGGAGGTCTAAAGTCCAGCTCAGAGCGCGTTAGTTGTGCGCCTCGCTTAAACATTGTAAAGATATTTGCATATTGCTGTACATTCTTTGTGTATTAAGCAAATTATTACTTTCTAGCCTACATAAATATAAAAACCACTGCCTCCATGTCTTCTTCATTTCGGGGGGCTTTTTCAGTTTATTCATGACAAATTACTTTTGTATAATGTTATTATTAGTAGTAGTATTATTTATTATATGCATATTTATATTTTTTTTATTAAAGACAAGCTTAGATTTGCGCACCTGTCAGGTTTTAGACTATTAGGGGTATAGCATGTGTATTTAGATATAACTCAGTTTTTTGACCACACTTCTTTATTATTGTTCATTTATTCGTTTGCTGGAAATTAGAACTGAATTTAGAAACAGTTTTGAAACAAATCTTTGTGCTTAAAAAACAAAATTAATTATGTATAGGCAAATGGATGTCTGTGTGTACAACACGTTTCCTTATCCACGAGAGTAAAAGTGAAAGTAAAGAATGAGGAGGCTCATTCTCTCATTCTCGCGCTGTAGATGCTCAGTTTTCTCGCTAGTGAAGCGCTCAGTTTTTCCACTTACAAAGTCCGCCATGTAAATAGCAAATGCGCTATGGCATGACGCAACTGACTCTTAAAGGGAATAGGAGATGAGACTCTGATTGGTTTATTTTCAAAACACACCTATAACCCATTAAGAAAATAAGCTCAACCCTGTTAGACCATGCGCTGTGGCGCAAAGTGGAATTTCCCGTCCTTAAAATAGCAAAAGTGGATTCTGACATGCCCTTAATGCTTTTGCGCCCTGCGCTTTGGACTTTGCGCCTAGATCATTAAAATAGGGCCCTAGTAGTGGCCATAGTAACTCAATGTTTCACAAGGGAGCTGATAGAGCAGAGATGCCCTAACTAGGGCACGTGAGACACAAAGTTGTCCCACGGTAACCTATGATTTAGCCCGCCATCCCATCTGAGAAGAGAGGGTGTCAGGGTACTGCCACTCTGGTCTTGTTAGTTCTAGTTTTAGTGGCAGTGTCCAGACACTAGTCCTGTCATGTCTTGTGTGTTGTGCTCGACAAGAGTTTTCTCAGGTCGAGCACTGCTTTTCTGTAATTGTGTGTGTCTCTGTATGAGTACCATTTGTGAGCGCGCTTGGACCATGCGCATTCCCACTTGATGCAGGCGCGTGAGGTCTGGGCATGTTTGCGATTGCGCACTCTCGTCCTGGTGTTCGTGTTCATCTGTCTGCAGCATGGTGTTTCATTCCCAGCGTCTCAGTCCAGTTGGTTTCGGTTTCGGTTGGCGCTGAGATGAAACATGCGCGTTGTATATCTGTGAACACACGGTAAGGTGTCTTGTGTCTGTTTATGTTGGTTTTGTCTAAGCACGTGGCCCAGTGTTTACATTGTGGCCGCATTGCTTTTTTGGTGTGCTTCAGTGTTGTGCTTTAGTGTTGTCATATGAACACGTGGTTAATGAGTTCTCTCATTGGCTGCATGTTCTAGTCTTGTTTTATGTGAGCACATGGCCTGTGTTGTTTGTGTGTCATGTGCTCTTCCGTCTATTGTCTAGTCCCACCCTCCGTGTTAACCCATTATTGGTTTATTAGGTTCACCTGTCTGTTTGTTAATTATTTCTGCTTATATTCTCCTCATTTCTGCTGTCCTGTGCCAGTTTGTCATCGTTTCCTGCCTTGTCCTGTCCTCCAGCCCTGATCCCTGCCAGCCTGCCCAGTCTAGATTGTTTTGATTGTTTAATTGTTTTATTAATGTTTTCCCCCTCTGGGTAGTTTCTTTTGCTGTTTATTTTATTTTTACTATTAATAAATACCCATTTACCCTGCTCTTGAGTCCTCGCTCCTTTTCCCTAAGACCAATTGTGACAGAGGGAGAATGATGGGGGTGGTTTCAAGATTGTCAGTTCAAATTTAATGTAACCCTTTGTTTGTTTTATTGTTAAAGGCTGACTGAAATTAAATGTTTCAATTAAATGTTGTAAATTAATCTGACTGGGCAGCACGGTGGCGCAGTGGGTAGCTCGTTCGCCTCACAGCAAGAAGGTCGCTGCTTCAAGCCCCGGTTGGGTCAGTTGGCATTTCTGTGTGAAGTTAGCATGTTATTCCGTGTTCGCGTGGGTTTCATCTTGGTGCTCCGGTTTCCTCCACAAGTCCAAAAACATGTGGTATAGGTGAATTGGGTAAGCTAAAATTGTCTGTAGTGTACAGTATGTGGGTGAATGAGTGTGATGTATTGCAGCTTGAAGGGCATCTGCTGCATAAAACATACGTACTGTATGCTGGATAAGTTGGCGGTTCATTCCACTGTGGCAACCCCAGATTAATAAAGGAACTAAGCCGAAAAGAAAATGAATGAATAAAATTAATCTGACTTTGTTTTAATCTACATACGGTCACCAACAATGCAGAGACTTTGGTGAGCAAATCAAGTCAAAGACAGATTCTGCTTGACTAGTGTATTCATTATTGAACTCCACTGTGATTGTTTATGTTTTTTGGTTTTATTGTTTATGTTTTTTTGCAATAAGTTATCATTTAAAAAGTCATACTGCATTAGATAATACAATTTAAAGTAATGTTTTCTATTTATTTTGAAATTACATGAAATAAATGAGGAAGTTACCCATGGAAGCTTTAATGTGTTATTTTGTAATGGTATATTTACCTTCGCCCCATGTCTCGCAACGATATTTGATTTTTGTCACTTCACAAAAAAAGTTTGGGCACCCCTTTGATACAGATTAACCAGGTCTCAAATATGCTACAAATTATTTGCAAGAAGGTACCTACACTTTAAATGAACTAGATATGCCCATGTCATTTACACACATACATATTTCTCTCTCGTGTATGTGAGCACTCCCTCTATATCTGCCTGAAGGTGAACTGACTGCATATTCAATTCAGGCAGTAGGATATCTAACATGTCATAACTGATGAAAATTCGGTTAAATATTGTGCTGCAAAAAGCAAAACTAGTTTGAACGGTAATATAACTTAGCAAATTACCACGGGACAAGCAGGAAAATGGCTTGCCATCTACTAAAGAAAGGCATTCTGTTGATTATCCCTTTAATCAATTATTTCCATCTCACCAGGAATCCTATTTATTTAAGTGTGCACATAATCAAGTTATAAATAATAAAGCCGAGGGACAGCATTAAACCTGCTTTTGGCATTATCCAACTGAATCATTTTACTGATATTTGTGCTACTATTTAAAAATAAAAATAAAAAGTATGTCTTAATCCATTTCACATCTATGTTGTTAAATTACACACACATTATCATAATTGTGTATGTAATGCAGGTTTGAAATTATGCAAATGAGAAGCAGCCAGATTATTACTTTCCAAACCCTTTTATTTTTATGCTAATGATTTTACAGAGATATGTTCAGGAATAACAAACCATGCATATTATATTAAAAAATATAGCTGCTGTTTTCTGTTTGTACTCTAGAACAGGAATACCTCATATATTAAGACTATGACATGAAGTTGTTCTATTTTATTTGGTCATTTGCATTGCCAGAGCACACACAGCCAGACATTTTCAGGGTAGCTTGAATACACACAACAAAACATCAGAGAAAGCGAGTGAAGTGAACTGCGCGGTCTTCACATTGGGACTTTGTTATGGGTGAATAAATCCAATTCTACCATCAAACTCTAGAGGAAAGTGCAGAAAATGTTGTAAAGTAGTTGCTTGATTTGGGCCTGTAGTTCCAAATCTGTGAGCCACAAAACTGAGAAGTGAGATGGGGTTTGCGTTTTGACCTGGACCACAACAAAATCTGGATCAAACAAGAAAGCAGAACTCACAGATCTCACAGATGAGGCCAAATCACTGAGCCTTGCATAGAAGCAGCAAGGGATTTGCTAGACTATTTTAAAAAGAGAACAGGCCTCTCAAAAAAGGGTATGTTTACATAACATTGTTTTTAAGCATTTCTAAGAATTTAAGCTGTTCATTTACACAACAACTGAACAGAAAAATGCTAACTATTGAAAACGGGTTTCAAAGTGTTTTCTATGATATTTATAACTTCTTTACCAAACACAGACTTGTCAGTGAACAAATATTATCTAATTCGTCAAATGGGGTTTGTTACAAAGTGTTTTCTGTATAGCTCACCTAATCCACTAAAATGTTTGCAGGGGTTTCTAAGACCAAAGAATGGTTAGTGATGTATGTTTAATCCTTAATCCGTATACATACATTTCAGACATTTAAACAAGGGAGGGAATTTAACTGTTTTACTAAATTCAAGGGGATAAACACCCTAAGTTCCATATCACAGCCATCTTCGTTTTGAAGAATCCCCCCCCTTCCACCCCTGTTCCTCCTACTTTCTTAGATGGGTGGCATGGTGACCCAGTGATTAGCACTGTCGCCTCACAGCAAGAACGTTACTGGTCCTTATTAAGCCAGCCAACGTTTCTGTGCAGAGTTTACATGTTCTCCCCGTGCTCATGTGGGTTTCCCCCGTGTTCCCCGGTTTCCTCCCACCGTCCAATAACACACAACTTAAGTGAATTTACTAAATCCAAATCGGCATCATAGATGTGCTCCTAGTAAGAAGTTATATCTTAAGAGCAATCCCATCTGTTCATTAGCTACTACAGCAGAGAAGTTTTCGAGATCTAACTGAGCTCAGACTCCCCTCTCGCCCTGCAATGGGAGGGAGCCCTGGGCTCGAGGATCTTATGAGCTCAGGGCTCTCTCCCAGCATAGCATGCCAAACATGCTTAATAATAAATCATCAGCTAAGTGCGAACTCTTGAAGGGTTGTTAAAACGTATTGACTTCGGTACCAGTCAGTACTAAAATTTTTAAAACGTCTATTTCCGACTAACATTTGAGCGCACAGCAGATTTACCATTGTGTTCATGTCCTCAACAGATATGAGTCTGTGATTGTCGATCCATCAACGGATTGCTTATATGCCAACTGATAACCAGATCAGCTGATCGACATACCTTTGAAACAGTGTCTATGTATCTGTGTTTGCACTTGGTGAACAGTGGTGAACTGATGATCTTCACAATCGCATGAGCATTAATGAACATGAGCACAATGGTCAATCAGCAGTCTTTATGTGCTCAACAGCACTTTTATAAACCCTATTTACAACTTATTTCACATCTGTAAGAACAGTGTATTCTTTATCAAATGAATGTGATGATTATGAATGGAAATTTAATGTACTACTGTACATCCGCTATTAATGATTATCACATGACCTACCCGCAACAGTTGCATCGCTTCAGTGCCGTTTCTAAATTCTCTCCTGTGGTACAGGACATTGGAGTCCAATAGAGTGCACTAGAGATTCCCACAGGAAGCAGTAAGTCTGGGAACTCATCTACTGTTTTCCAATATTATCAATTCAGACATATACTGCTCTTCTCATATACTATATAGTAGAGAAGTATGCAGTTTAGGACACACAACACATCAATCAGCCATATTGGAGAATGTGAACAATTCTACTAAACTAAACAAAACTCATATTTTGTTGATCATTGCTGCTGAAAAGGATCACGTGTTGTCATGTTTTGGGCTGTACTTATTGATCAGACTAGAAAAAAAAACAATGTGAGTACTATGACTGCCAAACATTACAACAAATCAAGCAGATGGAAAAAAATGACTGAGGAACAAAAGGTATTTGTGGTTGACCAATGTTGAACCAGAATTCCCAAGGCAAGATTCATGTTTGTTCTTATTATTTCCTATCAAGTAGGTGAAATATTTGACCACCTATTCAATTCAGTTTGTGAAAATGATGCACACTTTCCTGCTTATTAGTCCTTCTCTATATGACTATATATATTTTTTTTATCTGGTTCAGACAGAATAATAGGCAGAACAACATCTTCAGTGTTGTACAATAATCATGCAATGTATGCTGTTGTTTACATCTGAGTATCACCAGTATGGCCATGCAAACAAATCAAATCTAGATATAAGTGCAAACTTTCTATAGGGTTTTCTCATGATTCCATTATTACATTTCACTCTGACAGGGCATTTATGTTTGGTTGCTAGGGTTTTCTGTGTGGTTGCTAGGTGGATGTTTGCCGGAACAAGTAAAATGAGCACAGCACTCACTGACAGTCCTATTTTCTCTCTATCAGTGTCTGCTGTTAAAATTCACACACAAACATTCCCAGTCATACCAAAGTGCAGTGATCAGTATGCCGTGGCCTCACGGAATTGAGTGGAAGTTTGAAAAGGCTATGATGGTGTAAAAGTAAATCCATTCCAAGTGATGGACCACAAGCCCTCTGTGCTATGAACCGTGTTTCTGCATGACAGAGCACAATAAGTAATTTGCCCTCCTTCTCTACTGAGTCCAATAAAAGTCTTTATTTCAGAACTTACAGGGCCACATTCACACTATTTGTGCTTTACAAAACACAATTTATTTTAAAGGTGCTTAAAAAGTGAAAAATTTCAGATTTTAGTTTAATGGTGCATTGTAAACGGTTGTGGTTGTAAAAAGTGTACAACAAAATATACTTTAAAAAAAGTATTTTAATAATTGGTGCACAAGGATACTGTAAAGTAATTGTTAAATGAATAACTGTAGTAAAATGACTAGCAGGAAACAAGAAACACAGGAAACAATTAGGAGAAACAAACCATTTCAAGTCCATAAAAATGAAGGTAAACAGGTAAACCTGTAACATACTGTACATTAACCAGGGTTTAGCAGGAACTCACCGTTGTTCATCAATGCTTGGAACAATAATGACAAAAATTAAATTTTTGGGTAAATTATACCTTTAAGCATACAGATGTGATGCATACAATTCAGCTGTATAGTATTTTGGCAGTATTTGGATAGTTAATTCACAAATGTATTACACCTGTGTATTGATGGCTGACACAACAGTTTTGCTGTGGCTTTATAAGAATTTTTTATTTATTTATTTTTTTGGCAGAACTGAGCAAAAAAAAAGAAAGTATAGCGTTTTTTGTTTTTTTTTTCAATATATACCGTATATAATAATAATAATATTAATAACATTAATACACAATAATACATAACATTACAACAACAACAACAACAACAACAAAAATTTGCACACATTTGCCCAGGCTATTCAAAACAAAACCTGCCAGTTTGTGATACAAAACTCATTGCTCACATGATATTGCTTAACTATATTATGACACAAATATGAAACAAGAACTCATAACTCATTTCCACAAATTATATTGTTATTACATTATTACACTATATTGTCGGCAGCTAGCTCTCTGCAACTCTCACATGGTCAATACCTGGATGGGAGACCACATGGGAAAGCTAGGTTGCTGCTGGAAGTTGTGTTAGTGAGACCAGCAGGGGGGCGCTCAACCTGCAGTCTGTGTGGGTCCTAACGCCCAGTATATTGATGGGGACTCTATACTGCTCAGTGAGTGCCGTCTTTTGAATGAGATGTTAAACCGAGGTCATTAAAAATTCCAGAAAGAGTAGGGGTTTAACCCCGGCACCCTAGCCAAATTTGCCCACTGGCCTCTGTCCATCATGGCCTCCTAACCATCCCCATATCATAATTGGCTTCATCACTCTGTTTTCTCTCCACCAATCAGCTGGTGTGTGGTCTGCGGTCTGGCTGCAGTTGCGTCATCCAGGTGGATGCTGCACACTGGTGGATGATGAGGAGATCCCCCCCCCAAAAAAATGTGTAAAGCGCTTTGAGTGTCCAGAAAAAGCGATATATAAATGTGAGTTATTATTATTATTACATATTTTGTACTGACACTTAAGCATTTTCATGCTTAAAATAGAAATTGAGGTGCTAAAATAAATTGCATATGCTTTTGTTGAATCAGATTATTAAACAATATCTCACTTGCTAATACAATTGTGTTGAGTAGCAGGAATTGTGTAGAGAAACTGTTACTATGATCAGTGCTTAATTTGTGAATTGCGAGTTCCCGGAACAGATCGGGGTAATGGATAAGTGGTTTGTGGTTGTTGCAGACGAAAGTGAAGAGGGTTAGGGAGTCGCGGAAGAATATGAAAGTGAACAGCGGACTGCGGAGGAGGGCGGTTGAGGAGGGAGATTGGTAAAATGAGGTGCAGGATCAGATTTCAGAGGTGCCGGATCCGAATCCGGCATGTTCCGGCACAAATTAAGCCCTGCCTATTATACTGTACAGAAACTCAACTAGTCAGAGAATCACAGTGGGCAAAGTACATTAAAAAAGATCTGCTTTGGGCAATACCCATAAGCATTGCAATGGAAAATCTGAAAAAACCCTAAAATAAATTGATGGACAGAGGGCAAAAGCTGAAGGAAAACATTGTTGGATTTATTTATTATTGAAACCTTTAGATCGCTTTTTAGAAATATTTACATTGTATTTACAGTAGTGTTCATAACAGTGCCAAATGCTTGTAGACTTAATTGGTTAATTAACTTAATTATATAAACATAAACATTTTCGCATTTTATAAACATAAACATTTTCTGGCCTACATGCTGAAAAATGGATTGAAATTCTGTGACGATTTACAGGACTATTGCTTGTTAACACTGCAAAAAGGCTTCAATAGTTCATATTTGTTACTTTAACTGAAACTGTGACACTGTTTAGCTGTGCCTTTACTGAATGAGCACTGTGCTACATCCGACAGATCACACTATTATGTCTTTCTCTTTTCTTTTCATTCTTTTATAACCTGTTTTAACACATTTTAATCTGTTTTTATCTGTTTTAATAATTTTTTTAATTCTTTTAAGCTTATTTTCTTGTTTCTGTTATTTTTTTTATGTAAAAAAAAGCACTTTGAATTACCATTGTGTATGAAATGTGCTATATAAATAAACTTGCCTTCCCTTCCCTTCCCTTGCTTTGACTAAACTCACGATGAAAAATACAAAATCATCAATTTTACATGATTCATCAATCTTACATAATTTTTATTTCTTAGTTTATTTCTAACCCCTAGTATGGTTTTGGTTGAAAATTACCTTCCATGCAGTGTGTAACACAGCTGTGAATGAAAACATCCAGCTGAGGTTTCATCTGAAAGTGTACCATGAAAAAAAAATCTTCTGAGTTGTTTATATGAATTGTCATGATTTAAAATCCTTAGCCATTTTGTAGTGACGTCTCTAAGAAACATTGCACATATAAAGTGCCTGGACATGGACAAAACACTAGTAGAATGAGATGCCTAGAGATGCGAGGATGTAGGGAATAAATGGTTAAAGTTAATTTTCACAACAATACCATGGTATAGCCAAGCCAACATTGTGCTGTGTTTGTTTATGTCATTTTTTCTGATGATTAATACAATAACCTACCCTGCAAAGGTGGGATTCGCCAACCAACATGCTTTAAAGGAAGGATCAGCAAAGACTATTAACGTACTGTATGAGACTTTGTCAGACCTTGAAAGGGATTTTGTCAGTACACAGTTCATATGGACCAGTTTCTTCTTCGTGTACTCAAGTGTTATTAAAATATTTGCCTTCTTGTTTTCTGTAGCTTGCAAAATATGTTTTTTTAATAGTGTGTTGTAGTCACTCCACACTGATTGTAGAGTCTCACTGGTCAACTCTTTATTATGGGTCTATTCACATATCACATCTAAAACCACATGAAAAACGCAACGCATACTGCTACTTTTACTGATTTAAATGCGTTTTCAAGCTCCCAATACTGTGGCGTCTGTCATTACTATGGCCACAATCTGCTGTTTGTCGTACAGATGTGGAAAACACTGCTTCCACATTTATGTCAATGTTTTAAGCCACCGAGCAGGACACACCTCCAATGAGCTTGCGTCTGTGGTGCAGTCAATCTTCAAAATAGTTTAACTTCTCCTGTGTCGATTAATACTGAATGTATGTCATTGCTATAACTTGGGGTTAGGGTTAAGAATAGAGTGTATGCTGGTATTTAACTGTATTGCTTTAATGCATTCCTGCATTGGGCTCACACATATCCCAGACACACAATGTCCTAACACATTAATATTAGGTTAGATTTAGTGAAATGTGAAATGCGAAATGACATTGATATTTTGTTGATTTTAGGTTGTGTTGGAAAGTGACCAAAATCCAACGTTAAGCTAACATCTTAAACCAATGTCATATTGACGTCAAATACTGACATTTATTCATCAGGTATGACAACCAAAATCCAATGTCTGATAGACGTCATAGTGGTAACGACTACACAACATCAAGCTGTAACATCATTAGACGTTGATATTAGTTGTTTTTAGGTTGCATTGGAAAGTAAACAAAATGCAACATCTGTGCAATGTTGGACATTGACGTCGGCCTGACATTGGGTTCTGCAGTCAACCTGATTTTCATTTCCAAAAAAATGCATTGTCCCACAGCATTGGGGTACAATGTCAAATTGACATCATGTTGACGTTCTGTGCCTGCATACTCTGCATCATGGCTCAATAGTATCTGACTGCAGACTAGCATATGCAAGCTGAGGCACGCAGGGCCTTAGCCTTTACACGGAGCAATGAGGAGCAAGACATGATTGGCACGATTTGCTGCTATATGTTCAGACCAGCACAACCCTATTTTTTTGTTTTGTTTTGCACCACGTTGTTTAAATAGCAAATCCATTTGCCCCACTTTGTGGACTCATGTGTGTACTGGTCTGAAAAGGAGGTGTGTTAAGACGTATTGTTGGCACATTGCTATTTTGAAGAGCTGAAATAGACCACACCATTGACCATCTAAAAGCAGGTCTAAAGTCCAGCGCAGAGCGCATTAGTTATCTGCCTATGTGGGTTCAAACACTTACACATTGCTCAATACACACAGGATGTACAGCAATACACAAATATCTTTACATAATAAAGGATTAAATTGATACAAAAATTATTATTTTCTACATAACTATAAAACCCACTACCTCCATGCTTTCTTCATGCCTCCATGCTTTATTTCAGTTCGTTCATGACAATATGCATTTGTATAATGTTATTAGCAGTATTATTGATTATACATTTATATTTGTTTCAATAAGAACAAGTTTTGGAGACATACAGTATGTGTCACTATATGGGGCAGAAGAATAGGACGTGGGTTTGAATATATCTCAGTTATTTGACCACACTTCGTCATTATTGCTCATTTATTAATTTGCTGGAAATTAAAACTGAATTCAGAAATAGTTTTGAAACAAATCTTTGTGCTTAACAAACGAAATTAAATATGTAGGCGAATGGATGTCTTCAGCGGAGTGCGTACAACACCGTTTCCTTATCTACTAAAAAAAAAAAAGTAAAGTAAAGAGTAAAAGTAAAGTAAAGAGAAAGTAAAGAGGCCGAATGGAGGAGACTCATTCTTTATCCTGACGCTGCAGATGGTCTGTTAAACAGTTTTCTCACTAGTGAAGCGTTCAGCTTTTCCACTTAACGCATAGCGTATTTTTCGTCCTTAAAATAGCATTTGGACACATCCTTTTTTCTTTTGCGCCATGCGCTTTAGACTTTGCGCCTAGATCGTTAAAATAGAGCCTGCAGTCTCAGACATGCAATCTCAGACACATTGCACTCAATGGAGGGTTAGGGTTAGGGATTGCAGGGTTAGGCCCGCAGCTCAGTTTGTATCTGACACTTTTCCCATGGGTGGCTTCTTTTTGCTTCAACACTGTTTTGATAAGCCGTGATGGGTGTTTGGAATAAAACAAAGCGCTGGACAAATCAAATGAGTGACATTGGGAAAATTAGGTAAAAATAAATGCATATTATAAGACAACAAAAGTGTTTTTTGACCTTGCATACATATCAGCCTGTTGGTGGAGACCCTAAAAACAAAATATGACCTTTTATAATGCATAATAGGGCTCTTTATTGCATAATAACACATCAAAATCATAGTTGTAAATGTTTTATTATATTAGAGTTATTAACTAATACAATTCTGTCTTAAAATAACATCAATCTGGCATTTTCTCACTGTTGATTTTAATCCATTAACTAACTTTTACTAATGAGACTTTATTGTAGAGTGTTACCTTGTACTTTTTCATCCTTTTGGAATTCCATTTGGTGGAAACATTTGTTTACTCTGTACAATTACTTACATTTACATTCAATAAAGCAATACTCAATTTTTGAATTGTCATTATACATGTTAAAGTAACCTCTTTTGCAGCTTAGGTCAATATTGTGATAATAGCATATTCTGTCATAAAAAAAAAATTAACCAGCAATGAATTGCAACTAGAAAATTTAATATCATCATAAGCCTGGTTGAGGTTTACTAAGGCTTTGTTTATTTGGTCTGAATCCCATAGAGTGAAAAAAACTCTGTCCAGGAAGCTAATAAACAAGGACAGTGGATGTAAACTCTGCTTTGGCATATCCTACTTGCCAGGTACATTTCTGTTTCAACAACCAACTTGTTCAATGGAAAGTAGTACGATTTTAATTGACCATGCTGGACTGCCAACAATCATTTGCTTCTCTTTTAGCTGTGCCTGAAAGGAAACACTTTCAACCAGAAAACAGACACCAACAGAACGCAGGGCTACCTCACTATGACAGGCTAATGCAGTTTGATGTGAGGTAACTTTTATCTGTGGTTGCTTCTGAATCTCACACATCAGAACTGGGCTGTCTTCTGCCATCGTCCTCTGGGAATGAAACGGTGAGACATGCCGCACCAATCCCTATCTGTTTCTGTCCCACGAGTCTCTCTCACACTGACAGCACCGAGACGAGACAAGAGAGATGCTCTGTAGGCCCAGAAGTGGTATTTAAAATGTCCCTCATGGACACTTCTCAGTTGTGTGGCCACCAGTGCTGACAGGAGATCAAACTGGACGGATTTCTAGCCACCGGTTATCGGTTACTCTAGAAATGTGATAGAAAGTGCATCTACATCTAAAGAAAACATAATGCTGATGATACACACAGCAACTTTTTGAGCAATTTTGCAGAGCGATGTTGCTTGGCTACTTTCCTGTTTTGTATGGGCAATAATATTGTATCTGTAACCCATTGACTTAATAAGTTGCCCTGTGTCTCACTTGGTTGCCCATTTATGACATATTTTCCCAAAATTTTGACCTGACAGTACGGTACGGTACGGGTTGGTATGGGCCACCTTTATCAGGCTTGCGTTTCCACTGCCAAAAGGGTACCAATGGTGGATGTGGTGTACGACAATTTCAGTCTACGTCATTCTTGCTCGAGGAAATGTCAAAGTAAAGCTGTATGGGTCGTTCACATATCATATGAGAAGCACTTCTAACAAAACAGATGCTTTACACATATAAATACTTGTGTATAAATGTTCATTACTAACCTTTTTATGAACATGAGTTGATTATAACTGCAGATCAATGGTCAGTGCGAAATAGCCTACTGTAACATCTGTGATTATATAAAATAAATAAATAAATGCAACATATATGAACACATACAGACCCTTACAGTCTCCGATATGTTACCAATTACAGAAAAACTACACACAGCATACATTTAGTCCTTATTTGGGTTCAAAAACAACACGCAACATAGCCCACAGTCAGAGCAAACCTCTCATCTGTATCTTTAATCTTCACTAGCACATGTAACCACTTGTTAGAAAGTAATTCCATCACTTCGAGTTCACAATAATACAAAAGGTGATAATAATAGTTAAACATGACATGTTTTAGGTTGCTGAAAGAATCATTTGCTTCTTTGTTTTTCCGGCGCATGCAAGCTATATGGAGAAATTGAAAGCGCTTGCACTTTTAGACAGCCTTGTAAACAACTACGATGAACAAGGTAGATTCTGGTCTTCTTCTTGGCTTTGTGGCTGTTCTTCAAGACGACAACAAGGTTTGTTTGAGCTCGGGTCAACCATGGCTCGTTCTTATATGTATATATTATTACGGTGTAATGTATTGGCTGTGTATTTAAAATAGGTGCTTTCATTGTTTTCATTCTCCTGCTTGTGTACACGCTGAAAAAGATGCTGTCATGTGCCTTACAACAGTGACTTACATAAATGTATAACACTTACAGGAACCCTGTCTTTAAAGAGCCAAATAAACAGACAATATACATATAAAGAAATATGTATTATTGTAACTAATATTACAAAAAAAGCCTAAATGAACAGAACACCTCAGAGATTATTTTGGTTCACGTTCTCGCTAAAGTTTACCCATCATTAATGTTCTTTGTCCCTTGAAAATCTCTTTTGAGGGGTTCATTTTTACATACACAAACAACAGCAGCCTAAACAACAAAACAAAGTTGCCTAATTTTACCTGCAGTGCTTCTGTGAGAGGAACAATACATTAATTTATATAAAATCAACCAAATTTGTTTAATTTAACAACAAAAATAAAACAAAAATAAAAGATAACCTCGTCGTGTAGACTATACTTTTTGCGATGTGCTCCAGAAGTTTAAGATGATGGAATTAAGCACAGCATAAGCTTTTTAAAATTGTTTTTACATACGCCTATAGAATGTCACTTTACGTTCTGGTAAAATTCACATAATCGTGAATTCAAAAATGAAACCATTCAAAAGGCTTCCGTTTTGTCAAGTTTACCCTGCTTTCAGCTTAATTGTGCATTGTCCAACATGTTAAAGTAGTGGAGTAAAAGAAGCGATACAGCACTAAAAATGTACTCAAGGGAAAGTAAAAGTCCACATTTTTAAAATTACAATTCCTGAGAAAAAAACTACTTAATTGCAGTTTTTTGAGTATTTGTAATTAGTTACCACACACAAAAAAAAAATATCGTAACAGGCCTAGATACTTGTGATTAAAATAAATAGAGAGAAAGTATGTGTGTGCGTGTGTATATGTGTGTTTGAAAGTGAGAATCATGAAGAACAGTAAAGGAATCATGTCTTTGGATCATCTGCCCATCACAAGACTTCCAGCTTTCAACACGAGCACCATCTCTCTAATTACAGCACTACATATGTCTGTTACCATGGCAACTACAACAAAGAGGGTAAGACTTTTGATGGAGGACACAAATAAATACAAGCCGCACAAGAGCCTAACTCATTAATAGCAATGCAGAGGCATCAAAGACACTGATATCAGTTTAAAGTGTTACTTTGCATATAATAAATGATTAAATGCATATCATTTAAATGAAGTGATAATTCTTCAGCGGTATATAAATCTTAATGAAGAGGGCTGGTTTTAGACAAGAATCCAGGACAATATATTATATTATATTATATTATATTATATTATATTATATTATATTATATTATATTATATTATATTATATTATATTATATTATATTATATTATATTATATCATTCGTTTTCCTTCGGCTTTATCTCTATTTTAGTTATGATGACCATCCGACAAGCTAATGCAGCTTAAAATGTCACTAAAATGCAGTATTTAAATCTCATAATTAAATAGAAAATTAGGTGTATAACTGCAAAAAAGGTCCACTTTTTGAGAAAAGAGAACCACCCCTTTCACCAGGCTGCCTATGGGCCTGCTGTTTGTAGCATTACAAGAAAGTGGGGTAGGTTATTTATGTATAGATTTTGGATCTTTTGTTTATATTGTCCCAGTCAGACAAAAACACTATGTATAAAACTGCTATATCTTTCACTTAAGTAATTAAACACTGTTTTCAAAGGTGATTTTGTAGATTTATATGATCAATCATTTAGATATTAATACTATCACTATTATTATTATTATTATTATTATTAACTTTATCAAAATATAGCTCAAATAGAATTAAAAGGTTTTGACCAGTTAATATCTAATATACTGTCAGGCACACAAAAAACATTACAAAAAAGCTACAAATGTTTTAAGTTATTTTAACTTATTTTAATAAGCTAATCAGGTTTCAACCACATTTTTTTTAAGATATGCAAAGTTTCACTTAATAAAATATTATTTATATTATACATTTATTTTACATATTTTTTTATATTATATATTTATTTTTTATATTTGATACAAGATTTTTTTACAGTGCAGCAAATGCATTGCATTATATATTCATAATTCATTATAGATATATGCATGTTATAAAACAAGACGTGCGTCACACAAACTATTTCAGACAGTACTGGCTCACACAGTGATAAATGCTAAATCAAAAGCCCCCAGTTTTTCACTCTCCTGCTAGGGTTAAAAAAAATGTAAAAAAGGTTGACATACAGTAATATGCAAATACAGTTGAAGTTATTACCCCCCCTGGATTATTAGCACCCCTGTTTATTTTTTCCCCCAATTTATGTTTAACGGAGAGAAGATTTTTCCATCACATTTCTAAACATAACAGTTTTAATAACTGATTTATTTTATCTTTGCCCTGATGACAGTAAATAATATTTAACTACTGTAGATATTTTTCAAGACACTTCTATACAGCTTAAAGTGACATTTAAAGGCTTAACTAGGTTAATTAGGTTAACTAGGCAGGTTAGGGTAATTAGGCAAGTTATTGTATAACGATGGTTTGTTCTGTAGACTATCGAAAAAAAATAGCTTAAAGGGCTAATAAGTTTGAAAAAAATTAAAAACTGCTTTCATTCTAGCCAAAGTTAAACAAATGAGACTTTCTCCAAAAGAAAAAAATATTATCAGACATACTGTGAAGATTATCTTGCTCTGTTAAACATAATTTGGGAAATATTGAAAAAGAAAAAAAAATTCAAAGGGGGGCTAATAATTCTGACTTTAACTGTATATGTAGATGTCTAGCATACTCTCAATTTCAAAACTGAGCTAACATAATACATAATCATAGATATATACACTAGTAGGGCTGGGCGATATGGCAAATATGGCGATATGGTTTTTCATAAAGTTTGACCGATTCACGATTTCGATTCTGATTTTTTTTTTTACTGTGCAACTATAGTCAACTTAAAACATTACAACAACATGACTGAAGTAACAATCTCTTTATAAGTAACTTGAAAAACCATCTGGTTAAGGAACATGTATTTTTAATGGCCATACATACATAAATTGGTCAACAAGGTGTAGCCTATTACATTCCTATAGACAAATTCCTGCTTGACGTTTTAGAAAATATTTGTGCGTAGCTACACCAGCCAGTATATATTAAAGATCACAGTGAACAACAAAAAACCCACAGAAACCTGTTACATATCTATCTATATTTAAATGTCTATCTTATATTTAACTGAATCGTATAACAGCCTATAGCTGAAATGTTGAAAATTGCTCAATTTATTTTTATAAAACATTTGTCAAAACGTATTGATATTTTTTTGGAGTAAAAACAATACAGACATTTAAGAATCCATATTTATTTTATTTATTCATTCATTTTACTTGTTTATTGGTGCATATATGGGTTATGATTTAATTCATAGCTACAGTGCCTTGGACAGCTACTGTGCCACTCCGTAAAGCTTTCAAGCAAAACTCCAAATTAAAGAAAGATTTGACTTTCTGCGGTGACAGCCGACATTTACAACACGCCGTAACCGTCCTTCAGGTGGTGCGCAGGTATAAAATACAAAACCAGACGTCTGGGCTTTGAATTAGGTGCAATTATTTCCTCGTTGTTCAAAAAGTCTGCAAGTGCGTGTTCCATGGATATATGTTGTTGTTGATTCGATGCGAGGCAGAAAAAAAAGCTTTCAGCAGTGCATGTAGTCACTGGTAAAGTTCTCACCCAGATCAGAGCAATCTGTGCTACCGAATACAGCGTAGCACGCAATAAACTCACGCTCAGTCAGGCGAAGTAAGGGTCTCATTGCCTATATGTCAATCAAATTAATTAAGCTCTAGCCACGAATAAAACTTTTAGCCTATTTTATTATTTTGTGTAATGTATATAGTGTAATCAGGGCCGGAGCAAGCTGAACTGGCGCTCTAGGCGAACAGCAATCACGCAGACCTCAACCCGAAAGTGAAATAGAAACTTACCGGTTTGCGGATGAAAGACGACCGGGAGGGGGTGGGTGTCGCGGATAAAAGTGGACCGGGGGGTTCTCACTCACTATTCTGCCTAGGTCGCCTCTATGGACGCGCCAGCCCTGAGTGTTAAGTTGGATTTATACTTTTGCCTGGCGCCGCATCGCGCGCCTCCGCTGACTGCGCGCGCACCTCGCGACAATGGGGTAGCGCGCTTGCGCTGAGCCAGCTGTTGTAGCTCATCAACAGAGTCGCGACGTCAACACACAGAATCTATCAGCACATTTCAGCACGGTTGTCTAACAGTTTAGAACGGTTTGGCACGATAGTGGAAAAGCTGCTTTAATATTTTTATTAAAAAAAATCGCGATACCTCGATTTTATAAAAAATGTAATCGTCTTAAAATGTAAATTCGATTAATCGAAAAAATCGAAAAATCGCCCAGTCCTATACACTAGATATCGCATACGGACCCTGAGCATGCGCCAATAGCGCCGCCACATTTGTACAGTGCTCCCACAACAAATTACATTCAACCACATTAGTCAAGACTAAAGCCAATCTGAAGATGCTAAACTTTAGCACTGCATATGGATGCAGTAACGAGCAAACAAAGAAAACAAAGTATAAAGGCATTACATTTTATAGGTAAGATTGAATTTTTTACGTTTTTGTACTGTATGTTACGAACTTTTGTTCTAAACAGGTGGCGTTGTTAATGATACAGTCCCTTACTGCACTGACCATAAGACAAAGTAGCAGCAACTCACACTAAATACTAAGCTTTATGCTAGTTTTGTTGAATAAAATCAGCAAACAATGTAAATGAAATATGACAACTAGATGCTGCAGTGCCAGAAACTTGTATACTTGTTATTGTCGGCTAAGTGAAGAAACGGCTAGTTTTTGAATTAACTTATAAGCGTGCCTGATAACATAATGCCTGTGACTCAATGTGAATACTGTCCACCCTAAGTTATTGAACAATACAAATGTTTTATACTATTTAGATCAGAAAGATGGATATGCACATTGAGATGCAGGGATATCGATGGCTCACATGAATCAGTCAATAATTTAAAAAAATCGTAATTAAAAAAATATTTGTATACTGACCACCAGGAAAACTCTCGATCGTAGATACTCTATATGTATAAATGTTTACATATCTTGGGCTTTGGATGGCCAGTCCTTCACTACACCTTGGTCCCACATTCATTTCAAAGGAGCACTACCCTGTACTAAAATGACGGCTCTATCGACACATTCCTTCCAATAGACAACAACAGCATAGGCGACATCTGATGTAAACATCTACAGTACATAATCACCACTGACTGACCAATGGTAGTTTGACCAGCCAGAGCAAATTGTTCCAGAAAGCATATCAAGGTTTTAAAGTGGTGCCACAATCCATCCTTGATTTATAGAGTTTTAAAAGCGAGTGTCATGAAGATTTAAAAGCCTTTATAACTTTTGTTGGTGTGAAACTTAATACATACACCATCTCACATCAAGATCTATTAGCCTCACCGCTCTGGCAGTTGTTGCAGGGAATTAGATGTGAATAGAGCAAAAACCTGAGCATCTCGCTTCGTCTGCGAGGTGGGCGAGAAAAGGTTGACTCACATCTACCCGAGGGAGCGCGCAAATCTACTGGGTGTGTCAGATCAGAAAAAAGAGACAAGAAAACCCAAGACAGCGCTTGTCAGTGTGAGCTTCGGAAACTTAAATGAACACGGATGAGATGAAAGAGCCAAGACACGGGTCAAAAAAAGCAGAAATGCTTTCAAAAGCAGACGGAGGCAAAAAACAATCCAGCAAAGATCCTGTAGAATTGGTAATATATTCATATCATTCACAGGAGGGCGGAAAGTTGGAAGGCAGACTGTTGCGTAATACTCAAAGGCAAGCCAGGAAAGCCAGGTCGGTGGAAGCAATAAGAAAATAGCGAACAATTACTCTGAAGGGAAATACCTTAAATGAGATTGACCACTGACTCATATTCAAAGACGCACCTGTTCCCGAGAGCAGGGGTCACTAGGGTTCGCTGAAATTCACAGAAGCAATTTGCACTGGATTGCTTTACATATATATTAGTACGCGAAGCTCTTGAGGTGAAATTAATTCACAAAACAATTTTAAACGCATTTAATATTAAACTCTTTCGTGCCCACGCACACGCAGCACTCTAATTGCGCCACTAGAGATAAGTACATTAAACACAACATAATTGTTCACAGACTTAAGTCCACTACTCTAGCAGATTCGAAATGTAAGTAACACTTTGCCACATTACTGATAGAGTACAGCGTGTTCAGTAAATAACCTCCCGGAGTTGACTTTTCCTGACAGTGCAGTATTTCTGACTCACCTCACACCTATAAGGGATGTTACGTAACATCTCTAGATGTGGGAATCTGAAATTCAAATCAGTTTCTATTCAGGCGGTTTCATTGAGAGGCAGGAGGTCAGCGTGTGCCAACTGCCTGAGAGCGATTTGGCAGCTCCTGCTGTCATCTCATCAGCGAGCCCATGACCATATGTGACGCCTCCGACACTCCGCTATGTGTTAGTACATCACAGCCATGACATTGGAGCATATTTCCCGCCTTGTTCTGCTGTAATATCCAGCAAACAAGAACAAATGGACACAATCAAAAGGCATAAAGTAATGAAGCTAAAAATTCTTTTACTTGGATTTTTCTTTTAAAGGGCACATATTTTACCCCCTTTTCAAGATTTAAGATAAATATTTTGTGTCTCCAGAATGTGTCTGTAAAGTTTTAGCTCAAAACACTCATCAGATTATTTATTATACCTTTCAGAATATTGGATTTTCTGCTCTGAACACAATGTAGCTGTATATGTTGCCTGTGCCTTTAATGCTAGTTCTCACCGCCCACCATTCCCACGTGCCTGTCAGAGTGTACCTCAATCTCCGCCTCGGCTGCATTAAATAAACAGCACAGTGACAAACATGGAAGGAAGCAGATCTCACGTATCGTTTGTGGGAAATACTACAGTAAGAACTTTCCCAATGATTATTATGTGATGTACTTGTTGTAGTTAATAAGTAGATGAGAACAACGGGTCACACACAATATCATTACAAAGTTCACACACACATATACACAGTGGACACACACTTTCACTTTGCACGCGTGTTTTTGCATAGCAAATGTGACAGGATACGCATTAATATCCACTGCTGTTTGAATATCCATTATGTTAATGTACAAAATAAACCTGATTTAACATCCACAAACTGGGATTGAAGCGTCTTCTTTTATAATTGTACTGACATGCAGCTGTGCTGATAAAGTAAGTGAAATTTCTGCCATGAAACTCTATGCGCATGAAAGCTGATAGGTTCACCTAATCTGCTCCTGTGTCATTAACTACATGGTTCAGGAAATTGGTTGCTGTCACCTCGGCAGCTAATGAGCTTGTTCCTCATCAGTTTAAATGCTCCACAACATTTTACGCTGTTAATCTGCGGCGAGTTTTCAGAGACCCTCCTCCACCCCAGCACCACCTGGGTTTAGATCTGCTACAGGGGTTACATATGTATTATGTTGGCAGCAGCAGCGTGTTATATTCTTAGACGGCATGTCTGTGTGTATACTGGCAGTAGCAGGTCTCAATACTGGCTCTGTCATAATAATCAAAGCAGCAGCAGCAGTAGCAGCAGCAGCCGAGACCAAATACATCAACATTTCCCTATGCATTACCATACTAAATACAGAGAGTTCATGACAGAAAGACGGTAAAATCGCTGTAATTCATTACAAACATGCACTGTTTTAAAAACGTTTTAAACTTGTAAAACTCATTCTTGATCACATTTGACGATGATTGATGATCACAGTGAGCTGAAAAGATCGTTTGATCCCAGTTGCTTTGTGCACATCTTGCTTATACGATTATACTCGTTAATACGGAGACATGTTAATACGCAGATGTCAATTAATTCGGTGGGCGGGGAGACCCCAAATGGGAGGGATCCTATTTTAACGTCAGGAAATTTAAAAAAAGAGACTTATTGTGTTTCTATCACTTCAATATGACTGTAGTTTTTGCATTTCAGTGGTCATAAGCCTCGTACATCTTTGAAAGTGTTTTATATTTTGATTTAAATAAAATGTTTGTAACGATGCACCAATTACTTTTTCCACAGCCAATCCAACTTTTTTTACTGGCAAATTGGCAGATTTGACACAGATATCTGTTTTTTTATTGTTTTTATTACTAGAACTCATAAAAAATTTGTGCAAAATGTTTATTAGCTTTATCTCAAGCTCATTCTGTAGCGATTTCAAATTAGAGGCAACAACTGTACTTAATCATGAGCCACAAAAAAAAGGCAACATACGTTATATTATACATTATAACATACATTTTAAATATATTGTATATTATCAAAATACGAAGTAATATAAAACCATACTGGTACAGACCTAAAACGGTATAACCTAATGCTAGTTAAAAAATGCTAATTCCTTCTCTTCCAGTAGGGGGTGCCTATAGAACAGCGTTTCATTGGTTTCAGCTGTAATCTAAGCTGGAAACTCAGTGGTTCCAACCCAATCTCACTGCGTTCTGAATGATTTTGAGATATTGAGCTTCAAAGTTTTTGCATTCCATTGCAAACAGTATGTGTGTAACATTTGTTTTTTTTTTTTTTTTTATAAAAAGGCTTAAAATGTAAACAACTTATAAAAAAACATCCCATAATGTAAATAAGTTGTCATTTAATAAGAATACGTCAATAACTCAATTTTGACAAAAATGTCAGATAGAACCTTATAATTCTAAGGTGACAAATTGACAGAGTAATTGGCGGCTCATTCCACTGTGGCCACCCTCTGATAAATCAGGGACTAACCCTAAGAAAAGTGAGTGAACAGTACATGTGTTGTACCATGCACCTGACTAACCTAATATGGTCCACACCATACCTGTCAACCCTCCCGTTTTTCCTGGGATTCTCCCGTATTTTACAGTTCTATCCCGCTGTCATCCCGTAAAGGTATTTTCCCGTATTTCTCCCGTATTTTTTAATCTTTCTGAGAAGAGCCGATCCTCCCTACGTATATGCAACCCATACCACCGAACCACCAGGGGCCGCCCTTTCTCTTAAATGTGAATCGGTCCTGTGCTTTCATTTTATTTAGGCATGGAAACACTTTGAAATAATCATAAAAATAGCGCGATTCATTTCCTTTTCATTACAGGCGCCATTGCCCCTATGCAATCCTCAAAACAGTCAGTTCATATAAAGATGCATGAATGTCAGCTGATGCTCTCCATAGTGATAATAGACGCTGTTTCCCAAGCGGATTCTGTACGTACGCGATTTGATGCTGAACTCAAGTGGACACTGGGTTTTGGGTGCTTGTTTACACAGACATATACATCATCATAATAATAATAATGATATTAATAATAATGGCAGTTCATTCCGCTGTGGCGACCCCAGAGTATCCCTTATTTTCACATCCCAATGTTGACAGGTATGGTCCACACATCAAATTAAATATTATGTTCATAAGCACAATTATACTGAATAAAGCCCATGTACATTTACATTAAGTATCAATGTTTACTCAAGCTTTAACGTTGCTTGAAATATAAACCTCTAGTGATTGCCTAAATGAGCTGTAATGAAAATGTTCAAAAACATATGATCCATACAGTATTTAATGTGTATTAAAGAATCGCTGAACGAATTAAGGCTAAGCTTAAAGTTTATATCATTGGTAACACTTTACAATAACAGTACATGAATAATAATTGGGTTAATATGTAAACTAAACATTACTTTATTATGAACCAATGATAAGTTAGGCGTGCGCTTATCATGAGCTAACTTGTGTCACTAAAACATGTGTCACGAGTTCATGTGTGAATAACGGCCACATTAATTACTAATTAGTTCATGTTGTTAATGTATTAATTAACATTTAAGTATAAGCTAAATGTAACCAACATGAACTCATGAGCTTTTAATGTATAATTATGTCATGACTTTACTCGGAGGGGCACATCACCATTAACTCATTCTTAACTCATTCATGAACTCCTTATGCACATCCATCTAGTGTGTTTACACTGTATAACAATAGAAAAGTGTTCTGTCAACCTTAACATCAACAGTTTAAACAGAATTTCATAGTTAAGAATGGGTTAATGATGATGTCCACTCCGAGTAAAGTCATGATATAATTATACCTTAACATATCATTAGTTTATGATGGCTAAATTAAGCATAAACTAATACATTAATTAACAAACAATCATGTACTAACAAGTAATTAAGGTAGCAGTAATTCACACATGAACTCATGTTGTAGTAATGTTAGTTCATGATTAGCGCATGCATTAACTCATCATTAGTTCATAATAAATTAATGTTTAGTTACATATTAACACATCATTATTCATGTACCATTATTGTAAAATTGTACCATATCATTTAAAATAAATAGATATGGGAGCGTATTTTTATCTGCCATTTCTTGTAATTGTTTGTAAAATATTAGCAATTTCTTAGTATAAATAGATTCAATGTACATTCTGCACCAAACTGTTGTCAGTGTGGCCTGAGCAACAATTGTCCTCTCTCCATACGCCAAGTGAACCGAGTCTCAGGTCTCCCAACAAACACAGACAAGACACATAAGCTCAGTAAATAAATGCTGCTTCTGCACTATTGACACAAAGGTCAGATTACCAATGCGGTAACCTCACGGGTCCTTCTTCACTCATGTGTAGTCTTTTGCTGACCTGACAAACTGCTGCAGCACAGCGACCAAAGTCATCGTCTCCTCTCGTTCTCCTCAAGAAAGCATTTTAGCCACTGACTAACCTTCCTATCAAAGGAAATTGTGATTTTGCGCTGTCCTGCCTGAAGCTGAAATTGTGCCAAGCTCGTCCTAATGCAGGCAAGAGGAAGCGTAAGTGGGAGGAAATTGCGTGTCACCTCCAACAAATTTCCCCTGGATGGGAAGTACAGAATGCATAAGGAAGGATCACTGCAGGGGTTCATCCTGCTGCAGTCATCGTCTACATGCACTGCAGTGTTTAAATGCAGGACACCTGGCGAATGGCTGTATAGCACAGCTTGTGTGTGCCCTGTTTCAAATTGGTCATAAAAACAATGGCAAAGAGCCATCTGGGTGAGAACAGACATGAGATACTGAGCATGATGTAGATGCAGATGAGTTTTGAGATGCTGGGAAAAAGACCATATTATATACATTGCACACATTTGGAGGCTGTGAATCTGAACACATTTAATGTGGTAATGAGTTACAGATAACACATAAGTTTGTGTCAATAAACTAATCCTCTTGTTACTTGGATGTCACGCGAATCGACTTCCAGGTCCAAGCGCTCTATCAAACTGTATGGGGAGACTCAATAAAGGTAATAATAAACGGTTACAAAGTGATGTAATACTTTTGAAAATAATGATCGCAATATATATATATATATATATCAGAATTATTAGCCCCTCTGAATTATTAGCCCCCCTGTTTATTTTTTTCCCCCAGTTTCTGTTTAACGGAGAGATTTTTTTTGAACACATTTCTAAACATTTACTAACTCATCTCTAATAATTGATTTATTTTATCTTTGCCATGATGACAGTAAATAATATTTGACTAGATATTTTTCAAGACAATTCTATACAGCTTAAAGTGACATTTAAAGGCTTAACTAGGTTAACTAGGCAGGTAATTAGGCAAGTTATTGTATAAGGATGGTTTGCTCTGTAGACTATTAAAAAAAACAACACAGGCACATTCTGTAAATGTAGTCCCGTGTACGTTTCTGGAGACCGCAAATTATGTAGCCTGAGGTACGTATGGCTGCGTTTAATTTTTTAAGCGAATGCTACGGGGCGGTATGACGCCGTTCCTTTTGGCGCTTACAGGCTGACCGCTTACCTCTGTGTGGAGGCCTTTCCCACCGCAACCAGTTTGTACAGTTAGCTCGTCGAATACGTCGGCGGACTTGAGACGCAGAGAGGAGTTGACCACGACGACGGTGACTGGGTTCGAGTCCGGGGGAAGAGCGGTTCCAGAAATCAGGTAAGACAAAAACAGAATCCAAAAAATAAAATGAACGAGTGAACAACAGGGTGAGAATGTGGTAAAATCCGAAAACGTGGTAAAAATCAGATGAGGGCTTTTCTTTTTCTGGACGGCTTTTGTAAACCATTGGTTGGATTTAGGGAAGTGAGTGGGTGGATGGGTCAATCGATAAAATTGGTTGGGTTTAGGGAAGGAGGAGGGTGGGTCAGTCGATTGGCCGGTCGCCTAGTCAATCTTTCAGTCATTCAGTCAGACAGACAGACAGACAGACAGACAGACAGACAGACAGACAGACAGACAGACGGTCGGTCGACAGAGGCCTCTGGTGGGTTTACGCAAGAACAGCGCGGGCACAAACGGCACTCGCGGGAGACATTTGAGATACGAAAAAGCGCACACAACGGCCTCTCGCGGATTCGCGAAAACAAAAACTGCAAAAATACGTACCTCCCGGGACGTATTTCGCGGTCTCCAGAAACGTCCACGGGACTACGTTTTAGAATGAGCCTGGGTTGAAAAAAAATATAGCTTAAAGAGGCTAATAATTTTGACCTTAAAATGGTTTAAAAAAATTAAAAACTGCTTTTGTTCTAGCCGAAATTAAACAAATAAGACTTTCTCCCGAAGAAAAAATATTATCAGACATACTGTGAAAATTTCCTTGCTTTGTTGAACATTATTTGGGAAATATTTAAAAAAGAAAAAAAAATTCAAAGGGGGCTAATAATTCTGACTTCAACTGTATATATACATTTACCTAATATCCGATGGCCTGGAATTTTTTTTTTATAAATAATTAACATATTGGTGTCTCTGATGCAGCAAGTCCAGAGACTGTTGTGTACACCATGATTTTATATGAAATTCAATGTGTTAATGTGTGATACAGTATGACTATAAAGTGGTCATAAACAAATTTTCTCAATTCAAATGAGTAGTGGCTTGGACCCAGAAACAAAATTCCATATGTCACGTCTTTACAAGCTGATAAATTAAAACAAAAGTTTTTGGCTTTGCTAGTTACATGGAGGGATGGGAAAGGGAAATTACAAAATGGGAGGGTGGCGGGAGTTGGGTCTGAAATACAGGAGACTCCCGGGAAAAATCCCCAAGGCAATTTGTTCCGGCCCTCCAAATAGTGTGACCAAGACATCAAAGATAAATTTAGTTGATAATTTAGTTTCATTTAGTCAAAAAACGGTCGCTATACTGTAGTTATGAAGTGACGTGTGTCTCTTCAATACAGCACGAGCTGCAGTTGAAGACAGAGAGTGAGTCACCTGACATTAAGCGAATGGCGCGAGCAGCTGAACACATTTGGATATGTTTGTAGAAAAGGTCTTTTGTATAATGCACTGATATTGTACAAATGTTATATATTGTGTACATAGGGATGCAATGATTAGCCGATTTCACTATTAACTGTGCTTAAATTCATTACGGTTAATTAATCGTAAAGGCTTCTCAACGCCACGCGTTTTTGTTTCTAGTCGTACTTATCTGTGTGCTAGTTTAAAGTTCCCAGCTTTTACCGAGGCTAATACGCATGCACATTGGATTAACTATAACAGCAGACCGTTCACATATTGCATCTTTTGTGATTTTCTAAAGTAGTAGAGATTTGAATTTAATAAATGCATAATAATGGTGATAACCGTGAAACCATGATTATTCTTCAGACTATATAATCGTACAACCAAAATCTATAATCGTTACAACCCTAATTGTTACGCAGTTTAAAACATAACAAATGTGTTTGAAGGTAGAAGAAGCCTACTTGAGCAATACACTGATTTTGTGGTGCTTTAAAATACAACATTTGAATATGTTTGTAAAAAAGCCACATTGTACAATGCAGTGATGTTATGTAGTTTCAAAATACAACATATTAACGTTTTAATGTAGAAAAGCCAACGTGGGTGTCTTAAGGAGCAAAAATACAGCATATGTGCTCTTATATTGCTGTTGTGCCATCACTCATATTGCAAGTCATATCGCTCTGGCCGCTTATTTGGGATGCTTTTTATGAACTGGCCCCCATGACAAACTAATTGAATAGTCCTGCTATACACTGTAAAAAGAGATTACTAAAAAAAGTGAGTAAACCCATAGCCTTAAAAATGACAAGTTGATTTTACTCATGTAAGGATTTCTGCTTTAACTTAGAGTTGTTAAGTTTACTTTACTTAATTATTGTAATTATGCATGTGGTTCATTTACTTCATAATTTGGAGGCAATGAGTTTACTCACTTTTTACACTAATCTCTTTTTACAGTGTACATTCTAAAAAATTATGAGTTATTCATTTTCCTTTGGCTTAGTCCCTTTATTCATCAGGGGTCGCCACAGTGGAATGAACTGCCAACTTATCCAGCATATGTTTTACACAGCGGATGCCATTCCAGCTGCAACCCAGTACTGGGAAACACCCATGATGAGTTATTTCAACCCAAATTTCAGAAATATTGAAAAACCTGACTGGGTTGAGAGCTCAGTTTTTTCATATTTTAACCAAATTGTTAATTCAGTGACATGTGAAGCATCTTGATACACTCTAAAAAAAAAAGCTATTTCAATGCAAATTTCTAAAGTATTGACAAACCCAGCTGCTTGGTTGGTTGTTTTTCCATATTTTAACCAAATTTGGGTTGAAATAACCTAGCATTTTTGGAGTGTATGGATGGAGTTACTATAATAATTATGTTTAATGCCCATTAATGGTCAAATACCCATAAAAATGTATTTGTGCTAATAGTATTTCACATATGTATGATAGACAAAACATGATGATGCTCATCTTGGCATTCAGCACCAAGCGGTAACAGGATACACAATAGAGTTTACATATTTTACATGTAATACATTGTTTGGGCTAAAAAATAGATTTTCAATATTGGGTTTAAACAAGTTCCCTAAGACATGAGTGAAAATCTATTATACAGAAGCTAAAGTCGTGTTGACCTAGTCTTTCCCTCAAATGAAGACTGCAGTAGTTGAGTGTTTCCCCTAGAAAAACCTGCACAAATAACAGTTAATTGTGCTTAAAATTAACTAATGAAAAAACAACCAGTGTTCCCTCTACCAAAATACTTCAGTCTTGCAGTGCATTTTTTATTCAGGAGGTATTTCAAGCTACATACGTAGTATTTTTATCCACTGATGTGCAATGGAACATCTTATGCAACGCTTACCACTTTTACTCATCTTTCTGTGTTTCTCTGTATTCTTCCTTTCAAGGCTTTTCTCAGAAACTTTCCTGAGAAGGAGTTTTCTGAGAATCCATGCAGGAGAAGGACTGTAATCTGTGCAATTTTGGACAGAAGTAATTTTTCTTTTTGCCAGCCTCAAAGCAGGATTCCCAGACAGGTAGTGCTTTAGTGCAGTGCATGCTGACAGAACACAGCAGACTAAGGACAAGATTGCTTCTTCAGGACGGAGGAGTGGAGCGTAACACTGTGAGTCAGCACCGCTGCACCCCATGCTACACTAACTCAAACACACACTTGCCCTGATTTCACACTTCACACAAAGATGCAAATTCACAAGCAGCAGCATCGGACACTGAATGTCTCAGACAGTATCATACTGAAGTAAGACGTTTCATTTAGTTAAATAAAGGTTTTGATTATTAAGTGTACTCATTAGGCTCTTAATTTTGATTAGGAAGTCTACTAGAAAATGTTTACATGATTTAAATATAATGAAAATCTGGATATACCTAGATACAGCAGAATAATAAGAGATCAGTACATACAGTGAGTCTCAAACACCATTGCTTCCCCTTTCTCGTGTAAATCAGGTGAGTTTAAAATCCCAGTGAAAAAAACAGGCCAATAAGAACAAAATACTGATTCTGATAATCCACATGGAATCATTAATGGGGAATCTACTCCCTTTTTACCATCGACTGTAGGCCTGTGAACAGTTCTAACACCATCATCAAATTTGCATATGACACCACAGTGATTGGTCTAATCAGCAACATTGATGAGACTGCCTACAGGGAGGAGATACAGCATCTGGCCACTTGGTGCACCACCAATAATCTGCTCCTTAACACCGACAAGACCAAGGAGCTCATTGTGGACTTCAGCAAGGGACGAACAGGCTCACATGATCCCATCCACATCAATGGGATGGCCGTCGAGCCTGTCTCATCCTTCAAGTTCCTGGGGACCCACATCTCAAAGGACCTTTCCTGGACCACCAACACCTCCAGCCTGGTCAAGAAGGCTCACCAGTGCCTATTTTTCTTAAGGCAACTTAAGAAGAACCAGCTGTCATCAGCCGTCTTGGTGAACCTCTACCGCTGCACAATAGAAAGCATCCTGACCAACTGTGTTATAGTCTGGTATGGAAGCTGCTCTGTTGCAGAGCGTAAGGCACTGCAGCGGGTGGTGAAAACTGCCCAACGCATCACAGGGACCACACTGCCAGCCATGGAGGACATCCAGAAGAAACACTGTCTGCGCCGAGCATGCAGTATTCTTAAAGATTCCTCTCACCCTGCTCACAGACTGTTTTCTCTCCTGCCTTCTGGCAGGCGCTTCAGGCTCCCCGGACAAAAACCAGTAGACCAAGGAACAGCTTCTTCCCCAGAGCTGTCTCCCTTTTGAACTCTGCCCCCCACTGACTCTTTGCCCCCTAAATACACCCCCCACTCTTCTCATAACTTATACTCAGGGCCAGACGGAATCTGCGGACGTTTTTTGCTATTTCTGCGGAGAATTTTGGTAAAAATCTGCGGATTTCTGCGGAATTATTTTAGGAGTATCATAACTAAAACCTTAATATGTTTAATAAAAAATAATATCTTTTTAACTTGTATTTAATGTTTAAAATGCAAATCCAATTAGATTAACTGTGAATAGTTAACTTTAAGTAAATAAACAGAATTAATGATGGGCTAAAATTCTGCGGAAATCTGCGGAAAATCGGCAGAAAATCTGCGGAATTCTGCGTGCGCAGATTCCGTGTGGGCCTACTTATACTCCTCATAATCATTGCACTATTTAAAAAATTGCACATATTCATTGCACTGATTCATTTATTTGAACTGTACATACCCACTGCACATTTGTAATTATATATATACCAACTGTACATATACATTTGTAATTGTTTATCTATCTGCACACTTCTAATTATTAATAGCAACCTGTACATATATCCATCTATTGTAAATCTCTGTTCATAGCTAATACAACCTGTATATAATGTTCATAGTACATCCATTTGTAAATATCACCATAGTTTTTCTATAACTGCACTTTGTAACTTATACCTGTATCCTGCACTTGCTGCTATTGCACTCCTGTTTAGACCTAAACTGCATTTCGTTTCCTTGTACTTGTACATGTGTAATGACAATAAAGTTGAATCTAATCTAATCTAATCTAATATGTAAACCACAGGCAGTGTTCATTTGGCCACAATGTTTACTAGTGAAATAACAATAATAATAATTTTTCACCTCCTTTTTTTTAAGTTTATCTAATCTTGTATTATAGGGCTGCACGATATATTGTTTCGGTATCGATATCGCAATGTGCTAATCCACAATAGTTACAGAATCTGCAAGGTCAGTTCATTTTAAATTCAGTTAAAAGGGATTACACATTGTGAAATTTAACCCTAATAGGGTGAAAGTTTTTATTTGCTTGTTTGCGTTGTTTTTAAGGCCTATGATTGTGAGACTTGAAGTGTATTTAAACCATTTGTGCATAACAAATTATACCATTTTAACAAAGATTAATTGTTTATTTTTATACATTGATGACTATACAGTATTGTTTATTTACATTTGATTATTTAACTCCTGTACCTGAATACAGTTAGACTTGTTCCAGAAAATCATAAAACTCTGTTTGATTTATGCAGATTATCTGTCATACAAATTCATCCCGATCAATATAAATTTATGAATTCTTTCCAAATTGAGCTATTTAAAGTGAAATTCCATTCATACCGCAATATATATATAGCAGAAAAACAAAACACAGCAATGTCATTTTTTTCCAATATTGTGCAGCTCGTAATCTACTTACTATGTACGTGGGACTCTTATTTTGAAAACAGGACAGGTTTTAAAGTCCGCGTGAACTAAAAGTTGCTGAAACTTTAATTTCTTTATGTTTAATTATTTTCAACTGAAACAAAATATTGAATTGGGGCGAAATATTAAGTATGTTAACCAATTCAGCTATAGTGTAACCGTATGCCTTTGGGTTGTGTGGGAAACCAGTGCACCCAAAGGAAACCCATGCAGACATGGGGAGAACAAGCAAACTCCCCAAAGAAGTGCAAATTGGTCCAGCCGATAATCAAACCTCTAAACCAGAGGTGCTCAACCCTGTTCCTGGCGATCGACCTTCCAGCTGATTTCAGCTCCAACCCTGATCAAACACACCTGAACCAATTATTTAGAACGTGAGGAGCACTTGATAATTACAGGCAGGTGTGTTTGATAAGGGCTGCAACTAAAAACTGCAGGAAGGTCGATCGCCAGGAATAGGGTTGAGCACCCCTGCTCTAAACTAACCACTGAGGCCCTTTGCTATAATAATCTATACATTCTATTATATAATGTAATAAATGTAATATTTCCCACTATGATAAACAAATTTAGCAGTACAGTAGTTCCTTGCTATAACTTGGTTAACCTTTCATGGTTGCACAGTTTTGCTGACTTTTTTTTGTGCGATTCAACATGCAATTTTTTTTTCTGCGTCCTGATTAGCGCATTGTGTTCTGCATCCTGATTGGCTGTAGACCAATGTCAATCAATCTTCGCCATGCTGTGTCTCCTGTACAGTACAGAATGCGTTCAGCTTGCTAAATTCACATAAACCTTCAATCGCTAGCAGTGTGACTCTGAAGTGATGTACTGTATGTTTGCAAGTTTTCTCCCCAACAAACCCCACAATGTCGACGAAATGTTCTGCACCATCAAAGGCACCTGCGTTAGCACCCAAAAGGCAGAGAACAATGCTAACCATTGCACAAAATGTTGGACTTGTAGACATGCTAAAGAAAGGTAGAAGTTACTCTGCCGTAGGGCGCCATTACGAAATAAATGAATCTTTGGTTGGTTACATTAAGAAGGAGGAAAATAACTAAGTGTTTAAAAAAAGAGAGAAAAGTGTGAAAATGGTCTGAGAAGTGTATAAAGTGTGTAGTGAGAGTTGTATCTATAATAATTGTAAAAAATAAAGCTGACTACTTTGCAGATTTCACCTATTGCGGGTTATTTTTAGAACGTAACTCCCGCGATATATACGAGGAACCACTGTATATATTTGCAGCCAAACCTACAAACAAAGATTATGGAATTCAATTTATCTTTATTTCTATATATGCTTTTTACAATGTAGTTTGTGTCAAAGCAGCTAGATGAACATAGAGGAAGTTCTAATTCACTTAAAACTTCTTCTGTTTAACTGTCATAGTTAAGGTTCAGTTTGGTTCAATACAAATGTCACTGCTCTGACACTGAAGAGCAATTATATAGAATACACAAAACATGTCTCTCATATAGATTTGAATGGGGAAAATTGTAAAGATCAATATCAAGGATCAAGGAGCCAATCATTGATGCTCAAGCCTAATCCTGGAGGGCCAGTGTCCTGCAGAAGTTAGCTTCAATTTGCTTCAACACACCTGTCAGGTAGTTTCTAGTATGCTAGTTAGTGCTTGATTAGCTGGTTTAGTTGTCTAATTGAGGTTGAAGCTAAACTATGTAGGACACCGGTCGTCTAGGACTGAGTTTGGGCACCCCTGCTATAGACCAACGATTTCTCAGGCTCAGTCCAATGTGTTTTTATGACAGGTTCATTGTTACGAACCCTCTGGTGTCAGCAAATGTGCTGGAATCTCATTAAATACAGTACTTACCTCACAGACTTGAGAAATATGTCTACATAAAGCTTGAAATCTCTAAATGAACCAACTACACTTGACATTTTTTATTTGGTTTTGTAATCTGCATGAAATGAACGCAAGGTACAGTCTGTCCCGTCTGATCTCATGAATTCCCACATCCGCCATTCAAATTCAAATCTCATGATGGAAACCTCTTGAAGGCCCACAAACTTGTAAACAAAGATGTCAATTTGAGAGGTTTTGGCATCAAGTTGGATATTAATTAACTGGTAAGTTATTGATTCTTATGGTAGATACAGTGAATCCGGAAAGTATTCATAGTGCTTCACTTTTTCCACATTTCTTATGTTAAAAATGGAACTCTTTGGAGTAAATGCCAGGTTTTACATTTTTAGAAAACCAGGCACCGCTCATCACCAGGCTAATACCATCCCTACGGTGAAGCATGGTGGCCCCAGCATCATGCTGTGGGGATGTTTTTCAGCAGCAGGAACTGGAAGACTAGTCAGGATAGAGGGAAAGATGAATGCAGCAATGTACAGAGACATCCTGAATGAAAACCTGCTTCAGAGTGCTCTTGACCTCAGACTGGGGCGACGGTTTATCTTCCAGCAGGACAATGACCCAAAGCACATCGCCTAAATATCAATGGAGTGGTTTCACAACAACTCGGTGAATGTTCATGAGTGGCCCAGCCAGAGTCCAGACCTAAATCCTATTGAACATCTCTGGAGAGATCTGAAAATGGCTGTCGCTTCCCATCCAACCTGATAGAGCTTGAGAGGTACTGCAAAGAGGAATGGGCAAAAATTCCCAAAGACAGGTGTGCCAAGCTTGTGGCATCATATTGAAAAAGACTTGAGGCTGCATCAACAAAGTATTGAGCAAAGGCTGTGAATACTTGTGTACATGTGATATTTCAGGTTTTTATTTTTAATAAATTTGCAACAATTTCAAAAAAACATTTTTCACATTGTCATTATGGGGTATTGTGTGTAGAATTTTGAGGAAATAAATGAATTTAATCCATTTTGAAATAAGGCTGTAACATTAAAAACTCTTTCCACTCAAGTGACAATTGTGATTCGAACATATGAAACAAAATTTATTAGAAAGCTTTTGTTGAATTCAATTGGTGATTCCAAATATGAATTTTAATCACACATTTGGCAAACAGTTTAGGAAGATTTGATGTTTCTGCATTCAAGCAGAATGCCCAAGCATACTGCCCGAGAGGCGTTTCAAAAATTGTGCCTCCTAGTGAAATGACTTGCCATAAAAGAACTTTGCTACAAATCAAGTTTCAGCAAGTACAACCCCAGTGAAGTGATCTGGATTATTTACACCTTATTCAAATTCTGTGTAACACGTCTCTTTAATTTTTAATGTCAGATTAATGTGTAGTGAGTGAAATCAAAATACCGCTCATCAAAGATGAATCAACTTACAGTCGGCCCCACACAGAGATACACAGCAGTTCCATTCAGCAGCATCACACTTTCAGACCACATTAGTCTTTTATAAGCACAGAATCCTTGTGTGAGTGACTCTAAAACAGAAGATCTTACATATTCATGATCTCTGGAGTTTATCTCCCATGCCAGACCCCAAAACTGAGTCAGGTGCTGACGCTTAAAATTTAACTACACACAATGAGCTATCGCAGGTATACCAGCAGACCCCTACTGAATTACATGTGAGGTTTATGTTAAACCAGCTGCTGCTTCAGAGGAGCCGTGATGAAGAAAGGAGGAGGATGCTGTTGCAAATATTCATAATGATACTTAATTATACAGCAAGCCCTGCTGTTTTCTTGCTAATGTAAGCTTTACTTTAGGTTAGCTTCGAGAGTTAATTTATCCTATGGGAATATACTGTATGTTGAGCAAGACCTTTGAATGCAAATCACACTTACTACTTGATTTTATACAATGAACATAACAAGTAAACAGCACTGTTAAATTTCACATAAGATCTAAGTAACTTTCCAGTTGTGAAGTAAAGCATTATGTTGTGTCCACTGACAGTCAACTGCTAACTAGAATGTATTTTTCACCTGTGTGAGAGTATATACTTTTTCATAACTACAGGTGTCCTTCTAAGGGTTTACCCTATAGAATGACCGTTTTTGTAGGGATAAGGACATAATAGGGTTGTGCCGTTAGACAATAGTATTTTGTATCAATGATAGGCAAAGATATCGCAGAGACCTGAGACCTATGACGATTTTAAAGACTATATTTAGCTTGTTTCGTGTTAATGTAGACCTATTACATGTTTTAATTACATTATTGAATAAAATGAATAGTATGGGGTATATGTCGAACGCCACGTGACCAAACCGGATCCCAGGGTAGAACACTTCCGCTCATCGCAATTTTATATGCGCTATTTATAGATATGTATATATCTACGTGCGCCATCGGCTTGTTATTGAAAAAGTAGTGTTTATACGTGTTATACGTTATATAATATGGTATATGCGCAACTTCATCATACATAATGACTTATGAAGATATGTGAGCTAGCGGAATGGAAATGCTGTACAATCCACTAACTAGCTAACGCTATAATGTTGCTTAGTCTGCCGTATGGATCTACATATTCACATTAACACTTGGTGATTTTTTGCACCAGTATCAAATAAAGACAGGTTGACTGGTGATGTCAGCATTAGGGCAGCCTGTCACAGGTCTATGAAGAAGTCCGAGACGCCACACAGCCCGAGAGTAACGTTAATATATATATATTCATCGAGCGTGAAAAACTGGAAGTGTTCTACCCAGGTTGACTGGAACGCGAAAGTTGCGCATATACTCTATTATATAACGTATAAAACACTACTTTTTCAATAACAAGCCGATAGTGCACATCGATATATACATATCTATGGATAGTGCATATGAAATTGCGATGAGCGGAAGTGTTCTACCCAGGGATCCAGTTTGGTCACGTGACGTTCGACATATACCCTATTATTGTTTTTAATCATCATCATTAATAATAAATGAACTACAAATACTTTTGACAGCTTCAGCTGTTCACATCAGCATCACTTGACAGACACTTTCTAACTGCAACACCATGCATCTTTAGCATGAATTGAAAATTAAACTAGCCTACTCAAAGAAAAAAAAAACAATAATTTTTAAAATTCCAAGGCGATCATAGGCATGTATTCACAATTTCACTTGAGTCAACATGCAGAAAATTAATTATTTTATTTAGCAGGAATAGCACTGTGATTTGCAATGGTTTGAATTATTTTCCAAGAAAAAACATAATGCAAATGAAGTAGATTATTAAATAGCCCAAGTAAAAAAAATCAATTAAAGGGCACCTATGGTGAAAATCATCGTTTTTAACCTGTTTGGAGAGAGCTGTGTGCAGATAAAGTGTGTTTACAGTCATATTGGGGTGATTTAAACACAAGAAGTCTCTTTTTTTAAATTTCCTGACTTTAGAATAGCATCCAAATCCCTCCTATTTTGAGGCCGACCGCAACTTGAGGTAGGAGTGCGGTTTCCCTGCCCACCGAATCGATTGACAGTTGCGTATTAACATGTCTCCGTAGTAAAGCGTATAATCATATCAACAAGACAGAACGTGCGCAAAGCAACCGTGAATAAAAGATCTGTTCAGTTTGTTAGAATCATCAATCATCATCAAATGTGTTCAAGAGTGAGTTTTACAAGTTAAAAATGTTTTTAAAACAGTGCATTAATTGTAATGAATTACAACGATTTACTTCAGCTTTACTTTATCACCACAGCCGCGTCATTAACGTTACAATTATAAAAGAAGACGCTTTAAACCCGCTTTGTGGACGCTAAATGAGGTTTATTTTGTACATCAACATAACAGATATCCATACAGCAGTGGATATTAATGTGTATCCTGTCACATTTGCGTGCAAAAACAGTGCAAAGCTAAACGCTCGCACTGTCTGTGTGTGTGTGTGTGTGTGTGTGGTGTGTGTGTGTGTGTGTGTGTGTGTGTGTGTGTGTGTGTGTGTGTGTGTGTGTGTGTGTGTGTGTGTGTGTGTGTGTGTGTGTGTGTGTGTGTGTGTGTGTATCTGTGTGTGTGTGAACTTTGTAACGACATTGTGTGTGACTGATCGTTGCAAATCCACAACAAATGCATCAAATACTCATTGGTAAAGGTCTTACTGTAGTATTTCTCACAAACGTTACGTGAGATCTGCTTCCTTCATGTCCGTCTGTTGTCTGATGCAGCCGAGGGCGGAAATTGAGGCACACTGACAGGCACGTGGGAACGGTGGGCGGGCAGGACTAGTCAAAGTTCACAAAAACAGCAACAAGCTGTTTAGAGCTAAAAATCACAAACTTCTGAAAGCTATTATAAATAATCTGATGGGTGTTTTGAGCTGAAACTTTACAGACATATTTTGAAGATTTGACTTGTAGTTGAGTACAAATTAAGCTGAGTAATCTACTTCGTTACTTTTAAAATCACAATTCGTTACAGAGTACTGTAATTCAATTAATATTTCAACCACTGACTTAGGTAGCCAATAAAAAAATCTCATCTTAACGGACCAATGAAAAGCCTGGTACATTATTAGAACAGAAAAACAAGTTCAGGCTACTGCAGATTTACGTGAGCTGACCGCCATCATACAGTCACAAAGTTATTGATTGACATATGGAGATTCAAGACAGCAATAATGAATCTGAAGAACGCAGAAATGAGGAGGAAATATAGCAGAGGATGAATGCCCATGGCCACACCCGGAGCTGTTCATCTACAGGTACATAGGGAAGAAAGGGGACAGCTCGGCTGATGCAGTGTGATTAGCTATGTTATCATCTAAAAATGCTAATTAAATGTATGCCCAAAACTGGACTATCGCATAAAAGACGTGCGAATAAAGCAGCGTTTCCGTCCAACAAGTTAAAAAGAACAAAATCGCCACTTCCTGATTAACTGGCGACAAATATCAACAGTAAAAATGGATTTTGCCGTGGTAAGAGCAGCTGCGGGAATATATTCTTCATTTAATAAATGACTTGTGCCTCAGAAAGCAATCCTGACACACAGTGAACGCGCGCTGGCGTTTGAGACACGGAGTGCAAGCGCTTTTGACAATTCTGGAGGTAATTAATAATATAACAACACTAATTCTTTTATTACGTTTTTAATACGTTTTAGATTGACCAAAACAACACTCTAGATATTTTGCAATGTGCTCAGCCTGCTGGTTTGTCCATTCACACACATTTTCAAAATATATGCGCATCATGGCGTTTCCATCAACCGTTTTTATGTGCATATCCAAAAAACGCATAAAAAGTAGATGAAACCTTGCCCTCTGCTGTGCCATCCGGCCACACAGGGTTTCCACTGGCTCTTAAAAAGTCTAAAAATTAAAAATCTAAATTTTAGGCCTTAAAAAGTCTTAAATTCGCTGTTCTAGGTCTTAAATATTTTTGCACATGTTTCATTTTTCTGATGTCCATGTACCGCTACATCTAATGCTCATTTAAATTCTTTTTTGTTGCTGTTGCTTGGTTTTCATGGTGTTGTAGTTCTTTATTTCACTAGTCCAAATGTAATTTGAGGTATTACAACTACAAATGAGACCAACATGCAATAGTCAATCGGCTTTCTGTTACTGAGCCCAGTGAGCGTAGCGAATGTGATGTCATCACTGTGTTTGCGGAGGTTCGCTTGGGGTGCGCGCGACATGATTTTGGTTGAACAGTTCGCGCGGTGCCGCGTTTGATTTGAGTTGAATATGAAACACTTTGAATAGATTTTGTCTGAAACAGTACGCCTGTACAGACATCTTAACGATCCGACCATGCGTGATCATCATAGAGATAACCGGATGACCAATAATTCTTGGCTAGAAATTGCAACAGCATGGAAAGGAGGAAAGTGTTTAGTTAAAAAGTTTAGAAAAACCTGAGGGATAAGTTTGTTAAAACAAAACAGGATGCCATGGCAAAAGTGGAGACCCATGTGGTTTTAATATTACAGAATATGTTTTTCCACTATTTATAGGTTTTACACTGATGTATAATTTTGAAGTTAAAACAATGTAACAGCTACAAAATAAAATTAAGTAACAAATTATGTCTTTAATAACTGGAAAAGAATATTTGAACCTATCGGTTTACAGTACTGATGCCCAATTTCTAGGCTTTATTGGTGATAATAGACAGGATTGTTGAACCATGATTCCCTTTTTAGCTTATAAGTAGGGGACAGAAACTAGCCAGACAGTAATGTGTCAATTATTGAGTGGGCAAAATAAAAAAGAAGTTTTTTTGCTTTTATTCTTGCCATAATAAAAAATATAATTGTAGAACAGCCCATTTTCTCTTGTCATTGATATTTAACTTTAATAGGTAGAACTGTCCGAGAAAATGAACAAAAGCGAGTGATGCATCAAAGTTTGATTTGAAAAAATCTTGAATGGTTATAAAACTTCATAATCATTCATTCATTCTCTTTTCAGCTTAGTTCCTTTATTAATTAGGGGTCACCTCAGCGGAATGAACCGCCAACTTATCCAGCATGTTTTCCGCAGCGGATGCCCTTCCAGCTGCAACCTATCACTGGGAAACACCCATACACTCTCATTCACAACTACGGACAATTTAGCTTACCCAATTCACCTAAAGCACATGTGTTTGGACTGTGGGGGAAACCGGAGCACCCGGAGGAAACCCACGCAAACTCGGGGAGAACATGCAAACTCCACACAGAAACGCCAACTGACCCAGCCGAGGCTCGAACCAATGACCTTCTTGCTGTGACTGCGCCACCCCGTCGCCCAACTTTGTAATCACTATAATAAATTATAAAAATAATAAAAAATAATTAGTTTTAAAATCTTGAACAATATTAATGATATGACGTAGTTCCGGAAACTTCCTACTTTCTTTTGACTGCCGCCTGTCGTTTTAAAGAATATCACAACGGCGAACGCATCAAGTATAAAAGCCTTGTCTGTTTCGCGAGGTGCGCGCACAGTCAGTGGAGGTGCACGATGTGGTGCCAGGTGAAAGTATAAATCATCCTTAAGATGTTTGTTTGTTTTTTTTCTGTAGTTCAATGCTGCATCTAACCTGTCTTTAGTACTGTTCAATTTAAATAATTTTATTTTACCACAAATTTTGTGATTTTGCATTTTCTCTTGCGTGTTTTTGAAATTGCAATATAGGTCTTAAATTTAATACTTAATGGTCTTAAAAAGGTCTTAAAAAGTCTTAAATTGACATTATAATATCTGCAGAAACCCAGCTGTTTGTAATTCCATGACACTGGGACAAGTTAATACTGTTTATAAAGTTACAAAAGTGTTTTATAAAGCACCATGTTTAAGGGTGGGCGAATTGTGTTTTATTGCCTGGATCTTGTCTTATACAGCAATTATGGATAATTCCACCAATACCACTAGCTAAAAAAGTAATTTGTACTCTGTATTTATGAAGAGTAATTTGTACTTTTACTTAAGTACTTTTTAGCACCAGTACTTTTACTTGTAATTGAGTATAGTTTCAGCAATGTAACAGTACTTGTAATTGAGTACAAATTTTTAGTACTCTTTCCACGACTGTGTATCGGTGATCTCACAGGGAAACGATAAGGTTATCTGAAAATGTTGTATTTGCCCAACACTAGGACATACGGACAAGCCCTTCTGAATGGAACATGCTGTTCAACACCAAATAACTTCCCAGGGTAATGGTGTCCATCTAAGTGTCCATCAGTTGTACCCTTCAAAGTCTTTCATACCAAAGAGCCCTTCGAAGTAGCCAGTTTTGAGCACTTTGGTTTGAAACAACACTTCAGTATAGCAGCCATGATTGTTTTTACTCCAAAGTGCCTTTTGGAGGATCATATATCCAGTTTGGAACGCACCATAGTTCTGCACACATACAAAAGCAGAACTGCAATTTCATACTATTTTCAGGGATTTGCTTGTACATACAGAATGTATTCTACAGTAAATTAAATATATAATGAGAAATGTGGTGAAATTACAGTTTACTTCTTGATGTTGTCGCTTGCTTAGTTCGGCTTGTTCCGAATTGGGTAAACCAAGGGTGTAGAATTTGCATGGACGACGGGGACATGTCCCCACCAATATCCAGCAATTACTGAAAAATCCCTACCAATAATTTAATCATTCATTCATTCATTTTCTTTTCGGCTTAGTCCCTTTATTAATCTGGGGTCGCCACAGCGGAATGAACCGATAACTTATCCAGCACGTTTTTATGCAGCGGATGGCCTTCCAGCCGCAACCCATCTCTGGGATACATCCACACACACTCATTCACACACATACACTACGGACAATTTAGCCTACCCAATTCACCTGTACCGCATGTCTTTCGACTGTGGGGGAAACCGGAGCACCCGGAGAAAACCCATGCGAATGCAGGGAGAACATGCAAACTCCACACAGAAATGCCAACTGACCCAGCCGAGGCTCGAACCAGCGACCTTCTTGCTGTGAGGCAACAGCACCACCTACTGCACCACTGCGTCACATTATTTAATCAATTCAAAATAAAATAATTGTGCACAAAGGGTTATTGTCAACTTTGCTATCATTTCACTAAAATAATATTAACCATCAAAATTTAGTTTTGATTTTGGCCTCCATGATTATAAAAAAAAAAAAAAAATCGGGATGAAACTGTTAAATTGCATCACACATCTTTCTAAATTTCTCTACATTCATACCTCCTCAAAGCCAGATTGCAGTACAATCATGTAAATTGACTTTTGCAGCTTGGAACGTGATTCATTAATTGTTATTTGTATTATTAAGTGTTTATTTTATATTATTAAGTACTTTATTCATCTTTTTAAAAACAACAAAAAGTGCAATGCATATGCTCTAGAGTTGTATGTCCCCACAAATGTCAACAGTGAATCTACGCCCTTGAGGTAAACTTAAATCAATGTAAGCGCACCCAACAAACTTGCAAGACGTGCAACAATGGCCAGATAATGGCAAATGTCTGATCCCCTGCCTGGTATGTCCTGACCTTGATGATTATTAATAAAGTGAACATGAAATTAAATATCCCCTTTCCAGAAGAAGGCGAAGCCATTACTTTTCATACCCTAGTTATTCTATAATAATTAACAAATCATCTGCATGCAATTTAACCCTTTCACATGACACATCATGATTTTGCCCAGTACGATGCGATCCTGGGTTAACATCTATGTTGATCCTGGAACATCATTTTTGTTGAAAAATGTAATCCATACCTATTCCCTACCCCTAAACCCAACCACAACTGTTAATTATTCCCGAAATCAGAGGGAAAAAAATAGTTGGATAACAATCATGTAGAAGAAACCTAACCGTAAGCCTAAACTTAACCTAAATGGTAAACATATCCCTTAGTACTGATTGGCTGATTGGAATGTTGTTCCAAGATCAGCATAGATGTTAATCCAGGAACATGTCCTACTTGGTGAAATCAGGTTGGCGTTTCACGCGTAAGTTTTAAAAACTCTTACTGACCCCCATATGTGAGTTAATGTGAATGTAATTTAGAAGGCATCGCTTAAAAGTTTCCATGGTGACTCATCAAGTTTATAACATAAAACACCACAGCTCCAATGATTTCTGCATGTACTCTTTCCCTCCCTTTTTCAGTGGGTTGATTAAACAATTCAATAATGATCATATTGTTTAATCTATAAAGGTTGATGGTGGCCACCATGTTAGCCCTCACTATGGAGCTGCTGGATTTACAACATGTTAATTCATCAACATTTCTGTAATACATTTACAATCTAATGTATTGGTGTAAAGGATGTTTAACTGGGAAAAGAACAGAGTAAACATTCTAGTAACCTAAACATTGTGTATTTAATGTGAATAAAAAACATAGTCTGATTATATTTATTATTATTGCTCTCTCCATAAACTTCAGCATGTATTTTACAAACGGGAAATATTATGTTTTGCTAGTACTTAGGGTTCAGCAAAAGTCATCGTGAGAAACAGATTTAGGTTTAGCATCTGATCACATGGCAAACTTAATCACAAGGCAAATTTTAATCACACTGGTGTGATCGTACACTCCAGGAACAAGCAAAGAACAATAACACAGGTGTGATCATACAGTGCGTGAAATATGTGATAAAATAACAACTAGCTTCTCGATTCTCCTCTTGTCAATGGGTTAAATCCACCTACTGATATTAGGGTTGGGCGATGTTGACAAATTTGGCATCGTACGATGTCTAATGTGAACATCGGCGATGGACGATGGTATCGTCGTCGTAGGCGGGGTGGGGGTCTTTGTTGTTAAATATCAATTAATTCATAACGAATTTAATAATTGTAGCCTATCGTTTTCACTACCTGACCCACATGGTCTTTGCTTTACCCATGACAAAACCATAAATAAAGTTATACACAAATTACCACCTGTCAATCACTTTTTTTCCGCGGGACTCTGGCATAATCAGGCGGAGTGATCTGTGTCCTTATAATGGCTTTTCCCCACAGCTGGTGGCGGAGACGAGACGAGAGTTCGTTTCGAGTTCACTGTAATTTGTATTGTGATTAATGATAACTTCCTTATTTTATTATTATTATGAGGACATAATAACAAGTAAAGATGCTAGAGCTCGACCGTTTTGGTCACACTTGCGCCTAATATTTTATGCGACCTAAAATATGTATTTGAAAGCATTTGTGCTAGTGCAAACATTTTTACCGTGCGACCTGTTTTCACTGCAAAATCCTCACCGCGTGCGCTGATTTAGGAGACATTTATGCAGAATGCATCTTTGCACCCAAAGACACCAAACGCAGCGCTCAGGAACAGATTAAAACAGTTGTCATGTGAACTTGCTGAAGTACAAAAGCCCGCAAAGCTTGCCCCGCCTTTGTGCTCTTCCTATTGGCCCACTGCGCTAGAACTGAACGCGAATGGATTGGTTAATATCAGCTGTCAATCACTCAGTCAACGCCTTCTGCCTTCACATGACAGGAGCAACAGCCGCGGAAATGTGACGCGCTGAAGATGAGAGAATGAAAATAACACTGACAGATTTAGTTTTAGAAACCACCTAAAGTTAAATAATGGCACATCTTATTAGTGATCATGTGCTGAATGTTAATCCACCATTTACACTTTTCCAAGAGTGGATAAAAGACTTTCATAGCGGACTTGAAGCCACTGGAAATAACTAAAGCCATTCACTGTAAAGTCTGTGGGACAGGGTTTACAGGTAACAGCGTTTGCCACTGAATCTACACATTTTAAGCACGAGAGGTGCTGTATAATCCTCACGATGTATTTAATCCTCACGATGCTGTCAGCCGTGCAAATAGCAGCTCGAAGTATAATATAACACAGCTCATGAAAAGACCGTTATTGCTATTAAGATGACATGCAAATAATAAGTTATATATCAATATACATGTGGGGCGGGGCGATGGATCACGATGCCGGCTCAGCATCGTGAAGTTTATCAGCCATCGGCGATGGACGATGACATCATCTATCGGCCCAACCCTAACTGATATACAATTGTCTGAGAGCACCAGAAATCTTGGATATGAAGAAAAACACACTATTTATTAAACTCAACCAGGCCTTGTTCTTTTGTATCGAATGTGACTTATTGTGACTTTGTGTAGATTCTGAGGTGTTTGATGGAGCTCAAAAATAGCGATTTATAAAACAAAGAATAACTCCTTTATAGGTTAACTTTGTGCTTTGCAACTGTGCAGACCTTTTTCATGCTCAAACAGCAACAGAACTAACTACAGGAAGTTGAGAGTTAACAAAATGTACAAAACAGAAGTTTAAATTTAATTTGTTACTTGTATTTTTTTTTGTTTGAGAAATGTAGTAGCAATTTGTGAATTAAAAATTTTTATAGCACCCCTTTATCATCCTAGACAAAATTTATCAGTGTATGACCCTAATTTGTTTGTGAAATTACCCTTGATCACTACTGACTATATCATTTTGTTTACTGCTTGACATCTGCTGTTTTAAGGGACTGTGTTTAGCGTGAGGATGCAGAACTCCAGGTTCTAGTTCATAGGCAAACTGAATGAACTGGGAATGATGTAACAAGCGGAAAGAGATGCTGAACGAATTTGAACACATTTTTCTTGATGACGCAAAAGATTCGCATCACTCAACTTATTTAGAATGATCACAACTGAACCTGCTGTCTTTTCTCATTTTGAATAGCATTTCACTCTTATGAATGTGAAATCGCCTGAATGTTTACCTATACACAGGTTTGTTCCACACTGCTAAGATGTTAAGATGTTTATTCATAGCTTACAGTCACAACATACAGTTGCAGTCAAAATTATTACCCCTCCTGTTTTTTTATGTTTTCTTTTTCAAATATTTCCCAAATGATGTTTAACAGAACAAGATGTTTTTTACAGTATTTCCATTAAACGTTTTTCTTCTGGAGAAAGTCTCATTGTTCTATTTTGGGTGGAATAAATTACATTTTTTAAACATTTAAAAAAAATTTTAATGTCTACAGAACAATCCACTGTTATACAATGATTTGCCTAATTACCCTAATGGCAAGTTCAGACAAGTTACGCCTGCAGCCGTACGGCTGAACGCACTGTGTGTACCTACAATGAGAGGGGGTGAACTAATGCTGCTTTTTCATTTATTTATTTAATTTTTACATAATTTAAATTGATTATTAAACAGTATACACTACCATATATTGACAAAGCAAGAAAGAATGAGAATAAATAAAGGTGTGTGTTTGTGTGTTTTAAAGTGTGTATGTACTTGCATGGTGGGAGATGGGTAAAGAAATATATTGGCTTTAGTCTTTGCTGTCAGTTTTCCGCACACTAAAAATTACAAGTCAGATAGCTATTGTTTAAAACAAGGTTCAAAATGAGTAAACACTCTTCAAAACAGCTCAATTTATTTGAGACACTTGCCAAAAGGCCTAAAACTAATGAGACAAATATTGCTTCCCCACATGGGGTCAAGACCGCAGTCTCATCAGCACCTGAGCCAGGGGAACTCCAGACCCAGCCAGTGGCTGCGTAGCCTCCTCGCATGGAACAGCTATTCAAGGTGTTTTAAACAATTTTATTAACAGACTGGCACAAATGAGCAGACATCTTCATTCTCACAATGAGTTTCTGAGTTCTCTCACCCTTCCAAAACAGTTTGAGGTTTTGAAGCACTTCACCTCAGATGTTATTCTTTTTTATCTAGTAGATCAGTGGTTCCCAACCTTTTTTTGCCTGAGACCCCCTTTTCTCCTGGAAAATATTGTAAGGCCTCCTCACCATTTAATGATATTATCGCTCATATAAGTTTGCAGTAAGGATGACAAAAAATGTTTTCAAACAAACGATTTGTTAATAAACAAATGTTTATTACTATTGTTACGCATGAGCGTATTCGTGGGTTGTTTCTGTGCCGCTGTGTGTGTGTGTGTCTCTCTCTTTCTCTTTCTCGTTCTGTCCCATTCCTGTTTCCAGGTCGCCCCGCCCTAATTGGACGTGCTGCGTGCGTGCGCTGTGGTTGGTGCTCGGAGAACGCAGCATCTTTTGAAAAAGAAACCGATGGAGTCAGATCACGGGGGGAGAGACGGAGAGCTTTTCAAAGACTGTGGCGTTCTTGTTTAAAACTTGTTGAAAACTTGTTGAAGTGATTTCTTGTTGATCCTAAATTGAACTTTAAGGTGCTCTCCACCTTTTTCCTCTCCCCTCCTTGTTGTGCCTGTCACACACTTGTATATTGTATTTAAAAGCTGTAAACTGAGCGCCGTTTAAGCACAAATAATAGCTTAATGTAAAATATAAAAGCAAATAAGCAAATATATAAAAGGTTTCATAGGTTGTAGGTTGCTAGGAGAACATCAACCGTTTTCTCAGAGGATGACAAGCTGACAAAACATTGCTGTCACTCTGATACAAGTTTTATTTATGGAGAAAATTACAAAGCACTGCAGTGTTTGTGTGTTCTGTGTTTGTCTGAGAAAATTAGTCTTACCGAAATATGTATATTCCATACAAGCTAAAGCTGATCATTCAATTCTTGTCAAGTGACTCGCGGTGCGCTCACGGGATTCAATGGCGCGAGCACTTCGCGCTGCTTGTGCCCGCAAGCCACACACCTCTATTGGAAACAACAAACTTGTGCAAACTCTAGAAATACGCGATATGCGAATGGCCCCTAAAAGAGATCGCCATTTGCCATCTCCATCAGTTGATCTTTTTGCACAGCCATGGTGGATTCACCTGATTTGTTGACAAATGGGTTGCGAATCCATACCTTGGCAGTTTGTGGCTCATTCACTGGACCTTTCCCCTTAGCAAAGAATCTTTCCAAAGACGCCTGCTTTCTACTAAATTTGCTGCTTATGGGTTAAATTTGGGGGCTCAATTGACCGAGATGTAAGCAAGAGAATACGGTCATTTTTCAAAATAAAATACTCTTATAAATATTGTTCAGACTCAGATAATAAATAAAACAGAAATAATTAACGATTTCTTGTGCAGCTCGGTACCAATTGATCCACGGACCGGTGGTTGAGGACCACTGAGCTAGGGGATAAAATGAACTAAGGCAACATGATTATTCTCCTAATTGTCCACTGCTAAGAAATTTTTAAAATATGACGTGACCCTCCACAGAGCTCGCTGAGGACCCCCCTGTTGGGAACCGCTGTAGTAGATAACTGACCAACAAAAAAATACATTAAAATTAAGATACAATGATGTGCTTTCATTTTCTCAGTCTCATTTTTAGCAATGCCCTTAAATAATGTAGCCTTTGATAGCAAGCATCAGTGTTTTTTGAGATTGAAATAAGAATAAGGGATGATGGGGCAGGGTGGTGCTGGATATGTGCGTACCTTTGAATAAAATTCTGCAGGCGCCCCTGGTTTAGACTGCATGATTTTAACCCCGATTTTGACTCGAAAACAGGTTTTGAGAACTTGCTAAAAAATGTCTGAAATCACAGGCAAATCGGTGCTCGTTCACGTGAGTAATAATCACACAGTGTGAACTATCAAAGACGAGATCTGAGAGAATCGTCAATGAGTCATCGACACCCGTCACATATTTGGCATTCTAAATATCTGGAGCTGGCAGCGATTCAAAATCATGCCGTGTGAAATGTGTTCTGAATGAAAATAACATTGGCGATCACCTACAGCCAATGAGAGAGCAGCATCCACTAGTATGGGTATCTGCAGGGCAGCGGGAGGTTGTGGAGAAGTTAAAACGGCTTATTTTCGATCTATTTGGACCCAAGAAATGGAGGAAAAACTATTCTAAATTTGGCAGGAGCATCCGGGTCTGTTTGCATGCCATCTGAGCAATATCACAACCGGGTCGAAAAAAAAAAAGTTGAGGATAAATTGCTAATTCCCTTTAAAACCCTGGTAAGCAAAATAAGTATAGGCCTACATTTTCTATACCACTAAAAGCTTGTGCTACGTGACCTTGCATTGTTTTCATGTCACTTCTCGCGTGTGTTTGGTTGTGAGATGTAGTTCGTGGACCGAGACAAAGTTGTCGGTGATACTTCCTATTGTGAAGTCATGCAGTGTTAAACCCCCTATCGCCAATCCATCATGCAGTGTAAACAAAGTAGCGAGCAGTTTAAGCATTATAAGTAACGCGCGTTGTGTAATAATATTACTTTTCCAAAGTAACGAGTAAAATAACGCATTATTTTTAAAAATAAGTAATATTATTTGAGTTACTTTTTTAAAAAAAATGTAACACAAGTTACTTTTTACCTTGCTTAATTGGCTTTTACAAACATATATTGCAGAATAAAAATGACCTAGTCAGGTTGAATTACACACTCAGTGAGAGAGCGAGCTGCGTCGGCTCGTACTCATCATCAGGTCTCCTTTTTCACAGTAGATGAGTCAGTGTACTGTTCTAGTAACTGAATCTACTTACTGATATGAATTTATTTTCAGTCGGAGGGGGTATCCGGTAAGTTAGTACTTACTGAAGACGTAAACCATTTCATGACAACTTCATTCAATTTAATGAACTGGTTCGACTGGTTCACTTAGAAGATCTGGCTAAAACAAATGATTCATTCGTGAATCGCCCGTCATCACTACAGACAGTCAGAAACAGAAGAAATGGCTTACATTTTTGCAATAGATTGTTGTTATTTTGAACTCCTCGAAGAAAAGAAGTGGATTGTTGTTATAGATTATGTGTAAGTAAAACTCTTGACAACTGCAAGAAACACGACATCGAAAAAAACAAACAAAACTGGATGCGGAGCACTACCCGCACCCCAACTTCAGCTATGATTAACATCAGTTCACGTTCTCCAGGTAAAACAATTAATTCCACTAAACTCAAAAAAATGATTAATGCTTTTATTGTTGAGGAGGTGCAGAAACTGTCTAACGTTACTGTAAAAGCGACTATGTTTTAAAATATAGTAAGAGTTTTTCTCTTTTGGGAAACGATTTACACATTTGTTAAGGCCACGTGAAGAAATTTATTTAATGTATAAAGCTCGAAGATTTATTTTGATTTGGGAATTTTTTTTTTATTGTCTTACTGTTCATTTTGTTATTTAACATTTTAAAGGTTTAAAATCTGTTTTTACCTTAATAATTTATTTGACGTTAATACTCTTAGGCTTTATTGCAATTTATTATCTCAATGGACTGTGAATTTACTTAACCCTCAGGGGTCCAAGACAGCATATACGAGTTTTGAGGAGTCTTCTCCTGATATCGCCAAAAAGAACTTAAATTACACTTTCAGTTTTGATCGTACAGATAAGAGCAATACATCAATCGAATCTGTTAGGTGTCTACTTTTTTGTGTACACTCACAACAACAGTAAAAGTGTGTGCTTTTGCAAAATAAGGAAAATAAACAGTCTAGGCATTCTTTCTTTTCTCTCTCCGCAAAGTGTTTTTAGAAACGCGTCACTAAAATGCACTGAAACTCCATGAAAACAAAACACACAGACACATATCTATAGAAAGCTTGAAGTGTCTACTTTTAAATGCAGTAAGTGCATGTTGAAAACAAATATTGTTTGATAAAGTAATCAGTATGAAACCAACACTATGTCTAGTTTCTCAGTCTGAGGTCATTATTTTTAATGCGACCACGCCCACGAGTCCACGTGAGGTGCGCGCTCCTTGAATACATTAATACATGAGAGACATACCTGCATAAAGCTTGGAAGGTGAAATTTCCAATTCATTTTGAAAACAAATGTTGTTTTGCTAGGTAATCCATAGAATTCTCCCGGCAGAGCGCACATCATTCCGGCTCTTCCCGTGTCCCGTGGCTCTTTATACAAACAATGAGATAGCTGCCAATTATGACCCATTTAACCTCACAGGATCATCATTGGGTATTTGGGCAAAAAGTCTTAAAATATTATTTTGATTTAAAGTAATTGTTTTTCATATTTAAAATATTATATATTCTTATGTTTAAGGCTTTTGTCATTACGCTACTTCAGTGTCTCAGAGTCATTCAGAAATTATTATTAAATGCTAGATTAATGCAGAAGAAAGTTTTTTATTACAACAGTTTTGCAAACACGTTTTATACCATTTCAAATATAGATTTTTGTGCACATACAGTGCTCAGCATAGTTGAGTACAGCCCATTTTGAATATGAATATTTTTATCCATTTCTCAGTGAATATACAGTTGTAGTCAGAATTATTAGCCCCCCTTTGAATTTGTTTCTTCTTTTTTAAATATTTTCCAAATGATATTGAACAGAGCAGGGAAATTTTCACAGTATGTCTGATAATATTGTTTCTTCTGAAGAAAGTCTTATTTGTTTTATTTTGGCGAGAATAAAAGCAGTTTTTAATTTATTAAACACCATTTTAGGGACAAAATTATTAGCCCCTTTAAGCTATGTATTTTTTTGATAGTCTACAAAACAAACCATCGTTATACAATAACTTGCCTAATTACCCTAACCTGCCTAGTTAACCTAATTAACCTAGTTAAGCCTTTAAATGTCAATTTAAGCTGTATAGAAGTGTCTTATAAAAAATATTTAGTAAAATATTATGTACTGTCATCATTCATTAATTCATTCATTCATTCATTCATTTTCTTTTCGGCTTAGTCCCTTTATTAATCCGGGGTCGCCACAGCGGAATGAACCGCCAACTTATCCAGCATGTGTTTTACACAGCGGATGCCCTTCCAGCCGCAACCCATCTCTGGGAAACATTCACAAACACCCATTCACACTCATACACTACGGACAATTTAGCCTACCCAATTCACCTGTACCGCATGTCTTTGGACTGTGGGGAAACCAGAGCACCTGGAGGAAACTCACGCGAATGCAGGGAGAACATGCAAACTCCACACAGAAACGCCAACTGACCCAGCCGAGGCTCGAACCTGCGACCCAGCGACCTTCTTGCTGTGAGGCGACAGCACTACCTTACTGTCATCATGGCACAGATAAAATAAATCAGTTATTAGAAATGAGTTATTAAAACTATCATGTTTAGAAATGTGTTGAAAAAATCTTCTCTCCGTTAAACAGAAAATAGGGGGAAAATAAACAAGCGGTCTAATAATTCAGGGGGGCTAATAATTCTGACTTCAACTGTAGGCAATGTATTTTGGTGCATTTAAACAAAAACTGATTTATTAAATTGATATATCTATGAAAATAAATAATATTTTAGTCACCAAACATATTCAGAAATTAAAAGATTAGAAATTGAAAGATAATACAAATAAACTCAAGCAAAATATTGCAAAAAAAATTACAACATAAAAATATCAACAAAATTTTTTTTTTTTTGCTTCTCTTGATTTTTCCTATTTTTTAAAATTTGTATTTAATATTTTTCTATAATATTAATTTGGGTGTACTAGTTTTTGGACCGTTATGGTAAGTTACTTTGTTAGATAAGCTCCAGATTTGGCTTCAGTACTGACTAATCTAATGTATTAGCACAAATATAATATTGTAAAGCATCTTATAGAAAATATGAATTTACAAGATAGATTTGTGAGGCGTGTACTTATAGGCCTCGTTTACACTATCAGGTCTTGATAACCAGTTCCGATTTGTTGCCTAGATCTCATTTTTTTTGCATACGTTGTTTTAATTGTGACCCATATCCGATTCATGTGTTTACACTTGCCATACAATTTACGACGCCGCGCATGCATAAAAGCGGGTTCTAGCATCTGCACCACACTAGCCATGATGGAAGAAATTGTCTTGCTTTTAGCTCTGCGAAATATGCAAAGTTCGTCCAACTTTAAAACTATTTTCTCCACATACACTCTTCCTTCTACGTCATTAAACCGCGGAGAAGCACCACATTGTCGCAAGTTTAATGACGTACAAAACAGAATGCCTCAATAAATCTGATCTGCCTTTTTACATGATAGTCGCATTGTCACATATCCGATTTATATCTGATTTATTTCCACGTATGAAGGAGGCCTGACACCGATCTCTGAGTATCCGAATGCATGCATTTTTTTTGTGTGTTTACATGGTCATAAAACAGAACCGATCTGTGTCACATATGGGTAAAAAATCTGAATTGGGTCACATTTAACTGGTAGTGTAAACGGGGCCTTAGTAATAATAATAATAATAATAATAATAATAATAATAATAATAATAATAATAATAATAATAATAATAATAATAATAATTCCTTACATTTATATAGCGCTTTTCTGGACACTCAAAGCACTTTACACAATGGGGGGGGCTCCTCATCTACCACCAGTGTGCAGCATCCACCTGGATGACGCAACAGCAGCCATATTGTGCCAGACCGCACACCACACACCATCTGATTGGTGGAGAGGAGACAGAGTGATTAAGCCAATTATCATATTGGGATGGTTAGGAGGATGGACAGAGGCCAGTGGGCAAATTTTGGGATTTTTAACGACCACAGAGAGTCAGGACCTCGGTTTAACATCCCATCTGAAAGACAGTGCTCACTGAGCAGTATAGAGTCCCCTTCACTATACTGGGGCGTCAGGACCCACACAGACCGCAGGTTGAGCGCCCCCTTCACTAACACCACTAAGTAATGCAATTAGTTACTTTTTTGGGGTAGTAACTCAATATTGTAATGCACTACTTTCAAAAGTAAGTTTCCCCAACACTGGTAGCGAGGGAATGCTGCCCCAGATAGTCATGCAGTGTGAAAACATCTGTGACGCGACTGCTTTAAAAAGCATGCAGTCTCAACTTGGCATAACTTTCCTAATTAATCTAGTTAAGCTTTTAAATGTCACTTTAAGCTGAATACTAGTATCTTGAAAAATATCTAGTAAAATATTATGTACTCTATATTATGTACTAAAAGAAAATAGTTATTAGAAATGAGTTATTAAAGCTATTATGTTTAGAAATGTGTCGAAAAAATCTTTCCGTTAAACATAAATTGGGGGAAAAATATAGAGGGGGCTAATAATTCAGGAAGGTTAACGATTCTGACTTCCTTTTTACACTACACCAACATGCACCATGGATGCTGATTTAATCAAAGTACTTTCTTTTTTAACCTTGATACCCCACTCCCCCCTCTGAGAGAAGGATGTGTTGTGCGGGACAGCTCTTGCTAAATCAATGAAGTGCTACCAAACACTGAAGGCCACCCTCAAATGCCTGATAATATGGTAGCAGAGCAGTTGAAGGGCAGAAGCGAATTCACTCACCCACTCTCTCAAAACAGAGCTCTTGTCTGCCCTCTCTAAAAGAGGAATGATATGTATTAACAATGAAAGATGTCTGAAATATTCATCCCGCAGAAGATGCAAATACAGAGGCTTTATGCTCAGATGACATGATTCATTGCAAGTCAAGGACTGGAGGGATGGTAAACACACGGCACACGCACCCCGTGAACCTAAAGACAGTGTTTCTATCCGCCGAGTGAACAAGAAAAAAACAAAAAACACTTCACATTGGTTCATGTGGGCTCTGTATTTGGTTTTTGTATCTGACTAATTATATATTTATTTGTGCTGTTTTTAGAAAAGCTACTTTAGAAGACATACTGAAATTTTTTAAGATATGTCAAGGAATGTAATATTCCCTGGAGGTTTTCAGTTTCAGTTATGCACAAAGTTGTACAGAGAAAAAATTAAAGAAGGGACGCACTGATATCCTTTCTAGTTGATCCTTATAATAATAACAATTATTATTATTTAAAAACATTTTAAACATAATAGATTTATTAACAAATTTTTATTAGCTAATTTATTTTGTCTTTGCCATGATGCCAGTTAAATATTTTTCTACTTATTTTGCAAGATACTAGTATCCAGCTTAAAGTGCAATTTAAAGACATAACAAGGTTATTATGTTAACTAGGCAAATTAGGTTAATTCGACACTGAATTGCATAACAACGCTGTAAAAAATCCTGGTTGCCTTCCATTTTTAGCTCAATCAAATTAACTTTATAAGTCCTGTGAACTTATATTATATTAAACTGACTTAAAACAGCTTCCGTAACTTAAAAAAATTAAGTTAAAATGTGATGAACTTAGTTTAATAAGTTGCAATGAACTAAATACATATGTTGTCATGACTAATTGTTCATATAGATTTTTTTACAGTGAGTGGTTTGTTATGTAGCAAAAGAAAGAACTGCTTTTATTCAAGTCAAACTAAAAGAAAAAATATATATTTAGTATTATAGCAAATACTGTGAAAATGTCCATGGTCTATTAAAAATCACTTGGCAAATAGTTGAATAAGAATAAACACTTCAAAGGATGGCTAACAATTTTGATTGTATATCACACAAGTAGCAGTGCGATATGGCTGTATATCTATGAAGGTAAATCAGTTGCGAAACTCGAGAGCTTGCAAATCTAAATGTGAGAACTTGTAATAATAATAGTTGTATGTGTAGGTTGAAATGTACACTCACAGCTCTGATGTGAACAGCTGAATCCCTCGATTTGCACACACACACAATAATCAACACACTTGTGTTTTGAATTCGAAGTTGCAGATTAATAGTTGGGCATTTGTGAAATGTCATTCACAAATACAAAATGACAGACACAGATGTGCATGTCAAATTTGATTGCAGTTTCATTGTACAACCACAAGTCGGCACTCACAACCTCTCAGATTTGCCAGTTCAACTACAAATCTCCCGCTCTCTGACTTTTGCTACACATCTGGCGTGATCTCTGTAGCAGAACTGATTTGTGCACTCAGAGATGCAGAGGCGCGAGCAGCGCGGGGCGGGGCAGGGGTAAAGCTGTTTTATTGGCCGATGCCTGACCAATGAACAATGCCGATAGCCAAAGGGACTCGACTGCAGAAGAATAATTACTATGATTATTTTATTATTTCGTTTTTTTTCCCACTAATTTCTAAAAAGATGTTTAATAAATAACATTAACTCTACGAAAATTTATATACCAATAAAAGAGCAGCAAAGTCAGTATTGACTAGAGCCAGCCAATGAGATGGGACGTTTCTGTACGTCAGCACTCAGCAATCAGAGGGTAAGCTATTGTTTTTAATAATTATCTAGATCTTCAATACTGTTAGCTAAGCTAAGAACTGTGCTAGGTTCTGTGGTTCTGTAGTTTTTACAAGTAACACATATATATATATATATATATATATATATATATATATATATATATATATATATATATATATTGATTCATTGGTCAGGCATCGGCCAATAAAACAGTTTCACCCCTGCCCCGCCCCGCGCTGCTCGCACCTCTGCATCTACGAGTGCACAAATCAGTTCTGCTACAGAGATCACGCCAGATGTGTAGCAAAAGTCAGAGAGCGGGAGATTTGTAGTTGAACTGGCAAATCTGAGAGGTTGTGAGTGCCGACTTGTGGTTGTACAATGAAACTGCAATCAAATTTGACATGCACATCTGTGTCTGTCATTTTGTATTTGTGAATGACATTTCACAAATGCACAACTATTAATCTGCAACTTCGAATTCAAAACACAAGTGTGTTGATTATTGTGTGTGTGTGCAAACCGAGGGATTCAGCTGTTCACATCAGAGCTGTGAGTGTACATTTCAACATACACATACAAATATTATTATTACAAGTTCTCACATTTAGATTTGCAAGCTCTCGAGTTTCGCAACTGATTTACCTTCATAGTATATCGGCCCTGGTGGGAGGCGGGTGTTAGTGTACCACCATTGATGATATACAGCCATATCGCACTGCTATGAGTGTGATATTGCACTTGCACAACAGATCAATGGCATAATTGTGTATATAAAAAAGTAGATCAAACACAAAGAGTCTCAAAAATCCTTTTGTATGAGGAACTACTTTCTTCTGCAATTCTTTCACATCTGCAGCTTACGTCAGAACAGCAGAAACTGTTGCTTAAAAACACGTCCCTTTAGAGCTAGTTCTTGAATGATTCTCTAGCGTAATGTCTAAATAGATAATAAGATAATAAGGCTGAATGGCATGAAAACCCATCAGTCTATAGAGATTTCCCAGTATTTCTCTGTTGCAATTGGGAAATCACAATAATCAACGCCGAAAAAGTCAAAGCAAAGCAAACACTAGCAGATTACAATGGTATAAATACAAACTACAACATACAAAGAGAAAGATTGATTTAGAATGTCACTTACCTGTTTAATAATGATTTGATCAGCTGTTGTTTAAAATATGAAAAGAAAATGCTGAGTTTTTCTCCTCAAGGACTTATTATGCGGTCTCTGTCACCATCTTGTGGCATATATAAATATATATATATAAACTCCATAGTTGCAATCTAAACAACTATGTTCTCGGCTAAAAAAGCCTCAAAAGTACATTATGTTGTCCAACAGCTGCAATATTTGTCAAACTGTAATGAGTCTAATGATCAGCTGTCACTCTATGTGGGCGGAGTAATACACAAGAGTGAAAAGGCTGTAAGAGTGCTGTTATTGCAGATTATCAGTATATATACAACAGTTCTGTCTGGTTCTTGAATCTGATTGGCTGATAGCTTTGTGATATTCTGCAAATAACAGCACTTGTATCGACTCTTTAGCCTTCACCCTTGTGTATTACTCCGCCCACATACAGCAACAAGCAGAGGACACTCTACAGTTTGACAAATATTGCTGCTGTTGGACAACATAATTGTCCAATTATGTTCACTCACTCACCTTTTTCAGGTGAGAATGTAGTTGTTTAGATTGCAACTATGCAGTTTATTTAAAAGGATAGTACCTACCTATTTTAAATATTTATAATTTCTGAGAGACAGCGCGTAGGCGGCCATACAAAAGGATTTTGAGACTCTCCGTGTTTGATTTTCTTTTCTACATACATGATTATGCCATCAAACTGTTGTATAAACGCAATAGCACACTCACAGCAGTGCAATGTGGCTGTATATAGTCACTGGTGGGACACTAAAGCACTCGGGCTCCCACCAGTGTCGATATACAGCCACATCGTACTGCTACTCGTGTGATATTGCTCATATATAATGTGTGTGTGAATGTAAGAGTGTAAGGGTGTTTCCCATAAATAGCACTGGATTGCGGCTGGAAGGGCATCCGCTGTTTAAAACATATGCCGCAATAGTTGGTGGTACATTCCACTATGATGACCTCTGATAAATAAGGGACTAATTAATGAATGAATGAATATATATATATATATATATATATATATATATATATATATATATATATATATATATATATATATACAGTAATCTATTGTCATGGCAACTTATACTACATGTTTAAAGAGGTTGTGATATGTACAGTGATATATATATAGGCGACGCAGTGGCACAGTAGGTAGTGCTGTTGCCTCACAGCAAGAAGGTAGCTGGTTCGAGCCTCGGCTGGGTCAGTTGCCGTTTCTGTGTGGAGTTTGCATGTTCTCCCTGCGTTCGCGTGGGTTTCCTCTGGGTCCTCCGGTTTCCCCCACAAGTCCAAAGACATGCGGTACAGGTGAATTGGGTAGGCTAAATTGTCCGTAGTGTATGAGTGTATATGAGTGTGTATGTTTGTTTCCTAGAGATGGGTTGCAGCTGGAAGGTCATCCGCTGCATAAAACATGTGCTGGACAAGTGGGCGGTTCATTCCGCTGAAAATGAATAAATGAATAAATGAATATATATAACAGCAATGAACCAGCCTCCTCACCCTTCACCCTTGTGTACTACTCCACCGACATATAGCGACAAGCAGAGACACTCTACAGTTTGACAAATATTACTGCTTTTGGACAACATAATGTACTTTTGAGGCTTTTTTAGCTTTGTAGTTAGATTGCAACTATGGAGTTTATTTATAAGAATAGTGCCCATTTCAAAATATTTATAATTTCTGAGAGATGGTTGACGTTATCTATCCACAAGATGGCGACAGGACAGCATAATAAGCCCTTAGAAGATTAAACAGCATAATTTCTAACTACAGCTAATCATTTCATTATTAAGTGATATTCTAAGGCGATCTCTCTCTTTTGCATGTTGTAGTGCTGTACTTATACCATATAATTGTAGTGTATTGAGTGTGAAATGGGACTCGCATATCAGGAATGTGTTGTGTTGGCAGAAAGAAAGAAGAAATGCCCGCATGTGTTTAGTGTTTTTCTTTATTGCAAACACAACAGCAATCTGGTAGTGATTGCACTGTTTTTTTCGAGGTTAATTATTGTGATATCACGATTGCAACAGAGAAATACTTTAGACTTTAATACTGCAGGGAGATATCTAATTGCATATAACATGGCATTTCATGTCACGTTCAGCCTTATAATCTTGTAAGCAAATGTAAGCAAAATCACCTGTTGTACGCTAGAGAATCATTCAAATCCTAGCTGTAAAGTGACGTTGGTGAATTAGTAATGGCTTCTGCTGTTCTGACGTCAGCTGCAAATGTGAATTAATGGCGGAAGAAAGTAGTTCCTAATGCAAAAGGGTTTTTAGACTATCCGTGTTTGATTTTCTTTTTAATATACACGATTATGCCATCGAACTGTTGTATAAACGCAATAGCACACAAGTAGCAGTGCGATATGGCTGTATATCAGCACTGGTGGGACGCTAAGCCCCCCACCAGTGCTGATATACAGCCATATCGCACTGCTACTCGTGTGATATTGCTGAAATATACATATAGTTTGTTAACTTAGTTCGTGGGATGTGCTTCTGTGCGTCCTCACACATGCACATCTCTGGTCTGATTTACAGCAGCTGGGAAGAATGGCCCAGTTTAGCGAAGTGCAGCAGCACGAGCTGACAGGCTGGATTATCTTCTTCTGACAGCCCAGGAATGCAACTGTCTGACTGTGGCTACCGCAAGATAAGACCTGGCTGACAAAAAAAGAAGCAGCATTCATTTGCTTTCCTCCTTTTTATCTTCAGCAACAGAAGCCCAGCGATGGGCAGTGATTGTAACAGCCAAAGAATGATTATGTTCTCATACTTGCTTCCAGAGGATATAGTTAAGGTGTGCTTCTGATTTTAAAATGCGCCACAAATCACACTAGCAAAGATGGTTTCAAGCCATGTTTTTCATCATAGCAGATGTAGGATTTCACTCTTATGAGCAGATGTGTCTAGCAAAAAAGGAAAACGATTCAAAATTGCAAGTAGATAAGTGTAACAGTAGCACTGGAGCACAGATTAGTAAATGAGAAATGCAGAGCTTCAATATTCTGATTATATTTTTCCCAAGCACATTTTAGCAATTAAAAAGCACATCAATCTTAATAAGCATTTCATATAATCATTATGTGCATCATTTTTAAAGAAGGATGGAAGTAAAATCACCTTGCACTGTAAAAGTGGTGAGTTACTTTACTATTTTTTGTAATTATGCACATAATTCATTTACTTAATTTTATTAGGCAATGGGTTTACTAACTTTTAAAAGTCAACTAATCGCTTTAATAGCAGTGGGTTTCACTTTCACAAGCAAAGCAAACTAATAGCTTTTTTAAAAACAATTATATGATCAAAATTCATGACATCATGCCATTTTATGTTCATTAAACTTATTCAAATAAGTTAATCATGTTTTAGCCTATTTATTTTTTATATTTGGTGTTTCTTTTTTATCTTTCATTCTTTCTACAGTACATAAAGTATATATAAAGACTGAATTCCTTTTAAAATGTTTGAACTTTTCAGGTGAGGACATTTTCTCTTAGCACTGTTTGAAGAATCAATCTTTCAGAATCTGGCAGTAAGTTTGAGAGTTCATTTCAAGTCCATCTCATGCCCTGAAAGGTCTTGTTCATTGTTAGTATCAGCTCGCAAAAAGAGTTCCTCACCACCTTGCTGTTTTCTGACTCAAACTGATGCTGGTGTGTATATACTGGTGTATATTTCCAACACAATCTCATGGCAATTGGTAACTTTTTGATTTACTGACTAAAGGCCCGTGCACACCGAGACGTTTTTTGCTCGCGTTTTCCGTCGACGTTTAACGCCTCGTGACTAAATAAAGGGCAGCAATGTGATCGTGCACACCAAAGCGCAAAACGGCAGGTGCAAAAGCGTAATCAAAAAAAAAAACGCCTCATGCTCGTTTTTTTGTTTTGATGTGCCACGTCAAAACCTTCTCCACCAATCAGATCGACACTTTTGTTCACGTGCACGGAGCTGCTGAAGTTACAGTAAACAGCACATGGAGGCAATCAAGCGCAAAACTGTCAATGCGAGCGCACATTGAAAAAGATGCCCAGAGGCGATATGAACGTGGAGTTGCTTATTGCACTGGCGAACAATAATCATTTCTTCATTGCTAGAGCTGGAGCTGCTACTTGAACCATCCATGACAACAAGCAGGTCAACTTTGTCTTCTTCTTCTGTGTTACAAGCGGGTGTCAGAAGCTTAAAGTTGTGTAGCGCCATCTAACGTCAAGGAGTGATTTTGCATATTCTTCTGCTGGACGCCTGCGAAAATCGCTTGGGTTTGAATCCGGATAAAACGTCTTGGAAAAACGCTGACGATAAACGCAAACGAAAAGCGTCCCGGTGTGTACGAGCATTAATTTGTATGAATTTGTATGATCTCATTCGTACAGTTTAGTACAATTTGCTTATCCTCAAATGATGGTTAGGTTTAGGGGCGTGGTTGTGTGCTGCCACACTTCCTTTTTAAAATCATAGATTTTCGTACACTTGAACTTGTACAAATTAGCCACTAACCTGACAAAAGGTAAAATAGTTATGTTTCCTCATGAGATCAGGCTGATATTTCACCTTCACCCCTCCTTAACAAAATATACTTATCAATTAATGCTTATAAACAGTACAAAATTTGTAGTAATTTTAAGATGAACGATTTGTAATTAGTACAATATGCTTGCGAAAAACACTTTTAAATAACATAATTACACACACACACTGATGCAGAATATTGCAATGCTGCTTATAGCTACCCAGACAGTGGGTAAGTATCCAAAATCCAAACTTAGTAAAGGTACAAGTCCTTTAGGACATTTTTACTCAAATAAAAGTAAAAGTAACATTCTCAAAAGTTACTCGAGTAAAAAAGTATCCGATAAAAAAATGACTCAAGTAACTAGTTACATTTATATGAATAGTATGTGCTTAATTGGTTCTAATTTTTAACAGCAGATACTTTAAAAACATACGTTATTCTTACATATTTTAAGTACATGCAATCTTAGTAATAAAATAAAATGTGTTTTTTCAGGTTGCAACTGAAATTCATGTATGTTGCGATATTGGTTCAATGTACAAAGTGCATCGCATTATAACTATTCTTTTTGACATCTTGTAGTGGACACAGACACTGAGCTTGAGTCCGCGAGTGATCTGATCTGATAAACTCGCATGTTTCAGCCATCATTCATTCTAACACACTCTAACCTACAGCAGAAGATGCAACTCTACAGCAACCTCTCGCGACACAACCTCTCCAATGCAGTCCCTCGCGATATTTGTGAACAAGTCATATTAATCATATTTATTACAATTTGACAGTAACAGAGGAACGCCGCCAAATATAGTTAAGAGTAAAGTTTTTTTCTCTAAAGATTTACTCAAGTAAAAGTACACATCTTTAAATGTACTCAAAAAGTACACAATACCTAACAAATTTCAAGTAAATGTAACAAATTAAATGTGATTCTTTACTACCCACCTCTGTACCCAGATAACTATTTTAGTCTATGTCTTTTCAGTGGATGCATTAATTAAACTTCACTAGACATTATATACTGCATCTTCAACACCAATAACCACAGGAAGCTTAGTGTTTTGTTGCTTTCTTTCCATTTCATCAGGAAATTCAAACAATAAATACTGTTTTGGCAGATTTGATGTGGCATGAGAGATCACTGTATTGACGCTGTATAGGCGCGACCATTTCTTCCCATTTACTACTTGTTATAGTACCAAATAAGCCTGAATGTACGTCATATCTCGCATTTTCACTCAATTAGTAATGCAATAATAAAACAGTTCATAAACAATGTCTCATAGAAATAGATTTACCTTAGCCAAATAGTTCACTCAAAAAAAAAAAAGAAATGCTACTTGTTTGAACTATTTATATAAAATGAGCTAAAACAACTAAATTCTTGAGATTCTTTGGGGACAACTTATTTGGTTTATGTTTAATCCACTTAAAGAGGTGATCCACAGTGTATTTTTAAGGCTTGGTTGTGTTTATAAGATGCAAAGCAATGTGTGCTCATGCTTCACTTGTAGAAAATCATGTTATTTTTGTTATATATCTTACTTTGATTATATACAGCTACTCTGCTAACATGAAAACGACTGTCATATTTCCTAGTTCCTCTGAAAGGCCCGCCCTCAAGAGGCTCTGATTGGTCATTTAACATAATGTGGACATATTTACATTTAACATAACGGCTCCACGTCATTCCCTTTCAAGCGTGCGCTTTTGCGCTGTGTAAAGAGTCCAGTCAGAGCAGCTGTTAGCAGCATTAGCTGCCTGAATCAGACAGAAATTAAAAGCACACAGCTCACGCCTGTTCTCTAAAATAAAATCTGACAAGTGTCTTTCACATATATTTGGAATAAGCAAGTGTAAGTGTTATAAAGCTTTCACATATTTTTTGCGAATTTGTTATTTGAGATGTAGCCGCATAGAGAGACACGCATAGAGAGACATTGCATGCGCTGCTAAGGATTGTGGGTGTTTACAGCAGTTTGACTGAAAAATATGAATTTGTAGCAAAATTGTTAGCGGTGCCAAACAGCATTTCCCGTTGTTTACATCCATGTTTACGTACTCACTACAACATACCATTAACGCTAGAAAATGTGCATGTAATTGATCAATTTTAACAAATAAAAACACTTACAGGTTGGGGCTCACAATCTACAGCTTTGTTGTTTGGAGGAGATTTTAGCCGAATCCAGCACTGAACTGAGAGAGATTCTGGAAGTTCTCCTTTGTCAAATGCTAGCGATATATACATTAAAATTAAATTGTAAGCACTTCTCTCTTTGTGTCATGTCCTTTGGAAGCCCAAATACAGAAACAGAATGAGCTCTGTGGAAATAGCAGCGTTCGGACGGCGTTTTAGCTTTCACTGCATTACATTACATCGCCTCTGGCCACGCCCCTTCGCTGTGCAGGGTGTGTGCGCGAGGTGAATGCACTTAATCAGAAGCCCTTGTGATCTCACTAGCCCGGATGTATTTTTGTGCTTTGCTAAGCTAACTCTGTAAAAGCCAAGATCTCCCTTTGCATTGACTTTTTAGCGCCTTACATTCAGAGATGTTCACACAGCTACATTACACATCAACTAAAGTTTAAAATATGATATCGTAGTGGACAACCCCTTTAAATTTATAAAAACAATTCAGCTAATTTAATTGATTTGTGTTGGGACGACATGAATGAATTGTGTGGAACCCTGCATTTTACAATGAATTTGTTAAATTCACTACAGAAATTCAGAAAACTTCTTTCTAGATATTTACTCTACATTAGCCTTGTATATTCATATTTTACTTAACCTAAAGTGTTCGGAATAATATTTTATTTAACCTGATGCGTTCCAAACACCACATACAAAGGCCAAAACCTTGTAAATGCAACAAAAACTAAATGTAAAATCTGTTTTTTCAAATGCTGTAATTTCTATTATCATTTACTTCCCCTCAATTGACTCAAATATGCTTGAGTTTCTATGTTTAGTTAAACACAACAGAAGATATTTTGAAAAATGTTTTAACCCTTTAACCATTGAATTCCATATTCCATTTTTTTTCCTACTATGAAAGTCAGTGGTTACAGCTTTCTTTAAAATATCTTCTTTTGTGTCCAACAGAAAATTCCAACAGGTTTGGAAACACTTAAGTAAATAGTGAGTAAATTTTCATTTTTGGCTGAACTATCCTTTTAAATTGAAACTATAATCTATCAAGTGCACATGCTCAAGGTCCGCTAAAATCCACATTTAAACAGGTCAATAATAGACTACAATTACAAAAGAGATCAAAATATTGCTAACATGAACAGAAGATAATCTATTAATTATGTTTCATTTCATGAAAGATGAAAGAGAAGTTAGAGGGTTACAATACATTTCAAACATCCGTTTCTCCTGACCATGCACAGGTTATTGACTCTTTAACATTTCTCAGCTCTAGCTATGGCTTTTCACAGAGGTGTGGACATCACATCGCTTACTGATGGCACATCATAAAAATTTTATCCTCTGGTCCCAATTTTGCCCAGTTGAATTATTCATGGTCTTTACTGCAGTCCAGCTAAAAATAGATACTTCTTGTTTTTTCCTTAGCGTAAAGGCTTTAACACTACATTTTGCAGTGAAGCTAATGACATGAGTGTTTCCCGGCAGTCACTTTGACAGTGATCATTCTGTGGATGTGTGATGCACACCACTTATTGGCGCACCTGTCACAATTTCAAGCAAACACAATTCAAGGCCCTCTGAGTCACTTTACATCTGCTTATTTAATAGCATTAACAAATGGGTTTAGCTTCGTACTCCCATCTGCGGTGCTCTAGTGTGTGATCAAACAAATTTAATCCTGCAGAAAAGTAACTAGAAGATCTCATGGTTGCATAATCAGCTTTACTATGAGGCTTATACATGTTTAGATCATGTCATACCTCCTCACGTATTTAGTTCTGAATATACAGGCTTCTAAAAGTTAGTCTAATAGCCGTCGCAAGTGGATGCTGCACACTGTTGGAACTGTGTGGAAAGACCCCCTCATGATTGTGAAGTGCTTTGGGTGTATGGCCATACACGATAAATGCGTTATATAAATACACACATTACATTACATTATTACATTAGCTGATTTATTACCAGTATACTGTAAAAAAGACTACATAAAAGTCATAACAACTGTTTTTTTTTTATAATTCAAGTTTTTTATTGTTTTCTTCTGGTTCATGACAAAATAATACACACATAACACATATTACAAATGATCACTTGTGGCCTACTAAATGTAAGGCCAGAATGTATACAGTGGTTACTATGGACAAAAGTACCATATTATTAAAAGAAAAACCTGGTGAGTAATTTTAAATTGCATTACAAGACATCGTCACATAAGACCAAAAGTCTTCCCACACTGGGATACATACAGGGACCTCTGCTTTGTCCTTATTATGTAATTTGCAAAGTAAACGTTCATATGAAGCTGTTTTAGTCATTATATTGGCCCATTCTTTTAACTCTGGAATTTTGGGAATTTTCCAGTGTTTTAAGATGACTCTAGCTGTCACTGAGATCCCCACCATGATGACTGTGAACTCTCCTTTTGTAATATTTGGCATCTTTTCCCTATCTCCCAGTAAGCATAACCTTGGTGACAGTGGTATTAAGGTTCCAAGCCATTTACTCAGAATATTTAGGGTTTGGTGCCAAAAAGGCTGAACTAGTGAACAAATACAATGGATAAATGTGCCTCTCTCTTTTTGACATTTCCAACAAACATTATTATTTGCCAAACCCATTCTATTGAGTCGGACAGGTGTAAAGTAAAACCGGTGTACAATTTTATACAGAGTAAATTGTCCTCTCGCTTCTCTTACGTATTTACCAGTGTTTGACAAAATACTTTTCCATTCCTCATCCCCTATTGCATTCTGGATGTCCTTTTCCCAAATTGTCTTTAAGTGTATGCAGTCATTGCTGAGCACATGGTTGGTCATCCTGTAAAAAACAGAGGCCTTTTGTTGGAGGTGAGGCAGTGTTAAAAAGTCTAGGATATGGTTTCCATTTGTGTGTTGGATTTTTGTGGAGACACAGTTTCGTGTTTGAAGGTATTTCCAAAAATTCTCCTTTCCTTTTAAATTGTACTTTGTCACAAGATTGCTGTAGGACATAAAACACCCTGTTCAAATAGGTCTGTCACCGTACACAAGCCATTCATATGCCATTTCTTCCAATATATACATGACTTCCCAATACAGATAGCAGAGTTGTGCCAGATGGAGGAATATGGTTGTTTGCATTGTGATAATTTATGCATTTTGTGGATCTTCACCCATACCTCTCTTGCATGTTTTATCACAGGATTTGTAGTTTTGTCTAGACACTGGGATAGGTATTCAATAGGGCTATATGGCCATAACAGGTTTTTCTCAATGGTGACCCAGTCTGACTCAGTATTATTGTTCCAATGCTTGGCTAGTTTGGCCATTTCAAAAGATATGTGGTAAAGCCGAGGGTCTGGTAGTCCCAATCCTCCCTTATCCCGTGGTGCACATAGTTTATTCAACTTTATCCTAGGCCTTTTCCCATTCCATAGGAAATGTTTAATTATTATATCATATTGATTAAAAATTGATTGTGGTATTGTAAGTGGTAACATCATTAACATATAATTAAGCTATAACAACTGTTTTTATGTTAATTATTTAAATACGTTAATCAGGTTTCAACAATTTTTTAAGTTATGCAAGTTTTAACTTGATGTTTAAGTTCCTTTAACTCAGTGTTTCTCAACCATGTTCTTGAAGCACCACCAACACTGCATGTTTTGGATGTCTCCTTTGTCTGTCAAACCCATTACAGGTCTTCCAGTCTCTGTTAATGAGCTAATGATCTGAATCAGGTGTGATTGGTTGAGGAGGCATGGAAAAGTGCAGAGCTAGACGGTGGTTGAGAAACACTGAGATAACTTATGCAAGCTGAAGTGACTAGTAAAGATAATTTGATTCAACTTAAAAATTGAAGCATGCAACACATTTTTACAGTGTAGATGACCAGTTTTGGTTTCATTTGAGCACTGATTTTTATTGAACAAGAAACTGCTAACTTTTCTGAGGTCAGGCTGTAACACATAAATAAATAATAGATAGATAACCAACTAAATATTTGAGAATGCAAATACTGCAGGTTGGGAAAACAAGTGAACTTTTTAAGTGTTTTTTTTTCCCATCCTGCATATTTATTCCTTATAAATATTATATAAGGGTCAGCTAGCTTCTGTATGCCTTATAGGAATTCACAAAAACTACATGTATTGCAAAATCGGGCAGCAAAATAATGAGTAAATGATAACCTTTGAGATATTTCTTTCTATTTTTATTAGCTATTTCTTGTAAATTTTTTGTTTATGTAATAATCATTCTAAAATAAACAAGAAATATGTCTTTTTCAACATGATCTCACACCAATTCGCAACTTTTTTTTTATTTATTGGCTAATTTGTATAAATTCATGTGATCTCATTCGTACAGTTTAGTACTTATCCCCCAATGACGATTGGGTTTAGGGGTGGGGTTGGGTGCCACGCCTCCTTTTTAAAATCATACAAATTCGTAAACTGACAAAATATAAAATAGCTACGCTTCCTGATGACATCAGGCAGATCTTTTTCTGTACTAATTAAATCTAATTCAGGCTATTAAAAACAGTGCTGGACTTTCCAATAGCATAATAGCACCTACTGGGAATGCAGGTGTAAAAATAGTTGCAATGTGAGGGATGCTGGACAACAGAGATGTGGATCCAAATGCAGGTTTATTAACAAGAATGCTCAGGCAAGCAAAAAAAGGCAGGAAGCAGACAGGAATAAACAGTAAAACAAACAAAACGAGGGTCAAAACCGGCAAGGCAAGGAAAACACGTCGTAATGTTCACAATGCAGCTAAACAAGACTCAGCAAATAGTGTGTGTGTGTGTGTGTGCTGCTTTTAAAGTCCATGTATTCAGTTCTAAACAGCTTCAGCTGTGTGTGTTAGCAATCAGCGGACAACAGAGCAAGTGTGAGTGTGTGGTGCATGACTGGATCTGTAGTCCATGTAACGGTGGATTAGTAGTTCTTTAGCAATCTGCAAGGATTAGATCGCTTGTGATGGTGACAAAAGTAAAGCCTCATTTGATGATCAAACAACATATAAGTGTAATACACAAATGCTTTCCACAAAAAAAAAAAATAAATAATAATAATAATAATAATAATTTATGGTACTTCACTGCGATACAAATATTGCATGTACTATAATTAAAGTTTGGGATTTTTCCAGGCTGGAAATTTTCCATGGGAATTAACAGGAATATTTGAGAATTAACAGGAATTAATGGAAATAAACTGTGAATTTGGTAAACTAAAAGTCAGCCTGTGACAGTGTACTTAAATGAAATTGAAAAAAAAACATATCTTACTGCATAATTTTGGTTAAAACAAGCAGATTTAATGCAATTTTCTACCCTGCATATTCCTCAAATCACATGCACAGAGCACTGCATGCGTTGATATTTTACTGTGAAAATGTCCTTGCTCTGTTAAATATAATTTGGGAAATATTTAAAAAAGAAAAAAAATCAAAGGGGGGCAAATAATTCTGACTTCAACAGTATATATATATGTGTGTGTGTGTGTGTGTGTGTGTGTGTGTGTGTGTGTGCGTGCGTGCGTGCGTGCGTGCGTGCGTGCGTGCGTGTGTTTCTTTTATGCCAAAAAATCAATAGAATATTAAGTAAAGATCAAGCTCTATGAACATATTATGTACATTTTCTACTGTGAATACATCAAAACCTGATTAGTAATATGCACTGCTATGAACTTAATTTGAACAACTCTCTCAATATTTAGATTTTTTAGATTCCAGATCTTTAAAAACTCCAAATATTTCCCTATTCTAACAAACTATGCATTGGTGGAAAGCTTATTTATTCAACTTTCAGATAATGCACAAAGGTATTGTTGTCCTGGGTCACATTTTGGATCCATGGCAGCCTTGCAGAGTTTTCTGCTAAAATGAAATCTTTAAGTATAACAATTGATTCCTCAAGCATCTATTCTGCAATAGCAGCAAAAGCAATGATTTAATACTCACAATGCATATTTCAAACACATGACAGTAAACATGAAAGCATAAATCTAATATATTTGAACTAAAACTGCAGATGCTCATTTTTTAAAATACCTTCTGACCAACAAATAAAAAAGCACAAAGCTGTGTCCTAATTTCTACAATGAAAGAATCCAAACACTTTTTACAATGCATGTCAAAGCCGCTTATAAACCCACAATTAATTCTTTTCAAACTTCAATTTGTGAACTGTGCTTTTAATTCAGATATCTCCAGGTTTGAGGTGATAGGCTACTGTGGTCTCCACTGTTCTTCATTGATTTGCTGAAAGCCAGCTCACCACATGATGCCCTTGGCAACACAAAGTTGCTGCCTCCTCTATTTCAGCAATGTAAACAAACCATAGCAACCAATAATCATAGATAGGTTAATATATAATAATAAAAAACACGAACCATACAACTATTTAAACACTAACCACATCATTTGCGCAACTGTGACTACCCTTAATATTTAAACCGAATACATTCACAAACCACACAATATTTCTCAAGGGCAACATTTTCCCACGTCTAAACACAAAAATCCATTTTCAACTTTAATTCCAGCATATGACAGATGAGAAGGACCACTTCTGCGGCATATCTTCCGTTGAATATTGATGTTATAAGTTGTCCATGCGAGAGAAAGGAAAAACTAACACCGCAAAAGGATGTACAGTAGGCTACATCAAGTGCGCTATGAACAGCAACTTACCATAATACGCAGACGGGACTTGGGATTTTCTTGCCATCTCAGCGTGGACGGGTTTTGTAGGGTTTGCAGGTGCAGGTTGGTTTGAAGAACAGAATGTCGCTCGCCAAATTCCAAGTTTAATAGATTCCCTCACGCGACTCGCGCGTCAGTGATGTTTACAGCGGAGCGTCATCAAACGTGTGGAGCGTCAGACTGTCAGTGTAGTGAAGCAGTGAACTCGCTCCAGCATCATTGCCAGTGCTGGATCCGAACAAAGGTGTACACGATGTATATCCATCATCTATCCGGTCAACACAAGGAGTCTGCAGAGGTATATTCCCATTGAATAATTTAACTTAAATTCAATTACATATATAAAAAAAACTATTAAGCAATTTATTGATTTTTTTATTTGATTTATTATTTTCAATTATAATGTCATTAAAGGCTGCATACATTTGTACTGTTATCTGTTTATCACATAAATAAAGTGAGATTATACGGGATAAATCAAGCTGTCCGTGCAGATCTTGATTGTCTCAAACGCGTAACTTTAGCGCCGACTAGTGGCAATATTCTACACTGCATCATTTATTTCTGTCTCAGACTCAGAATGAGATTTATTCGCAAAGTGTGAAAGAATTTGTGTTTTGTGTGTGCTTTACATGCAGGAGCTCAGGGTAGCCTACACATCATCACAAGAGGAAAGAAGATAAAGTAAACAATAGGCTACAAATACACTTATATACAGCCAAGCCCCAATGTATTTATTCCCCTACCAAATTTTGACTTAAAGTTGTTGTTAAAATGTAAGTAAAAGCTGAGATATATTTAAGTAACTAAAAAAGGAACTTTAAGTCAGAATTTATATATACTTATTTGTATGGCCACTTATCATAGAAGCCATTTATTATAAGCCACTTATTTGTAAATAGATCTTTGTATTTCTAATTAAAACTTAACAATTGCACATAAATCATCAAGATCCATATATATATATATATATATATAGAGAGAGAGAGAGAGAGAGAGAGAGAGAGAGAGAGAGAGAGAGAGAGAGAGAGAGAGAGAGAGAGAAATCGCCAGTCACTTTATTAGGTACACCTGTCCAACTGCTCATTAACGCAAATTTCTAATCAGCCAATCACATGGCAACAACTCAATGCTTTTAGACATGTGGACATGGTCAAGACGATCTGCTGCAGTTCAAACCGAGCATCAGAATGGGGATGAAAGGTGATTTAAGTACTTTGAACGTGGCATGGTTGTTAGTGCCATATGGGTTGGTCTGAGTATTTCAGAAACTGCTGATCTACTGGGATTTTCACGCACAACTCTCTAGGGTTTACATCTCATGCATAACATGTCTTAGGTTTACAGAAAATGGTCCGAAAAAGAGAAAATATCCAGTGAGCGGCAGTTCTGTGGGTGCATATGCCTTGTTGATGCCAGAGGTCAGAGGAGAATGGCCAGACTGATTCCAGCTGATAGTGGGGCAACAGTAACTCAAATGACCACTCGTTACAACCGAGGTATGTAGAAGAGCATTTCTGATTGCACAACACATCGAACCATGAGGCAGATGGGCTAGCAAAAGACCACACCGGGTGCCACTCATGTCTGCTAAGAACAAGAAACTGAGTCTACAATTCGCACAGGCTCACCAAAATTGGACAATAGAAAATTGGAAAAACGTTGCCAGTGTAACGGAGGCCAGCTAGTAAGTGCTGTGCAGGTTAACCTCACTCCTCTGACCTCTAAAGGTGCTCTAGCGACAGACGCTAAAAGCCATGGTCTTTAGCCTCCTTGTTAGAGCAACCGACCGGCGGGGTTACACCTGATCCGATGAGTCTCAATTTCTGCTTCACCATTAGGATAGTAGGGTCAGAATTTGGCGTCAACAACATCCATCCTGCCTTGTATCAATGGTTCAGGCTGTTGGAGGTGGTGTAATGGTGTGGGGGATATTTTCTTGGCACACTTTGGGCAAATTAGTACCAATTGAGCATCGTGTCAACACCACATATACCTTGTTGCTGACCATGTCCATCCCTTTATGACCACAGTATATCCATCTTCTAATGGCTACTTCCAGCAGGATAACGTACCATGTCATAAAGTGCGAATCATCTCAGACTGGTTTCTTAAACAATGACTGAGTTCACTGTACTCAAATGGCCTCCACAGTCACCAAAGCTCAATCCAATAGAGCACCTTTGGGATGTGGTGGAACAGGAGATTCGCATCATGGATGTGCAGCTGACAAGTCTGCAGCAACTGCGTGATGCTATTATGTTAATATGGACCAAAATCTCTGAGGAATATTTCCAGTACCTTGTTGAATCTATGCCACGAAGGATAAAGGCAGTTCTGAAGGCAAAAGGGGTCCAACCCAGTACTAGTAAGGTGTACCTAATAACGTGGCTGGTGAGTGTCCATTTTTACCAGTTTTAATTGTACACAGAAGTATACAAATATGTATTTACAAATAAGTGGCTTTATTGCTTTATTAGTTACAAAATGCATAAATTGCAAGGGTATTGTGCAGTTTATAGCCATAAAAAATTTGATAGCAACTGATGTGCTAGCTATTAAAGTTGGACATGGCCTGAGGAAAGAAACTGTTTTCATGCCTAGATGTTTTAATTCATAAAAATCTGTAGTGTTTGCCTGAGGGAAGAAGTGTGAACAGTTTGTGGTGTGGGTGAGAGGGGCCTTCATTGATGTTGCCTGTATGTTGAGCAGGTCCACACCAATAATCCCTTCAGCTGTCCCAACAGTCCATTGCAGCCTTTTTTTTGTCTGTTATGTATTTTCATCCAGATAAAATATATTTTATCTGGTGTAAAAATATATTTACTCATACATAAGTAAATGTTTACACAAATTGAGTGAAATTGTTACTCAAAAACAAGTATTTGGCAAAAATATACTTTTAATTGTACTTACAGTTTACTAAAAATTTACAACTGTATCATCATTTACTCACCCTAAACCTGAGTTGCATGCTTCTGTTGAGCACAAAAGAAGATATTTTAAAGAGAGCTGGAAACTGATAACCATTGACATCCATGTTATTTGTTTTTTTCTATTATTGATGTCAATGATTACATGTTTTCAGCTTTCTTAAAAAATATCTTCTTTTGTATTTAACACAATTGGAAGCAGAGTAAATAGTGAGTATTTTTCTCTTTTTTCTTGTATTTTATTCTACTATTCCTTTAAGCAGCCTATTTAAAAATCTAATTACATTAACCGAACAAAAATTCAATTGTTTCACCATCATTTAGTAATGCAAAGTGAAAGAGCATATATTTTTTTTGTCAAACAGTAATATATTTTTCACCATATACAGTTGAAGTCAGAATTATTAGCCTCCCTTTGAATTTTTTTCTTTTTTCAATATTTCCCAAATGATGTTTAACAGAGCAAGGGAATATTCACAGTATGTCTGATAATATTTTTTCTTCTGGAGAAAGTCTTATTAGTTTTATTTCAGCTAGAATAAAAGCAGTTTTTAATTTAAAAAAAGCATTTTAATGTCAAAATTATTAGCCCCTTTAAGCTTTAAGCTATATATATTTTTTTCGACTGTCTACACAAACCATCGTTATACAATAACTTGTCTAATTACCCTAACCTGCCTAGTTAACCTAATTAACCTAGTTAAGCCTTTTAAATGTCACTTTAAGCTGTATAGAAGTGTCTTGAAAAATATCTAGTAAAATGTTATGTACTGTCATCATGGCAAAGATAAAATAAATCAGTTATTAGAAATGAGTTATTAAAACTATTATGTTTAGAAATGTGTTGAAAACATCTCCCCACTAAACAGAAATGAGGGGGGGGGGGGGCTAATAATTCTAACTTCAACTGTATATAACTCCAAATCATTTTAAAATAATTCTTCTTACAACGCAGAAGTAAGCTCTTTCCTGTGATTGTTTTAGGACTTATTATTCATTTTTCTGTGGAGGGTATGACTAGGAATATAAAAATAGCAGTAAACGGTCAAACTACTTGCTCCACAAACAAGTGTGAATATTATTATACATAAAAAAATAACATAATAAGAAAATACCAGTTTGGAGCATCAATCAGCAAAACTGGGTTTTTTTTTTTTTTTTTTTTTTTTGTCAAAAATCAATAGAAGTAAATGAGTCTGGTAGTCTCGAGCCAACAAGATTCCAATGACTGCCCACACCCTTAAGTGAAATAATAAAAACGGTATATACTGATTTTGATGATTATGACTATATTTTTTGCTAATTCTGCAGAGAATTTAGTACAAAATCTGTGGATTTATGCAGAATGATTTTGGGAGTATCGTACTAAAAACGTAATATATGAAATAAAAAAATAATAGCTTTTAAACTTTTATTTAATGTTTACAAACCCAATTAGATCCACTTACAAACTGTATTGTTAATAAATCATATGAACATTTTCATATTAGTCAAAAATATTACTGAAATTAATTTAAAAACTAAATAAATCTAAATTTATACAGATTTACACAAGTAAATAAATAGACTAAATGATGGGCTAAAAATCTGCAGAAATGTGTGGATTTCTCTGTGCGAGGTTTCTGTGTGGGCCTAGTTATGACTTACAGTTTTACAACTTTTTAGAAAAAATTTAGTATCTCAAAAAAAACATGTTTAAGCTTGATTACTTTTGTTTAGAACTAGTTTAAAACATGTAACTACAATTTGGTGGGAGATGACCTGTCCAGAAAACGATCATCTACAAACTTTTTCATCTACACCTGTTCCTATTGTGGAGGTCAATGATTGCAGGTTAATAAACAAGACTAGTAAACCAGAAGCTCATTGCTGAAAGAGCTGGAGAGGCACAGAGTCCAAGTTGCTTGAAGTCCATTGTAGTTCCCTTGGCCTGTGTTGATTTGAGGTGCCGGTCATCAGCTGGTGTTGGTCCACGGAGCTTTATCAAGTCCAAAGTCAATGAAGCATCTACCAGGACATTTTAGAGCACTTAGCACCTGCACCACATTGTCAAAACAACTTTTCACTGGGTTTTTTTGCCATATTACTGTGCTTGATTGGCCTGCCAACTCTCCTGAACTGAACCACATTGAGAATGTATTGTCAAGATGCAAATAAAAAACATCTGACTCTGACCAAATACTACAGAGAAGAAGGCTGTTATCAAAGCAACCTTGGATTCACTAAAACCTCAGCAGTGGCGCAGGCTGATCACATCCATGCAATGCTACATTGATCCATTTAAAATGAGCCTAGAGTGCGTAATTGAACATACTTTAGAGAACTTGAACACTTTTGTTTTGAAAATCTATTTTTGATAAAATACAGACACTGCATTCTAAATTTCACCACTAATGCAGTGTTATTTGACAAGTTGAATTATTGTATTCACCTTATTCTCCGCGTACGAGCGGGGGCAGCCATTTGAATAATTTTGGCACGAGACTTCCGGTCTCATTTACTTCCATTCATTTTTAGACGTTAAAAACAGCTCGTTCTGCTGCTTGATGTTGTAAACTGAGGTTTTCTTATTATATTATTCTATTTTGTCTGTATAATCATGCAAACACTTGTTTGTAGAGCAAGTAGTTTGACCGTTTTCAGCCGTTTATTATTCCTAGTCATTTCTCTCATAGGCAACTGAATCGGAAGTTCTAAAACAATAGCAAAAACGAGCGCACTTCCGCATTGAAGAATAAGGTCAATAGAGATATTCTCCAAAGACTACATTAGTCTGCATTGTAGAAAATGAGAGAATCCAGCTGTAGCTGCCACACAATACCCTCTTAGAAATCAATTGTCACCCTTGTGAATTAAAGTCCTCTACATATATTTATATCTAAAGGGATAACTCACCCAAAAATGAAAATTCATTGCAATTTAGCAATAAAGTCAGCAGACAAGTACAGCAGAAGCAGAAATTTGGTACCAAAACCAGCTTTGGCAATCCACAGGGCTGATATACTAATGCATGAAATAGTAACGTACGTTTGTATTCCAATCTAGCATGACTGGGATGGCCCTATGATTCCTTTATGGTGTACTGTTATGGTACAAATACTTCTTTACATAGCAGTGAAGGTGATGCAGATTTTTGCCGGTGAGTTTCTAGAAAAAAATGTCTTCTTTAAAGAAAACAGGGAGACATGAAACTTGAACAACTTTGTGGGTCATATGACTAGAATTTGTATTATTTAGTATCCTCTTTGAAATAGCCATTAACCATTGACAGTTAAATGTGTCCAATTTAAAAACAAACAAGCAATTAAATAAGTTATTTTGCCTTGAGGAAATATGGCACCATAGACTCGAGACTGTCAGTGCATTCCAAATGGAATATATCCAAGTGAAAACAATACTGTCAACCAAATAATCATTTGGTTTGAAAGTGTTATTTATTTGTACTGAATTTATTTAGCAAATTTATTGTTCAAATTTATAATCAGGGTGCCCACGCTCCTTGAAAGCACTTGAATTTCAGACATATGCCAGGAAGGTACTTAAAAACAAACAGGTCCTTGAAAGTGCTTGAATTTATGATTATGGTGTTATTTCAACAACTGCTTTCAAAAACTAAACAAAAAGGAATTCATTTATTGAATTGTATTTAATTTCTTTGAACATGACTGTTTAGAGCAGGGGTGTCCAAACTCCAAACGGTGTCCTGGAGAGTTTAGCTCCAACCCTAATCAAACACACCTGAACTAGCTAATCAAGCTCTTTCTAGATATACTAGAAACTTCCTGGCAGGTGTGTTGAGCTAAACTCTCCAGGACACCGGCCCTCCAGGACCGAGTTTGGACACCCCTGGTTTAGAGGGCACCTATGATGAAAATCTATTTTTGTAAGCTGTTTGGACAGAACTGTGTGTAGGTGTAGTGTGCTCACTGTCATAATGGAGTGATACAAACACAAGAAGTCTCTTTTTTAAAATTTCCTGATGTTAAAATAGGACCCAAATCCCAGTGATGATGAGGCCAACCTCAACGTGACGTAGGAGTACGGTTTTCCCGCTCACTGAATTGATTGACAGGCGTCATGTTTGTATATAACCATGTTTTTTTTTTTTTTTTTTTTCAAATAAACTGGGATTAAAATATTTGTTACAACTCTGTGACTTTTATATATTTTATACGTTTAAAATGTTTTTAAAACGGCGCATGTTTGTAATAAAGAGAGTAAAATCACTATCTAATTCTTAACCGCTATAATCACCATGTCACATGGTGTCAGTAAATGCGTATGTGTTTGTGTGTGTGTGTACTCCAAACAGCATTTGTGTGTGACTCATCATTTCAGAAAGGCTTGAATAGACTCCACCACAAATACATCACATAAACTTGGTATTTTTGACTAATGAGCTGCATTTCAGTTTCATCTGATTCTCTTTCTATAACTGATGGCTGTTTATCTGACATAATGCATGATGAGAAGCAGACACGCACGTGGAACGGTGGGTGGGGAGAAGCAGCTCATTTGGATTTAAAGCCACAGGTTACAAAAACAATTACACTGTAGTCAGACACCAAAATGGACAGATTCTGGAGGCTATAATAAATAATCTGGTGGGTATTTTGAGCTGAAACTTTACAGACACATTCTGGAGACTGGAGATTCTGAAGTCTTATCTTACATCTTTTAAAATAGTTGCCCTTTAAAATGACACATTCCAAAACATCATTATTACTATGACATTTTAATGTAAATATTAAGTGCAAGTAAAATGTTAAATACTGGAAGCACTTTCATGGTGCTATACATCCTATGCTGGAAGTGTACATTTTCAAAGGTGCTAGATTTAAAATTATTAATGATTCTAAAAGTCCTTGAATTTGGTGTCCACTAAAGAGTGGGAACCCGGTATAATCCATTGGCTACCAGGATTGAGTTTAAATTTCTTTTATTTGTATTCAAGTGCCTACACAATCTGGCTCCTGAATACCTATCAGATCTAACTCATCCCCATAATTCTCCTAGAAGTCTAAGATCTAGTAATCTTAATTTATTGAAAATTCCTGCTTCAACGCCTTAAGCAGATGGAACCAAGTCTTTTTGATGGTGTGTCCTCGATTATGGAATGGCTTGCCTGTACAACTCAGAATGGCACCATTTCCAGCCGTTTTTAAATCTTTTCTAAAAACTCATTTGTTTTCCTTAGCTTTAAAAAGTCAAATCTGCTGTTTCTTATTTTAATCCTCTACCCATAGAGCAGTTATTGTCTTTATTCTCCAGACCTTATATTGTTATTTGCTTTTTATGTACAGCACTTTAGCCAGCACCTGCTGTTTTATGTGCTTTATGAATTAAATAAACTAAACTAACGCAGTGTCTATGCTGTGAAAATCCACCCTGGTCAGTGCTGAACTGGCAAGCAATTCCAACTGCACTCTTAAACCAACTGCCCATTGAGATTCTCCTCATTATCCTGGCCTCTCTGATGCATTTGTCTTGAACAGGGATTTTGAAGAGACTTGAATCATTCAGTGACACTGTAAAAACCAAAAACGATAGAAATCAGACATGAAATGACCAGCTTCTCTTGCTAAAGAGTTTCAGTCACTTTAGACTGACTTGCAAAGTTAGAGAAGTTTAGCTGGCATTTACATTTAGACTTCTAGTTTAACAGGGATTGACAAATAAATAAGGAATTTGCCAGCTGGTGCTAAATTAACAAAAGTAACTTGAAAATTGAATTGAAAATTGAATAAAACCATATCTGAAAATGTTAATGAGTTTTCTTTTTTCAGATATCTTAAGTTCTTATATTTGAGAATATACAGTGCTCAGCATAACTGAGAACACCCCATTTTGAAAATGAATATTTTTATTCATTTCTCAGTGAAAATAGGCAATGTATTTTGGTGCATTTAAACAAAACAGACTTAATTAACATATGTTTGGTGACTAAAATATTATTTTAATAAATATATTTAGAAATTAAAAGATAATACAATTAAAATCATGCATAATATTGCAAAAAAATAAATAAATAAATAAAAATACAACCTACAAAATTTCAACTAAATTTTACATTTTTTTTCCTCTTTTTTTTAATTTATATTTAATATTTTTCTATAACTTATAAATTTGGGCGTACCAGTTTTTGGTCGGTTATCATAAGTTATTTTGTTAGATAAGCTCCAGATTTGACTTCAGTACAGACTAATCTACTCGGGTGCTCGAGGATTCATGGGAGTATGCCCAACCAGTCCACATGTGTTTTGTGGACTTGGAGAAGGCAATCGACTGTGTCCCTTGTGGCATTCTGTGGAGGGTGCTGTAGGAGTATGGAGTCAGAGGCGCTTTGTTAGGGCTGACTCGTCCCTATATGAACAGAGTAGGAGTTTGGTTCGCATTGCCGGCAATAAGTCAGACTTGTTTCCAGTGCATGTTGGGCTGCGGCAGGGCTGCCCTTTGTCACCAATTCTGTTCATAATTTTTATGGACGGAATTTTAAAGCGCAGCCTTGGGCTGGAGGGGGTCCGGTTCGGGGACCACAGGATTTTATCTCTGTTATTCGCAGACGATGTCGTTCTGTTGGCTTCATCGAACATGGACCTTCAGCATTTACTGGGGCGGTTTGCTGCGAGTGTGACACGGCTGGGATGAGAATCAGCATCTCCGGTCGATGTACCGGTCCGTTGTGGAAAAGAAGGAGCTGAGCCGAAAGGCAAAGCTCTCGATTTACCGGTCAATCTACGTTCCTACTCTCACCTATAGTCATGAGATTTGAGTGATGACCGAAATGACAAGTTCTCGGATACAAGCGGCTGAAATGAGTTTCCTTCGCAGGGTGGCAGGGGGCACCCTTATAGACAGGGTGAGGAGCTCTGTCACCCGGGAGAAGCTCGGAGTAGAGCCGCTGCTCCTCTACATTGAGAGAAGTCAGCTGATGTGGCTCAGGCATCTGTTTCGGATGCCTCCTGGATGCCTACCTAGGGAGGTGTTCCAGGCATGTCCCACCGGGAGAAAACCTCGAGGAAGACCCAGGACACGCTGGAGGGCATATGTCTCTTGCTCGCCTGGGAACGCCTCAGGATCCCCCCGGAGGAGCTTGAGGAAGTGTCTGGGGAGAGTGAAGTTTGGAGTTCTCTCCTAAGACTGCTGAAAATACCATGATAACATGACTAATCTAATGTATATGCACAAATATAATATTGTATAGCTTCCTATTAAAATATGAATTTAAGAGATACGATTTGTGAGGGGTGTACTTACACATGCTGAGCACTGTATGCAACATGTTACAAGGATGTTTGATTTGATCTAATTACAGAAATAAACCAAAACAAGCATAAAACTATGGTATTGTTGGAATCAGAATTTAATGTCTCATCTCATGTGCTAGGGCTGGTGCTGTGCTTTGAATATCTTTTCTGTGTGATGAGCTGTGGAATGAGGTGCTGTGATGGCAAACAATAAATTGAAAATCTATTTCTTCCTCCCTGCAGAACTCGTGTTCTGCTCTCTAGCCAAAATCTCAAATGCAGCCCTGCCAACCAATTCAAATCTCTGCTCCCATTTGTGTGAAAGGGTCAAACCAGAGACGTGTCAATCACTTTAAGCAAGAGTGCCTTACACACTGAATATTTCCAAGTCCCCGTATTACTGAAAGACTGCAAATTGGATGTTGCATTAAAATGCGATATGGTCCACTATCTCAGAATGTTTCTGCATAAATAAAAATGTGAGGTAACACTTTATTTTGGTGTTCCATTTGAGTATTAGTAGAGTCTGCTCCTTCAACAGACATTTAACTGACTATAAGAAACTTTGCAAGTACATGTCAACTTACACTAACCCTAACTTAAAAGTCTACTTATAATCTAATGAGAATTAGTTGGCATGTAGATGCAATATAACTTAAATTCAACCAACAGACCATCTAAATAAAGTGTGACCAAATGCGATTAATATAATATTTGTCACTATGATATTTAAAGGTAATTTTCATTCATTTAAAATAAAAAATGACTAATTTATAGTGGAAAAAAAGTATATATAACGTATCTTTTCCTAAAAAATGATTAAAACGTTTCAACACTAAACCTAAACCGTCAAACATTAATGCAATGCAAGTTCCTGCACAAACAAAAATCATAAAAAAATAATTGAAAGGCAGCTACATCACAAAAACACACACTACAACACTAGATGGTGCCATCAGCATTTAAATGTGGTATCAGATCTATTAAAAAAGAAGAGCTGATCATTGTGCAAGAATAAAAGCAATTAGTTAAAACACAAAACAGAACCGTACCAGCCACCTAATTATATCCTCATTAGATTAAATTAGTAAACTGTTCCTTTCGACAGGTTCAAAAACAAATAATAATAACTAACAGGTCAACAACTGCTGGAGCAAACAGGTGAGTAATTACTTCACATATCATTATTCAGTCCACTATAACACATCTGACATTGTCGTTTCTGATATTGCTAAGCACTCCATTTGAAATGAAACACAAATTAGGTCACAGCCATGTCTATGAAAACAATCTAGTGTTATTTCAAAACAAAAAAGCCTCTTTCACCAATATTAAACCAGTAAGTAAATCAGACTTGGACAGTTTTTAATATGATTTATTTTTAAGAGGCTCTGGAATAACTGTTTGGCAGAGGTAGTTACAAAAAAATCATGTGTGATAAGACATTTAAGTATCAAAATTAGAATCAGTCTCTCTTCTTTTCCCGTCCTTTGAAAGCGTCCATGAAATTGAAGGCCCCGAAGTACATCCCCAGGATGACCGATTGTTTGTATGGGATGACACTGTGAAGAAAATGTTAATTTGCATGAGGTTAAGTGAACGTGTTATTAAAATATAAGATCATATCCATGCTTTATTCTACAAATAGCTCATTGGAACAAAAACTACTCAACTCTCTTTTGTTTTTGTATCATTACACATCTCCTAGTTACAAAGTGAGATCACACTGATATAATCATTTCAAATTGCAGCATGGCTGCCAGAAAAAGAGTGAAAGGCCAATGTTCAGGACTGAAAATAACGACCAGGCCTGAAAACGAGCTCATTCACACCTAATTATCCCCTAATGGACAGAGACTCAACACTCTCAGCGTCATTCTAGAGGAATAGTATAACACGTATAATATGTGATTTAATTATTTAATTGATGGGATTAGACTCTGACACGTTTCTGTAAAAGGACGCAGAGGACATTAAAATAATAAAGAACGCGTTTTTCCTCTTTCAAATACTGCAGCCTTCATAATTACCACTGTACTGTCCAAAACACATTCAAGACTGAACACAGATTGGAATTAATTGACCAATTTTATGCACTGAAGTCTGTCTCACGGCCCACACAAACAGGTGCTGCTTTATCTTGCGGGTTTGTCACTAATGGTATCAGTAATTGTCGCAGCTGCATAAGTAAGAGCTTCTTAAGGGTCCTTCGTGTTCAAACCACAGCCGGGTTAAAGGTGTTATGAAACACAGACAGTAGTGCAGATAAAACAGAAAGTTCTACAACCTGTGCCACGATGCTGCTGCATTAATACAAAACAGTGAGTTTCTCTTTAGGTGGCATTTAGTGCATTTTCTCTTTCAATATGTACAGGTTATGTTACGATTATGCCTGGTGTGCACACCACAACCAATGAAAACTGAGCTTTTGAAAATGCTGAAGACCCCATTTGGAAATGTCCCTGTGAAGATGCTTGTCAAGAATATCGAGAAGACTCAAATAGATATCTTTGTTTAATACACTTTAAAGTAGCCTACATGTTTGGGGGATAAATAAAACATCTAATTTTGCATTTTATATTGCAGACTATTTCCTTTATTGTAGTTCTTTAATTTCAGAAATGCCAGATAAACTCTACGTCTAAGTTGCGACAGTATGGAAACTACTAATAAAAAAGAATGTGATTTCCAAATTTACTTTAACTTGTATTTCATTGCAGACTATATATGAACACAAAATATGTCATGTTTTGTCTGATCATTTGTAAATATACATCCTTTCCTGTCATTCAGACCTGCAACACATTCCAAAAAAAACTTGGAACAGGAGCAATTTAGGGCTAGTAATCAGGTAAATTAGTTAAATAATGACGTGATATGAAACAGGTGATTGTAATTATGATTGGTCCAAAAGCAGCATCCAAGAAAGGTCTAGTCCTTTAGCAGCAAAGATGGACCGATGATCGCCAGTTTGCCAACAAATAGATGAGAAAATTTATCATTAAAAGATTCAAGGAATCTGGAGGAATTCCAGTGTGTAAAGGATAGGTGCAAACCTAAGCTGAACTAGTGTGATCTCCAATCCTTCAGCTGGAACTGCATCAAAAATTGTCGTTCATCTATAAGCTGCCTAATATGCTGCCTTTCAGATAGAGGTGTGAACCTACACTGGTCTCACGGTTCGGTTCGGTTACGATTATCATGTCATCGATTCGGTTCAATTCGATATCTCGGTGCATCACGGTGCATTGACGATGCTTTCCATACACAGTTTTTTATTTTCTTCACAGCACAACAATTCTTGTATTAAAATGTATAAATATACTTATATACTATTTGTAAAACAATTTTGTCCTTTAATACAAACAGTCAGATATATAAACTGTACCTTTAAACAACACGAGCATTTATAGACAATTTCGAAGGATGTAAACAAAAACAATGGCCCTAACGTATTTCCTGTTTTACATTTTTAATTTCCATTGCTTCTGAGAATCCAAAAAGGTCCACATATTGATAAATAGTGTAATGACGGCTGATTTAAAATCAAGTTATGATTGAATTGCCTCTTGTTACAGTTAGGAAATAGTTTAACGTCAAGCAGGAAATGTTCATGGGCCAATGACATGACCACATTGAAATGGTCTATAGCAAATAAACAAATATAAATATCCCGCTCGCTTTCTGCCTTGTCTACCAAGTTCTTTCTTACACCCCTTTGATTGGTCACGCGCTCAACAGAAAGGGCTGCGATTGGCTCTTACACGCTGGGGCTCTTCACAGATGCACTCATGGGCCACAGTGAGACAGTGAGAGAGAAATAGAGATTACTTTCATTCTCTTAATCGCCGTGAAATAGGGGCTTTTGCTGTAAGTTTCAGTGAAACAGTGTTCAGCAAACACACACCCAGTGAAATTGTGCACATTGTGTGTTTTTCGTAGTTAGAGCGTTGTAAATAATTGCGCTCGCGGCTCGTCTCCCTCGCCATAGTAAGCTACGGTGACATAACGCATGTGAGATAAATGACGTCAGTATAATAACCGGTTATGATTATTACTGAACCGATACCGAATTGTCCGCGTCTGCATCGCGGTGCACCGAAGAAACGATTAATTTTGACACCCCTACTTTCAGATGGCTTCTTTTCCAGGGACGCCCATGCTAATTTCAACATGACAATGCAAAACCACATTCTGCACGCATTACAAAGTTCTGGCTTCAGAGGAAGAGGATACAGGTACTTGACTGGCCTGTCTGCAGTCCCGACCTGTATCCAGTAGAGAATGTGTGTTACATTTTAAAAGGCAAAATGCGGCAACGAAGACCCTGTACTGTTGCCGACCGTAAGACAAGTTTGCAAGAAGAATGGGTGAAATTTTTTTTTACATAAAACACTTAACCACTTGGTGTCTTCAGACCCTAAATGTCTTTTAAGTGTTGTGAAAAGGAATGGCACATTACAAAGTGGCAAATGCTTTACTTTTGCAACTTTTGTTTGCAAGAACCAAAATTGGAGTTCATGTTTATTTTGAAAAAAAACAAAAAAACAAAAAAAACATAAGGAACAAGTTAAATAATGTTTGTTGTATTATCTGCAATGAAATATAAGTCAAAGTATATTTAGAAATCACTACTTTTATTTTTTTATTTGCGTTACCCATACTGTCCCAACTTTGGGGTTGTATTTTTTTTTTATAATAATTTTTTAGGGGCTTTTTCACCTTTAATGTGATGGGACAGTGAAGGACAGACAGGAAAGCATTGGGAGCAGAGAGAGAGGAAGGATTGGCATAGGACCTCGAGCCGGGAATCGAACTCAGGTCAGCATGAGCACCTTGGTGCTATATGTCGGCATGCTTAACCACTAGACTATTGGCGCCGAAGGGTTGTATTTTTGGTATATAAGGTTTATCTTTCCCCATGCCTCTTCTGGTTGCTGCGGCGTTTAGTTTTACCTGTGTTATTTGTTGGAAAATGATAAACCAATATGTAATGTCAACACAAAAATTTGCTAATTATTCATTCATTCAAATTAAAATAAAAGCCAAAACAAAAGTTCACAGATAAAAGTGAAAGTCTAACTAATGCCCTGTCTACACGATGGGGGGTTTATTCTATGCGGTTTCACTATTTGTCCACACAAAAACAGGAGTATTGAGTGATTTAAACCAAAACTTTCTAAAACTCCGGCAAGAGTGAAGATTTTCCAAAACTTGTGAGTACAGTGTGGTTGTGTGGATACTACAGCAGGAGTTTTCACTGTTTTCTTCTTTCTGATTGGCCAACAAGTTCACAACAAACATGGAAGAAGCGAATGAGGCAAATTTTACACATTTGCGGCAAATGCATTGTGTATTCTGCATCATTCACACTGTGAGTAATCTGCCTATGTTCTCGCGTTTGCATTAACTTGTATGAAATTTACTCACGCAAATACTTAATTCTGTGTTTGGTGTGAACCCATCATGAAAGTGTCATTATCTCCACCTGTTGGTTCGGCATGATGTTTTTCCCAAAAGTGAAATTTATAAAATTCCTGTGCGTGTGTGTGGACATGGCCTAAAGCAACATACTGTAAATAACACTACCATGCCTCTGTAATAGGCATGCTTACATCCAAATATGATAGAAGACATGCTAGTGCTAGTAGTGTAAATAGGTACTCCCATACATCTATATAAGAAACAATTGGTTTATATATTAATTTGAAAGTCAAATATGGTTTATGGCTCCGGGCTTATTTTATTTGCTGGGAGAAGGGCCAAAAAATGCTATTTTGGTCACAAAGATTGCCAACCCCATTTAGACTAATGTTTTTATTGCATTTCAGAAAAATCATCTCCATCCATACTAAACCACGTAAAGCACATGATGCATGACCATTCACGCTGGCATGCACATATTTTGCCGTCATCAGTACTTGCAGTCTACCATTTGTATAAAAGCTTAATGATTCAGTGAATGATACACAATGGTCCAGTAGATCATTTAGGAAGCAATTGTGTGTAGATGTGCCTCTGTTTTCAAAATTTTGCATTTCAGTCAACACAACATCAGCATTTCCACACTAAAACAGGGTTCCGCTCTTTTGCATTCTCAAAACGATTCATTCTCGCGGCTCGAAGTGGCCGAAGTAGTGTGTGTGCCAAGTGTAACCGTAACAAAACTTAGGCGTTTTAAAACTGAAATGCATTAGTGAAAAAAGAATTAGGCTCGAAAAAATCAAATGAAATCTAAAGTGTATTTATGTAAATATCTAAGTAAGCAATACTAAAGAAACAAATTCCTCAGACTGTGATTTACACACAGTGCTTAACCCCAGGCACCACTCTCATGCTTTTACCCTCAGGTAAAGGAATGTTTCACACTGTAATTTAGTAAATTAGTTTATCATGGTGAATAAGCAGAGGTTGCCTTAAGCAGACTTTCTACTTTCCACCAAAGTAAAAGACTGCAAATCTGATGTGACCCACCAAACAAGAGGGAATGCATTATAATCATAATTATGAGCAGGATTTTTTTTTTCTTAATATGACTAATTATTTACTATAATTAGCTCTAGAAAACATCCTGCACAAGAAACGTAACTTAAGTGTCTGTAACTGCGTGTTAATTGCTGTGATTAATATATATGTCTGCCCTGTTTCAGGTTTGGCAACAATTCTTTTAACCCTATCTGAGATGTAGCGTGTAGATTTTTTGTTTATTAAATGTCAAAAGATACATGGTTTAAAACTGAATTATTTCAGCTTAAAATGCATCTGAAATATTTGGACAACAGATTCTGATTACTGTAAAATATATATATATATATATATATGCAAACATAAAGCTAATGGAAATACCAGATATGGCTTATACAAAACATATGATTATAATCTTGTATAAGCTTATATATTTTATCTGGCTCTTCTCTGTGGTTTTGTTGATAACAGATCTCTGCATTTGACAAGTACATACTCGTACATCATTTTTGCATACACTGGTTTACTCAAATAGGTATATACAACTGTGGATTTCTCTGCATGAGTTCACTCTGTGTCTTTGACTTAAAGAATAACAGTATAGTGAGATGGGTCAAAAGGTTCAGACATCCTCAGAATGCATAATCGTGTGGAAAATTAATAGACATACTAATTCTTTCCAAATAAATCTGATGTAAACCTATGAGAATTCAATAGTTTTTGATTTAGAGCAGCTGGATTAAGGGCTTGCTGATGGAGAGCTGAGGCTATTCTTCCAACATCTGCCCAGCCAATGGCTAAGCCCTGACTCCAACAATGGAAAACAACTACTACACTGACACTGCAAATATATAAATAAGAAGCTAAGAGTGTAAAGTAGAGCTGTCATATATATTATATGGCAGAAAGCGTTTCGTTTCAATATATGCTCTATCATTTATTTTGTGGTCTCACAAAATACATTGTTTACGATAATACTTTTTCAAAATTTGAGCACAATATTACAAGCCATTACGAGGATGTAGACAAAAACATAAATAACAACATCATGAGAAAGTTCAAATCTTGAAAGTACAATGTTTACATGTTGCATTTTCTTTAATAAAAGTTGTCATGGTGACTTGTAATCATTAGTTTTTATTTTGATTAATAATTTTAATAAAGTATTTTTAAATAAATGTTTATTTTGAATTTCTAAAAAAAAATAAATAAAAAAATTTAAAGTGTATTATATTTTATTAACATGTATTTTATGTCTAATTTCTTTCTACATCAAACATTTGCCTGGAGTTCTAAATACAGTGAGAAATATCACATATGAATGAGTACATTTTATTTACTATATACTTTAAATATTATAATATAACTAAATAAATATTTTCTAGTCCTTTACATGTGGTTACATACATACATACATACATACATACATACATACATACATACATACATACATACATAGTACAAGTTATTGTACAACAGTGATTTGTTCTGTAGACTATCGAAAAAATATAAAACTTAAAGGGGCTAATAATTTTGACCTTAAAATGTTTTTTTAATTAAAAACATATTTTATTCTAGCTCAAATAAAACGAACAAGACTTTCTCCAGAAGAAAAAATATTTTCAGACATACTGACATAAATTTCTTTGCTCTGTTAAACATCATTTGGAAAATCTAAAAAAAAGAAAAAGAAAATTCAAAGGTGGGCTAATAACTCTGACTTCAATTGTGTATATATATATATATATATATATATATATATATATATATATATATATATATATATATATATATATATATATATATATATATATATATATATATATATATATATATATATATAGATACACCTTAATAAAGTGGGAATGGTTTCCTGAATACAGTTTCCTGAAAGTGGATTTGTCGTCGTGGGCCAGTTGAATGGCCCCCAAGGAGTCCCGATCTGACCCTCTTAGACTTTTATCTTTGGGGTCATCTGAAGGCAATTGTCTATGTAATTTATTAAGGTGTATCCATATAAATGGCTCACCTTGTATATACAGTATATGTATGTATGTATGTATGTATGTATGTATATATGCATGTATGAAGAGTTCAGATGCAAAAACCTCTAAATGCCATCTGAATATTTTAAACTGATCATTTTCATCAGGCTCCAGTGTATAGGTTAAGTAATTTCACTTTTATGGCAAAGAACACATTCTTTTTATGGTCTTCAAAATGAAATAACTCAACATAAACAACGGAGGCTGAGAATAATGTTCATATATATGCTCATATAATATATAAAACTATGAATTAATTTAATTTACAGAAATTGTACTATTTCTCGGTTAATATTGTTATCAGGATATGAGGCAACATATTTTGTTTTAAGACTTTTTTTTAGACCTAATTATCTAAAACACCCCGGATTAATCACTAAACTTGGGTTAAGAATGACCCAGGAATAGTAAAACAAATTTAAATCACAATTAAATCAATTAAGGTGCTAAAGAACACATAGCTAGGAATATCATTAGCTATAAGCAAAGGTGAAGTCAGCACGAGAACACAATGAATCACAGTGTTCCTGTCATTCATTCAGTGTTATAATGTCCCTGGGCAGATGAGTAAATCCACACACCTGTCCTGTCTTCTGAGATCAGCGCTCGAGAAACAGTGTCACTATGTGTCACTGCTTAAAGCTAAACTCTCAGACCTTTAGTTACTCTTCAGACACTTCTCAAACCCAACACCCTCCCCCTCTTTCACAATGCAGCAGATTTCCTTTGACATCAATAGACTATAGTGAACTTATACACTGACTCACTCTACTAACTTATAGGTTTAACTTCTTAAAGAGCTTTGCCGTAAGGCTGCGCAATATATCGAAATATAACAATACACATAAAAATACAAATGTATCTTTATGTGTTGCCATTAGCACATCCTGTGAAAAACTTTTCAGCACATCATGTCAACGCACATATCTAAAACCAAGCAGAGTGGACATGCTGGATTTCTGGACAAATATAAAATATCAGAAACTATTTCTGTATGGTTAAAAGCAATAATAGAGCAAAGAAGAAACTCTTCTCAGTTTTTGTTTACTTGATAGTTCTTGTTTAGTTAATTGTTCTTGATGTTTTTAAGATGATGTAACAAAGTGGGGGTGATATTGACGTTTTTAGTTTGTGTACATTGTTAAAATGTATTTTATGCAACAGTTAAACATGGCTTTTCACTTTCAGAAATTGTAGGGATGCTTTTTTAATTTCCATGACATAATATGAAACATTATTTTAACATTTTCTAAATATTGTATTGCATTTTAAATATCGCATTACTTAGCATTCTATTTTTCTACAATATGGCACAGCCCTACTTTGCTGCATGTACTAGTCCAGTGGTTCTCAAACTGTGGTACGTGTATCACTAGTGGTACGCAGGCTTCCCTCTAGTAGAATGCGGAGGAATCGCTGAATAATTAAAGTTAAAAAACCAACAATTTTAACCCTTTGACGCATAGGATAACGCCAATGTGATCAGTAAATTGATTTTAATTTTAATTTTATTTTAAATTTTCTAATGTTTGTTATGTATGGTATCATTTGAAGCTAATCTCCTCTCCATATTTGTAACGGTTATTGCGGGCGTATCCTGTATTTTTACATCCCAATGTTGACAGGTATGATTTAATGACTTGCTTTTCTGACACACAAAGGCTACTCTAACGTGCAGTAAGCAGATCTAATTTGTAATTTGTAACATCCAAATCATATATTTAAAATACAAGTTAATGTTTAGATTTTAAAGATATACAAATAAGTCATGTGTACATGCAACATATTTCAAAATTTATCAAAAAGAGTTTATATATGAATATGATGACATATAGCCTATATTTATGAGGTCCAAGAAACATTTCCAGGTTTTAATGAATAGGCTACTAAATGTTAATACTTTACATTTAAGTACAGCAGTTTTCTTTTTACGAACAGTAAGAACAGTGCCATTTTAATTAACTTTTAAAAGCATATTTTAATTTAAACATTACTTATTTTTTGCCTGTAGGCACAGTGCAGTGTTAATGTTCAAACTATTTATAATGCTTAAAGTGGCTGACGATAATAAATATTAATAATAATAGGATTTAATCTGCCTAGTTTTTGAACTGTGCAGAGCTGTAGCTGCTTAATTAGGCTTGCTACGCTACTGTATTTCAATACTGGTCATTATGGAGGTACTTGGAGAGACAATTTTTTTCCAAAGTGGTACTTGGTGAAAAAAGTTTGAGAACCACTGCACTAGTCGATCTGGGGATGAACTTAAGTATACAAAACAAATTAATTTGGAGGTCTCTGCCCCTTCATAGACATGAGGGTAAACCAGTATATAGAGATGTTAGCATCGGTCTTAGTACACAATGTATTTTCAAAGGAGTAAAGCTTTAACCCTCCTTATAACACTGTTCACCCTTCAGGTCAAAAATGACCCGCCTTCTAAAATAAACCTCTAAAATAAAGCAGCTAAATTTAATTTTTTTAATTTTAAATCTATTTTGCATGAAGAAACCTATTACACATTGTGTAAACGAGGCTGCAGAATGTTTTCTCCACTATTATGGAAACCCAAGAAAAAACTAAAGAAAAAATTGTACATTATATGAGATATATTTTATCTAATCAAACATACAGTAGAAACAGCAATTAACCTTTACGATGTTTCACTGTATTGCTTTTGAATTTGTATCATGATTATTCTAGTCGAGTGACATAAGCTCTTAGAAATCATAAAAAAATCTGTACCCATAAAACATTTTTTATTAATATCAATGTTGAAAATGGTTGTGCTGCTTAATATTTTCAGAAAACAATGCTACTTTTAAAAAGCATTTATTATAACAGAAATCCTATTTGAAATGCTTTGTTGGAGCACTACAAGTTTGGACTACGAACATAAAACAACATTTCTATCATGATTGCAGTTGCTTAAAAAGGCTTTGTAACTCGTTTTGAAGGCATAAAGACATGAATAACTACAAAACATTTAAATATGACATTTCTACAGATCAATATCTGTAGTATAGATATAAAACTACTATAGAAAATGTTTGTTTTTTTACTGGTATCAAATACTAAAAGACATTTTTTTTTACTTCAAGTTTGAGATAATTTGAGTTTACTTACCCTTTTAAAGCCATTAAAAAGTATAAGGACCTTGGCAGTAAAACGAAAACTTGGTCTGTCAGAATGGCACTGACAATCCTCTTAGCAACATAGTCAGGCTCCAACATCGGCATCAGTAGAGGCCACCTGCACATACAGTAAAACACGCTTTAATTCACAGGGCATATTTATTAAAAATAACCCAAAATTACTGTATGATTGGGTTACACAGCTTTGTAGTTCGTAAATTTAATGGGCTGGTTTAAACCTGGTAATTAAATATGCATTTTAGTCAGTCGGAATTGGATCAAGTAGATGAGGAAGACACAGTCCTGTTAACCCCTGGTGTTTTAACCTATCTCTTTAATCAACTTTTGACCTCTTTCATGACGAATTACCATGTTTGTAAACATTCAGGATGCGCGTGCAGCGAGGTTGCAGAAAAAAAACGGGAGCGCTAGCATTTACAGCGAGGAAATGACATCCGATGCGGTACAGAGTTTGTTGTTGTATTAGAGATAAGTTATATTGATTACATATTATATATATTATTTACATAATGCTTTCAGCGTATTATAACGGTTTGTCACCCAGTGATAAGCACAGTTATCCAGCAAAATTAACGTTAAAGTGAGCGGCGTTGTTCTGACAGGTCCATTTGCGATAGCACCCTCCTAATGGATATTGGATAAGACGAAATGGCCAAGCATCCAGCCCGAAATATACAACTATCTCATTGAAACTCCAAGTGTTTTTACAAGAGAGAAGTTAAAGACCTACAAGTCTTTGGATGCCAACAATTTTGTTCTGTGTGGTCATATGCAAGAAATAATGTTCCATGATTACCAGATTCAAAACTTTGTAGTGCTAAAAACCAAGGTTCTTCCTAACCAATGGCAAGGGAAAAAGACGGAGCTATACAAGGCCTGGATAATCATCTACTGCATTCTGACAGCGAACCTGAACGGCAGGGTATGTGAACTTAGCATTCAGTGTCCACAGTTTGATTAACCATATTTAACTGTTTTTGCTGAAATCATTGCTGCAATCAAAAACGAGTAATGTGTTAGATTCAGCATAGCGTGAACTTACCTAATATAAAATAAGAATTGCAGAGTCGAGCATTTTTAATTAGGTCGTCACACCATTCAGCTCCCTTTTAGCCAAAGACGTCTGCGGTTGGCATTAAAAGCAGTGTGGAATAGGGTAAAAGTTACATTTTCTATTTCGAATTTCGAATAGACTTTCCTACCGCACAACATGACATGTTTGTTATTGCAATCGGTCTATTTTTGCAACCGGGAACCCGTGTGACGTCATGTGTGACATAGGTTGGTAATTCCTCTATGGATTGCAGAAAATGTTATGTAGAGCAGCAGCTTTAATTTCTGTCAAATCTATAAAACTACATGTGGGTTGGTGTTGGAACCAGGACTTCTTTTTTTTCATCATTAAACTAAACCTTTAGTTGACAACGTTTAAATTCCACCTCCAACAACACATCCTATAATGTTTAATAAGTCGAGAAGGGAGAGAATAAGTGATCTTTTGTGGCTATTTGAACTCACCCAAGCCATTTACACTATGAAAGCAATAAATGTGTTTTTGACAGGATCTCGGGGACTGTTTACAACTGATATTAAGATGTATTTTCAGTGATCCAATCACAAGTGAACAATACTAAACAAGTGTAGACAGTCAAAAATGTTTTGAGCTTGTCCACTTTCAACCGCTTGCAATGATATACGAATGAGGGATTCATGGCATTCGCTCGCGCAAATATGACTGATAATCCTAATATAGTAAAATACATGATAATCGATGTAATTTATAATACTAAATAAAATGTATTTAGATAATGCTTATACAAATCTTGGCTAAAATTATGTGAGAGCATGTGATTAGCCACGAACACAAAAGAAGTAAAGAGGCTGCGGCAACTAATTCTACCCTTAAGCATAATTTATACACAAAATAATAGAATAATAATGACAAAAAACACTGAAAATATATGATAGAATTAAATGCCTTGTAGAATTCTTTTAAATGTTATTGAAAAATATTCAAGAATAAATATTTGTTGAACAAATTTCCATGACTTTTCCAAAACTCTGCACGTTAATTGTTTTTCCAAAACTTTTCCAGGCCTGGAAAATGACATGTCAAAATTCCATGACTTACAGCAGGGATGTCAAACTCAATTCCTGGAGGACCGCAGCCCTGCACAGATTAGTTCCAACCCTACTTCAACACACTTAAGCCGCGGTCACACTGGACTTTACTCCCCATAGACTTCCATTCATACGCACGCGAATGCGTCAGACCGGAAACGCAGGGTCATCCGTCGAGTTTCGCAGGTTGCTGCAGTGCAAACTTCAAGCTTGGTGAACTCTGACCTGCGAAATCGCATCACTTGACTGCGTGAGATCAATTCAGGATCAAAACATGACCTCTCTGAACTGAAATTTAAAACATGGAGCAATCGCTCGCTTTTTTTTTTTTATATCTAATCATCTTGTTTAATCCCGCCCCTTTTCACAGCGCCGTACGACAGAACTTCGCAAGCTCAAACTCTAGTGTGACTTCGGCTTTACTGGTAGGTTTCAAACAAGCCTGAAGGACTCAATTAGTTTGATCAGGTGTGTTTAATTAGGGTTCGAACTAAACTGTGCAGGGCTGCGGCCCTCCAGGAATTGAGTTTGACATCCCTGACTTAGGGTGCTTTCACACCTGCCTTATTTAGTTCGGTTGAATCGCACTAGAGTTCGTTTTCCCTCTTGGTGCGGTTCGTTTGGGCAGGTGAGAACGTAGCAATCGCACTCGGGTGCGCACCAAAAAAGCGTACCGAGACCACCTCTTCAAGCAGGTCTCGGTACGCTTTTTTGGTGCGCACCCGAGTGCACCCTGGAGCGGTTCGTTTTTGGTGAGAACGTGATCCAAACTAAAACAGACCCAACCGCAAAAAGTACTGCGCCTTTTTGGACTAATCCAGCTGCCGTAGTGTGATGCGCTGTCTATCTTATGGGGTATTGAGGAAAAATATTTGTTGACAGCGCTTTACCAACAGTTTTAAACAGAGACAGAGAGAGAGAGAGAGAGGGGGGGGGAGGGAGGGAGGGAGGGAGGGAGGGAGAAACATTACCTGATGGATCATTGGTGATATTTCCGAAAGATGACCATGTAGCAGTTTAGCTAAATTATTTCACGCCTTCTCCTAATGCTTTCGCCGATTGCAATGCATTAAAACATTGTTTTCCAGCCCCAGCCGCCCTTTATTCTCGAAATGTATAGTTTGTCTAAAGTGATGCATACAAACTACATAGTATACTATGACCAGGGATACTGCGTCAGCCAGCGCAGCGACATTGTGTGTCTGCCGGTTTGTTTATTTGCGGTAGTTCCACGTGAATTCTGACCAATTGAAAAGCAGTTTAGAAAATGCGTTCAATAACATCTGGCCAGTGAGTGATGTAGATTTTGTCACATGACTGCATTTTGGTTCGTTTCAACTGGTTCGGACCAAAGCAATCAGTGTGGTGTGAAAGAGACCCAAAACGGCAGAAAAATGCTACAATGTATCATTTGTTGCCTTTGGTCCGGACCAAATGAACCGAACCACATATGTGAAAGCACCCTTACAGGGTTTTCATGACCGTATGCTCCCTCTTTAGAAGTTATTGAAAGTGGACAAAAGAGAGATTTAAATACCAGGTGTGAATGAGATTGTGACTCTCTTGTCCATGTAATCTAATCGAAAAATCTGTATAACAAAAGTTAAACAGGAGCCCAAAGGGTAAAAGTCAACAGAAATGTTTTGGTATAAGCTTTTTATGTTCTTTCAAGCTAATATTGACAAAGAAGCTCTGATAATTAACATATGAATGTAAAAGATGACAACAGAAAACAATATGGAGAGTGGGTGAAAGTTTCGTTTACACCTGTATTTACCATTCTCCATTTGCGATCAGATCAACAACAAAAACCATTTTAATACAAAGTATAAACATGGCCAAAGGACATAACACACTTGCACAGTACAAATGCAATGTTAATTTCCAACAGCACCTGAAGACAGAAAAGTGGAATGCTGGGAACATTTTAAAACTATTCAGACATCTGAAGGGTCTATCAATACACAAAGTTTACACAGCCCCTAGTGACATTACTGAGCATGTATGGACAGCAAAGGTCCATGCTGAAGGCTATGAATGGCACACTAATACCAAATAGCTGCACTCTTAAACAAGCTGCAATAAAGGGTCACTGTCCTGCAGGGTTTAGCTCCAACTTGCCTCAACAGACCTAGAATACCTCGTAAGACCTTGATTATCTGTTCCAGGTGTGCTTAGAGTAAAAGCCAAAATATGCAGGAAAGTGACCCTCCAGGAGCAGGACTGGACACCCCTGGTTTAGAGGCACAAAGACTGAAGTTAAAACAAGTTGTTTTTGTGTCATCAAGGTTTTATTTGTCAAGCCCCATGAAGCACAGTCGAAGTCTGTGTCTTTATTTTGATAGTATATATTTGCAAAACAGTGTGCAAAATCATGCCTACAGAGAGTCTGATTATATCCAACTGAAAAACCACAAAGAAGTGAGATTAAACAGCAATTTCTCTTGTGGTAAATCTGGATGGCTCAATAGCGCAATATGTGGTTTTACTACCAACAACCCGTGCATATAAAATTTGGACTCCATATAAACTGTTGGTGTTATTACATATTTTAAATGGCAGTGAGGCATATTATTAAACATTTTTATTTGTGGTCAATAGCCAGCAACACAGCAACTGAACAGAAAATGAATTACAAATATAATAATAAAATGAATAGAATTAGACTATGTTGTGCTCTTCTGTGTTTGGACTTTCAGCAGTGAAAATTAAACCACACTAAAATGAACTAAACTGAAATTCAACTCGGAAAACTGGACTGTCACAGTTTCAATTTACTAGAACTTCTATGTTAAGCTGCTTTGACACAATCTACATTGTGAAAACGCTATAGAAATTAAGATAAATTGGGAAAAATAAAGATGAATTTACTAACTACTGATTGCAAACCACCCCACAAATCTCTCTTTTAAATTAATGTTTTTTTATAGGGTGCTTTACAATATTATATTTGTTAATACATTAGTCAGTACTAAAGCCAAATCTGCAGCTTATCCAACAAAATAACTTACAATAACGGTTCAAAAATTAGTAGCCCAAATTTATGTTAGGGAAAATATTAAATACAATTTTCAAAAATAGCAAAAATTACAACAAAAACAAAATATATATAAAACATTTTTGAAATGTTGTAGATTGTTTTTTTTTTTTTTTTTTTTGCAATATTTTGCAAGAATTTAAATGTATTATCTTTCCATTTCTAAAGATGTTCTGTGACTAAAATATTGTTTTAATAATAAATAATTAATAATTAATATTAATTAATAATAATAATTAATAATAAATCTGTTTTGTTCAAATGCACCAATATTTATTACCCATATTCACTGAGAAATAGATAAAAAAAATCATTTTCAAAATGGGGTGTTCTCATTTTTGCTGTGTCTATATATATATATATATATATATATATATATATATATATATATATATATATATATATATATATATATATATATATATATATATATATATATATATACCCCTCCACCCCTTAACATAGAAGTTCTGCCCCCATACCCTTTTAAAGGCTTAACTAGGTTAATTAGTTTAACTAGGTTGGTTAGGATAATCAGGCAAGTTATTGTATAACGATGGTTTGTTCTGTAGACTATAGAAAAAATATATAGCTTAAAGAGGCTAATAATTTGGCCTTAAAATGGTTTTTAAAAAATAAAAACTGCTTTTATTCTAGCCGAATTAAAGCAAATAAGACTTCCTCCAGAAGAAAAAATATTATCAGACATACTGTAACAATTTCATTGCTCTGTTAAACATAATTTAGGAAATATTTAAAAATTAAAAAAAAAATAAAAGGGGGGCTGATAATTCTGACTTCAACTGTATACAGTATATTGTTATTAAATAAAAAATACAATTAATTTGATTTTATTGGATATTTTAATTTTAATTGAATAGACACAGATTGTGTTTTTGCCAGATCTCCTTGACTTGACAGGCTGCATAGCAGTAGCTGAACGGCATTTGTCTATTACTTGCAGCTTACTTTCAGTTACTTTTCAGCTTCTTCTTTTTGAGGTTGCTTCACAACTTGACCCTTTATTGAGGGCAGTTGCAGCTGGATGACACAGAGATAAGACCTTAGATATGATGTATTACCATGTCACACATACCTTTCTTCTGCAAATTTTGCATACTGGATGAACTAAATTGGCTGGCTATCCACTTTCGTTCTTCTCTTTATGAAACAATGCAAAAATGGGGACATGGGATCAGGTTTTTATGGACAAGAGTGTCTGCCATTTCTTCAGTCTTAAGAGAAAAACACTCGTTTATTAATTTACTTAACATTAAATGCTTAATGAAAAATTGAATGAAAAAAAATGGAAAAAAGTGAACACTACAGTGGCTGTGGTTTCTCTGGTTTCATTTGTTTTTTGTAGCTGGATTGTCAATAGCATGTATTGCAGCTATTTTTTTGAAAGTGCATTTTATTTAGTTTAAACATACATTTTTGGTGTTTGGTTTATTTTTGGTTTTGTTCTTCAATATGAATGTGAATATCATAAAGTTCAAAAGAATGAAAGTGAGTTGGACACAATATATTTTAATCACTTCATGTATTGTTTGGTGATAGATTGTTTTATAATGGATTTAGTTTGATATAATTTTTATCTTAATTTTGATGCATTTTTGTTGGTAAATTACCCTTTTAATAAACAACCCTTACAGAAAAATCACATGAATTTCACATGTGAAATTCACATGTGACCACATGTGAAATTTCACATGTGAAACACAGGAACCACATGTGAAATGCACATGTGATCACATGGGAAAACGTGTGTATTTGGAACGCTTTTGTGTGAATTCACATGTGAACCACATGTGATCACATGGGAAAACGTGTGTATTTGGAACGATTTTGTGTGGTTTCACATGTGATCACATGGGAAAACGTGTGTATTTGGAACGATTTTGTGTGGTTTCACATGTGATCACATGGGAAAACGTGTGTATTTGGAACGCTTTTGTGTGGATTCACATGTGATCACATGGGAAAACGTGTGTATTTGGAACGCTTTTGTGTGAATTCACATGTGAACCACATGTAATCACATGGGAAAACGTGTGTATTTGGAACGCTTTTGTGTGGATTCACATGTGAACCACATGTAATCACATGGGAAAACGTGTGTATTTGGAACGATTTTGTGTGGTTTCACATGTGATCACATGGGAAAACGTGTGTATTTGGAACGCATTTGTGTGGATTCACATGTGATCACATGGGAAAACGTGTATTTGGAACGCATTTGTGTGGATTCACATGTGATCACATGGGAAAACGTGTGTATTTGGAACGATTTTGTGTGGTTTCACATGTGATCACATGGGAAAACGTGTGTATTTGGAACGCTTTTGTGTGGATTCACATGTGATCACATGGGAAAACGTGTGTATTTGGAACGCTTTTGTGTGAATTCACATGTGAACCACATGTAATCACATGGGAAAACGTGTGTATTTGGAACGCTTTTGTGTGGATTCACATGTGAACCACATGTAATCACATGGGAAAACGTGTGTATTTGGAACGATTTTGTGTGGTTTCACATGTGATCACATGGGAAAACGTGTGTATTTGGAACGCTTTTGTGTGGATTCACATGTGATCACATGGGAAAACGTGTGTATTTGGAACGCTTTTGTGTGAATTCACATGTGAACCACATGTAATCACATGGGAAAACGTGTGTATTTGGAACGCTTTTGTGTGGATTCACATGTGAACCACATGTGATCACATGGGAAAACGTGTGTATTTGGAACGATTTTGTGTGGTTTCACATGTGATCACATGGGAAAACGTGTGTATTTGGAACGCTTTTGTGTGGATTCACATGTGATCACATGGGAAAACGTGTGTATTTGGAACGCATTTGTGTGGATTCACATGTGATCACATGGGAAAACGTGTGTATTTGGAACGATTTTGTGTGGTTTCACATGTGATCACATGGGAAAACGTGTGTATTTGGAACGCTTTTGTGTGGATTCACATGTGAACCACATGTGATCACATGGGAAAACGTGTGTATTTGGAACGGATTTGTGTGGATTCACATGTGATCACATGGGAAAACGTGTGTATTTGGAACGATTTTGTGTGGTTTCACATGTGATCACATGGGAAAACGTGTGTATTTGGAACGCATTTGTGTGGATTCACATGTGATCACATGGGAAAACGTGTGTATTTGGAACGATTTTGTGTGGTTTCACATGTGATCACATGGGAAAACGTGTGTATTTGGAACGCATTTGTGTGGATTCACATGTGATCACATGGGAAAACGTGTGTATTTGGAACGCTTTTGTGTGGATTCACATGTGATCACATGGGAAAACGTGTGTATTTGGAACGCTTTTGTGTGAATTCACATGTGAACCACATGTAATCACATGGGAAAACGTGTGTATTTGGAACGCTTTTGTGTGGATTCACATGTGAACCACATGTGATCACATGGGAAAACGTGTGTATTTGGAACGATTTTGTGTGGTTTCACATGTGAACCACATGTGATCACATGGGAAAACGTGTGTATTTGGAACGCTTTTGTGTGAATTCCCATGTGAACCACATGTGATCACATGGGAAAACGTGTGTATTTGGAACGCTTTTGTGTGAATCCACATGTGAACCACATGTGATCACATGGGAAAACGTGTGTATTTGGAACGCTTTTGTGTGGATTCACATGTGAACCACATGTGATCACATGGGAAAACGTGTGTATTTGGAACGCTTTTGTGTGGATTCACATGTGAACCACATGTGATCACATGGGAAAACGTGTGTATTTGGAACGGATTTGTGTGGATTCACATGTGATCACATGGGAAAACGTGTGTATTTGGAACGATTTTGTGTGGTTTCACATGTGATCACATGGGAAAACGTGTGTATTTGGAACGCATTTGTGTGGATTCACATGTGATCACATGGGAAAACGTGTGTATTTGGAACGATTTTGTGTGGTTTCACATGTGATCACATGGGAAAACGTGTGTATTTGGAACGCATTTGTGTGGATTCACATGTGATCACATGGGAAAACGTGTGTATTTGGAACGCTTTTGTGTGGATTCACATGTGATCACATGGGAAAACGTGTGTATTTGGAACGATTTTGTGTGGTTTCACATGTGATCACATGGGAAAACGTGTGTATTTGGAACGCATTTGTGTGGATTCACATGTGATCACATGGGAAAACGTGTGTATTTGGAACGATTTTGTGTGGTTTCACATGTGATCACATGGGAAAACGTGTGTATTTGGAACGCATTTGTGTGGATTCACATGTGATCACATGGGAAAACGTGTGTATTTGGAACGCTTTTGTGTGAATTCACATGTGAACCACATGTAATCACATGGGAAAACGTGTGTATTTGGAACGCTTTTGTGTGGATTCACATGTGAACCACATGTGATCACATGGGAAAACGTGTGTATTTGGAACGATTTTGTGTGGTTTCACATGTGAACCACATGTGATCACATGGGAAAACGTGTGTATTTGGAACGCTTTTGTGTGAATTCCCATGTGAACCACATGTGATCACATGGGAAAACGTGTGTATTTGGAACGCTTTTGTGTGAATCCACATGTGAACCACATGTGATCACATGGGAAAACGTGTGTATTTGGAACGCTTTTGTGTGGATTCACATGGGAAAACGTGTGTATTTGGAACGCATTTGTGTGGATTCACATGTGAACCACATGTGATCACATGGGAAAACGTGTGTATTTGGAACGCTTTTGTGTGGATTCACATGTGAACCACATGTGATCACATGGGAAAACGTGTGTATTTGGAACGCATTTGTGTTGATTCACATGTGAACCACATGTGATCACATGGGAAAACGTGTGTATTTGGAACGCTTTTGTGTGGATTCACATGTGATCACATGTGAAATACACGTGCATTTTCATGTGAACCACATGTGATCACATGGGAAAATGTGTGTATTTGGAACGCTTTTGTGTGAATTCACATGTGAACCACATGTGATCACATGGGAAAACGAAATTTTGATTGTGAACATTTGATCACACGTGAAACGTGCATTACCATGTAAACTCTTGTGGCTTTTCTGCTGTGTACTTAACACCATAAAATCTGTGCATTAGTGTGAACAAATATTATTCTTAAACTGCAATATAAATACAAACAATTTATTGTTAATTATATTAAATAACAACAATTATTTACTGAAATACCTTAAAGGGAAAACTGTCACTACTATAATGTGAATACAAAAAGGGGCGGCTTGGTGGCTCCGTGGTTAGCACCGTCACCTCACAGCAAGGAGGTCACTGGTTCGAGTCCCATCTGGGCCAGGTATGGAGCTTGCATGTTCACCCCATGTTTGCGTGGGTTTCCTTCTGGTGCTCTGGTCAATTAGATGAAATTCTGCATGGAAGAGCGTCTGGTGAAAAAAGAATGTACCACAGTAATTGCTAGTTCATTCCGCTGTGATGACCCCTGATAAAAAGGAAATAAGCCAAGGGAAAGTGAGTTGTGCTTTTGACGAGTTTGTCCTTTTGGTTCAAGTTAATGACTTGATCTCGTAATCTGGAAAAAAAAAAACACAAAACTTATTATTAATAAAAGAACTACCAAATGCTCAAATGCATACATGTGAATGCAAAATGAATTCATAATATTTAGATCACATGCATCTAGTATAATGCAAAAAAAAAAATGTAGTCAAATACATTTATTTTTTTTTTTCAAAAGAAAAAAACTGAAATATGTTTTGGATAAAATGAAGTGTTAAATTTAAGACATTTATTAGTTATAAATTTATAGGCCTACAGAATTACATTTTAGAGTATACAAACAAGTATGACAGCTGCTGTTCTTAACAGCTGTAAAGTTATGTTTTGTGTTCAGCTGATGATACACAGGGCAACTTTTTGAGCAGTGTTATTGGACAATATTGTAGAGTGATATTGCTTGGCTACTTTGCAGCTGAAAATTGGCAACAACTTTTTTACAAAAAAAATTAAAAATGTAAGTTATTTTGTATAAATGTATACATGATGTGAGGTGTAGTTACCACCATGAAACTAAAACAGGTAGTAGTAATGAATACTTTTTACTTAAGTACATATTTCAGGCTGTACTTTTTTACTTTTACTGGAGTACAAAAGTGTAGTCAGTACTTCAACTATTACCGTTTAAACACGAGTATCTGTACTTCTACTTGAGTTAAGGATGCGTGTACAGTATGTTTGCCATCTCTACAAATTAGAGATAGCAAATGCTTCAAAAATTACCTGTTAAGACATTAACTTTATGCATAGGAAGACCTCCCTACTAGCCTCTGTATTGGGTGTATTTTCTCTTTTTAGACACTAGCCGCATTTCCACTATCGCGCCTAAAGCGAGTGAGCCAGGGCCAGTCCATTTTCACTCCCTCTCCCAAAGTGATGTAATCAATTACCTATCATGAAACAACAGATGTAAAGAACAGAAAAAGTGTATACAGGATGATTCAAAAGGAATACCACAACTTTGAAAATCGAGAACTCTGCAAAGAAGAAAAGGAGAGCTTCTTTCTGTTGTCGATTTAAGGAAGCTCTGAAGTTTCATTTGGTTACTCATGTGGTCGCTAGGAACGCTGTTGTCATCATGTTTCTTTGATTAAATACAGATTTTCAAAGTTGTGGTATTCTTTTTGAATCACCCATATTTCCAAAAAGATGTGACATGCAGTCACAGACTGTTAACTGCTATAAGACAAAGTACCTATAAGGATTCAGTAGGCTGAGGAGGTACAACTAGGGTGTGGCTAGTAATAGTTTTTGCTTTGATTAGCAAAAATACAATTTTTTAAAAGAAATACCTTCCAGGCAATCAAAATACAATCTTCTCAGACTATGGTACAAAAAAAGACAAAACTGTATAATTGAGACACACTTAACTGTCAACTTCCTTGAAATGTAGCATTGTCCTTTGAAGATGGTCAAGTCTCCAATGTGTCAGCCTTCTTCTTTGAAATAACCATAATCTTTATATTTCACAACCTGAACTTTTAACTCCTGCACATCATTGATTTCTGTACAAAAGCAGAGAGAAACAATCAACCACTGTGACACATTTTGGTAACACCAATATTAATCTATAGAAATATCTTATATTAAAGCTTCATTAACACAAGCAAACACAGAGAGAGAGAGAGAGAGAGAGAGAGAGAGAGAGAGAGAGAGAGAGAGAGAGAGAGAGAGAGAGAGAGAGAGAGAGAGAGAGAGAGTCAGACAAAACTAAAAATTATATTATATCTATGTTCATTAACATTTTACACATTTTTATCCTGGATGCTATAATCTTCATAAAAAAGTAATAAGTTAACATGCAATAATGAAGACTGAACCAATGATCCTGAAAGTTTTGAATCACAGGGATAAAGTTTTAAAATAAATTAGAAATTAACTTTACATTGTGAAACGTATTATAAATGAATAAAAAAATAGGTTTTTAGTGTATTTTAAAGAAAATAAATGCAGCCTACGTCTTTCAATATTGTTTAAATAATCTTACCATTCTAAAACTTTTGAATGCTAGAGTCTCTCAAGAAAAAGACAAACAAAAGATGAACCAATGTTCCTGGAAACAATGGACAAGCCTTTAAAATAGTGACAGATCTACAGAACTGTTATTAAGTACTTTTTTGCAATGAAATACATAAAATAAACAAGTAGCTTCTGCTCACTTTAAATCTATTATTTTATCTATTTCATTATTTACATTTAGGAAATTTACATTTAAAACCCAGCACAATAGTCATTTACATCAGGTTTATAAAACCCTATTCAATTAAACTTAAGTTAATGTGTTTAAAGAGAAATCAGGATTGATACAAAATGCATAACTAATACTGTTGCATTAATTACGTCATTTGCAGTGTTGAGCAAGTGAATGAGCTTGGATATCTTTTGGCGTGCGTTTGACTGGTATCACTCACTGCTTGGTCAAATATTCTGAACATATTCAGTTTTTTGTATTTGCAGAACCAACTGTTAAGGTTACGTTAAGTTTTTTTACACATCCTAAATTATAAAGTTGTGAGGACAGTACATTAATATGCACTTACCGCTGAATTAGATGATAAGGTCAAAATGGTCCAGCTTCTCCAGAAAACGTAGCCCTCTCTTTTGTACCAATTGTGGATTTTGGGATGTTTGGTCATGTCTTTGTATTATAACTGCGCTAGTGTTCATATGTGAATGGCATTTTCAGTAAAAATATCAACCAACACGTATTTTATCTTCATTTCGCAAACGAAATAAGGAGACAAAACGGACAAAACACTGCTAATTAAACGACCGTTGAGAGACTGCGTTTGTTTGTGGATCCTTGTTGTCAGGACAACGCGCGCGTTGCCGCGAATACTCTTCTGTGGTGAGCGCGCGCGCAAGTTCACCACAGTCGCGTCAGAGTGCTCGTGGTCGCAAAATTCAAAAGCAAAATCGTAAAATGTGTGAGCACGCATTCAAAGCGAGCGAACGCTGTCGATTTTCTTCGTGCTCGAGAAAGAGTAGTATAACTGTAGCATGTAACTGTTTCATTTAAGAGGGTTAGAAAAAAAACAGACTCGACTCTAGGAGTCGATTCCTGTCCTAGAGTCGATTCCGGCACTAGGTCCATTGAGAGTCGAGGAATCAACTCTTTTGGATTCGACTCCCATTCCCTACAGACTGAATCAGAAATTCAGTTTTTTGTCATTGTACTCATGTACACAATATTAAATCTCATTACATTTTTACTTTTCATAAATGATGTTTTTTGAACCCAATAAACAACATAAAAACATTATATTTAAAAAAGACTAAAATATATTTGCAAATAAACTCTTCAAATTCTATTTCTTGTTTCCAAAAAAACATCCCTGAAATAAAAGTACAAAAAGTTGTAGCAAGTACAGCACAAATGTAGCACAGTACAGTATTGCCACAGCATTGGGATATTAGATTATATATCAGCACAATGCACAAGTGTAGTAAAGTTGTACATTAATGTATTGTACTGTTGTTGAACTTTATAGTAATTTTATAATTCATTATTTTGCAGTTGCGCTTAATTTTACTTCAGTTAGCCTCCTTTATACTGTTGTTATACTGCAGTTGTGCTTCAGTATACTGCAGTTATTTTTTGTAAGGGTTTGTTTAGGCTATATTGTTTTGTAAAGTATGAAATGTAAAAGTAACACAAAAATACGGTATATGTTAAGGTTTACAAAAATAATAATAAATATGTATAATGGGTTGAAAAAACACATGCCTGTTTTAATGTGAATGTTACAATCTTGCAAAGTCACATTAGTTTCACGTGTTTAACATGATCACGTTTTTCACATGGGAATGCATGTTTTACACAAAAATACAGACATCCTGCATGCCATTTTTAAATGTTTTTACAACCATCCACAGTAGTGTGGGTCATCACGAAATATGGTTTCCAGATGGTGATGCTGTCCACATGTGGTCACATGAACTTCACATGTGTCCACATTTGGTCACATTGACTTCAGATGTGGTCAAAGGTGATCACATGTTGTTCACATGTGGCCACATGAATTTCACATGTTTTCCACGTGGTCACATGAACTTCACATGTGGTCGTGAGCTTCACATGTGGTCACATAAACTTCACATGTGGTCAAATGAGCATCACATGTTGTCCACATGTGGTCACATAAACTTCACATGTGGTCACATAAGCTTCACATGTTGTCCACATGTGGTCACATGAACTTCACATGTGGTCTTGAGCTTCACATGTGGTCACATAAACTTCACATGTGGTCAAATGAGCATCACATGTTGTCCACATGTGGTCACATAAACTTCACATGTGGTCACATAAACTTCACATGTGGCCACATGAACTTCACATGTGGTTACATGTGATCACATGTAATCACATGTGATCACATGTAATCACATGTGGTCACATGTGATCACATGTGAAATTCGTGTGACTTTTCTGTAAGGGAAGATAATTGAACAAAAGCGATTGGAGTGAAGTGAGTTCAAAAACAACACCCGCAACCATACTTCCATGGCCTTAGCCAAAAGGCCAGACCAGAACGGTTATTGTAAAATTGCAGTCATCACAACAGCCCTACAGAATATAAAATGTGTGCTTGCTTACTTTGTCCCACATCCATCAAACAGTCCTGTGTTGATCAAGAATGGGCAGACAATTGTAGTCCTGATTCCATCCTTCCCTTCTGATAACAACTCAAGGGCCACAGACTCGGCAAAACCCACAGCAGCAAACTTGCTTGCGCAATAATCTATGTTGAGAAAGATAGGAGACATCTGTACAGACAGTAGTGGCAATGCAATGAAAACCAGTTTCAGGCATTTCAAACAGCTGCTCATTAAAATTTGTAGTAGGACCTGTGTCACAAACTATGATAACAATGCACAGACACCTGAGGAATTCACAATAATCGCTGTAACATCTCAGATATCCACTTCCTGTAAGAGAGTGTACACTTAACACACACCTGAGGGCGTATAACTATTATAACATTCAAAGGATAATGCTTAAATGGTAAACACTTCAGACTGTGATCTACAAAGATCAACAAATATGTTTGACAGATCTACAAATATATATTTTTCACGTCGACAAACTTTAAAAAAAAAAAAAACATCTGTCTTGCCAAGTATGTTGTGTGATGGACTTAAAGCCTAGAAGGACTTTGTTACTGTTTCAAAAGTGCCTCTGGCAAGTGAGGGTAGTTGTGTAAGAGATTAGAAAAGGTTGCATTACCTGCCAATCCATTGACACCTATCAAGCCAGCAGAGCTTGCAACACTGACCAGATGTCCATGGTTTTTGTCTGTCATGGCGGGAAGAAATGCTTTATATGTCTGCAATAGAAGCATGACCACAAATTGACACTTACACAAAATAAGGGGCTTCAAAATGAGAGATATCACTGTTCAAATTTGATAGAAGGAAATAATATTTAGCGGTCCAATCCTACCCAAAAATGGGACATTGCATTCACTCTCAGTGTCTTCTCAATGAGTGCGTCAGGAGTGTCCATGAACTTCTTACCACTAACAATGCCAGCATTGTTTATTAATATGGTGACATCACCAATTTCACTTTTTACCTAGAAGCAAATAAACAATAAAAGTTAGGCCTGTCACAATAATCAATATATCGACTTATTGCACAGCACATAGACATGACCTCAATCATTTTTGGTGATACAATATAGATCGCTCATACAAAAAAAACAATTCTAGCAATATTTTAGCTGATATTTGTGCAACATTTCTATCGTAGATGTCAGTATGGTTAAAAAAAACACTATAGTATGCACTATAAATTACTTTCGTATATTTTCATGTGGCTGACAACCGAAAATAGATCTAGTAGCAAATATCGCAGCCTCTGTAAGTTTTTACCTTGGATTTTTTTGTTAACATTTATTATTATTAATTTAGGATATTTAGGGCATTCAGGGCTCTGCTCTTAAATGGTTTAGATCTCATTTGTCAAACAGAAGCTTTTGTGTTAATGTTAGTCAGACCTTTTCATCCTCCAGACCCCTGAAATGTGCGGTTCTGCAAGGGTCTATCCTTGGACCGATTTTATTTTCTTTATGTATTTTAGCTTTAGTATCTATTTTTCGTAAATATGGGGTGGCGTTTCATTTTTAGGCTGACGACACTCAGATGTATGTCCCTCTTAAAAGTAATGATAAAATGGCCTTGACTGCCTTATGAGATGTCTAATCGAGGTTAAGACCTGGCTGTCGTCAAATGTTTTAAATTTCAATGAGGAAAAAACTAAGCTTGTCTGGTTTGGCGATCCTACCCCTCTGCATTTATTAGGTTTTGGTGAGCTATCAGTTTATCAAAAACCTGTTGTTAAAAACCTTGGGTTGCACTTCGATAGTGATCTGAAATTTAACAAACAAGTAAATTCAGTTGTTAAATCCAGTTTTCAATTTACGACTTGTGGCAAAAGTGAAGTAATTTCTCTCTTTTAATGACCTTGAGAAGATGATCCATGCTTTTATTTTGGAAAGACTGGACTATTGCAACTCTCTATATGTGGGTATTAGTCAAAATGCCCTGAATAGATTGCAATTAGTACAAAATGCGGCTGCGAGACTTCTGACAGGGACTCGCAAGTATGAGCACATATCCCCAGTTCTTTCCTCTCTGGGCTGACTGCCTGTTAGGTCACGGATTGATTTTAAACTATTAATGTTTGTTTTTAAATCATTAAATGATCTGGCACCACCTTACTTATCAGACCTCCTACATGTATATAATCCTGGTAGGTCACTAAGGTCTTCTGATCAGTTTATTCTTTCGGTACCAAGGTCCCGGTGTAAGCGAAGGGGGGATCGGGCTTTTGCTGTTTTCGCTCCAAAACTCTGGAATGGGCTTCCACCCAACATCAGACACACTTCAACACTATCTGTTTTTAAAAGCTTCTGAAACTCCATCTGTTGAGGGGTTTGCCTTATGTTTTAATTGTTATTTATGTGATGTAGGTTTTATTTTAATTAGTATTGATTGTGTTCAGCACTTTGGGCAACGTTGTGTTGTAAAAAATGTGCAATATAAATAAACTAACCAACTAACTAGAATATGCGTTTTCAGATGCTGATTCCAATGCCTAATTATTAAATTGTTAACATGACTATAATTAAATTAAACATTCTTAAAAATAAACTATTATTTGTTCTTTGGAAGTGTGTACTTGCATCATGACGATGTTATATTGTCATTCTGGCATTATATAATGAGTGGCATAAAATGATCATAAAGTGACAATAATATCATTTATCTCAATATATTTTGGTGCAATATATCATACAACAAAAAATAAATATAATGATAGGCCTAAATAGGAGTAAAACACAGAGAGAGATAAAGACATCAGATTATCCATTAGTTACAGGGGACTGGGGCCCCATTTACACTAATATTACTAATTTAGTTTGAAAATGATTCACGTCCACACTGGCATTTCACATAGCGTTTCTGAACAGCTCTCCGTCCACACTGCACTGCTGAAAACGCATATCACAAGACCACACACACACTCTGGCATGCACTGTAGTGTATGCGCACGTCTGAGCCCCAGGCAGTCAGCGGGTGCTTTGAGCACAGAACCCCAGGTAAGAACTATGCACGTTGGGCAGTTCATCAAGAATCTACCGATGGATCTAATCTCGCTATATTTGTTAAACTAGATAATTAATTCATCTTGTTGTCTATATCTACTGACATGTTCCCCGACTTTGGTCTTTTGAATCTATTAGTGTTTTGGCTGAGCGCAAAGATAAGTTAATATATTAATTTACATAACACCGTACACTGATTCTGCACATTTTTCTGATAGCTTGCCTTTATTTCCTATATTGCATAAACTTATAGTATATTATACTTGACAATGGCCATTATTGATTATTAAAACTGATAGTCAGCAAAAGAGAGGGTATGTTTCGTATTTTTTACTGAAAATGAAAGGAGGCATTTATGTTATAGCCTTCATTTTGTTATAAATATGCATACAGTGAAGATGACGCTCATATAAATACGTAGCTACAAGACGCCTCAACACTTTTTTTGTGTCTGTTAAGTTGTTAATCAAAATGAAAATAGGCAGTTCCTTATATCTTGTTTTCATTTTATTGTTAAGATGAGGGTGATGCAGCCAGAGTGATGTGAATGACGTTATAGAGTAGCCTACACTGTTCCCTTTGAAGATTTACCAGACGTGTCCTTGGGAGTTTGTTTTTCCATATCAAACTTGCGAAGTCTGAACTTACAGGGAAAGGATGCAAGGCTAAGTTGGCTACTTAATATTGAAGAAAAAGTCCAAAATAGGTAGTGCAAATGTCTGCAGCCATGCCTCATCTTTTAAGATGTCTCTGTTTCCCTCATCCACACAGAGATGGAGCAGCAGCATTTTAAAATGAAAACGGCCTCTTCAGCATTTTCAAAAAGTTTCAAAAACTAAAATGTATTAGTGTAAACGGGGCCTTATTATGATACTTTTTACAAGATGTAAATTAATTCTCTGATGTCCCAAGAGTGCGTATGCGAAGTTTCAGCTCAAAATACAACACAAATAATTATTTATAACTCAATGAAATTGCACCTTATAGGCTTTGATCTAAATTGTGCCATTTTAGTAATTGTCGCTTTAAATTCAAATGAGATTGTGCTCTTTTCGAAAGGGGGCGGAGCTACAAACATCTATTTGTCACTATAGTGACAGATTCTGTGTCTATAGAGACTACAGTCTTCATTTGTGCATCCTAAAATTCGACATTTATAATGCCTATTAGTTGCTGACATTTGTCTTTGGCAGGTATGGCGTGAAAACTCTAATGACTCCTGACTCAAGGGTGTTTATGCCAATGAGGAAGAGATTGTCACTAATCGGCAGGGCTTTCCACCACTGATCACATGTAAAAAAGGGAGAATGTCCATCAAATTGTTTCTGCAGATTGTTTTTATCAAGTGCAAGTATAAAAAAACACAATAAATTAGTTAATTTTACCATTAGAGGCTGGATTTATTCACACAGTTGCAACACAACTTTGTTTAAACCCCTTATAAAAGATATTGCCCCCTTTAAAGTGAGTTTGGAACTCACTTAGGTCCCCATTTGAGTTTGAAACTGCAGTAAACTAATAAAGCATTGTTTCAAATCAACTTACTCTTCTATAACACGTCATATACCATCAAATCATAAACAATAGCATTAAATGCTTTTTATTGTATGTGTCTTTAAATCGAAATTAGTACAGCATTTGCCATTTAACAATGACTGCAGTATATGTGTAACTATGTGTCACAGAGTGCATGTTTACATTACAGCACAGAATCATTGTAATTGTCTCCTTTTGCACAGATGGTAGTTAAATCGAAATACTAACACCTGTGTATGTGTTAAAAAAACATCTTTTTGTTGTTTGTTTGTTTTATATATATATATATATATATATATTAGTGGTGGGCCGTTATCGGCGTTATCGTGCTGCGTTAACGCGAGACTCTTATCGCGCGATAAAAAAATTATCGCCGTTAATCTATTCTCAAAGTTGGGTGAGAGCTGGGTCTAATCTACGCAAGCTATGATGACTTTCACCTTGATAGTTTAGCGCGGATGTATACCTGACCGGTGAGCCGTCTGGGAAAGAAGTGCCCTTCTGAATCAAATCAGCAGGATGCCTGACTCTAACTGCAGTTGAGCAGTTACACTTTAACTCACGAACATTTAATTCATGCCTTTCTGACAAACTGGGGTATTAGACGCAAATAAATGAGTAAGGACAGGTGAGAGTGTTATGGAATTTAATAACGCATGCCAAATGAGAAGAAAAAAAACTTCCGCATTTCGCGATGTGTTTGTGTCTGTGCGGTCCTTTACTGACAGCCGCCTGGGTGGATCTTTTCGGAAAATATGGCGAAAAGTCCTACATGACGGGAATAGTTGGTCAGTATTGCCACTAATATCTGCATACTCCACGTCCCAATTCCATTTCTGTTTAGTTCAGTTATGACTTTAGTCGCATTAAGTAATCAAAAATCGCTGTTTACATGGTGGACTCTTAATCAGAGTATTGTTTTAATCATATTAAAATTGTATTAAAAGTATTTTTGCCCATGTAAACATACTCAATGTTTGACACCGTCAGGGCTCTGTGAACTTGCCTTTGCGAAGCAGCATTTTTTGTGTGTACGTACATCAAAAGCAAGTATGAAATCACTGTTTGGAGCTTATGTAGGCCTACAGTTCAACATTCATGTTTAACTGAATAAACAGTTAGTAAACACAAGTACATTTTATTGAACATCATTTATTTTCATCACCAATTTTCATAGTAGAACAGTTTCTCAAGCAGTTTGTGATGCATTTTGGAAACAGGAGATGAGCCCCTGGTCTAATGAGTCACCTGGCTTGAGAAACCCGTTCTCAAAGACTTATTATTTGGGTAGCACACATATTCTGAATGCCTTCGACAGAATTCAAATGAGCCATTTTAATCTAGATTAAAAAAATTAATCTATGCCCACCTATAATATATATATATATATATATATATATATATATATATATATATATAAATTTTCGTATAGGATAAATGAGGAATTTTAAGAGGAATAGTAAATATGCAAAATAGCCTTTAGGTACATAATGTTTTGGTGAGATTTATGCATGAAAAATTGGAAAAATGGTGTATCAATGATATTAGACTTGGTGTACTATTAATGTGGTCTTATCTTTGGAGGCCAAACTGGTCTATAAAATGTAAGTGACTGACGTTCAAAAAAAAAAAATATTAGTTCTAACATTAGTTCTAAATATTATTTTTAGAATATCATAAGCGCTATTGCATTCTGCCATTTGAGCGCTATTAACAATGATAGGTAGCATAATTCATTTTCTTTTGCAGCTTTTATATTGACTTTTTATTTGCACAGGGATTTCGGTTTGCTGCTGGTTGGAATTCTCTGTGGTCATTATTATTATAAAATAAAACCCTGTAGGGTGATACCGGATCCCCTGATTTATGCAAAGTTCCTCATAACTTGGTCACGGTTTAATTTGCAATGATGCCCAGCTGACTTTATTATCTCAGTAATGCTGTTGCCAATTATGGAATTAATCAAATAAATGACATTAAAGTTAGATTTAAGCTGATATAAGAAGAAAGTAATATGTGAAACTAATTGTTTAAGAAGGCATGATAACTGAAAAACCTTGACTGGCATAGATAATGGACTAATATATAGTTAGCTTAGGGCTGTACAATATTTTTTTCAGCATTGATATCGCAATGTTTGTATCTCCATCACAGGATCTGCTATGTCAAATCGAGATTATAGTTGACCAGGGGGCTGTTTCATAAAACTGATTAAGAAAAGCAGGGATTAAAGTCAAAAACCTGACTTCATTGAGCCGAACTAAACGTCCACGCTTAAATTGGTTCCATAACAGCAAGTTGAAGATCATTTGATAACTAATCTGAGTTCAGTTTAAATAATCTAGATAACTGCTTGTGCACATTACTGTCGTGAAACCCTAAAGGTCGAGCATAGATGCATTGATTATGTTGTATGCTACCATGGCAACTACGAAAACTGAAAGAGCTCTGAAATGAGGCACAGCTGTTCACAGCGAGTGAGCCGCATTGGTTTTTAAGAGTTCAAACATACAATAATTTAAACATAATAATCAAAAACTACAGTACGGCTTGCAACAAAGCAACAGAGAAGGCTGACAGGAAATTGCAGATTTAAAATATAGGCCATTATTTAGCCCTATTAACGTAAATTAAATATCACAATACATTGAAATTGTGCTTGCGCAAGCGCGTGTGAGAGAAAGCGCGGTTACTGACAATTGTTGCTTGCAAGAAAAAGTTAATGCACTGCAGGCTCCCTCTAACATACAAAATGTGCTTAACGTCAGCACATTAAGTTTAGAAAAAAATCAGAATCAAAATCAGTTTTATTGCCAAGTGTGCTTCACACACACAAGGAATTTGTTTTGGCAACAGAAGCTTCCAGTATACATAAAGTGACAAGTGACAACACAAAATTAAATATGAGAAAAGAAAAAGGCGATAAACATTAAACAGAGATACAGCAAGTAAAAAAATATTAAAAAAACTGGATGTTGAATTGCATGTACAGATATGTTGTAAATATACAGGTTATAAGGTGCTGTGTGCCAATGCGAATGGAGAAAGTATTGCATTGTATATTGTTATAAGGTGCTGTGTACAAGTGCGTATGAGAAAGTATTGCACGTTTATTGCACAGTAAGGGAATATTTAACTGTTCATGAGGTAGATGGCCTGAGGAAAGAAACTTTTCCTGTGTCTGGCTGTTTTTGTGCTTGGTGCTCTGTAGCGCCGATCAGACGGTAACAGTTCGAACAGGTAATGTGCTGGGTGCGAGGGATCCAGAGTGATTTTGCGAGCCCTTTTACTCACTCTGGAAGAGTACAGTTCTTGAAGTGTAGGAAGAGTAGTGCCAGTGATTCGTTCAGCAATCCGGACTATTCGCTGTAGTCTACGGAGGTCAGTTTTGGCAGCTGAGCTGAACCAGTTGGTGATTGAAGTGCAGAGGATGGACTGGATGACAGCTGAGTAGAACTGTACGAGCAGCTCTTGTGGCAGGTTGAACTTCCTCAGCTGACGAAGGAAGTACAGTCTCTGCTGGGCTTTCTTCACAATAGAGTCTATGTGAATGTCCCACTTCAGATCCTGAGAGATGGTGGTGCCCAGGAACCTGAATGACTCTACTGCAGCCACAGTGCTGTTCATGATGGTGAGTGGGGGGAGTGCAGAGGGGTTTCTCCTAAAGTCTACTATCATCTCTACTGTTTTGAGCGCGTTCAGCTCCAGGTTGTTGTATCTGCACCATAAAGCCAGCCTCTCCACCTCCTGTCTGTATGCAGACTCGTCACCGTTCCGGATGAGGCCGATAACAGTAGTGTCATCCGCAAACTTCAATAGCTTAATGGAGGGGTCTTTTGTGGTGTAGTCGTTGGGTGTACAGGGAGAAGAGCAGTGGGGAGAGAACGCATCCCTGGGGGGCACCAGTGCTGATGGTGCGGCTGTCGGATGTGATTTTGCCCATTCTGACTAGCTGTTGTCTATCTGTCAGAAAGCTGGTGGTCCATTGACAGACAGAGCTAGGGACAGACAGCTGGGTCAGTTTGTTCTCAAGCAGGGATGGGACGATGGTGTTAAAGGCAGAACTGAAGTCCACAAACAGTATCCTTGCGTAGTTCCCTGGTTTGTCCAGATGTTGTAGGGTATAATGCAGTCCCATGTTGACTGCATCATCCACTGACCGGTTTGCTCTGTAGGCAAACTGCAGGGGGTCCAGCAAAGGTCCAGTGATGTCCTTCATGGCCACAGATGTTAGGGCAACAGGTCTGTAGTCATTGAGTCCTGTGATCTTTGGTTTCTTTGGTATTGGGATGATGGTGGAGCATTTGAAGCAGGATGGAACTTTGCGCTGTTCCAGTGATCTGTTGAAGATCTGTGTGAAAATAGGAGCCAGCTGGTCGGCGCAGGTTCTCTGTCGATGCTGGGGGGTGGTGTGTTAAAGTTGGTAATGTCTTTCAGGCCTTTCCACACTGATGCAGGGTCGTTGACAGAAAACTGGTTTTGCAGCTTTTTGGCAAAGCTCTTCTTAGCCACACCAGTCTCCTTTGTCAGTGTGTTCCTGGCTTGATTGTACAAAAACCTGTCCCCACTCCAGTAGGCATCCTCTTTTGCATGACGAAGCTGTCTAAGTATCGGTGTGAACCATGGTTTATCATTGTTAAATGATAAGTAGGTCCTGGTAGGGATGCATAACTCCTCACAGAAACTGATGTATGATGTTACAGTGTCGGTGAGCTCGTCCAGGTCGGTGGCTACAGCTTCAAAAACACTCCAGTCCGTGCATTCAAAACAGGGTTGTAAGACCTGCTCTGAGTCGTTGGTCCATCTCTTAACAGTCCTTAATACTGGCTTAGTAGTTTTAAGTTTTTGCCTGTAAGTTGGTATAAGATTAACCAGGCAGTGGTCAGAGAGTCCTAGAGCTGCTCTGGCAACGGAGCGATATGCATCCTGTATTGTGGTGTAGCAATGGTCTAAAATGTTATTGTCTCTGGTGGGGCATGTAATGTGCTGTTTGAATTTAGGCAGCTCATGTGTGAGTTTTGCCTGATTAAATTCACAGAGAATGATAAAAACAGAGTCCGGGTTTCGTTGTTCAGTCTCTGTGATCAGATCAGACAGCTGTTGTAACGCAGTACTCACGTGTGCTTGCGGTGGAATGTAAACACCGATGAGAATGAACGAGGAAAACTCCCGCGGTGCGTAAAACGGCTTGCAGTTAATAAAAAGTACTTCCACATCAGGACAGCACAATTTCTTTAACACAGTTACATCCGTACACCACCTCCTGTTGATGTAAAAGCATGTCCCACCACCGCGCGTTTTGCCCGTTAACTCCGTATCGCGATCTGCTCTGTACAGCTGAAAGTCCGGTAGGTCTAATGCGCTGTCCGGAATGGCTTCGTTCAGCCAGGTTTCTGTGAAACACAGCGCAGCAGAGTTGTTAAAGTTCTTGTTTTTGCGCGTGAGCAGAAGTAGTTCATCCATTTTGTTAGGAAGAGAGCGAAGATTCGCCAGGATGCTAGGCAGCGCCGTTCTGAAGTCTGAAGCCGCTCTGTCTCAGCCTGACGAGCGCGCCGGCTCGCTTCCCACGTCTGCGTGTCTTGTAGAATTTCCACAAAGCAGCTGCTCCGCCAACAACAATGTTCCGCAAAACGCCAGAGAAATCAAAATCCAGTTGATGATTAGTTGGTGTGCACTGCCGAATGTTCAGCAGCTCGTCCCTGGTATAACTGATCATGTTAGATAAACAAAACAGGACAGACTAACAAAAACAGAACAAAAACTGGAGAGCTCCACGCCGAGGCGGCCATCTGCGGCGCCATCTTGAGAAGATTTCAAAAACTTGTGCACACCCAAGCGGCGGGATTTTTAATTTGCTCCTGAAAGCACTGCAGAATGCTGCTTTCCCTATTGACACGTGTGTTTCCTGCGGCCCGTGGGAAAATATCTTTATATTAAAGTGAGGCTACTGCTCGGCCTGGATCCTCTCCCGATTATTCCACTCAGGGTTTACAGCTTTAAAGTCATTCTTTAAGAAATGTAGCCTTCTTTATATTAGTCAGTGCTTTCTTAATATTATTTTCTTTATTAAATGTTTGTTATTCATTTTGCTAAGTACACTCATCACAGACCTCACTTTTAAATTAATATTTTCCAGAGGACGCCTTACAATAATATCTTTGTGCATATACATTACACACATTCAGTACCAAAGCAAAATTTGGAACTAATTTAACAAAAAATAAACTGGAGATTAATCCAAAAATTTGTACATCCAAATTAATATGTTGGGGGAAAATATTAGATTTTTAATAAACAGGAAAAACAAAATCAACAGAAACATAAAAAAATATAAAAATGTAGTTGAAATGTTGTAGTTTGTATTTGTTTCATTTGGATTAACTTATTTGAATTCAAATGCATTATCATTCTATTTTTAATGCTATATAAATAGGGTGTGTCATTGTGATTGACTGTTGTGATTGACAGCTTCCCAAAGCAGACCGTCGGAGCTTCGGGAGGAGATTGAAGTGCTATTACTCGATTTCTGTGCTATTTTTCCATGATAAAATGAGTTCAGCAGTAAACTATACTTTCTGACCTACAGGATCTGATGGATAACTGTTTATTTAGTAAAGTGAGGGCTTTATCAGGCTTTATTATTAGTTTGCTGATACACGCCTAGCCATGACGAGGAAAATACAGGTTATCGTCATCTAGCAGTAATTCTTTTTACGTATCTGAAATTATAATTAGGACAAAACTAATGTTACCCTATGTCCACATCGATCTTCTGTAACGTTATTTGAATTTGATTTAAAGGACGTCTCTGATGTTTTGAGTTTTGGCATGTTATTGAGTTAATCTCCTGAATTTGCTGTTATAAAATATTAATAATCTAGAAGCAGAATTTTATATAACAAATAGAACTATTTTATAATTTATATACATCATTTACCACTGGCTTTTTATTTGAAAACACCTACTAAACATTAAAATGAAGGTAAATTCTTATTTGACAGATATTAAAGCATGGAATAAACCAAATGAAAACAGGGGCAAAAAATGATAACCAATATACAGTACAAGCGATGTTGCAGCAGCTGATAGGCCTATCATATAGACATCAGTTGAGTATTAATACTGCTAAGTTTATTGTACAAATTGACAAGGTTTATTTTATATAGTGCAGGAATGGGATGTGTAAATATTCTGTTGATATTTAGAAACCTTGCTGTGTTTATCTTTTAAACGCACGATTTTTCCCGCATGGTAAACAGCTGTCCATGGTGTATATATTTTGGGTCCTGTTGATTGCTAACTAAAAATAAAAACCTTTCTAAAAATGTATGTGCTGTTTGTATGTTATTGTTTATATTTTACAAGTGATATTTCTACCCCTGTGAAGATAATAAATACCAACAACCCATTATAAGAGAAATATTTTTTGCGCTCATAGCTGAGTCTAACTGAGGTTAGAGTGTATAAAAGATGGTTTATTTCTGCAGTCCATCATATATTGTTTTTATTAAATTATTAAAAACAGCTTACATCACAGTTTTTAAATAGTGTATTATTATGTGTTTTTAAATGTAAGTGCTTATATTTAAATTAGCGAGCCTTTGTTATAGTGTAGACACAGGTGGTCAAATGAGAGGCCCGGGGGCGTGGTTGATTTGACATGCAAGTGTTTGGTTGGAAGCTTGATTTCACGGCTCTGGCTCCATCTCATAGTCCCTTCTGCGCATGCCCAAGCTCCAATTTCAGCAGTATTTTGCGACTGTTTGTGCCCGTCATGAGGCGTTTAGCCTTCAAAGCAATCAATGGGAAAAGGCGCTGTTGCGTCGTCCATATTTTTTTACAGTCATTGATTCTGACGGTATGATAAGCTTGGATAAAAATATTACGGTATCACGGTATTGGGATTACTGCTCCAAAATATTTTTTTTAAATGTCTGGTTAAAAAACAACATCATTTTCCTTCATTAAACAAAATATATTTTATTTTAAGAAACATTTTAAATATTTTGGATAAGTAGCTTTTGATGTGGAGGTTCCTTTTCTGCTGGAGATACTATTGCCTTAAAACTGAATAAAATTGTTATGAAAAACATGTAAAATAAAAAAAATTATAAATTTAAACTTTGGTGGTTTTAAAACCTTGACTTTTCTAAACCACGATAAACCGTAAAGCCGGTTATCGTCCCATGCCTAGTTTATTTCTTCTTTTAAACATAAAAGTTGGAAACATACATAACCACTGACTTTCATTGGAGTAAAAACAAATACTATGGAAGTCAATGGTTACTAGTTTTCAGCATTCTTTAAAATATCTTCTTTTGTGTTTAACAGAGGAAAGACACTCTTAAAGGTTTGAAGCAAGCAAAAGGGTGAGTAAATGACAGAGAATTTTCCATTTTTTGGGTGAACAACCCCTTTAAGCAAGTACTGAAAAGCATGCATGGTTTTGAATGAAATACTCTTCATTCCAGCGAAACAACTCACAGCGGCAGTTTGAACTCGGCTTACCTGATCTGCCACTCGATATACTGCTTCTCTATCACTGCAGTCACACTGGTAGTAATGTACCCTTGATGCCCCCTTTTCTTTAACCTGTTCTGCAGTTTCTTTCAAGCCGTCCACATTAATGTCCCACAGCACCAGTGAGACGTCCAGTAGGGCAAACTCAAGGGCCATCAGTCTGCCAATCCCACTGCCTGACCCAGTGATGAGCACAATCTCTCCAGACACATCTTTCTTCCTCTGGGGAATGAAGAACTTTAGGAATGCTTCCAGGCTGTAGTAGATGGTCAAAAATATCAGCCGTAGAGTCTCCAAGAGAATGTTCATTTTGAGGTGTGCAGGTAACCTTATGAACAACATGACACACAGAACAGTGAGTTAGGACAGGCTAATAAAAACACTTAAGAAACTAGTGAAGTGTAGTCAGAAACAAAAACAGTTATCAGCTTGTCTGTCAACTTTAAAATGTTTGCACATAGAAGTAAACTTTAATGTTAACACGGCTTACCTTTATGTATGAGTTGTATAAGTTACAAAGGACCCGGATGGTGAGTCGTTCCCGTGCAGGTCGCGGTTAGTAAATAAATATTTGTTCTTCAAATTAACATGAGAAAAATACAACAAGAACGCGCGCGCGCGCACTTTGTGAATGACGTTACTTCTCCCTTCTCCGCTTCTCGTTACTAGAGACCACAGAGGGACGGCAAACTACTTCACCAGTCAGTAGTGCAGGTTAACTGGAGTTTACCTGGTTCTGTGTTTTAGATCCACGGGGAAGGACGGACTGACTGGGCTGGGTGAGAAACACTGCTGTCACGTGGCTCGGCGCAATCCACGCAATGGCTTGTGGGAGTTAAAGTATTTACAAAAGTATTTATGGCGTTTGCGTCGTGGCTTGTTTTAGCTGTTCGACTTCAGTGCAGTCTCATTAGGGACACCGTCTTATATTAAAACGGTGAGATACAACGTATAACTTGAGCCTTTTATGATTTATAAGGCATATTCTTTCTGCGGCATACAATTAGTTTCAAGAAGTTTGTGTAGTCTTGATTTGCCAGCTGCAGGTAGAAATAAGGTGGTAGTCTGGTGATATGACTAAACTTTTTTTTTTTATGCAAGAAAGAGTATTACAAAGATACAGCATGAACTAAGAGACAGAATGGTTACATAAATAAAATCCCAGCAAATTAAACAAGTTTAAGTGATTTACACCAAGAAAGAGTTTTACATGCAATATATTGTTACTCTTTTAAAGAGTTCACATATAAATCAAAGTCCTTTCTGAAAATAAAAAAAGTAAATGTGTTTCTTTGAAAATTTACATTTATGGATATAAAATTTAGCCCACTCAAAAAAACAATAAATTTACACTGAGAACGATCTACAGTAACCAAAGAATACATTTTTTGGGATGTACAAAAGTTTGGAAATAAGATTTTTTTTTTTTTTTATTGGATAAGTCAACCCAAAAAACTTTATAGTTAGTGCACTCCCGAAATAAATGATTTAGTGTTTCATCATATTGAGTACAAAATGAGCATTTAGGAGAATATATGACTAAACTTCTTCGTCGTCTGGTTTGTTTCGTCTACTTAACCACAGAAAGAGTCATAAATAGTTAATCAATCTTACTGGTAAAATCAAAACATTTGGAAGTCGACAGCTCACAGCCACTGAATAAAAATAAAGGTAAATTATGGAAATGTAAAAAAAAATAAGAAAAAATTATTAATTTCATTTTTTATTTTAGGGGCGATGCAGTGGCGCAGTATGTAGTGCTATTGCCTCACAGCAAGAAGGTTGCTGGTTTGAGCCTCGGCTAGGTCAGTTGGCATTTCTGTGTGGAGTTTGCGTGTTCTCCCTGCGTTCACGTGGGTTTCCTCCAGGTGCTCCAGTTTCCCTCACAAGTCGAAAGACATGTGGTTCAAGTGAACTAGGTAAGCTTAGCTAAATTGTCCGTAGTGTATGTGTGTGAATGGATGTTTCCCAGTGATAAGTTTCCCTGGATAAGTTGGCAGTTCATTCCTTTGTGGCGACCCCAGATTAATAGAGGGACTAAGCCGAAAAGAAAATGAATTTTTTATTTTAGCTGTTTTTTAAGGTGGCCAAGAGAGCTTAATGAGCTGCAATTCAAGAAAACACGTGCAATAACAAAAAAAAAGCCAGCAAATTAAGATCCTCATCTGTTTGACAGCAAAAAAATCCTCACAGCAGACATTTTTAAAAAACGCGCTACATTTTCTTACAACGCAAACAAATCAATAAAACTCACTGCATTTTCTCACAACACTTCAAATAGCACAGAACACAACGGAAATGCTTCAATAAGACCCTAAAACGTGACAGACCTGGCTATTTAGGTTATGGTTTTTAAGTTAAAATACAAAAGATAAGGGAATTGTTAAAATAAAAAAAACACCTTTAAAAGATCACCTACAATTTCACTGAGCAATCTGTGCCCGTCACATTTTTGGCTCCCCTTAAAAAGTTTCCATGTTCCATGCTATTTGCAAGTGTTGTGAGAAAATGCAGCGTGTTTTATTAATTTGTTTGTGTTATGTGAAAATGCAGCACATTTTTTAAATGTGTTTGCATTGTGAGGATTTGCAGCACATGTGCTGTCAAACAGATGAAGGTCTTTTCCTAATTTGCTGGGGTTTTTTTTTTTTTTTTTTGTAATTGCATGTGTTTTCTTAAATTGCAGCATGTTAAGCTCTCTCGGCCACCATAGTTTTTGTTTATTTGCTTATGCCTCTCATTGGCCACCAGTAAGACAAGTAAACAAAATGATATCCATAAATCAATATTTAAATTTGTTTACTGATAATATTACCACTATCTCTCTGATCCAAGTCTTCCAAACTTTTTTGAAATTTGCTGTATTACATAATAATAATATCATTCTTGTATGAATAATAATAGTAAATTATTATGTTCTTATTAATATTTCCTTGTAATAATAATAATGACAATATATACTGCTTAAGTTAACTGTTTTATGTAATGAATAAATTAATGACTTCCTTGTCCCGTACATGAACTCATTTGGCCTATTTTGACTTGTTATGCCATCATAAGTTATCAAAATAACCCATCGAAAAAGGCTTTAAGACCAAGCGGAATCTGATGCAAGTAAAGTCAACTTTGACTGTATTGTCGTTATAGAGAAAACATTTAGGTAACTTCTTTTAACTTGTTCTAAACCTCTTCTAAATATTGGACCTTATTCTTAAAAAAAATAAAAGCCCATATTAATAATAATAATTTTAATTTATTGCAGTTATCCATGCATTTTCAAATGTACTACATTATTATTATTATTATGTTTATTATTATTATTTTTTATTTAAATGGTAAAATTCTGAGACTGAGGAAAGTTGAATGTGCTGGCCAGTTTGTTATTTGCCTAATAAATGACAATAAGTCACAGTTTTAAATTTTAAACTTTAACAGACTGCTATTTTCCCCCTAGTGATATAAAGGAGCCTAAAAATAAGTAGCCTTCATATTTCTTTATTCTAAATCTTTAGAAAATGTTTTTGGTACATCAAAAAGTGTGACCATCCGACAAGCTAATCCAGTAAAAACATTTGCTTAAAATGTTACTAAAATGCAGTATTTAAATCTCATAATTAAAAGAAAATAAGTCGAATAACTGCAAAAAGGTCCACGTTTTGAGAAAAAAGAACCACCCCTTTCAATAGGCTGGCTACGGACTTGTATCACTGAATTTACCTTTTTAAAATCTCCCTCTATAACATAATTTTTAAGTCAGGCCCTCACCGTGAGTCAATTTTAAAATCTAAATAAGGAAAGAAACAAATAAATAAAGCGTAATCTGCTTCAGCATTTTGTTCATTTGTTCGTTTCTTCGATAACAATCGTGCCATATCTCCTCCCATCCCCGTCCCCACCCCCCCTCCTCTCATACCCATAACTCTTTTCTAAATGAATCCTTCACCATGAAGACATTTTATCCCCTAAATAAATAAATAAAGCTAGATTGCTTGAGTAAACTGTTTGATGTTAGTTAAATACATACAGTTGAAGTCAGAATTATTAGCCCCCCTTTAAATTTTTTTTCTTTTTTAAATGTTTCCCAAATTATGTTTAACAGAGTAAGGAAATGTTCACAGTATGTCTGATAATATTTTTTATTCTGGAGAAAGTCATATTTGATTTATTTCGGCTAGAATAAAATTTTTTAAAAACCATTTTAAGGTCAATATTATTAGCCCCTTAAAGCTATATTTTTGTTCAATAGTCTACAGAACAAACCATCATTATACAATAACTTTCCTAATTACCCTAACCTGCCTAGTTAACCTAATTAACCTAGTTAAGCCTTTAAATGTTACTTCAAGCTGTATAGAAGTGTCTTGAAAAACATCTAGTATAATATTTACTGTCATCATGGCAAAGATAAAATAAATCAGTTATTAGAAATGAATTTTTGTTAAAACTATTATGTTTAGAAATGTTGAAAAAATCTCTCCGTTAAACAGAAATTGGGGGAAAAATTAAACAGGGGGGCTAATATTTTTGACTTCAACTGTACTTCATTAATGTTTCATTGCTATTTATTCATTAATTCAATAATTAATTATTAACTAATAATCATTGGTTCATTCCACTGTGTTGAACTCTGATAAATCAGGGTCTAAGTCGAAGGAAAAGTGAGTGAGTAATAATAATAATGATTTTTTTTTTTATATTATTTCCTTGTATGACACTGTTTATGAGTTGAGACCACACCATAAAGACAATATCCGTGCCCACAATCAATCAATCAATAACCCACTGACATTATCTAATCTCTAGTCTTGCCTCTTATGAAATTTACCATACACCATAAAGGTACGCGAGCTGTCACCGGGGTGGTATCTTTTCAAAAGGTACACATTTGTACTTAAAGGGTCCATATTGGTGCCTCAAAAGTATATATTAGTACATAAAATTTTTAAGAGGAACACTTTTGTACTGTACCTTTGAGGTATTAATATGGACCTTTTAGGTACAAATTTGTACCTTTTGAAAAGCTACCACCCCGGTGACAGCTCGCGTACCTTTATTTCTGAGAGTGTAACCACAATAAATAAATAAAAATAATATGAAACTGAATTACCTCCTGACAGTAACCACACAATAGCTCTTAACAATAACACTTTTTATAAGTAGACCCCTTGTCATATTCATAATAAAATAAACTTACAACCAAACTAACAATAACCTAATCTATAGTCAACTGTATTATGTAAAATAGGTAAAAGTCATTTAATGACCTAACAACAGCTTTTAGCTCCTACCAAATACAACAGCTCATGCTATTGCTCATGTAGCACTATAGAAAAGTTGCTATGAAACCCAATTAAAGAAAGCCATAAAGCAATTAGACTCTAATAAGATAGCTTCATTCAGCAGGATGGCTCAATTTGTAAAAAAACAAATATCTCAACGAGACACTTCACTTCTGCAGTAAGATGAATTTATTGTATTCTGTACAGCTAATAGCTCAAAATGTTGCCTCGATTTAAACAAGAACAAATGCTGTATAAAGTTATGTAAAGGAAATGCATTAATCATTAAGACATCAAGTGAAGACGGCAGACTTAACCTCACCAACAATGTTCAATGAGCAAAGCGGACTAATAATGTGATGAGATTCTCAGAGAACAAAGCAACACAGCCAAAAGTGCTATTCATTTGTAGGGATGTGACCCAGAAATGGTTCGATTATTGTCCTCTGTCTTTACCAAATGTCTGATTTGTGATTCCATGGTAGGAGAATGCAAAGATTTCATTTTGTTTTTCAAAACACAAACCCTAGAACAAACATACACTGTACATCATAAAGGAATATTTAGCAGCAAAGACAAAAACAAATAAAATAAATAGAAATTCAAAATGGCTTCACATGAAATTAGTACAGTGCAAGCTCTACACAAAGTAGGAACAGGGTTGTTTTAGGATGGGTGTCCATGTTTTTTGCTCTAATCCATGAATCCTCCATATCTCTTCTGCATGTCGGGCAGCGCCGTCTCGCCTCCGTCCTCCCAAGTGCGTTTCAGAAGCCCACTGCTTTTCTGGTTGTCCAACCAATCAGGCCTTCCCACTCTTCGCATAAAGCCACCATATCTCTTGTGCAGGTCTCTCCCAGTGTTCTCCTGTACGCTCCTCATGAAGCCCCCATAGCGTTTGGCCATGTCCCCATCGGGCTGCTCATCTGACTCTGAAGAGAGTCCAAACCGGAGGATCTCTCGCAGGAGCTCCACCTGCTGGTCTTCAGCTCCACCGTCTGCTTTCTTCATAAAGCCTCCATATTTCTTACTGATGGCCCCTGTGCCGTCACTGTCAGCTGGGGCTCCTGTGCCTATTTCTGCTGTTTTTTTAATCATAAAGCCACCATAACGCTTCATGAAACCGCCATATTTCTTGGCAAGAACATGGTTCGCACTTTCTTCGTCTTGCTTGAGGCTGTCGATGGCGAGGCGATCCTCTTCGGTGAGGATGTTTTTACAGATTTCAACTTTTCTGGAGTCCACAGACCCTTCGCATTCTAACGTGCAGGCCTATGGGAGAGCAGAATGACCAATGAGTGCAAGCAAACGATCAGTCCAGCAGAGGGCACAATCATTCAGTCTGCTGTTAAGTGATTATGACAGTCTACGCAGTGGAAAATGCTGTCAAGTGGCACTGAAACAGCATTCTAGGATAGGATACTTATGACTTGTACTTAAAATATATATTACAACAAGTGATCATACTAAATTTGATTGTATTTTACATTATTTAAAAAATTGCTGACAATATTTGTGAATAATGACAAAGTAACAATTTATAATAATCAGTATTATTAGTATGACAATGTTCCTTAAAGTCTTTCATATGTCATCAAATAATTATTGTTTTAATTTTTTCCTGACACAATACTTGGTATATACTACACCCATTTGAATAGGTGATAGTATTTTTTTCTTTTTTGCAAAAATAAAATAAAATAATAATATTAATTCATTCATTAAAAACATGAACACATTCTAATTTATAAAAAAGTTAGATTTTCGTTGCATTTAAAGTCCCTTTTCACATTTATCACAAAAAAATAAATCAAATATGAAATATAAACATATAATTACGTCTGTCGTGTCTAGTTAAAGTCATTTAAGTGCAGATATATATTTACAATAATAATAATAAAAATGTTTTATGATATATATCTTTTTTTACATAATATAAAGTATATAATGTAGACTTAAGTCAGCTTAAATGGTGTTTTCCTAACACATTAAAATAATATAATATAATCAAAAACAAATAATTTCACATATATTTAAAATAATAATAATTAAAAAAATGTTTTATAATATTATTTTTTTTATATAACGTATACAATGTAGACTCAAGTCAGCTTAAAGGGTGTTTTCCTTACACATTCACATAATATATAATCCAAAACAAATAAGTTCACATATATTTCAAATAATAATAATAATAAATGTTTTATGATATATATATATATATATATATATATATATATATATATATATATATATATATATATATATATATATATATATATATATATATATATATATATATATATTTATATAATATAACCTATATAATGACTTAAGTCAGCTTAAAGGGTTTTTTCCTAACACATTAAAATAATACTATTATAATATCAACAAATAATTTCTTTTTAAAGTGTATATTATATTTTATTATAAAGTAAAATAAATGTTTAACTTTATAACTATAATAAAAAAAAATCACACTGAGAACAAAAAATATTTGAAAGAAAGAAAGAAAGAAAGAAAGAAAGAAAGAAAGAAAGAAAGAAAGAAAGAAAGAAAGAAAGAAAGAAAGTAATTTTAGGACCCAATTGTCGATAGGTTCTTTGCATAGACCAAATGGTTCTTCTATACTCATCACTGTGAAAATCACATTGTGTAACCTTTATTTTTAAGAGTGTATGCTAAAGTGTACTTGAAACTTACTTCAAAAGAGAAACAAATGCTAAAGGCTTTTTTTAGTCTCGCAAGCAGCATAGTTTTTATTTGAGCTGAAAGTAAATGTTTGTATAGTTTTGCCTAAAAATTTAACTCGAATATCTCCAGTTATTTCCCTTGAAAGAAAAAGCTGTTAAATGATTGTTATAGCCTTATTATAACACTATAGCTTATATTTGCAAAACTATTATAAAACAATACAATTTACAATTAATGTTGCCTTAATAATAATAATAATAATAATAATAATAATAATAATAATAATAATAATAATAATAAGCTAATTGTATTTAAACGCCTTATTAACTGCTACGTGTGACAAATTGCCCCGACGTTTGAAAAATAGCCTACTTTTTTTGAAACACTTCAGTAAAAATGCATCGTCATTAAACCTAGCATCACTTTTGTAATAAAATATATTTTTGAAGTTGAAACTCACCAGTGTGTCGATGTCTGTCTGTCGGAAGAGCCGGTAAACGCAGAGCGCGCAGTCTCTGCCGCATTCAGCCCGAACCATGAGCACGAGACAGGCGCTCAAAGCCACAGTCCACCAGGAGTTCATCATTAACGCCATGAGCTACAAAAACGAGCATTTAACCTTCACACACTTGAAAAACATCAAGTAATCTATAATAGAGTCTTGCAAAGTGATAAATTATATGGTGATATATATATTTATAAACTAATAATGCGTTCACAAATTAATAATAATAGCATGCGTTTATAAAAACAATCCATCAATAGGCTACACTAAATTATTTACATTTTCCTACTTTTAACTCTATGCAAAGTTTTTCCTCCATCGGTTTACCTGTTAACAGCAGATTTCTCTGACAGTGTCCACTGTAGTTCTAAATGTGTTCTTTGAATATTTTCTCAAAGGGAGCAAAAACGAGATGATTGACAGAAAGATCACTAGCCAGCCGCTTATCACGGATGCTGCGGCGTTTTTCGTCTCGTATCTGCTGTCTCCCAGCACGAAGATAAACTCCACACCTGCTCTGTTCCGAATCGACGGACACTCTCAACTTTAAGCAGTGTCTCCTCCTGACGTCACGCGCCACACCGTTTGCAGTCTGACGTTGGCGGGAAGAGTCACGCAACAAGTGATGGCGGTGATGATGTTTTTGCCTAAAGAGAATCAATTAATGTGTGTTTTAGATACTCGAATTAGGTAACTGTTATGTAATGACTAGAGCACATTTTACAGTAGTAGGCTACTGTTAATATTTGTGTGCATGGGTAGGTAATAGGATTCATTTAACTCCAACTAAACACTAAAATGTTGACTGCATCCAAAAGCATAGGCTGCTGACTTGTTGCCTCACTGCCAAGGCAGCATTTGTGATTTCTGACAGATTTCTTAGACAGCATTATGGTTTTTTTTGGGACAACTAAATAGAGAGAAGCGAATATTTGCTAATGTCTTACTAAAAATGCCATTAAAAGTAAAACACTTTGTCTAAATGTAAATATATACACAAAATGGCTCTCAAGCGACACTTTATAGCTCATTTCAGAAATGGAACACAGGTTTGTGTGATATTGAAGGCAGGCACTTTATTAGGTACACCTTACTAGTACCGGGTTGGACCCCCTTTTGCCTCAGAACTGCCTTTATCCTTCATGGCATAGATTCAACAAGGTACTTGAAATATTCCTCAGAGATTTTGGTCCATATTGACATGATAGCATCACGCAGTTGCCGCAGATTTGTCACCTGCACATCCATGATGCCAATCTCCCGTTCCACCACATCCCGAAGGTGCTCTTGGATTGAGCTCTGGTGACTGTGTAGGCCATGTGAGTACAGTGAACTCATTGTCATGTTCAACAAACCAGTCTGAGATGATTTCTTGCTTTATGACATTGCGCGTTATCCTGCTGGAAGTAGCCAATCAGATGATGACACTGTGGTCATAAAAGGGTAGACATGGTCAGCAACAATACTCAGGTAGGCTGTGGCATTGACATTTATGACATTGATGCTCAATTGGTAATAATGGGCGCAGAGTGTGCCAAGAAAATATCCCCCACACCATTACACCACCAGCAGCTTGAACCATTGATACAAGGCAGGATGGATCCAGGCTTTCATGTTGTTGAGGCTAACCTACCATCTGAATGGCGCAGCAGAAATCGAGACTCATCAGACCAGGCAACATTTTTCCAATCATCTATTGTCCAATTTTGGTGAACCTGTGTGTAGTGTAGCCTCAGTTTTCTGTTCTGACAGGAGTGGCACCTGGTGTGGTCTTCTGCTGCTGTAGCCCATCCGCCTCAAGGTTGGAAGTGTTGTGCGTTCAGAGATGCTCTTCTGCATACCTCGGTTGTAACAAGTGGTTATTTGAGTTACTGTTGCCTTTCTATCAGCTGGAACCAGTCTGGCCATTCTCCTCTGACCTTTGGCATCAACAAGTCATTTGCGCCCACAGAACTGCCGCTCACTGGATATTTTCTCTTTTTCTGACCATTCTCTGTAAACTCTGCAGATGGTTGTGCGTGAAAATCCCAGTAGATCAGCAGTTTCTGAAATACTCAGATCAGCCCGTCTGGCACCAACAACCATGCCACATTCAAAGTCACGTAACTCACCTTTCATCCCCATTCTGATGCTCGGTTTGAACTGCAACAGATCGTCTTGACCATGTCTGCATGCCTAAATACATTGAGCTGCTGCCATGTGATTGGCTGATTAGAAATTTGCGTTAATGAGAAGTTGGACAGGTGTACCTCAAGTGGCTGGTGAGTGTACATATGGGCTGTTTCTCAATTCCAAGAATGCAGAGAATGGTTCTTGTGAAGACCGGTCTTCCCAGGTGTCCTCGGAAAAACAAACTCGGGAGACCACGAGAACAGAGAACGTGTCCTGTGAGAAATGAGATGCGTTCTTCCTGATGGTCACATGACCTTCAAAAGTTTTTAATGGAAAATTATTTAAACATTACAGCATTCATACAGAGATTTTATTATTTTTCCCCTTTTTAAAATATATACTATGCATAAAGACTTTACAAATATACGTTGCACTATATAAATAAAACAGATTTGAATACAAATTTCAGCAAATAAGCACCCTTAATGTGTTCATTCTTTTATTAAGATTTTCATGGTAATGTTTACTTTCAGTGTTTCATTTAGGGAAACTCCTGAGATAAATAAGTTATATCTTTAATACTAAATCTATATTAAACGCTGCGCTTCCCCTTTCCAGTCGCAATGACTTCTGGGACTTCTAGAGCGGTGCATCCTCGATATTAAGAACACATCCGGGAAGTTTCACGCACCCTCTGTTCTTGCGGTCTTGAGTATTGGAACTGAACTTTGGCCGCTGATGATGACGTTACACGAGGACATGAGGACGCAAGAACGATGAAAAACGCATATTGAGAAACAGCCATGCTGTCTTCAAAATTTAATCAGAAGAAGGTACCTGAGACAAATTTGGATTTGGATGTGCCTATGCCTTCCTGCTTCGGAATGCTGCCTCCGAAGGCAGCATTTTAAAGCTTTCAAATGCAGCCGTAATACTTTATTATTATTTGCCCCAAGTTGTTTTGCTGAGCAATTTAATCTGCTTTTTTCTCTGCTTTAATGAAGGATGTTCTACTGGCCCACATTGGCCATCATTTTAAAAAAAAGTAGCCTAGTTCATTCTCTTCAGACAACAAAGAGATTTTGTCGAGGGTCCATTGTGTTGAAGAGTGCTGGTCAGCAGGTTATATGAGCATTTGATGTTAACTTCTAATACAGTCCCGGCAGACAGCATACCTCTTTAAACCGGACAAAGTGTTCAGGAAAGAATAGATTGGTATGTTTTTCCTGAAAATGGCTGATTGCTCAATCCAGCCACTCTATCTGCGGTTTTGCCCTGAGGATTACTGTGTCATGCGGTATATTATGATCAATATCAGTTATTTTGACTGCTCAATCTGAGGTCATTGTTTTACATCCTTCATTTCAGTGTTTTCAAACATCTGTCCCATAGTCGTATCATAACATTTACTCATTTGACCCATTTTATGGATAGGCTATTTGCTCAATTGACCGAATATCAGTTTATAGGAAAGTCAAACTCTTCCTCATTGAGCTCATGAACAACTGACGTCACTAAAAAGCAATTTGAAAGTTACCACAGGAAATTATAGATCGTTCTATTGCAGGTTCTATCATATTGTCTGAGGTACATGAAATTGGTTGTCAGGATTATAACAGATCAAAGACTTTAGATACTGGAAATTACTGCTAACTCATTAGATTAGAGGATATAAATGACATTAGAGAAAAGGATAAAACTAAATCTATAACTTTTTTGTTTCATTGGCTGCATGAAATTTGACATTTCAGGGCACAATAAAACAAAATTATTCCAGTTTCTTTTCATCCGTATTGTGAAATTCGTTACCGAAAACGTGGATTATTCTGTGCATTCATTATTGATGTGATGGCAGATGTGAATGGGAGCTTGGTCCCCAATACATTACAAAAATATTCTAATGATAATAATTAAATAATGAATATTACACAGTGTTAGAACATTCATTAGGCAGCACGGTGGCACAGTGGGTTGCACAATCGCATCACAGCAAGAAGGTCACTTGTTTGAGCCCCGGCTGGGTCAGTTGGCATTTCTATGTGGAGTTTGCATGCTCTTCTCGTGTTCACGTGGGTTTCCTCTGAGTGCTCCGGTTTCCCCCACAATCCAAAGACATGCGGCACAGGTGAATTGAATAAACTAAATTGGCCGTAGTGTACTGTATGTGTGTGAATGCAGGAGTGTATGGGGTTTTCCCAGTGTTTGTATGTGGCTGGAAGGGCATCCGCTGCGTAAAGCATATGCTGGATAAGTTGGCGGTTCATTCAGCTGTGGCGACCCCTGATTAATAAAGGTACTAAGCCAAAAAGAAAATGAAAGGACATCCATTTATTAGTAGTTTCCCATATTGTTTTATTGATGTGTTTTGCATTTATCTACACATCAGATTGCATTATGAGATCTACTGTACTCTTACTATGTTACTTACTATGTTGAAAAGTTTAACAAAAAAGTTTAAAAACTTAATTTATTTGGTAGTTTTAGTAGTAAAAATATACTGCTAAAAATATAGTACAGTAAAAATATACTAGTAAAATATACTAGTAAAAATATGTTGCCTGGTTTGGATACACTTTAACTGTTATTATACTGGCTTGTTTTAATATATATATATATATATATATATATATATATATATATATATATATATATATATATATATATATATATATATATTATACAATATATTGTTTAAAACTACTATAAGCTGTCAATACAAGCCACATTATTTAAGTCTAATTACATTTTCATCTTCAATATAATGGAGCAGAAATCAACGTCCCATTATTATGGTGGCAGAGAGAGCTTAACGTGCTGCATTTTAAAAAAACATCCATTTGACAGCACACGTGCTGCAAATCCTCACAATGCAAACACATTTTTAAAAAGCACGCTGCAATATTACAGAACGCAAATAAATTAATAAAACGTACTGCATTTTCGCACAAATTGCAAACAAATAGATAAAATGTGCTGCATTTTCTCACAACGCAAACAAATTAATAAAACGTGCTGCATTTTCTCACAATGCAAACAAATTAATAAAACGCACTGCATTTTCTCACAACGCAAACAAATGACTAAGACGCGCTGCATTTTCTCACAACGCAAACAACTGAATAAATTGTGCTGCCTTTTCTCACTACGCAAACAAATTAATAAAATGCACTGCATTTTCAAACAACGGCAACAAATTAATAAAACACGCTGAATTTTCAAACAACACAAACAAATTAATAAAACGCTGCATTTTCTCACAACGCAAACAAATGAACAAATCGCGATGCATTTTCGCACAGCGCAAACACGTTAATAAAACGCACTGCATTTTCGCACAATGCAAACAAATTAATAAAATGTGCTGCATTTTTTCACAATGCAAACAATTTACGAAAACATGCTGTATTTACTAACACTTTCAAATAGCAAAGAACATGATGGAAATGTTTCAAGGAGACCCTAATACGTGATGGACCCAGCTATTTAGGTTATGGTTTTTTAGGCTAATAAAAAAACCAGCGCGTTTTATTAAGTTGTTTGCATTTTTTAATGTTTATGCATTGTGAGGATTTGCAGCACGTGCACTATCAAACGGATGAAGATCTTTTTTTAATTTGCTGGTGTTTTTTGTAATTGCATGTGTTTTCTTAAATTGCAGCACATTAAGCTTTCTCACCCACCTTAAATTATGCAAATTGAAAGCATAAATAAAGGTAAAACACCCTAAAAATCATTAGCTATGGGCACAGTATTACTTTTTACCCCTAAATTTTCAGTGACAAATTTTTTAGTAAAAAATAGTGACAGGCATATTTAGAACAGGAATCATTTTATGGCATTTTGTATGACTAAATATATAAAGATGAAAGTGCAGCCCCACAACACCAATAAATATAAATTAAATTGAATAATAAATTATTCAAAGACGATGTTGTTGTGTTGGCTTCATCAAACATGGACCTTCAGCATACACTGGGGCGGTTTGCTGCTGAGTGTGACGCGGCTGGGATGAGAATCAGCCGAGGTGCTTCACCGGAAAATGTGGTTTGCCATCTCCAGGTTGGAGTAAAGTCCTTACCCCAGGTGGAGGAGTTCAAATATCTTGGGGTTTTGTTCACGAGTGAGGGAAGGATAGAACTTGAGATTGAGAGGCGGATTGGTGCAGCAGTAATGCGGTCAATGTACTGGTCCGCTGCGGTAAAGGAGCTGAGCCGAAAGGCAAAGCTCTCGATTTACCGGTCAATCTACGTTCCTACTCTCACCTATGGTCATTAGCTTTGGATCATGACTGAAAGGAAAAGATCTCAAACACAAGCGGCCTCCTTCACAATGAGTTTCCTTCGCAGGGTGGCAGGGCGCACCCTTATAGATAGGGTGAGGAGTTCTGTCACCCGGGAGGAGCTCGGAGTAAAGACACTGCTCCTCCACATCAAGAGAAGTCAGCTAAGGTGGCTCGGGTATCTGTTTCGGATGCCGGACGCCAACCTAGGAAGGTGTTCCAGGCATGTCCCACCGGGAGGAGGCCTCAGGGAAGACCCAGGACACGCTGGAGGGAATATGTCTCTCGGCTGGCTTGGGTACGCCTCGGAATCCCACCAGAGAAGCTGGCGGAAGTGTCTGGGGAGAGAGAAGTCTGGGGTTCTCTCCTAAGACTGCTGCCCCAGCGACCTGGCCCTGGAAATGCGGATGTAAATGAATGAATTATAAATCAAATACAATCTCAATACTTTGCCCTAATCCATCAAACCACTAGGTTTTACTTTAGAATAGAATCACTTTTTCTTTTCTACTTGAAAGAAAACATAAGTATTTTGTTTTATTTTTACTGAACTCTTACACTGAACAATGATGGAACATTATTTCAACCATATTTTGACATTTTATTTTACTAAAATGTATTTCAAACATAAAAGTAGATGCTTTACTTGCATCTAAGATGCTTTCTGTATTCAAAATCACTCAATCAATCAAAATATCAATTATTTCATGCAAAATGTGACTAACAGAACTAAATATTAAATGAGTTCATTAAGGTAATGCTTGATGGTCATCACTTTACAGAGCAATAACATGTTATTAGAGATGAATTTTTATTTCATGCTGACTTAATGCATATCATGCACACTTTGTTACTTCAAAACCTTAGCATCTTTGTATTTAAATGGCTTTGAATCAAATATCACAGTGCGATGAGCATAACTAAACATTTCAGGACGACCAACAACACAATTAAAGGCTGTAAACACATTCCTTTAATTAGGTAGAAACATGGTGGCAATAACATTTCAAAGACAACATTGGGACGGCTAAAAATTATTTCTTGAATCCAATTAGGAAACCCTGTTCATGGAAATGGTAATTAATTTTAATCAGTTTGAAAGAGAAGTAATGCTGTTCTTATTAATTCAGCAGACTCCACGAGGACAAATTTGACAGACCTCTGCACATAATCAAGCACTTAGTCACTGTCTTAAATTAAACTGTTAATCATTCATTCAGCTTTTAAAAAATGGTCTAGGCTTTTTTATGAATTTGGAATCCAACATCTTTTGATAATGGATCGGTGTAACAATCCTCCCGACCCAAACTATGCTGGTTTTCCTCATGAAGAAAAAAAAAACGAACTTTCCTCTAGGCTGACAATGAATCTAATCTGTAAATTAATCAAATAAAATGCAAAATGAGAAGCCATGGAGATTGCGAGTAACACTTCAGTGTAGACCTGTTTTAAGTGGCAATTTGCATAGATGCCACCATAGCTTTAATGTGCTGCTGGGGATTTTGAAAGCATCGTATTGATCCATTAAACTCGAGGGAATTACAAGGTGATGATGGTTTTGCCTGCCGGGGGGTCATAGCAGGGAAAATACGCTAGTTTAGCACACCATTCCACTCCCACTGGCATGTTATCTTCATAAACTCTACAACAAAGTGCTAGTTTCATATTAATGAGCTATGAAATTTATGTAAATCGATATTTTATTATGACAGGTTTTTGCATATTTAATCACGGTATTAATAGTTTAAGATGGTGCTGTCCTAATGTTAAAGGGTGGACTCAACAGAATAAAACTCTGCCCCCATGTTGTTACAAACCTGAATGACTTTCTGTCTTCTGTAAAACATAAAAGAAGATTTAAAATTAAAAGAAGATTAAGAATTGTCCATACAATGAAAGTATGTTTACAGTATGTACATCAATGATCAGGTTCCCGAAACTCAAAAATCCATTTCTCATAGGGAAATACACTGTAAAAAAGGGTGGGTTCCACACAGTGCTGTTGTTCCAACACAAATCGATTAACTTAACATAATCATTTTTACAAATTTAAGTGGATTGAATACAAAACACTTACGTTGTCCCCCAAAAATCTTTGCAAAATGTTGTTGTAGCTCCATTTAAATAAGTTGAACAAGCAGCAAGATTTTTTAAACAACCATTACACCTTTAAAGAGAGACCTGTTGTGAGGTTGATAATGAGTTAAAAATTTGTTCTCATTAATTCATTTTATTTTTAACACATTTATATCATATTAATAATTTAATTTTAATTGTGGAATTTATTTAGAAAAACTACTCTGGAACTGAAATTTCCAACATTAAATGCCTCTATTTAAGTGCATTTTGACAAATAATAATAACAAATAATAACTTGACTTCTAGTTGATCATTTGGAAAAGTGGCAGAAGGTAGATTTTTCTGATGAATCATCTGTTGAACTGCATCCCAATCATCACAAATACTGCAGAAGACCTATTGGAACCAGCATGGACCCAAGATTCTCACAGAAATCAGTCAAGTTTGGTGAAGGAAAATCATGGTTTGGGATTACATTCAGTATGGGCGCATGCGAGAGATCTGTTGAGTGAATGGCAACATCAATAGCCTGAGGAATCAAGGCATTTGTGCTGCCCATTACATTACAAAATAGAGGAGAGGATAAATTCTTCAACAGAATAGCGCTCCTCATACTTAAGCCTCCACATCAAAGTTCCTGAAAGCAAAGGTCAAGGTGCTCCAGGATTGGCCAGCCCAGTCACCAGACATGAACATTATTGAGCATGCCTGGGCTAAGATGGAGGAGGCATTAATGATGAATCCAAAGAGTCTTGATGAACTAGGAGTTCTGCAAAAACGCTTTCTTTGCCATTCCAGATGACTTTATTAATAAGTTATTTGAGTCATTGCAGAGATGTATGGATGCAGTCCTCCAAGCTCACGGGAGTCATACACAATATTAATTCTTTTTCCACTGCACCATGACTTTATATTCTGTACTGTACATTATTTCTGTTAAATGACAAGACTTTTGTCTAAGCAAAGTCAGACCTTACTGTACAAATTAAATAATAAAAAAAATCAAGGCATGATAATATTTTATTTTGGTAAAATAAGCGTAATCTCGAGGCCTTTGCCTTTCATATAAGCCACTTCTGATACCAAATGATCAACTAGAGGTCAAGTTATTATTTGTCGTTCATAAAACTTGGATAGGAGACAAGACTTTTGTCAGGTCGTGTATAAACTTTGATTTAAATCAAATCAAAGTTTGTATTGTTGTGATTCTCCTCATAGCTGGTTGGTTTGGTTCCCCATGGGAAAAATGAAACAATTTTTTTTTCCTTTTGATACCATCTATACCTCCTCTGATACTCCTCCAATGCAATCAAACTTGAATTTGGATCAATATGTAAGTATTTACTTGAAATCTTTTGAACCTTATGGACCTTTTCACATTTATGGGTTTCTCAGTAGCGGAAGTCATCATAGTTGGGTAAACTTAAAGTGCAGTGAATGGGAGAGAACAACAAATATATTTTTTTTACAATCACATTTGCTGAAATAATAAAAGAAAAACTACTTGATGGTATCAAGATTTTAACAGAAAGGAAAAAAAATTGTATGAGACATAACGGCAGCCAGAAGAGAGAACAATGTCAAATTTACTGTCCTCCCCATAGACACTGCATTAGAAACATCTTGCATAAGAGGTAATTAGTTTTTTTGTAATTTGATGCAAAGATGATATAATACATGCATAAATACATATAAATGTACATACGCTTTTTAAAAAATCTAAATATTAAAAACATTCAAGGATTTAAGATGCTGATGACCATTAACTATCTTGTGAAAAGAGTCCATTGTGCCATCAATCCTATTATAAACATAAAATTTTGAGTTTCCAAACAACAACGTTTTGAACCCCACAACCAGTATGTATGGCTTTCAACATTGAAAGGTGCTGAATAATCCCTTTAACCCTATGTTTGACCGTAAGGGATTATCTTTGGAATAAGTATTCTCCAAGTCACTTTTAGAGAAAAGTATTCACTAAATGACAAGCACACGTGATAATAGATGGCAAGTTAATCCTTAGGGAGCAACAAGGCTGGGGTGTGAGTGTGTACACTTCCTTTTAAAAGCTTAAACACTTATTTTAGGACATTTCATGAGCCTTGAGTGTTCAAAACACTCAAGGAACCCATATTGCGCTATTTTAAAGATTTCTAATTTTTTTTTGGAGGTATCCAACTGTGAAGGTGTTTCCAGCTTGTAGAAGCTTGCCCTAAAGAGGGGCATTAGTGCTTGACACTGGATGGTGCAGTTTTTAGTATCCATGGTAGCGGGCCTGTCTCCCATGCTAGAAACATCTGTGTCCCACTTGGGGCAGTGTGAATACCATGAATGTTGGTTACTGTGGTGCCATGACTTGAAAGACTTTGATCCAGCTAACAGAGTAAATCTCACTCCCCTAAGATTGATTAATCACATTGAATCAATGAAAGCAGTTAAATCTTCTGTTTATTCACAGACAGCTATAAGGATTTCCTTGGTTTATTCAAGCCACATTGGGGGTTCCATGTAACCCGTGAGAGTGCCCTTTGGCATTTGAAGAAGAATTACTCACAACGGTGCTTCCCATGATGTGCATGACAGTTGCAGCTTTTGCTACATTGCAGGTGCGATTTTATGTTTATTTATTGTCCAGCTCTAGTTGCAGAGGGGGGTTACATAAGTGCAGTGACCTAAGGGAGTGAGTCAAATAGAGTTCCAGCTTGTAGAAGTTAAAACCTCAGTGCACTTGCTTTAAGTGCAATGTAGTGAAAAGTAATGAAAAATGTTCCTGTGGTCTTTAGCATACTTGTACTGTAAGTGCAGCTGCATCCTATGCCTCCCGTCATGTCAGTTTCTGAGATTGGGGCCAGTAGAACTCTAGTGCTGTGACCTAAAGGAGAGAGAGATTTCTGAGGGTCTACTCTGCTCTGATGGTCAAATTTCAGGTTCAGGTTCAAATTAATGTAAGTGTTTAAGTTTTAATATGTTAACCTTGAGCAGTGGTTGAACTTTATATTGTTCACATGTGTTGAAGAGTGCTCGCAAGAGTACATGGACCCCAAACATTGTCAAAGTGGTTGTTCTTATGTGTTTGCATAGTAACAAAGTTAGGGGAAATTCATTAAGGTTTTCGAAATTAGATTGTCCTCATATTTGATTCCTCATGTCTAGGCCCACACGGAATCTGCGCGCGCAGAATTCCGCCGATTTTCCCCAGAATTCCGCAGATTTTTAGCCCATCATTAATACTGTTTATTTACTTGAGTAAATGTGTGTAAATCTGAATTTATTCAGTTTTTAAATTACACATATTTCACATATTAAGGTTTTAGTTATGAGACTCCCAAATAATTCCGCAGAAATCCGCAGATTTTTACCAAAATTCTCCGCAGAAATTGCAAAAAAACGTCCGCAGATTCCATCTGGCCCTACTCATGTCCTTCCACTTCTGTCCCATTGCCAAATGTTCACACTCACAAATCATGCTTTCCAACTTGAATTAATGACAAATTTGTTTGACATATTTCAGCATTTCTCAAAGTGTAGGTGCCGGAGAGGACAATGAGTGTGGTTTCATAATGAGTGTTGAATTTGAACAAACTCCTATGCGCATGAACATTTCTAAAACATTCTCAGAATGACATCAGAAGGTCAGATGTATAAGAAATCAAACCATCAAAAACAGGCTCATTTGTGAAGCAGCTTTCTCTGAATGCTCATAATTTGCAAAAAGCAGTCACTTTCAATGTCCTTGGTGAAGAGTGCCAATTTTGATTCAAATAGCCTGGTAAAATGAAAAGGGGAAAAAATTGTGTTCCTGTTAGGGTTGCCACCCGTCCTTTAAAATACGGAATCGTCCAGTATTTGAGAATGAAATTGCGCATCCCGTTTTTAATCAATACGGGACGGGTTTTGTCCCGTATTTTTTTAATCTTTTTTTTTAAAGTAGCTTTTTATGCAAATCCTTTTATAAAGATGCCTCATTTCCTACTTTTGATTGGGTAATACTTGATGTCATCATTAGTTTGATTGGTCTTTGTCCAGTGAGGAGGCGTGTCTTTTAAGCAGAGTCTGTCAAGTATTGACAGAGCGTAGCCTAATGGCAGATGCTTTTCCAGGTAACCCCCGCGTCTTAAAGTTTCAGAGTTTAAACGCAAGCGGCTGCAAAAGTACCGCAGAGAGTGGGAGTAAACAAATATCTGGCTGCAGAGTGGTAGAAATTGTTATCAAGCCAACTGCACGATTTGTCGGAGAGCGTTCTCTGTGGCTCATGCAGGACTAGCGAAAACATGCCTCCGGAGAGCAGCATTCACGCAATGACAGAGCTAACAAAAATCAATGCGCAGTCAGACAGTTCTTCGTACCCCAAGTCTCTCCCGAAGCAGACATGCTAATGACGGTCACCCAGTCTGTGAAAATCTAGCTGGAGTCATTTTTTTGTAATTTGTTTCTACATAAAATAAAAAACAGTCTGTGAAAATAATAAAAATATATATATTTAATATTAACTGAGTAAAACCATATCAACAACTGAAATCACAGTGGAATGAATGGCTATAATCAAACTTTCTCTCAGAATTAGATTTGGCCTGGTTTTCACACACTGGGTCACAAATGGAAATTTGTAAAAATTCTGCAAAAACAATGCAAGTGGATCACGGTCCAATGTAATATTATGATTTGCTTGTGAAGATTAAGTCAGGCACATACGCATTCATTACATGAAACATTACATTTAATACATTAATAAACAACATAATGCCAATGTAAAGAAAATAAACTAGTAAATTGCAATTTTCCATATTTTTAATTAGAAATAGGCTATTTGAAAACTTTACTAGCCAATGTTTATAGCTAGTTTATGTATGTGCTGTTTCCATGTTTGGATAGGTGTTACTGCAAATAATAACAAATATTTTAGCCAAAATCTGTTATCAATAGCACCCTTTAAAATTAGGTTCTTTAGTTTTTTTCCTCTCCTCTAGGTTACAGCAGCTCAGTTAACACAGGTGTACCACACTATTAAACATAACATCAGCTATAACAGTGCGGCAGAGTTGTAAAAGAGAAAGACTGACTGCATCTGATTTGTTTACATAGATTTCAATAAAGACAGTTTATTTTCAATGTCCAAGTGTTCATAATATGTAAAAACATATTTTAAGTTGCGATTTACCACCACTGGCATGCTATTGGGGATGTGGCCCCCGCTGCAGTTTGCGTCCCTTATTTTTTTGTATTAAAAGTGGTAACCCTAGTTCCTGTGTCCCTAGAGCCTCACATTTAACTGGTTCAGATGCCCGGAAATGTCCACCATGAAATTTGCAAAGCCAATGTTGATCTGTGAACTCACAATTTTTTTACCTCATCCAAGAATGCAGGAAAACTTGCAAGCACTCTCCCTTTTGATAACCAGTGGATATTGTTGTGCAACAGCATGCTGGAATAGCTGTTCCCCATTTCCTCCTACAACTCTTTAAATTGGCCTTAATTCAGATCACAGGCCACAGTAAAATACACCACTCCTATACTACACTAATGATATAATTTCACATAATTTGGGCCAACATGACGTACAGTACCTTTTAATGTAAGGGACAATGACAATGCAGAATGCTTCACTTTTCTTGCTCACAGACACAAACCCACATGCCTTCTTTCAGCTTCATCCACCGGGGTATTTCACTGCAGATGTCATATTGTAGGTTTCAAAAAGTCTCTTAATGTTTGATTTTTTAAAAGAGGAATTTGTTCTGTTTAAACCAGACAGAGCAGAGCACCAGAGCTTTCAATAAAATTATATATTCCTATCCACTCATTTAGAAACTTTTGATGTTCATCTGAATTTTTTTTTCACCATCACCACTCAAACGTTGCTTGAATCTGTGAATGAAAGATAGATTCATAAGTGGCGTTATAAGTCATGTTGTGAAATGGGGCTGTAAAAACAAATAGTTTCTACTAGGGCTGCACAATATTTTGCTTTAGCATCGATATCGCAATGTGCAATGTTGAGTCCGAATTATAGTTGAGTTGGAGCTACAGAATTGTATTTAATCACTGTATTTGTATAGAATTTATATAATTTGTGCAAAAAAAATCTTACTTAGAATTTTTTTCTTGTTTATAGTCCAAATATCTACATTTCAAAGCGAAAAACTGATTATTTCACTTACCTGGCAGATAAATTTGCTTGTTTAAAGGGAAATTGTGACATTTCTTCTGACGGTGAAAATAAAACAATATTGTTTACTTGCTGTAAGTTTTAGTTTTTTTTAGACTAGAAGCAAAAGAGCAAAGCATTTTTTTTCTGTTGTGGTTATTCAATTTCTGAATCTGACTCCCCAGAAAACCATCAAATAATGCTATTGCAACGCAATCTCACGGCAATTCGTAACTTTTTGATTTAGTAGCTAATTCGTATGAATTCGTATGATCTAATTCGTACAAATTAGAACGATTTGCTCATCACCCAATGACGGTTGAGGTTAGGGGTGGGGTTAGGTTTAAAATCATACATTTTTGTACGACTGAACTCGAATTCGTACGAATTAGCCACTAAACTGACAAAACGTAAAATACTTAAATTTCCTTGTGAGATCAGTCTGGCTATTCAAAATATCTTGTAAAACGTATTCATATCGCAATATTTATCACAGAAAAATAAATATTGCAGTATAAGTTTTTCAGGGCAACGCAGTGGCGCAGTAGGTAGTGCTGTTGCCTCACAGCAAGAACGTTGCTGGGTCGCAGGTTTGAACCTCGGCTGGGCTGGGTCAGTTGGCGTTTCTGTGTGGAGTTTGCATGTTCTCCCTGCGTTCGCGTGGGTTTCCTCCGGGTGCTCCGGTTTCCCCCACAGTCCAAGGACATGCAGTACAGGTGAATTGGGTAAGCTAAAAAATTGTCCGTAGTGTATGAGTGTGAATGTGTGTGTGTGGAAATTCCCAGAGATGGGTTGCGGCTGGAAGGGCATCCGCTGCGTAAAATCATGCTGGATAAGTTGGTGGTTCATTCCACTGTGGTGACCCCGCAAGGGACAAAGCCGACAAGAAAATAAATGAATGAATAAGTTTTTCAATATCGTGCAGGCCTTGTTTCTACAGTGCATAATGATGCAGATGAGGAGGATTGGTATTGGTTTAGTAACAGACCATAACCGGTTAAGCGCAAGTAGCATACTATGGCAAGGAAGGTGAGACATTAGTGTGTGTAAAATACTACATCATGAGAGGCGAGACACATGAGCAATTAATTAACAATGCTCCTATTTTAAAAGCCTACATCTAGGCATATTCTCCTGATTGTGAGTTTGATAGCACAGTCTCTCACTAACACTGAAGGTACAGAACCCAAGATCCTCCTGCATTCTGTAAAAAGCTCTAGCTCTCCCACTTGCTGAACTTGGCACAGGTATTTTTGATGTTATTTAAAGAGCACGTTAGTGATATGTGCCTATGTGGGTATAAAATGCACTACATATTGCTTATTAAATGCCTTCAAATATAAAAAAATTAATGATTAAAATACTGTTTGTTCTTGTTCTCGGTGTATGTTGGTCTCTGGCAGGGTTGCCCTTTGTCATTGGTTCTGTTCGATATTCCATGGACAGAATTTTTAGGCATCAGAGGGGTCTGGTTCGGGGAAAACAGGATTTCAGCTCTGCTATTTGAAGATGATTTTGACCTGTTGGCTTCGTCAGACCCCGACCCTCAGCATGCACTGAGGCGTTTTGCTGCCGAGTGTGTTGCGGCAGGGATAAGAATCAGCAACTCCAATCCTGAGGTCATGGTGCTGCTTACCCCGGCAAACATGGAGAGAACATGCAAACTCCACACAGAAATGCCAACTGGCCCAGCTGGGACTCAAACCAGCAACCTTCTTGCTGTGAGGCAACAGTGCTAACCACTGAGCCACCCCTATAAGAATTATAAAATTATTATATTTATTTATATTTGTGTTTATAATTTTTTGTTTAGATTTATCCACCTGTCTGCTTTTAGAGATGTATGCATCACCATATAATGGCAGGTCAATGATAACCATTTTAGACCATGCACTGGCTGCACAGACCATTCTTTTGGTTCAAGACACCCTGGAGTACTCTTTTGAAATTTTAACAGTTTTGTGTGTTTATTGAGCATCAGTTAGGACGCGTCGGTTTCTCATTATTATTCATAGCTGAGTTTTCTTATCCTATAAGAATATCCTGCTTCCTAATTATTCATGAGAGCATGTGCTTTCAGAAGGCAAGGCAGACCTGCCAAGCTAAGATACCCAATGGCCGTTTCTCAATTCCAAGAATGCAGAGAACGGACTTGCGTTCTTGTGGAGACCGGTCTTGCCAGGTCACCTCGGAAGAACGAACTCGGTAGACCACAAGAACAGAGAACGCGTCCTGTGAGAAATGAGATGCTGCATTCTTTCTGATAGTCACATGACCTTCACGCATTTTAAATGGAAAATTAATTAAACATTACAGCATTCATACAGCGATTTATTGTTTTTTCCCCTTTTCAAAATATATATTATGCATAAAAACATTATAAATATACGTTGCACAATATAAATGAAACAGATTTTAATACGAATTTCAGCAAATAAGCACCCTTAATGTGTTTATATCTTTATAAAGATTTTCGTGGTAATGTTTGCATTCACCGTTTCATTTAGGGAAACTCCTGAGGTAAATAAGTGATATCTCTGAACTTTAATAATAAATCTAAATAGTATTGGAGCTGAACTTTGGCAGCTGATGATGACGTTACACTAGAACACGAGGACGGAAGACCGCTGAAGAACGCATATTGAGAAATAGCCAATGACTGGGTGAGACTGCGTCTGCGCACGGCACAGGTCCTATGTGTTTGTTTCCATGATCCACGGGGTTTGTTGCATGTTTTCTCCGCAATTCTGTCAGGGCCGATACAGCAAAGCTGTTGGTTTGCAGCAAGCATTTTTGTCGGGAGAGCTGTACGACAAGGACTTGCGGTCAGGGGAGGCAGTACTTGTCACCTGTCATAACCCTGAGATGTATACTAATGATAAAAATAAATAGTTGTCCACTGTTCTGTGCTATAAATGCAATTTATGTATGATTCAAATGATTTTTATAATTTTTATGATCAAAATCGTTGTATTTTGCATATCTTCTGTTCAATTACAGCGTAGGAAGCGAGCTGTGCCTCATGTCAGATTGCGCAATCCCTTGCAAACTCGCTTGATCACGTGGCTTTTGCTCACTCAGTGTGTGCTACCAATGTAATGCTTTATTAAAATGTTTTTATACATTCTAGACATTTTAATTATGTCCTCACTTTCCATATAATAGGTAATGTATTTCACATATGTTTATCACTTATTTAGTGTTAGAATCTGAAATACAGCAGCAATGAAAAGACATGAGGCGAGGCAGGCAGCAGCCCTGCCACACTGAAGAGGGCGCTTGTGAGCTCACGTTATTCTTGTTTAGTGGTTGGTCTTCTTCTATGCAGTAAAGTTTAATAGGAGTAAGTTATTTTATGTTTTGCTTTGACTTATTGCAAAAATCATGGATATCAGCTCAAAAAATTCTCAAAATTGGATTTTCAATCAAAATGTGAATAAATATTGGACGACCAATGCCGGAGCTAAAGGAATTGCTTCAAAGGATGGGACAGAAGATAACGCAATCATTTCAAAATAATTCAAGTCATGTCCAGACTTCATTTACAAGTAAAGGTAAGACCAGTGTGCAAAATCTGTGTGTGAGTGAGAGAGAGCGCATCCGCGGTGGTGCTCTTTGTGTGTATATGTGTGTGTGTGTGTGTGTGTGTGTGAATGAAAGCGAGGGCATCCACCATGGTGCTGTGTGAGTCGCTTGTTATAGTTGTCTGTAGCATCCAGCTAGGTGTTTTTTGGGAGGCATATTTAATCGCTATACATTTTACATACTTCCTTGGCCCAATATGTACCTGCTATGTGTATAGAAATAATGCTGATATGATATATGAACACAATCTGTAGTTGGCAAATATATCGGGTGGATATGTTTGTAAATCAGACTTTTGACTTTGAAAGAGTCAGTGCTTTACCAACCACAAACCTCACCGCATGTCACTGCTGTACGGGAATTGGAGAATGGCAGACTTGGTCTTTTATCAGTCGAGTTTGTTACCATTTAGACACATTGTCTATATTCGTGCTGCTGTGCTCACCTATGTTTAAAATCCTCCAAAGAACCGGCAGGCTAATGTTTGAAATAGACAGGACAAGAGACCTGCTGCACTGCTATCCACTGTGCCTGCATTCAGACCCGGGGATTGAGGAGGAGAGAAGTCCTCCTCATTTATAATGTTTATATAAACACGATTATCTTTATGATTCATTCATTCATTTTCTTTTCGGCTTAGTCCCTTTATTAATCTGGGGTTGCCACAGCGGAATGAACCGCCAACTTATCCAGCATATGTTTTATGCAGCGGATGCCCTTCCAGCTGCAACCCATCACTGGGAAACAACCATACACACTCATTCACACACTCACTACAGACAATTTAGCTTACCCAATTCTATCTTTATGATGATAGAACAAATTGTGGTTATGTGTATATGAAATTACAAATAACATATGTAGCAGGACATTAAATGACTGTTTATTTCTTTGCATTTTAACTTTGTAAATTATAAAATTTTGGGTCTCCTCACGCTTTGAGTCTCATTTTGTGAGCCAACTGACAACAATTGTTTGCACCCCTCTTTTTCCCCTGCTCTGCCAGCCATGCCCATCTCAAAGCATTCATTCATTCATTTTCTTGTTGGCTTAGTCCCTTTATTAATCTAGGGTCACCACAGCGGAATGAACCGCCAACTTATCCAGCACGATTTTACGCAGCGGATGCCCTTCCAGCCGCAACCCATCTCTGGGAAACATCCACACACTCATTTACACTCATACACTACAGACAATTTAGCCTACCCAATTCACCTGTACCGCATGTCATGTCACTGTGGGGGAAACCGGAACACCCGGAGGAAACCCACGCGAACGCAGGGAGAACATCCAAACTCCACACAGAAACACCAACTGACCCAGCCCAGCCGAGGTTCGAACCTGCGACCCAGCGACGTTCTTCCATCTCAAAGCATTTTTTGAAAAAATTCTGAGGTAGACTTGAACCGAAAGAGGGGGGGTTTCATGGCCCTTTAAAATAGCAACAGTGCATTTATATATGTCCTAGTTGCTGGAACAATGTAATATTATTGTGACCTGACCTCAATCATTTTGATTTGCTGTAAAACTGTGGTACAACCTGCTGTAAAACTCTATAAATATATTTTCATTGAATTTCCTGTAGGAAACTGAATTCTAGTAATGTTTTTTTAACTGTAAAATGGTAATAGAGACAGATGGAGAGCCACATAGTTTTTCTCTTGTTTCCCGACTACTTACTTACAACATGGCATGCATTGGAAAGTGGTCTTCATAAACTCGACAACAAAGAGGCAGTTTCATAATAATGAGCTATGAAATACATTTAAACAATATTTTATGATGACAGGTTTTTGCATATTTAATCACGGTATTAAATGTTGAAACTGGAGCAGTCCAAATGTGAAATTCCTTAGCACTTGAAAACACAGAAATACGAACAGTAATAATGATGTTTGTTTTATTGTATCCATTTTACTGTATCAAAGACCTCTTCCTCTACCACAGTGGTAAAACAAACCAAACTCTTATTGCATTTTTCACTTTTGATCAAACCAAACCGCTCAAATCTAAAAAAACGAAATTATAAGAATCAGCCTCCACAAATTAAACAAAGATAATTGGTGCACGATTAGCTATAATAGTGGCCTCTGTAGTTCGGTTATAAGAAGACTTTTAATCAGCTCTCATATTCAATTTCCTGCTGGGTGAAGAAGGGATATCAGCACCATAATTACAGTGTCACTCAGGCTATGGCCGAACAGCAGCAATGACAGCAATAGTTAATTAAATTCTGCCACACATAGGAGAGCACTGGGCTATTGTATTGTGTATCACTGATATGCCATCAGCAATAACTTTTATATTTACACCTTCTCAAGTGGATAAGATACAGAATGTCGAAGGTGACTTGTGCAAACAGGAAGAGTTGCTCTGTAGGGTGTGATAATGCGGTATACGCTTAACCCTGAGACGATAATAAATGCAGCTTTCCTGCAGTTATCACGTTATTGGCCCCTGCAGTAATTAAATCAACAAAGGGCTGTGCGAAGTGCAAACATTTGCTTAATTTATTAATATTTAATATAAAATATATTTGATGTTGTACAAATGACTAAATTCAGGCTGTTTCTCATTTGTTTTATGCAGATTTGTTTTACAGAAGTTTACATATACTGTATAAAAAGGCACAACCATTTTTTAAAATGTCAGATGTTAAATGTGACTAAACCTTTTCTCTTTTAGGTAAGTTAGAATTATGTGTGTAACTGTGATCCATACGGATCACAACCCACAGTTCGGAATGCATGTGACCCACGGATTTCTAACTTTTTTTGGACTTGTAGGTTAATCCAACATGTATAACAATTGCAGAGAGATTGCCTCCCGCGTCGTTCAAATCCCATGTATGAAAGCTTTTTTTGACTTTCCTGTAAAATATATTGACGACGGAATAAGGACTGGTGGGTTCTAAATGCTTGCATTAATGCTTTCAGTGTAAAGCTGCACAAAATAAACATTAAAAGATTGTGATCTCAATTCAGACCCACGCAACATGAATGATAAATGATAATGATTTGCATATGTTTGTTAATCCTTCGAATCGCTGCATTCAAATCTGCGTTTGATCGAGAGACATTTTCAGTTTCAGTTAGTTACAAACAATTAAATAATACAGAAGTGGATAACAGTTCAGATATAAACACTGATGTTTATGGTAAAGATTAAAATCACTATTTAATGGAACTTGACGCTGGTGAATGTTGTAACAATTACATTGTTTAACCAATTGGTGGCGACAAACAACCATTAAAATTATGTCACTCAATAGGTTTTCAAAAATGATCCACCTATAATGAAACATGAAGTTTTATGTGTGAATTGTTGAATAATTAATGTGAAATAAATTTGATATGTTGTAGATTTCTATATTTAGCATTATCAACAAAAGTAGCGAAGACCATTTTTCGTATTGATTATTTTTCTTTTTTTCAGCCGGTTCTTTCTTGATTTTTATTAAAATGACAGGTTCTAAGTTATGTTTCTTAAAACCACTGGCTTTTGCAGTAATATTTTTGTATAAATGGAAAACATTTTAGAATTACATTTGTCTCCTTTCTTTTTTGCTGATCCAAAAAATGGTCTGATTCAAGACTCAAAAGGTGCGTTCGACATGAAATATGGCTACAGCTGGCAATCAAGGAGATTAGCCGAGCGCAGGCGGGGGCGGAGTTGAAAACGAGAAGTCAAGCTGGACACTTCGGGGCTCAAAGTTGCTGCTGTCGTGATGACCGATCACATGGCGTGATTTATTTATTTGTATATTTATTGCAATAACAAAAGATTTAAAGTACAAAAAAAAAAAAAACTGAATACAGTCTCTACAAACTATAGTTCATTTTAAACAAGGGAATTATGAATTAAATTTAAGTAGCTTATATAACAAACACATGAGAAATAAGGGGAAAACGAGAGAGCACATAAAAAAGAAATAAATATCCACGAATAGGCCTATTAAACAAAACAATAAGCACAAATTCTTGGAGTTTAAACATCAGTCTTTGGCCTACTAGATTGAATGGTACTGTATGTCAATACTGTTCCAGTACTTGTTTGAATATGCTAAAAGGGGCTTACATTTATTTACATTTATAGATATAAAACCTTCCAATATATATTAGTGTAAAACCCAAAACAAGGTGTTTTGATTAAGTCTTAAACAATGATTAAGATTATTTTGGATGATAAAAGCATTTTTTAAAAAACACTTTAATCTAAAAAGATTGAACAAAAGGACCAAAATAAATGAGCTACACAGTAGAAGTTTCCCAGAAAGAGCAGGTACATCAATGACACTTTTAACATTTCTGCATAAACGGCTTAACAGAAAATAAAATATTTTAGAATCATATATTTTTATATTTAATAAAATATTTTTTTATTTAATTTGTTAAGAAATCTTCATAGGGGTGTCAGGATCAATGATGATAATTATTTTATTACAAGTCTGTAAGACTTGTTTGAGTTAATATTTAGGTTATTTACTAAAATATATATTTTAAATTGTTTATGGAGCTGAATGCAGTAGTCTGTAAAAAAGGCAGAATAAACCTGTTCAAGCAATCTAGTCATTATGAACAAATTATTTAACAAAAGATGATGCTGCAGTAAAATATGTGTAGTCTTTTAATAAGCATGATATATACAAGATAGAGAGGGTATGAAAAGTTAATTGCTTGTTTTGAAATTTGTGAGACGGAAGTTGTCCAATAATAAACCTGAAACACACATGGTTGTTGTCATGTGGTGAACTTGGCCAATCATGTTATATTGGTGTCGTCATCTTAGCTCCAGCAGTCGCTCTTCAGATGCTGCGTGGGCTGCGTCAATCGTCTGATCTCGGAGTGCTGACACGGTACTGTGATGCCACATGTGACAGTCACATGGCATCGGCGCAGCATCAATCCGGCCAAAATTTCTAACCGACATGCACCACTTTAAGACAGATTTCGATCGATCTGCACAGCGCTGCATGAAGTCAGACGCACCTAAAAACTGTAGTTTGATCCGAACCGTGAGATTTGTTGATCCATTACACAACTAGTTAGGATTACCAAAATCCTCTAATCCTCTGTTTCTATTTGCTTAATAGCAGAATATCTTGAGAGATATTTTTTTTGGAGAATTTTTAAATTACTTTTCTTGAAAGTCAAAAGCGTACATGCAATAAGATTACTATACCTCTGAAAAAGCCAAGAGGATGGTGTGGAGGTTTTGGAAGTTTCTTTTTTTTTAACTATTTTTTTTTTTTTCACAAAAGTTTTACACTTACATCAGGTACATGTCAGAGGTTACATATCTGAATACACTCACAGATATAAGCACAAATTATGGACATCCACTTTCTCTTTTAGCAGTATATGCTTTCCTTTTGTGCGCATGTTCACTAATATTAGACATAAAAAAAAAATTAAATAAATAATAATACAAATAATAATTTAAATAAATAAAATAAGAGGAAAAAAAAGAGAGGGGGGGGGGGGGGGGGGGGGTTGGACAATTAAGTAAAAATAAATAAACCTGTAAAATAAGATATACATACACATCAGCAACAAAACTATGTACATGTAGGGAGTGATCCTTCCGATTTTAGGTTAACAGAAAAGTTCAGATCTATGGGATGTTGCATAGTTGGTCCATTTTTCCCAGGAAGAAAGAAATTGTTTCATTTTCTGATTTACAAATGCGGTAATTTGTTCCATTTTATAAATTTCCATTGTAATTTCCATCCACGCATTTAGGACTTTCATGTGACAACCATTTTTTGGTAATGCTCTTTTTGACAGCTACCAATAAAATATTTATTAGATATTTATCCCTTTTTAACCATTCCTCAGGTATAAGTCCAAAAAATAGAGTTTTATAATCAAAGGGTATCACAGATTCAAAGATATTTTGTAAGGAATTGTGTATTTCTTTCCAATATTTTTAATAACCGAGCGGTCCCTGAAAATGTGATAGTGATTCGCCTTTTGATTTCCGCAATTTCTCCAGCATATAGACAAATTTCCAGCATGATATAATTTCTGGGAGGGTGTGATAAAAAATCTTATTAAACTCTTCCAACCAAATTCCCTCCATTTCTGTGATTTAGAACATTTCCATTGATACCTCCATATTTTTGTCCATTCATCCTCAGTTATAACAATTCCACCTTCTTTCTCCCACTTACTTCTAATGTAGGTAGTTGAGTGTGTTTGAAGATTTAGCAAACATTTATATATACCTGAGATCATTTTACTTTGAAAATCTGACTTATACGCTTTTCTAAACAATTCCATTAAACCAATCCTTGTCTCGGCCCCATTTTCCATCATCTTATTAACAAAATGTCTCATTTGTAAGTCCCTGTAAAAATCTTGTGCTTCTTATGAATATTTCTCTTTAAGTGTCTCAAAGCTGTCTAGTATACCGTCTTTCGATATATCAATATAATCCCTTTATTTATCCAGTCTTTGAATCGAGTGTCTAATTTATTTAATGTGAATTCTGAGTCGTATGCACACCATTTAAGTGACATAATCTCATTTTTTAAGTTTCTGTTCTGTTATTATAGATCTCCACACATTGAGAGTGCATTTTATCCATGGGTTGTCAATAGCCTTAATATGGTCTTGTAAGTTACTATCTGCCAGGGTTGCCTGTATAGGAATTGAGGATATTCTCTGCTCTATGTTTTTCCATTGGGCTTCATATGATGGGTTACACCAGCATATTATGATTCCCATCTGTGCTGCACAGAAATAGTCTCTGAGGGAGGGTAATCCCCAACCCCCTTCTTCTTTGGATAGCTGTAATGTTTTATAACGAACTCTAGGTTTTTTACCCTGCCATATAAATCTTGATAACATTTTATCCCATTCATTAAACTGGTTTTGGTTAATTATTATAGGTAAGGTCTGGAAAAGGTATAATAGTCTGGGTAAGATATTCATTTTAATAGACTCAATACGTGAGCTAAAATCAAAAAAGGGAGTTAAATTCCATCTTTCTATATCCTCTTTAATTTTTTAAAGAATAGGCTGATAGTTACACTCAAATAATTTTGTGAGATCTTTTGGCATAATGATGCCAAGATATTTGAATGATTCTGTTTGCCAATTCAACGGGAATGTATTTTTAATTTCTCTTGGCAATCTGTAATTGTATGAAATTATCTGTGTTTTATTTATATTAATCTTATAGCCTGATAGGTGACCAAATATTTCAGGTGACTGCATTAGTTTTGGTAATGAATGTGTTGGTTGACTCAGGTATATGAAAATATCATCTGCATAGCAAGCCAATTTGTGTTCTGTTTTTTTTAAATGTATCCCTCTAATATCCTTGTTCTGTCTAATATACTGTGCTAGTGGTTCTAAATATAATGCAAATAGTAATGGTGACCATGCACATCCCTGCTGTGAACCCCTTTCTAAAGTAAAAGAATTTGATAAATATCCATTGATTTTGATCTTTGCTATGGGTTTATTATATAGGGATTGTATTGTTTTTATAATTGTATCAATAAATCCAAATCTGAGTAATACTCTGTAGAGAAAAATCCAATTAACCGAGTCAAATGCTTTTTCAGCATCAATACTTATGATAATTGACTCAATGTTATTTTTATGTATATGATTCATTATGTGTAGTGTCCTCCTTATATTGTCTTGCGTTCGTCGTTGTCTTATAAAACCTGTCTGATCATTATGTATCAGCATAGGCATAAGTTCTTCCATTCGGTTTGACATAATAGAGGTAAATAATCTATAGTCCACATTTAGAACATATATTGGTCTAAAAGACCCACATTCCATTTGATCTTTGCCTTCTTTTGGTATGGCTGAAATTATTGCCTCTTTCCAGCTAGGTGGTGTTTGTGCTTGTTTTAGAACCCAATTAAATGTAGGAAGTATGATAGGAGTTAGTTGATTTCTAAATTCCTTATACCATTCTGTTGTATAGCCGTCTGATCCAGGTGATTTGCCTGGTTTAAGTTTATTAATTGCAAGTTTTAATTCCTCCTCAGTTATATCAAGGGTCATTCTTCTATTTTGTTCTTCATTTAATGTAGGTAATTTTAAGAAATTCAAGTAATTGTCAATTTGAGTCACATCTCCCCCTGGAGCTCTAGAATATAGAGTTTTATAGTATTCTTTAAAAACTTCCTGAATTTCATTTTGTTTATTTCTAATTGTTGTGGTTTTTGGGTCTCTAATTCTGTGAATTGTATTTTTTTCTGTTTTCTTCTTCAATTTCCAGGCCAATGTTTTCATAGCAGTAGATCCACCTTCATAGTACCTCTGTTTTAAGAACATTAAATTCTTCTTTACTTCTTGTGTAGCCAAATCATTAAATTTGCCTCTAGTTTTCTTAATTTCATCCAGTATGTTTTGAGCTAAGCTCACCTTGTGTCTTTTTTCTAACTCCTTTAACCTATTATGTAGGTCATCTAGCATTTTATTTCTCATTGTTTTCTTTTATGAAGATATTGCTATGAGTTTACCTCTTAGGACGGCCTTCAAGGTATCCCATAAAATAAAATTATCATTATCATTAAATTCCAGATAGGAACTAATTTCCTTTTTAACTTGTTCCTTAAATCAGGGGTCATTAAATAAACTTTTCTAGTCTAGTGTTCTTTGGTTGTAGGTCAAAATCACTGGATAAATATATAGGTGCATGGTCACTTATATCTATTGTTCCGATTTCACAAGTGTGTATTTTATCTTTATCTTTTCCAAACATTATAAAATAGTCTATTCTGGTGTATAAAGAATGTGGGGCAGAATAATGGGTGTAATCTCTTCTGTTAGGATAGAAATCTCTCCATATATCGATCAGACCAATGTCCTCAAATAGTGTTTTAATCTTCTTGTACAGCGGTTTCATGTCATAACTCTTACCCTTCGAAGAGTCTAATTTTGGGTTTAAATGTATATTTAAATCGCCCCCACATATCAACAATCCTTCTGTTTCTATTGTCATAATACTAGTGATTTTCTGAAAGAAACTAATATCACTTCTTGGAGGTGCATATATATTTAATAGAGTAACGGAGTGCTCATATATTTTGCCTTTTATCAATATATATCTGCCCTCTTTGTCTATTTTTTCAGATTTTCAGTTTTTCAAAATTTAGTTTATTTCAAATAGTATAGCGACTCCTCCTCTATGTCCTGTTTTATAAGATGAGAAAAAGACACTTGAGAAGCCTATTTTTTTTTATTTTTCATGCTCTTTATCATTTAAATGAGTTTCCTGTAGGTATACTATATGAGCTTGCTCCTTCTTCATTTTTGATAGAATCTTGTTTCGTTTGATTGGATTTAACATCCCATTGACATTATAAGATATGATTTTAACTTTTTCCCTAACCATATTTATCTGAAGATCATATGTTTATGAATTTGGCTATAAGGATCTCAACTGGTTCACTCCCTGAACAAATATGAACTAGAAAATACATAGAAATAATTAACAAATAACGGTATGATTCCAAGGCTGGGGTCTCTAACCTATGACCCAGAATTAGGCTAGAAAAAACAGCTGTGGTGGGAAGTCTCTTTCCCATGTAAATATGGGGCCCCCATTGCAGCATTTATCAGAGTCTGTGTGCATTTCACTCCTCTTGTTTCCTTGTGTATCCTCCCTTGTGCATATTCTCATTTTTATAGGAAAGAAGGACTTATGGGAACCTAAATGCGAATAGGAAGAGAAAAAAAATTGTAATATTGCACTGCTATGCTCATCAAACTGAATATAGCACTACCTTTTTGGGGTTTGCAGCTCACCAGATATTTAGAGTTAGTTTACATTTAAAGTTCGTCTGAAGGGGACAAGGGTTGTCTTCTAAAAACTTGCAACCTCTCCCTAATGTTCCTCTCTCGTTCCTCATCCGTCTCCTGTGGTTTCAATCCTCTCATCATCTCCCAAGCAGTACGGGATAACAGTTCAGCGAGGCTTTCTTTCATTAACCGGCAGTCCTCTGTCCTTCATATCTGAAGTCGCCTCCTCTGCTGTCTGATACAGTCGTGGCCCATCCTCGTAAAACACTCGAAGTTTAGCCGGGAACGGGGTCTGGAAGCGTATCTGTTTCTGTTTTAATACTCGTTTCGCCTCAGCATATTTCTTGCGTTTCTGCAGAACCGTCAGAGAGTAATCTTGATCAAAGTATATCTGTTTTTCATTCCAGAGCACCCTTTTCCCCCAGGCTTTGCGCAGAATCTCTTCTTTAATTTTGCAGCGGTGGAATTTTATTATTGACCGCGGCCTTTTTTTTCCCATTACCTGTTGGTTTCGGGGCCAACGCACGATGAGCTCTCTCAATACCGAGATCTGTGGTCGGCGGAATATCCAGCACGTCTGGTAGAAACTTCTCCATAAACTGTGTCATCAATGCCCCCTTGGCTCCCTTAGGGACATTGTAGATCCTTATATTTTCCCGCCGTGACCTCCCTTCTTGGTTGAGCAGTTTATTTTCTTGTTGATTCATCACTTTTATCATTTTGCTCATCACCTGTTCTATGTTTTGGACGCGGTCTTCTGCTTTTCCAATTCGCGTTTCCCCCTCCGCTATTTTTTGATTGACACTATTGAGTTCGGTGATGATCTCACTTAGTTGTTGTTTTGTGTCCTTACGAAAGTCCCTTATCTCCTCCAGAACTTTGGTCAGACTTGCCGCGTCACTCAGGTGGGTAGCGTTGTTAGCATTAGCTTCGCTATCTGGTCCATGTGCGTGAGAGCCGTTGTCTACGTTTTCTTCGTGTAATGTTTCTCCAGCAGTGCATTTTTTGTTTCCGTCTCTTCTTCCCATACTTGCCCCACTTGTCAAGCAAAACGAGTCAAGAAAATAATATTTTTGATGATTTACTGGGGCTTGTAAACGATTTTCTCGGAGGAGCTGCTGTTTAAGCTGCCATTCAGAGAGGACGTCACCGGAATCAATCTTGGAAGTTTCTGATTGACTAATTGACAACACTTGAGTTAATTGAAGGCACAACTGTAGATTAATATTTAAGGCAAATCACTCAGCAAGGAGAAAGCCATTACGCCAAAAGCATCATAAAAAAGCCAGAGGAAAAATACTTTAATTTTTGGAGACATGTCCTGTGGTCTGATGGAACTAGTTAAACTGTTTGGCCATAATGACCACCCACCAAACAATTTTATGTTTAATAGACATCTAATAGACATCTAAATGTAAACAGCTTGACAAACAAGGCTAAACTTGGGCTGTCGGTAAAAAAAATAATAGACAACTAAGAATAGCCCAAAACTAGACTAGTCCTCAAATAGACAGATTAGAAAGACTTTATACTGTATGTGTAGTCATTCTTTTCTGTTTATTTGATGACTTGAGTAGTTTTTGCCTTACTATTATTTTCACTGACAGCCCAAATGTAGCCTTGTTTTAGCCAAGACGACTATGTTTAGACGTCTATTAGACATTTTTTAAAAACAAAAAATGCTTGCAGGGCATTGTTACATTTGGAGGAAAAAGTAGGAAGCTTACAAGCCTGGGAACACCATTCCGAATGTAAAGTATGGGGGTGGCGGCATCATGTGGTGGGACTATTTTTGCTGCAGAAGGGACTGGACTGGTGCACTTCACAGAATAGATGGCATCATGAGGAAAGAACATTATGTGAAAATATTGAAGCAACATCTCAAGAAATCAGCCAGGAAATTAAAGCTTGGCCACAAATGGGTCTTCCAACTGGACAATGACCCTAAGCATACTGCCAAATTAGTTAAAATGTGCTTTAAGGACAACAGAGTGAATGTTTTGGAGTGGCTATCACAAAGCCCTGAACTCATTCCTATAGAGAATTTGTGGGAAGAGTTGAAAAAGCGTGTGCGAGCAAGACAAATCTGACTCCGTTACACCAGTTCTGTGAGGAGGAATGGGCCAAAATTCCAGCAAACTATTGTAAGAAGCTTTTGGAAGGATACCCAAAAAGTTTCACCCAAGTTATACAGTTTAAATGCAATGCTACAAAATACTAAGAAATGTATGTAAACTTTTGACTGTCTATAAATTAAAAAAAAAAAAACTTTCATTATTCTGGCATTTAGCAAATGTAAATCATTTTGGTAAATATTAAACATTTAGTATGATTTAAAATCAGACATTTAAAAAATAATTGTGCCTTTTCTAGTATATGTAAACTTCTGTTTTCAACTGTATGTAAGTAGTAGTTTGTTTGTATTTTAAATACAGTTAGCTTGATAAATTGAAATAAAATTAATTAACCTAAGAGTGCTTTTTGACACACTTAAATGTGATTTAAGTGCATGTTTTAATGTAATTTCATGCTTCTTTAAAATATTATATTTATACTTCATTGCCTAATGTGTTGACAAGCAGTAATGGTACATTTAAACATAGTAAACTGAAATAATTTAATGCAATTTTAATTTGTTGCATTAAGATATGCTTGTAAATACATAATACACTTTTACCTATATGTTTTAGATTTTTATTATGAGATAATAATTATAAATAATAATTCATTTTATTTGTAAATGGTGCCTTTCTGGACACCCAAGGTCGCCTTACAGCAAGCATCAACAGCCATACCAGAACAAATTAAAACAATTAATAAAACTGTATCTTGTATTTAAAAATTTTAAATACAAGAAGAGTGCAAGAAGGGGTATACAGTATACAGTGCATCCGGAAAGACATGATTTGAAAAGGCATACACCTGTCTATATAAGGTCCCAGGGTTGACAGTACATGTCAAAGCACAAACCAAGCATGAAGACAAAGGAAATGTCTGTAGACCTAAGAGACAGGATTGTCTTGAGGCACAAGGCTGGGGAAGGTTACAGAACATTTTCTGCTCCAATGTTCCAATGAGCACAGTGGATGTTTGGAACCACCAGGACACTTACTAGAGCTGGCCGGCCATCTAAGCTGAGTGATCGGGGGAGAAAGGCCTTGGTCAGGGAGGTGATCAATAACCCGATAGTCACTCTGTCTGAGCTCCAGCGTTCTTCTGTGGAGAGAGAAGAACCTTACAGAAGGACAACCATCTGTGCAGCAATCCACCAATCAGGCCTGTATAATAGAGTGGCCAGACGGAAGCCACTCCCGCCTGGAATCTGCCAATCTGAAGGACTCTCAGACCATAAGAAACAAAATTCTCTGGTCTGATGAGACTAAAATTGAACTCTTTGGAGTGAATGCCAGGCGTTACGTTTGGAGAAAACCAGGCACCGCTCATCCTATTGAAAATCTCTGGAGAGATCTGAAAATGGCTGTACACAGTTGCTTCCCATCCCACCTGATAGAGCTTGAGAGGTACTGCAAAGAGGAATGGGCAAAAATTCCCAAAGGCAGGTATGCCAAGCTTGTGGCGTCATATTCAAAAAGACTTGAGGCTGTAATTGCTGCCAAAGATGCATCAACAAAGTATTGAGCAAAGCCTGTGAATACGTATGTACATGTGATTTTTCAGGTTTTTTATTTGTAATAAATTTGCAACAATTTCAACAAATCTTTTTTCACATTGTCATTATGGGGTATTGTGTGTAGAATTTTGAGGAAATAATTGAATTTAATCAATTTTGGAATAAGGCTGTAACATAAAAAATGTGGAAAAAGTTAAGCGCTATGAATGTTTTCTGGATGCACTGTAAATATGGTGAAGTTCTCTGAGATATTGAGGAGCAAGATTATGAAGTGAGAAGTTTAAAATTAATACGAAACTTTACCGCCAGTGAAGTGAAGCTGATAAAATAGTGCCACTACTGTAGTGGTGTGACATGCTCGTGAGTCCTAGACATGACACGAGCTGCATGGTTCTGAACCAGTTGGAGTTTATGGAGTTTAGAAGGAATCTTAGTGAGAAGTGCATTACAGTAGGCAAGGCGTGAAGTAACTAATGCATTGATGAGAATTGCTGTGTTATTGGTGGTGAGAGAAGGGTAGAGGCGAGTAATATTGTGCAGATAAGATGAAATTGTAATCTTAAATGATATATTGTCAGGGTTGGTCATGTAAATCATGGTGCAAAAATGTAATTTTAACTTTTATGTTTAAAGAGCTGCCAGAACTTTTTTTTTTTTTTGTTATTGAACAAATTTATTTCCCTGTTTTATATTATTTCGAATTGCAAAATACATGACATTATTTCAAACTACGAACTGTCAATGAGTAATTTGAACTGCAGAGTTAATTTTTTTACATCAAAATCATAGATCAAGATCCCATGATGCAATACAAATGTGTAAATAAAGAACATGGAAAAATTAAAACACCCATGAGATATGGACTAGAACAAATGTTACATAACACATATTTTTAAAGCATATTAGTGCACATTTAATACAATGAAGCTCTTTCAGCCCTTGATCTGTCCTTTAAAATCCCCTTTGGATTATTAGGGTCGTGTTGTTGAGTTAATTATTGTTTGAATGAAACATTAACATGGTTTGCTCAGGATTTGTATGCTGTTTGTACAGCTATAGTGCAAAACATAGGGTGGCAGAGTGAGCCCAAACATAGCGCAAGTAAAGAAAACACATGCAAACAGAAAAACACTAAACATCCTCATCAATTTGACAACAGCACACAAATTCTCACAACACATGCAAATTCAGAAACACACTGCAAATAGCACAGAACACAATTGAAATGTGTATGTTTTCATGACTTGTTGATCATATATATTGTTTACAGTGTAATCGTTTAATAGGTTTTAGGAAATATGGGTTGTCATTTGATTCTTAAATGAATGACAATCAGATGTATTTGCTAGTCAAACTAAACTCTGAGGGTCTTGAATCTCTCAAGGGGTTGTTTGTCAGATGAAAAGACCTTGCTTTTATTATTTTATTATTTTTATGAAAGGAAATAATTAGCCTATCAGCCTATCTGATCTCACAATCTCCTCAAATTTGGATTTGGACAAGACGTAGTTGCACAGGAAACTCATTCATTCATTCATTTTCTTTTCAGCTTAGTCCCTTTATTAATCCGGGGTCGCCAGAGTGGAATGAACCGCCAACTTATCCAGCACATGTTTTACGCAGTGGATGCCCTTTTTAGCCACAACCCATCTCTGGGAAACATCCATACACACTCATACACTACGGACAATTTAGCCTACCCAATTCACCTGTCTTTGGACTGTGGGGAAAACCGGAGCACCCAGAAGAAACCCACGTGAACACAGGGAAAACATGTAAATTCCACACAGGAATGCCAACTGACCCAACCGAGGCTCGTCACAGCAACCTTCTTGCTGTGAGGCGACAGCACTACCTACTGCTCCACTGCGTCGCCGCACGTGAAACTATCAAATAAAAAACTTTTGTTTTTGGTGATGGCTTAAAGTTTGAGCATCAAATCACTGACACATGCCTGCTTTTTAACTTTACAACAATATCAGTTTTACTACAGTAACTCTTGGTCATTTAAAAGCAGTCAGGTTGCATGTTTTAATAGATTAATCAGATAATTGTTCAAGTAAACACAAACAAGAAATTCTGAGTTGCTGTAAGTGTACTGTAAAGTTAACTCAGCATATATATGTTGCTTGGAATTCTCAACCAAATTAATTTTAATTATTAAAAGTCACATGAATTGAAAACATCTTTTTTTTTTTTAGATGTTTGTATCCGTATGTTAGTGTTAGATCACAAAATCTATTATCTAAAGTGTCCAAAACGGTAACAAAATTCACATTTAGAAGATGTAAACATCCAATATCACTCACTCCTTATCCATCGGCTTAGTCCCTGGTCTCCACCGCTGAATTAACGGCCAAAAATTCAATATGTACACTTGTAACCATTTAGAATAAATAAACATCCAAATATCCACATTGCAGATTGTCACTTCCACCTGAATAGATAAAAAAAAAATTTGACATCACCTCAAAATTCAGCTTCTTATCAAATCTTTTGACCAATTAAAATGCGCTATGGTATCTGACATGTCCCGTCCACAAGACGCTTCTCACTTACTTTGTATTTGATGCACTTAATCTCAAGCACTCTTACTGACAAATAAAACAAAAATGAAACACTATTGGCTGTTTTTTTAAAGAGGAGGAGCTACTATATGTCCCACACTGTCTTCATATTTCAGATTTCGTCAAAACTTTTTAATAAAAAAAGAACATTTCAAAGCACTTCACAAGGCCTATAAACAAATATTTTTTTTTAACTAAAAATGCATTTAAATGTAAAGAACTGTTTTTATTATATTATCTACAATGTCCCACTCTGTCTTTGGGCTCTGTTTTAATGATCTAGGCACAAAGCTTAAAGCGAATGCCACAAAAGCATTAAGGGAGTGTCCAAATCCACAAATCCAAAAAATACAGTTTGTGCTGCTGCGCATGGTCTAACAGGGTTGTGCTTATTCTCTTAATGAGTTATGGGTGTATTTTGAGCATAATGTGCATTAAACCTACCAGAGACTCATCTTTAAGAGCTGTTGCATCGCACCATTGTGCATTTGCTACTTACATGGCGGACTTTGTAAGTGGAAAAACTGATGTCTATACTAGCGAGAAACCGTTAAACAGACCATCTGCAGGGCGAGGATAAAGAACGAGCCTCCTCCATTCAGCCTCTTTACTTTCTTTTTCTCTTTACTTACTCCTTCAATTCTGTGGATAAGGAAACAGTGTTGTATGCACTCCACTAAAGACATCCATTAGCCTACATATTTAATTTTGTTTGTTAAGCGCAAAGATTTGTTTCAAAACTATTTCAAAACTCTAATTTCCAGCAAATGAATAAATGAACAATAATAACGAAGTGTGGTCAAAAAGCTGAGTTATATCCAAACACACGTCCTCTGCCCCATATGGTCCAAAACCAAAAATCTAAGCTATTAGAAATATAAATTATGCATATAATAATAATAATAATAATAATAATAGTAACATTATACAAAAGCAAGTTGTCTTGGATAAACTGAAAAAAGCCCCCGAGATGAGGCATGGAGGCAGTGGTTTTTATATTAATGTAGAAAAAAATTATTTGGTAGCACTTTATAATAACTACACACTATGAATCATCTATTAAGCATTAGCAAATAGTGATTTCATTATTTGTTAAGCATTAACTCTACATTAATAGACATTAGTAAACAGTTTTTATTACTGCAGATACAAATGCTGTATTCTTGATTATACTGTAAGTACATTTATAATGTGCTTATTAATTGTGTTTTCATATTTTGCTACTGATTAATTTTTCATGACTAAATTAAGTATCACATCATTTACAAACCATTTGTATTTAAGAGTTGAGGTTTTTTAAGATCATTCAGAATGCGTTAGTAACAAAAATACAATTACTGTATAGTTTAATCATTGCCGAATAACAGGAAGGTCAATTATGATACAACATTTCAATGTTATTTAGATGTGTTAATTTTATATAGTTAATATTCCAAAGATTTTTTATTTGAAATAATGATGATGATGATGATGTTTCATTAGTGTATCTTCAAATGAATAGAAATGAATAAAGTCATTTATTTTCATTTTTCCGGTTTAGAATAAAAACTGAGGCTTTAATTGTCATTTATAAATGATTTATAAAGCATGAATAGCCCTCACTTTACATTAGGTCACAAAACTGGATGAAGTTGAGTTATTAAAACATCTATTACCATACATAACATACAAATGAACTATTAGTATATGCCTGAATAATAAGATATATAAATTTTAATTTCAATAGTTTAGTAATCATTTACTTATGCATTCTGAATGATCTTTAAAAAACCACCAACTACTCTCAAATAACTGGTTTGTAAATGACGCAATACTTAATTTAGTAATGAAAAAATAATAATTAACAAAGTATAAAAATACAATCATTAAGCACTATTAATATAATTTTAATTCAGTGAAGAATAGAGCATTTGTATCTGCAGTTATAAACGACTTACTAGTTAATGCTTCACAGATAATAAATTTACTATATGCTAATGCTTAATAAATGATTCATAGTGTGACGTTATTATAAAGTGTTACCAATAATTTTTATAATATTTTAATCCTTTAATTTTTTTTTCATATGTAAAGATATTTGTGTATTGCTGTATCCATCCTGTGTGTATTAAGCAATGTGTAGGCGTTTAAGGCACAACTAACGCACTCTGTGCTGGACTTTAGACCTGCTTTCAGCTGGTCAACTGCAGTCTATTTTAGTTTCTCAAAATAGCAACGTGCCAACAATGCGCCTTAGCACACCTCCATTCTAGACCGGAACACCCATGAGTCTAAAAAAGCAGCACAAATGGATTTGCTATTTAAACAACTTGCCGTAAAACAGGAAAATAAGGGTTTCGACAACTCAATCTCTCTGCAATTCGTAACTTTTTGATTTGGTGGCTACTTGGTATGAATTCGTACGATCTAATTTGTACAAATTAGTACGATTTGCTCATCACCCAATGACGGTTGGGGTCAGGGGTGGGGTAAGGTGCCACGCCTCCTTTTTAAAATCTTACATTTTCGTACGAATTAGCCACTAAACTGACAAAACGTAAAATACTTACGTTTCCTCGTGAGATCAGGCTGGTTTCGCTGATCTGAAAATAGCAACACATCGCACCAAACACGCCTTGCGCCTAATTGCGCCGGGTGTATGTTAGGGCCCTTAATGTTTCAGTTGAGATTGAATTTGAATTAAAAAAAATTTACATTTCAAAGCACTTAACAAGACCTTTAAACTGTTTTTTTAAACTAAACTAATAACTAAAAAAGGTTTTTACCTTTAAATGCAATCAATCTACATTCTACAATCTACATTCATTAAACTCGTTTTTAGATAATTTGAATTAACAGTCTATCAAAAGTATTGTTCACTATTAAACTGTGATGTAAAAGCAAGGCTCTTGTGATTTGTCCATTAAACAGATGATTTGTATTTGTTTAATAGGTCATCAGGTTCATTTGACCTGTCCTGCTTCGCATGTTGTATTATATTTACAAAACATGCATCTAATTAATAATTTATGAGATGTCGGAAATGATTGATGATGAATTTCCAGTGTCTGGCTGTGTTAAAATTAAACGCACATTTCAAAAGGCACATTTCACAGTTTGTCCTCCACGTTTGTTTCAGGCACATTTTGTGTTCTTTATGCAAATGCAACATCAATTAAAACGCTTAATTGAAATTAACATTAAATATGTCTGCGTTCTTTACTAATTCATACAAAGATCAGTATTTACATAAAACATGCAGTGGTGCCGTCAGATCTTTTCTGGGTCAATTGTTCATTAGTAAACCCGTGACAACATTTGTGGGTTCACAAATAACATCTGAATCAGAAATGTTTAAAAAAAATTAAATGAATATATATATATATATATATATATATATATATATATATATATATATATATATATATATATATATATATATATATATATATATATATATGCTGATTGCTTTTACATGCTTTTAGTATACGTCAAATATAGATTGTAAAAAAAATTGTAGATGATGTAATATTAATTTAATACAATTTTATTTGAAGATCTGAACTCAGGAAGTTGTTAGTATGGTAATCTTGTTTCCTGTTGGCTTTAAGTAACTGTATAAATATTTTAGCATAATATTCATTCATTAATTTTCCTTAGGCTTAGTCCCTTAATTTATTAGGTGTCATCACAGCGGAATGAACTGGTAACTTATCCAGCATATGTTTTACACAGTGGATGCCCTTCCAGCTGCAACACCCATACAGTCTCCCATTGACACACATAGATTACGGCCAATTTATTTTATTCAGTTCACCTAAACCACATTTCTTCCCTGCAGGCACAGGACGTCAACATGACGTCATATTGACGTTGTACCCCAACATACCCCAATGTCATATGGGCCTTTGGATTTTGTTTGGAAATGAAAATCGTCAATGTCCAACATAAAATCAACCTAAAATCAACCAAATATCAATGTCTAATTAAGTTACACCTTGACGTTGTGTGGACGTTACCACTATGACATCTATGAGACGTTGGATTTTGGTCACGTTCCAACACAACACACAACCTAAAATCAACCAGATATCAACGTAATTTGACGTCATTTTTGGACGTCAAAATAAAGTTGTACTTAGACGCTGACTAGATGTTGAATTTTGGTCACCTGATGTCATGTTCTAAATCTAAACGTCTTATGATGTTGTGTGCCTGCTGGGTGTGGACTGAGAGGGAAACCGGAGCACCCGGAGGAAACCCACATGAACACGGGGAGAACTTGCAAAGCACACAGAAATGCCAGCTGACTTAGCCGGGACTCAAACCAGCGACCTTCTTGCTGTAAGGCGGCAGTTCTAAACACTGAGCCACCATGCTGCCCAAATGAACATTATTCATTCATTCATTTTCTTGTCGGCTTTGTCCCTTGCGGGGTCGCTACAGCGGAATGAACCGCCAACTTATCCAGCACGATTTTACGCAGCGGATGCCCTTCCAGCCGCAACCCATCTCTGTGAACTTCCACACACACATTCACACTCATACACTATGGACAATTTAGCTTACCCAATTCACCTGTACTGCATGTCTTTGGACTGTGGGGGAAACCGGAGCACCCGGAGGAAACCCACGCGAACCCAGGGAGAACATGCAAACTCCACACAGAAACGCCAACTGACCCAGCCTAGCCGAGGTTCGAACCTGCGACCCAGCGACGTTCTTGCTGTGAGGCAACAGCACTACCTACTGCCCCACTGGGTTGCCCCCAAATGAACATTATTTACAACATAATTATTACTTTTAATTCATATCCTCAGCAAACTGTCCTGAACGTGATTACTTTACAATAGCCTGGAGCTCAAACTGTCGCATAATGTTGGAGATGATTTTAATATTTGTTGTTTTTTTTACTAATTATTTTGCTTCATGTAACCTCACATATCACCATGAGCCACATGTTGCCTGTGTATGTTTCTCTTAGAGCAGGGATGTCAAACTCAATATCTGGAGGGCCGCAACCCTGCACAGTTTAGTTCCAACCCTGCTTCAACACACTAGTAGGTTTCAAACAAGCCTGAAGGACTCAATTAGTTTGATCAGGTGTGTTTAATTAGGGTTGAAACTAAACTGTGCAGGGCTGCGGCCCTCCAAGAATTGAGTTTGACATCCCTGTCTTAGAGTGTTGGTAGCCATCGACCTGCATTTTTACGAATCACAGAAAAATTAATGGGTTAACTAACAATAAAACACATTGTTAGTATTATTTGTAATTGTTAAAATTTTGCCAGTACTATTTAGTTAGTGCTTATTATTATTATTATATTTTAACTAGAGTGTGTTATTTGATATTACAATTAACGTAAATTTTAATTAACTAACATATTGATAGTTATAATTAAAAGTGCAGTATGTAAGTTTGACACCCAGTGGTTGAACTAGGTATTGCATTCCTGGATCAAAACACACGCAAGTGCAGGTTGCCAGATTGAGGACACCAACAGGAGCGAGCCATCAAGCCGAAATGTTGATTTAAGGCTGATTTAAGTCATGTTCTAAATAAAAGCAGCGGCACAGGATAGAAGAAATATTTTTTGTCCTAACCAATACCTGAATTTTAAATATTAGAAATGATTTATATTTTTTGCAGCTGAACAACAGAAAATGGACAATGATCACCTCAGGTACACCTCATGTGCTTTATTCAGTGTTAAATGCTAATAATGTGAGTTTGAATGCCATTTTAATTGACAATTATTGCCTTACTCCTGAAAGCAGCAGCAGATAGATAACCTCAGATCTTGAAAATAAACGTTAAATATTGAACTTTAGGACTGTAAAAAAAATGCAAACAAACACATGTTAGTAATTTAGCATCTACATTTGATAATGTTAAAGAGGCTTAATATGTATTAATTAGATTATAAACCTAACCATTTCATGAGTGAATGCACTATTCTGTGTTTTTGAACAAAAAACAAACAAAAAATCTAACTGTTGGTAAAGTAAGAGTGTAAAAGCCATTTTCATGTGATGTATCAAAAAACTAAAATATGACTAAAGCATACAATAAATGCATCACAAATCAGTTCATTTTAGTTCAATTTGGGTTTATTATCAGTAATGAAGTAATCAAGATAATCAGTAAACACGCGCACACACACACACACACACACACACACACACACACACACAAATGTTGCCTAATCACTGGCCAGTAGCACTACTTGAAAATAAATTTTGCTCTCCTTTTTTTCTGGCTTGAAAATTTCTCAATGACCTTTTGGTTAAAGTCAGTCATTTCAGTCACCAGTCTCTTCTCTATTGACAGCATGGCCAATGTATTCAGCCTCTCTTGCGTCCTGCTGTTTGAAACAGCAAACACGGAAATAGTAAAGGCATGACTTACATCACAACCTGCCAGCCAACTCCGTTTGTCATGACAAGTGCTGGAAAAGCCACGAATATACGCACGCTCTCCATCACTTGACTACTGGTGAATTTGCAAGGAAGGTCGATCTGGTCCAAGCTTCTTGATTATTTTTTCTTCTTCATCCAAACGCCTTGTGAACGGATATCTTTGCAAAGATACAACAGAATTTTCCTTCATCTCGAGAAATTGCATTCTAAGCTCTTTGGTGAGAATGGTCTAATCACATAAGGCCAATCATATAAAAACAAATATGATTCGTTCTAACAACAAAAATGGGAGGGTTCGGGACGCAGATCACTGCGCCCCAAAGACAATTTAAAACAGGCCAATTAGAGCTTATTGTCATATCACGTGTATTGCAAAAGTTCGTGTACCTACATAGACACCCATTAGTCCGGCGCCCCGCACACATATGAAAAAAATATTGTTCATACATTTTTTTAATAAATGTTAGTATGACTACAATAAATGTTAGAATGTTATAATTAAATAAATTTATTTTGTTAATATTTGTGATAATAAACATTAACATATTAAAGGGGTCTAACTTGAAGGGGGCGGCGCCCCAGCGCCCTCTATTGACCAGCCGCCACTGCTTATTACTGCATATCTCATCACTTAGCGTATATTTATGACACAGGGTTACAATGTAAAATGCTCACCTAATGTTTATGTTCATAATATTTATAATATTTGCTAATTAATAATCTAATGTGGAACTCTGGATCTGCGTCTCATTTGGGAGTCTGCTACAGTCCACCAGAGGTCGCATTCTAGTCACGGACGCATGCTTTGAGAGCCTTTCTAACCATACCTGCCAACACTCCTGTTTTCCCGGGAGTCTCCCGTATTTCAGACCCGTCTCCCGTATTGTTCTGTCTCCCGGTAAACTCCCGGAATCCCCCCGCCCCCCCGCTCCTCAGCATTTTGGTACAGTCCGGGCTGAAACCTGGTGCTTACGCTCATGCTCTTCCGGTCGCGCGCCTCCATCTCCCCAAACCTCTCACCCCTCCCGCTCCCCGCTCTTCAGTTCGCGCTAGTGTTGCCAACTTAGTGACTTTTCAGACCCCCCTAGTGACAAATTTTCAAAAAAGCGACAAGCGACAAATCTAGAGACTTTTTTGTGTGTTACTGGAGATTTTTATAGACTGCCGTTTGTCCATTACTGTACCGTCCCTACTCTTCTCAACGAGCTGCGGGTGATGCCGCCGGCCCCTCCCCCGCCTCAGAGCACTGACAGGCGGCCCAGTCCTCATACAGCAGCCTCTCCCACCTGCAGCCTGACAGCAGATCACCCCTCTGCGTACCGACGGCAAATGATTTAGCACCGGGAGTGTGAAGGTATTTCCCTTGTACAGTCAAACCGATCTGCTTCTCCTTTATTTTAATAATTTAATTTGACCGTTTATTGTTCACAATCAGAGATGTTTTAAGTGAGAGTTTCAGAACTTGTCTGACTATATTACGTCTGAGAGATTACTGCAAATTCACTACTCATCTATAATGATATACTGTATTCAAACAGCAATAAATTTAGTTAAATTGACAAGCTTACATAAAGCGTAGTGCAAATATAAATACCCCATTTATTTAACATAGGCTGTTAAACAAACAGAAAAGGTAGAACGTGATGACGTCAGTAATATGCAAATTAGCGTATGACGTAATCCCTCCCATCTCCCGGAATTTACGAACCAAATGTTGGCAGGTATGTTTCTAACTGAATGAATAAAACACATGATTTTCCACCTAGGCAACACAGGGTGCTGAAATATAAATGGCTAAATGGCATTGGGTAGGTTAAAAGAACCAAAACAAAGACAGATATTCTGCTTTGAAAATGTGTTACGTGCAGGAACGTCTGACTTCAGCATTGTTTTTCAGATAAACAAGAATGTTCACTTCACATGTTTCTTAAATATCTGCAAACATATTATGGTATTTTTATGCTTTTGCAGAGTCAAAAACTTACATACAGTACCTTTAATATTTATTTAAGAACCGTTCCGTGTATGTTAAAGTATTTTCATGCAATATAAAAAATGTTGGGTTCCACACAAATCATTAAGACAATGGATTGAGCATAAAACAACGAAGTTGTTCCCGAAAAACTCAAGAATTGTGTTGTTTCAGCTCATTTTAAATAAATAGTTTGAACAAACAGCAGTTCAAACTATTCAACTAAAAGTCAAAATATTAGAGTTTGAGTGTGGAATCACTTTTTTCAGACATAAAAGTTTTTTTTTTAATTTTGCCATTAATGCTTCTTAATATTTTTGGCATTATTAGTACCTCAAAGACAATATGTAATTTATAAAATTACATAAAGATATGCTTAAGTCTTCTTTAACTGGTTTAATCAAAAAATCAAGATACAATACAATTAAGTTTAATATTAACTACATTTTCATGTATCATATAGTGTCTAAAAACGATGTGTGTGATTTTGTCAAGTGCGATGCGATCCTGGATTAACATGTTGATCCTGGAACATCATTTTTGTTCGAAAATGTAATCCCAACCTATTCCCTATCCCTAATCCCAACCATAACTGTAAATTATTCCTAAAACCAAAGGGGAATAATAGATGAATAGCAATCATGTAGAAGTACATAACCCTAACCATAAGCCTAAATATACTGTAAATGTTCCCTTAATTCTGATTGCCTGATTGGAATGTTGTTCCAGGATCAACATAGATGTTAATTCAGGAACATGTCCCACATGGTGAAATCACACTAACTGTCTAAAACATACTCAGCTTGGACATAGGTGCATAATATCCATAATAATTATGATTTTATTGGATATACATTAAATAAATATTTTCAACAGAGTCACTGTTCACATTTTAAACTGTAAATGACAACAGTTATGCGTCCTCCAAAACAGCTTTCTGACATTGAAGCTTTATGGACATTGAGGCTGAAGAATCTTCATGCCGAGTTTTCCGTTATATAAAGCTCACGATCCCAGAATCATAAATAATATGCATTTATACATGCAGGACAGAAAGAAAACAATGAAGAAAGTCTGACCACATGACTTATTTTCTTAGATGTCAAAAGAAGAACCGCATTTCTTTGTCTTTGACTCATTTTGGATTCCAACATTGTAAACAACATACTGATACGTGTCTCCATTTTTCCATTTTCTTCAGTGACAACAATTTCTTCACCTCATTCTTAAACACACCTCCATGACCTTTTCCCTTTCTGTGAAAACATTTACTGACAGCATGGCTTTGATGAAACGCTGGCTGGTAATTTGAAAGCGGCCGTCCAATTTTCGTGCGGTCTCTGGAGCGCCGGTGGTGCGGCCCGTGGTGCAACTCAAAGCTGCGACTATTCCAACAGGGACCCTAGGTGTCACAAAATACATTACCAGCCTTGTTTACCCTGGGAGAGAACACAATTGCTATAATTATTATCATTTTCATCAAAGCCATGAAAGCTGATGCGGTGTTAGTGTAATGTTGTCAAATTACAGGGGACACACTGAGAAGGGCCTATTAAAATGGCTCATTGGAGAGGTATGACGGATGGCCTACTTTTCACTCCATCATTTCTTTCACTTTATGTATCTCTACTTTATAGCATGGAGGCTGATAAATACATGGGTGTACTTACCCCATCAAATTGAGTAGATGATGAAAGCAGCGTATTAACTAATAAACATTTAGTTGTGGTCCTTGGAAATCTGAATGATCGAGCCACGTTTGAAGTGTGCTGAGACTTTTCACTCTTTGTCACAGATCTGAATGGCTGCGTTTGTTCCAGACAGACTGTCTCAGCACGATCCATTCAGAAGCGCTCATCCCTATGCCCTAATCTCTTCAAAAGGGGTTTACCCTCCAGAAACAGCTTCGAAGGGTTTAGGATATAAGGATGAGTCCTTACGAATGGAGTGCAGTGTGGGACACTAAACAATTTCCCAGCGCAAAGCATCTTGGTGGCCATCAGTTGTATTAGTCACCTTAAAATTAGGTACATACCTCAGTTTTGGGGTCATGCTTCAATTCAGGTTCAGTACAACATGATTAAGCAACAAATCCCCAGATAAAATCCCCAATAAATTCCCAGTAGCTTTTTTCTGTTTATTCAGAACAGACAGAAGTGTTTCGTCACAATCAGCTATGGAGCTGAAAAGCATTTTGTGATACAAAATTTAAAATAAATTAAAGCTGCAAGCAGCGATGAGAGGGACCTCGAACCCGGGCTCACCGCCGCACGGTGGCCTTAGGATAACAGAGAACAGCGAACAATAATAAATTAAGCTGACATATTAAAAAAATCTGAGAGAATCACAGATTTATGCCAAACTTCCTTCTGTCAGCAGATTGCTATGGCTGTAAATCAATATTGGCATGTAGATGTCTTCAGGAGAGGACTTTTCTCAACCATGTGAAGTTTCAGGCAGATCGGACATTGTTTGGCTGAGTTATAAGTGATTTCCTGTTGGCCAGCAGGTGGCGCTATAACTGTAACTGGATATTGGCAATATAGATGTCTTCAGGAGAGGACTTTTATCAACCTTGTGAAGTTTCCATGTGAAGTTTGTTATGCTGTAAAACACATCACTTCCTGTTGCCAGCAGGTGGCGCTATAACTGTAACTGGATATTGGCATGTAAACGTGTTCAGGTTAGGACTGTTATCATACGTGTGATCTTTGAGGTTGATCGGATAGTGCATGCCTGAGTTATAACAACTTCCTGTTTCGTGTCGAATTGTCAAAGTTTGTGAGGCCGCCACAGACACGCCCCATTGACAAAAACTCTAAATCTTCGCAACTTAACATCGCCAAGGCCTTTAGATGACAAAACCCAATTTTGGTGTTGATCGGATAAAATCCCTAGTAGGAGTTCGTTAAAATACAATGCCTGGAAATGGCAAAATCGCCACTTTTTCGGCGCAGGAAGTTAAAAACACCTGACTTCCTGTTGCGTTTGAGATTTTGCTCTTAGAGACTTTTTTTGTAGGTTTTGGCATGTTTGTTGTGTGTGCCAGTTTTCGTACGTGTCCGGGATTTGTGGCTCGGGGGCTAGTCCGTTAAAAGTGCATTGGTGGCGCTGTCAAGTCATTTTGCCACGCCCACTTCTGAAACCTATAACAAACGTAAATATTCGACACTTCTGGGGCGTCTTTAAAGTTTGGTGAGTTTTCGGGCATGTTTAAACCCTCAAAATCGCAATTCATTCTGGAGAAGAAGAAGAAGAAGAAGAAATGGAGCAATTCCAATAAGGCCTACGCACTGTTTCGGTGCTCGGTCCCTAATAAACAGAGCAATTCCAATAGGGCCTACGAACCATTTCGGTGCTCGGTCCCTAATAAAATAATAAAATTGTTACTTTATAATTAGGTGACTGTGTATTAAATTTTTAAAGGTTAAACTTAATCTCCTAAAACAACAGAAAAACATAAACTGTGATTCAAGAGTTCACACTTTGATGTTGTTTGACAAATGTTAGCAGGTTTGGCATGCTATCCCGGGAGAGAACCCTGAGCTCGGAGATTATTGAGCTCAGGGCTCGATTGAGCATGTAACGGAAGTGCGAGATCAGGTAGTTCTCGAGAGCTCCCCATGGTAAAGGAAGAAAGGGGGAGAAGGGGTGGATGGGGGGTTTCTTCGGAAAACGAAGATAAGGGAGTAATTGTTTTGCTAGGCTACTTATAGTGAGTTTGGATTCATCTGATTGGCTAACTAATGATTGTAGATGAAAGACCAGCTGCGGTCAATCATATCACGTGCTCCTCTCGAACTTAGTTTGTGAATCTTCACTTAAATTGAAGAATCACTGAACTTCAAAATTGAAATTTCTTTTAATGTGAATCTTAGCACAGGAGGTCCGTCCATCTGTTGTTGGCTTATGTGTGCACAGCATGGGACAGCATCTTATATTTCCAAAGTTCCAAAGAGTTTGTGCGTGTGAAATTCAGTCATACAGCGCTGCGAAAAGGGGCGGGATTAAAAAAGATGATTAGACATTAAAAAAGCCATATTTTAAATTTCTATCCAGAGAGGTCATGTTTTGATGCTTGATTTGTCTCATGCAGTCAAGTGATGTGATTTCACAGGTCAGAGTTCACCAAGCTTGAACTTTGCACTGCAGCGACCTGCGAAACTTGATGCATGACCTTGCGTTTCCCGTCTGATGCATTCGCTTCCGTTTGAATGGAAGTCTATGGAGAGAAAAGTCCAGTGTGACCGCAGCTTTAGGGTGATGCTAATCTGTGCTGATTAGTCCGATGACCCAGTCTGTTGTGATTGGTCTACTGGGTTCAGCGCGGGACAGAGAGAAACGCCCACCACAGCTTATCAAGACTGTTGAAGTATGAATGCAGTTTAACACCAGCATATTGCTCTATTCTTAACCATAAGCAAAAACAACGACACACATTCAGTATTAATCCACTCAGTGGCAAAAGCTGATCTATTTTGAAACTTGACCACCAGAGGATAGTGAGCTCACAAACGCATTTAAATCCGTAAAGAAAGCGGCACACGCTGCATTTTCAATGTAGCTTTAGACGCGATATGTGAATATATAGAGTTAACCAGATACAGTACAAGCCGCGTGGATCAATTACAAGTAACAAAACACAATTAAATACATATCTTGCAAGCTAGAAAAAAAATGAGGCAATCGTTTTAATTGCACTTACACTTGTGAAATGGAGGAAGAAACTGGTCCATGAACTGTGTACTGATCAAGTTCCTGTCAAGTCCCATACATCAATAGTCTTTTCTGATACTTCCTTTAACAAACAGCAGATGAATCCCCCGTTGCAGGGTAGATTATTGCATTAATCACCAGAACGTTCACTCATCTTGTCATGATCAGGCCCACACACACCCGCACTTCGTTAGTGTTTGAAGGGAAAGGCGCGTTCACGTTTTACCTGATCTGGCACTTCATATTTGGTATTGTTTTGTGTCAACATAGAAATGAACAGGCAAAAGATCTAGATGAATGACTAATCATTTAAACGACTCTGAGTCAAATCTCAAAAGTCAAATATCAAATCTCTCAGTCAAAAATCAAAAAACGATATTTTTAAACAAGGTGCACTTTCAGATTTAAACATCAGCTAGATGTTTTTCTTCACTTCACAGGTAATTTTTAAAAACCCATAATAGGGACTCTTAACTTTTACACGCACTGAATTTCACTGAATGTCAGTTCCAAAGCAGTAGACCAATCAGAAGCACTACACTACAAGCACTACAAGCTTCTGTTTACAGTAGAAAGTTGGCATGACAACTGTTTGATTTGACAGCAACACTGCGGAGAAAGTGATTTTCAAAACCATTCCTGAGCACAACATCTTGTGTTTTCAGATACTAGGATGCATTTTCTATGAATGGTTCCTTAATTGTTTCACTGCTGTGGTTTTTTTTTGCCTAACTCCAGTGACTGGCATCTGGACTGAGTGTATTCATCATCAGAGTACATGAACTAAACAGTGACTCATGTACTGAGACAGTTCTGGGCAAATACATGTACCGTTACACCCATTCAAAATCCTTCAATCTACAGGCCCCTTCAATGTGGCTAGATCTGAGCACTTTGGATTACAACCAGGGCTTAATTTGTGCCTTATTTTACCGATCCACCTCCTCAACCGCCCTCCTCCCCCATCCGCTGTTCACTTTCACTATTTTCCGCGACTCCCCAATCCTCTTCACTTTCGTCTGCAACAGCCACAGTCCCCACCCCGATCTGTTCCGGGACCTCGCGATTCACAAATGAAGCCCTGATTAAAACAACACTTGACTGCAACAGCCATGACTGTTTTCTCTCCAATATATTACTTTTGTAGTGCACTGACAGTTTGTGTGTTGGTGATGGAGGAGTTTTTCTTTAGGTTACATTGAAACAGCAGGAGGTCTTGACAAATGAGTTGAGAGTGAGTCAATTGTTCATTCAACTGATTTAATCAAAAAAGTGATTATTTTAGGAACAGAGCCGGCATCAGCCGAACACTGAAGAGGGAGCATCTGAAATACAGATAGGGCATGATCGCATGAATGCATATAGTACTCCCAGCTAGAAATATGGTTTTCTAACTTTTAATGTACCATGACATGAATATCTCACTGGGACAACAACAAAACAAATAAGAAAGAAAAAAAAACGCCTTTATCTAACATTAGATATTAGAAAACTCAAAATCACAGGCTTATAATTAGATCTTAGATCACTGGATGTACACCATTTCAGAACATTGATAATGCGGGCATGTTACCACAACAACCACAATAAAGGCAATTTATATTTTATAACCCCACAAGTTCATTCAACAGAATAACAACCTCATGATACTGATAACTGCGTCTAATCATCAGACCTATTTTAGCATGAGCAAAATATTTAATCACAGCTTTCGCCTCAGTACAATTGCAATATTTTTGATGAGTGAAACCTCTGCAGTGCAGTTCATTCTAGGAAGGCGATACTCATTCACTCACTATCTTCCAGCTTAGGAAAGGGGTCACCACAGTGGAATGAACCGCCAATTACTCTGGCACATGTTTTACTGGCAGATGCCAAAACAAGTTATAGTTGTTTGAGTCACTGAATTATTTACATAACAGTTTTGCTCAAAAAAACAGATTCATTTAGAAATGAAACACTATGGTGTGTTGTTGATTTGGCTTTAGCTTTAAAACTATTTTTTCAGTCAGGGCAAATTAGATCAAGTGCCAAAACAGTGTTACTCTAAAGTATTACAGACTAGAGGGATGTTTACCTAACAACATTTTCACCTAAAAATTTAACAAAAATCTAAAAAACTTCTAAAAATCATCTAAACAAAAATCTAAAAAATGATTTTTTTTTTGTTTGTTTTACCAAGTTCAGCTCAGATCATCTCCAGGCTAGGCTAGCCAAAAACATGGATTTCATGTTTTGAGGTTAAGTGGTTTTTGTTTACCACAAACTTGACCTGTATCTTTGCAAGGTTGTGACAGCAAATCGTATTTAGCTATTTTCATACCACATTATTTTGAAAACAATGGCACCTATTAAGTAGTTATAATCATCAAAATAAGAGTTTGGTCACCTAACATCTTTAGGAATAGAACGATCACACATGTAAATCATAAACTGTAAAAGATGTAAATTCAAACAAGTTAATGCAAACCAATAATTATTCAGACACCAGATATTGTCACAGCCAGGCCAGATTCTCCCCACTCAGAGTCACCTGATTCACCCCATTCTTCGCAATCAGCAAAATCCCCGTCACCTGAATTTTAATAAGCACACCTGCACGTCATTCCCCACTCATCACTCCATAAATACCTGCATGCTCCCTCACTTAGGATCTGGCCTTGTAAAATTGAAAAGGACATACGCAGGCAGTCAATTTCAGTTTGTCAGAGTGAAGCTGCGGTCACACTGGGTTTTTCTGCCCCTAGACTTCCATTCATAGGCACGGTAATGCATCAGACCGGAAACACAAGTTTGTGCGTCAAGTTCAAGCTTGGTGAACTCTGACCTGCAAAATCGCATCACTTGACTGCATGATATCAATCGTGGATCAAAACCATAGACTGTAAAATATATGGACGTAGTATCCGCGACGTCACCCATAGGTTTATGAAGAACCCAAAAGAAGCTACCAGAAGGTCGACCGTCGCCATTTTGTTCGCGCGTCATTGCACCAACCCCGGGCATACCATACAAGGGCAAAGAGGCGGAGCGTGAGCGGAGCTACAGACACATGCTGGCATTCTGCTCGGGTTTTTCTATGGGAGAAACCCTTAATACTTCATCACCTGCGACTCGTTTGTGTTCTGACCACACGTGCTTGGTTGTAACCTTTATCAATAAAGTGTTTAGACTTTTAAAAACACTGTTTATAAGCAATGTCATAAGCGCAATGCTTAGTGGCTCAATGCATTACACATTGAGCCACTAAGCATTGTGCTTATGACGTTTTTTCAACAGGAGGAAAGTGCGAATTACTTCCAAAAACTTCAGATATAGTCTGTGTTAGTAAATGCAAGGCTAATTATGAAATCCAGGCAGAACACTGTATGACAACGCTTCAGATGACTGTTCTACAGCTAATAATCTGTCAGATTCTGGAGTGCATTACAGCTCTAAAGAACATTATAAATGATCTTAAATAAAACAAATACATTCATAGAGATGGTATATAATTATATATTTCACTCACCTGGCAAATGGAGGCAACGTGAATGGCTTGTGAGCACAATTAAGTGCACACATCATGCCAAATCATCTGATAATTGTAGGAAATAATTCCAAAAGGCAGCAGACTGTGTATAGTCACATAAAACAACACAAAAATACGATGAATATGCCGAGATCAGCGGCTAATCAGCCGTAATCAGCTGAGGTGAAGTGATGGCGACCAGCGAGACCTAGCTGTCACTCAAGTGGCCAAGCCCTTAATTATGCAAACTTAATATAACCTAATATAAAGGAAACGGATGAGTTATAAAAAAATTCACCCCCCCTTACAGTTGTCACGAAGGGTAATATTTGCTATATGAACCAAAATCGTTCTTTGTACCAGGCTGTAAACACCTTTTTTTCTGCTGTGAAGTTGGCCATTCTAGCAGTGGGCTCAATAGAAATTTGCTCTATTATGGAGCCAGGACTAGCGGATTTTCGATGAATTGCAGTTTCAGTTACTTCCGTATTGGCTTCCCGAGGGAGAGCGGGAGGTTGCTGCTTGATCAAAACATGACCTCTCTGGACAGCAATTTAAAAATATAGACCAATCGCTCGTTTTTTAAAATGTCTTATTATATTGTTTAATCCCGCCTCTTTTTGCAGCGCCACACTACAGAATTTTGCAAGCTCAATCTCTTGTATGACTGCAGTTTTATACTTCCCGTGTCTGCTTCATGTATACCTTAGTGTCTCCGTGTCTCTTTCTAGTGTGAGTCCCTCCTAGTTGTGTCTCCCGATCCTGTGTCTTCATCTCTGTCATCAGTTGCCAGTTCACTCCATCACGGCTCCACTGCTCTCCTTCTGCAAGATAAAGACTTTACCTATTTGACATTTCATCTGTTTACATCCTCCTTGACAATAAACTGTTTAATTACAGTTCTTGTCTACATCCTTCTTGTGTGACAGATATAATTTTGGATATTTTTTATTTTCACTGTAATCCATTCACACACTGTACATTCCTGTCAAAGTTCTTTTCATCAAGATTAATGATTATGATAATTATGTGAGCAATGTGTCTGAATGGGAAGGTGTCTGATTTTTTTTTATTTAGGACTGTATAGTGGTGACCAGATTTGTTTGAACACTTGGCATATTTAAAAGGTTTTAGTTGTTTTGAATTGGTCATTACAACACAAAACAAATTAAATATCTATAAACATATCATTATGTGCTTTAAACCATAAAATAGATCTGTCATAAGAAGATTTATGTCATTTTTCTTAAACAATCAAACAAAAAACAAAAAAACTAAGTCTATGTTCATGTCTATGTCACAGATTTCAAAACCATTGGCTTAATTTGCAGAAGACTAGGACTAAGAAGATCATTAGTGTTTAGAAGTGGGGTAGAGTAACAAATTGCCAATACTCAAATTACTGTAACTGAGTAGTTTTTCTCAGGAATTGTAATTTGCTAAGTAGTTTAAAAAATGTGTACTTTTACTTTCCCTTGAGTACATTTTTAATGCTGTGTCAGTACTTTTACTCCACTACTTTCCTTCAACCTGCAGTCACTACTTTATTTCTTTGTTGTCTATAGGGATTGGCTAAAGTAGAAAAATCAGTCCCGTGATTCCTGTCCAATCAAATCCCACATAGAAAGTAAATCGCATCATACTGAACAACCTCAAGAGATGGGCGCTTTATAAATGCAGCAAGCAAACCCTTTGGAAGCATTAAAAATGTCCAAGAAGATGTCCAAAATCTTTACACGCAATGACCCAGAGACGTTTTATAGACTGCATGTCACTGATGAAAAAAATGAAGGATGTTGACTATGTGATGACTGAAATCACCAAACAGCATTAAACAATCACTAAATGGAATGAATGAATAATGGAAGGAAGGGCCGAATGAAGGAAGGACCGAACAAGGAATAGAAGAAAGGGCCGAATGAAGGAAGGACCAAACAAGGAATAGAAGGAAGGGCCAAATGAAGAAAGGACCAAACAAGGAATGGAAGGAAGGGCCGAATGAAGGAAGAACCGAACAAGGAATAGAAGAAAGGGCCGAATGAAGGAAGGAACCAAACAAGGAATAGAAGGAAGGGCCGAATGAAGAAAGGACCAAACAAGGAATGGAAGGAAGGGTCGAATGAAGGAAGGACCGAACTAATGAAGGAAGGAAGGACCAAATGAATGAAGGAGAATTCAAGGAAGGACTGAACAAACCAAGGAAGGAAGGAACAAATGACTGAATGAATAAAGGACCTAATGAAGGAAGGAACAAAAATATTAACGAATGAATGAATGAATGAGCAAACAAATGAAGGGAGGAATGAAGGAAGGAACAAATTAATGAAGGAAGGAACAAACAAACGAATGAACAAAAGAAAGGACAGAATGAACAAACAATGGAAGGAAGGTTGGAAGGAACAAACGAACGAATAGGAAGATCACTAAATGCACTACAGAATGTTACGTTTACACATCTCTGCACAAACTGCATGTAAACGCATCATCTTTTCGCAGTGTGATACTCGCTACTCTTGAGTACTTTTAAAAGGGCTACTTTTTTTCTCCTACTTTGATTAATATTTACAACAGATACTTTTACTCTACTTGCACTACATTTTTGGACATAATGGTACTTTTACTTGAGAATGATTTTTCAGTACTCTTTCCACCACAGGAGTTTAGTGTTTAGCCTCACAGCAAGAAGGTCGCTGTACTGGGTTGTGGCTGGTAGGGCATCTGCTGCGTAAAACATATGCTGGAATAGCCCTGATAAATAAGGGACTAAGGTGAAGGAAAATGAATGAATGCTGATGTGTAAATTTAACCAATTGTGGTTAAATGTTGATAAAACATTAGATTTCTGTTGTGCACACAGCAATCTGCATGTTTCAGGAACATTTTATATATATATATTATATATATATATATATATATATATATATATATATATATACAGGGTTTGACATTAACTTTTTTGATCACCAGCCACTGGCGCAAGTAAACGGGAGCGCGTACGCTTTTTAACAGTCGCATGCATCACATCACCTGTGCGCGCGAGTGATCATCCTCTCATTCGGTATTTACCTGGTTTCTTTTGCTCGCGCGAATTTATTTTTGTTAGTCAGACTGCTTCTCGATTCTAACATCACATTTGCACGAATATTGGGCCATCCTTATTGTTGAACCCTGCTTTAAAGAAAACTACAAATTAAAAATTATGTTCAACCAGCCAAAGTGGCTAGTGGGGGTGTCTGTCTAACACGCCACAGCAGAAATCTACCCGCATTTGGCGGGCTGGCGGGTGTTAATGTCAAGCCCTGTATATATATATATATATATATATATATATATATATATATATATATATATATATATATATATATATATATATATATATATATATATACAGTTGAAGTCAGAAATATTAGCCCCCCTTTGAATTTTTTTTTTCTATTATAAATATTTCCCAAATGATGTTTAACAGAGCAAGGAAATTTTCACAGTATGTCTGATAATATTTTTTCTTCTGGAGAAATTAGTTTTATTTGTTGTATTTGTTTTATTTTGGCTAGAATAAAAGCAATTTTAAATTTTTTAAGGTCAAAATTAATAGCCCCTTTAAGCTAATTTTGTTTTCAATAGTCTTCAGAACAAACCATCGTTATACAATAACTTGCCTAATTACCCAAACCTGCCTAGTTAGCCTAATTAACCTAGTTAAGCCTTTAAATGTCACTTTAAGCTGTATAGAAGTGTCTTGAAAAATATCTAGTAAAATAATATTTACTGTCATCATGGCAAAGATAAAAGAAGTCACTTATTAAAACTTTTATGTTTAGAAATGTGTTGAAAAACTCTTCTTTCCTTTAAACAGAAATTGAGGGAAAAAAAATAAATAGGGTTGCTAATAATTTTGACTTCAATTGTATATATATATATATATGTATATATATATATATATATATATATATATATATATATATATATATATATATATATATATATATATATACACACATTTATATATATATATATATATATATATATATATATATATATATATATATATATATATATATATATAATGACCATGTTATGTGATATTATTGCTTACATGTTTATTTATGCTTCATATAGAAATAATACTGATATTAAAGCATACATATATTCATTCATTTTCCTTCTGCTAAGTCTCTTATTTATCAGGGGTCACCACAGCGGAATGAACCGGCAACTATTCCGGAATATATTTTATGCAGCGGATCCCCTTCCAGCCACAACCCAGTACTAGGAAACACCCATACACACTCACATTCAAACACACACATACACTATGGTCAATTTAGCGTATCCAATTCATTTATACCACATGTTTTTGGACTGTGGGGAAAACCTGAGCACCCGAAGGAAACCCATGCAAACATGGTAAGAACATGCAAACTCTACACAGAAATGCCAACTGGTCCAGCCGGGACTCAAACCAGTGACCTTCTTGTTGTGAGGTGACAGTGCTAACCGCTGAGCCACTGTGCCACACCTCATAAAAAATTATCCCATGCAACATATTTTCCTTATTCTGCTGTACATGTTTCTGCTATACAATCACCTAGGTATTTATCTCAAATTCCTTTAACACCAAAACAAACCATGCATGACATTTCAGATATAAATTGAATTAAATCATAAAACCTTTAAATGCCTGCAAGACACCTTGATCAACACTGACATTTCAGAAGGCTGACTGACCAAATGCTTATTAATTCTTGCTTTTTAAACTCGAGTAAAAACAAGCTGAACATGTTCCTGCCATTAACACTGTTTATGTAATACCGTTAATATTTTAGGACCACTGAGTCATCAGGTTACACCTGGTGTATCATTTTTGAAACCAAAAATATAATTATTTGACTGACTTTGCTCCGAGAGAAAAGAGTTTGAATGAACATTATCTTGAAAAATATGTGATAAAGGGAAATGTCAAATAGAATCATTTGCATATTCTCCTATTAGGAATGATTGCTCTGAATATCGTCTGTGAGAATGGCTCTATTCATGTTAAAATGTGTAATTGCAAGGCTTGCTAGATGACTAAACCCTTTCTCTCCATTTTCCCCCTTTCTAAATGAATATGTATGAGTAGTGCTGTAAAATCTCTTCTTGGCTCCCTCACTGAAGAGGTGTCATTGCAGAGCTTCGGATGATGAAGGATAGACAAATGACAGCCTTTAAATTACCTATCAGTTTTCAACTGGAGACAAAACTTCGCAGTCAAATTCTCCACTTCAACTTCTTTGATATCAAAAAGCAATTAATTTCCTAATAACATTTGCACTCAGAATGTTAAGCCATTTTTTTGCCGTCTGATATTGATTACTGAAGTTACATAAATTCTTATATCTGTCTAGCATTTATGCAATGGTGTTTTAATCAATTAAGGTGTATGATACATTTTTATATGACAGCCATGAACTTAAAATTGGAAATGTTTTCTTAGAATTTTAGCATCTACAGAAAATAACATTGTTTAAAAAAATATCCCCATAGCCATATCACACTGCAGCCCAAGACCGGTGATAGATTGTATGGCTTGTTTCATATACAAACAAGTATCTGTATCTGAAAAGGTGTGAACCAAATGGCCTACAGGAACTTAAGAGTTGTGACCCAACTAAACCATTTGGGTAATCTCCGGGGGGTTATATCCTTTGTTATAAAGTATGTCTCACAGACAGTACTTTGGGTTAAGTTACTTGAAAACCGACAAGTTAACATCACTGCTGAGGAACTGCACTATTCATTGTCTTCAATAAAGTCTTCTCCCCGTAAGAACTTTGGTCAGATTATTTAATTTATGTATTAGAGTCATCTAATACATTGGCGAGCCACCCAAGAACGGTTAAGCCAAATACAGCAAAATCTAACAATTTAGTGAGCCTGCAAGGAAAGACTGAAAAGAGGAAAACTCATTGATTGCAACAAGCAGTAAACTGAAGAATCTTGGAGAATCTACAGTTTAAGCTGAAGATAAACAGATTTTGTTTGTGGAAGAGTCCTGGATCTACATATTGCATCTGTGGACACAGTTTATTTTAACCAACTGGATCTCATCTCAAAGATTCTAGTTTGGTGAGTGAAACTCATGAGCACTGGTATATGTAGTGCAGTAATAAACAAAATACAGTGATATATCCCAGCTAGCAAAATTCATGTGGCTCAAATCCGGCCCACACTAGACACTTACATCCGGCCCACATACCGCATGGAATGATTGCACTTGGGCAGGCCACTCCTGTTTGCTAGTTCTGGGCCACAATTCAGCCATAGCAATATCACATATCAGCCAGAATTCAACCAAATGAACCAGAACTGACTCTATTCCGGGCCACAGTGTGCTTTTATTCTGGCCCAGATCTGGCCCACACCAGACACTTACATCTGGACCACATACTGAAATGATGGCTCTAGGGCGGTCCACTCCTGTTTGTCAGATCTGGGCGACAAATAAGCCAAAGCAATACCACATATTATCCAGAATTCAACCAAATGAACCAGAACTGACCCTATTCTGTGCCACAATTTGCTTTTATTCTGGCCCAGATCTGGCCTACACCTTACAAATCCCAGCATGCATTGCAGTATGAATACACTCTACAGCTTATTGATGCTACAGTTTTCATTATTTGCTTTTAATTCTGCTGTTTATGTTGACATTGTTGATTTTGTCACTTTTAGTATCCTGTTTGTGTGTTTTGTTCATTTTGGTTAATTGTTACCGTTGTTGAGGTTCATACGCTGATTATTGATGCCTCTGTGAGCAGAATTTGTACCATGGAATTTTTTAGCTTATAAACATTTATAATTCTGTGGCATGTGCAAGCATGTTATTACGGTACATTTACTAATGGATGAAACATTAGTCAACATCAGTGAATTATATTATTTCATCACAGGTTATGCCTCACATAATTTTATTTATTTATTTTTGTTTTTGTTTTTTTTACTTGGCTTGTTTGCTGTAATGAATAAACTTTTCAAGCAAAGTTCTTAAAAAAGTACAGCAGCCCATAAGAAAATTTATATTAAGAGGTTCAGGGCTAAGAGCCCAACTAGAGCAAACACTTTTCATCATGATGGTGACTTTAGTCTATGTGGTCCACATATGTTTAGATAACTGGGCCACATTTGCCATATCTTCTCTGGGCCGCTTTAGGGTCACAGCCACATTAGCCAGAGCTAACTGCCAAATATTTGCCAAAAGTGGCCCACATTTGTTTTAGGATAACTGGGCCATATTTGCCATATCTTCTCTGGGCCACTATAGGCTCAAATCCACATTAGCCAAAGCTTACTGTGTCAAATATTCGCCTAAAGTGGCCCACATGTGTTTTAAAATAACTGGGCCACATTTTCCATATCTTCTCTGGGCCACATTAGGCTCACAGCCGCAATAGCCAGAGCTTACTGTGTCAAATATTTGCCAAAAGTGGCACACATATGTCTTAAGATAACTGGGCCACATTTGCACTTACACTTGTGAGCCATTTTAGGTTTAGACCCAGATTACCCTTAAATGACTATGCCACATGGCCAACGTTTGTCCTCCATCATTTGGGCCAAATTTATCATTTTCCACATGGACCACATTAGGCTCACATTCAGATTACATTTTGCCATAAGTGCCAAATCTTTGCCTTAAATGGCCCATATATGAATTTGAATCTTTGGCCCCCTTTGCCATTGTACAGGTGGGCCACTTCAGACTCACATTTATTTGGTCTGGGCCAAAGGAATACCACCAGTGCCGCATAACTGCCTTAAGTGGCCTGTATTCGTAGGCTATCTGGGTATATGCTGAAATTTCAGGCCTTCTCTTTGATATTTGCAGAAATTGTTAAATAAACAATTTAGTCCATTTATCAAAAGATTTTGAAGAGCAGAGGAAAGTTCAGACTTAGTCGTTTCTCAAGGTACATGTGGGAATTATTTAAGAAACAATTTGGTCCTTTCTTTCAGAGACTGGCTTATGGCTTACTTTCTCTTGCAGATTGTAGGAATTGTTGAAAATAATTTGGTCCATATTCCCAGGGGACTGTAGTAGCCGTAAAATAGTTTGGGACTGATGTTGCTGCAAGAATTAGGAACTCTTGGGTGCTAATTCAGTAGTCACTATTTTAACTTTAAAGGTAACATAGTCTTTTTAGGACATTTATGCTTGGTTCTTTCTATGGAGTTTGTCTGAACTGTTAAAGAATTCTGGTCCAATCACTAAGATAATGCAGAAGCAAGAGCTTGGTCCATTCTCAGCTGTGATTGTAGAGATTTAAAAAAAAAACAGTTTAGGGCAGTGATAAAGCCTGTGTGGCTGCAGTGAGGAAGCTCAAGTCTTGCTAAAGACCTCAGCCAAGTCAAGGTACTCAAGGGGAAACTCGGGTCAACTCGGTAGTGTTGCTTATAGGTCATTTGTTCAGTGACACATTTTGAGTTTGCATTTACTTTGGAATCAAAACAAATAAATATTGCCAGTGAATCATATTACAATCTCGGAAATGTAAAAAGATTCAGCAACTCGATTATAAAGTGTTTATTGACAGGTTGGCTGAGGTCACTTGTACATATCACTGACTACCATACAGACAGGAACATTTTGAAAAGCCCCTGTACTTACCTCTCATATATACTTATGATTATTATCAATTTTTAGATTGCACTTGTGAGATGTGAGTCGGCTCTGCTGAATGGCTGTTGAATAAAGGTTATATTGTATTGTCTGCCATGGCAGCTTTGAAGTTGCATTCTTGAGAATAATGAGACATGACTCACCTTCTCTGCTCCTCTCTGCTTTAGTGTGTCAATGCAGGAGACATGAAGATACAGCTATTCATGCTGGAGCGAGGAATCAGTTGACGTGTGTTAAAAAGGTACATGCACATAAGCCCACACTTTTAAAACTTTAAACGTCAAGATAAAACAAAGTATATATGAAGTAACTCAGATGAACACTTTGTGACTGTTCTCTAAATGAATTAACCCCTTCAGACCTGAACAAGTTTCCAAGTTTCAGAAAAAAATGTAAGTACATATTCTCTGTTTTTATAAGGCTTCCATAAACGCAACATAGGCTCATTCTGAAAACATACCCCTATGTAAAGTTTCACAAACTAATTTCTGGAGGAGCACGTGATATGATTAATTGCAGCTGGTCCCCCATCTGTAATCATTACCAAGCCAATCGGATCATTCCAAACTCAACATAAATATCCAGTCCACCCCATCTTTGTCCTCCTCTTTTTAGATTAATCAGATTGGGCGACACAGTGGCTGAGTGGCTAGCACTGTTGCCTCACAGCTTTCGAGAACAACTGTACCTGATCTCTTATCCCCTTACATGCTTATTAACCGAGCAGGAGCCTTGGACTCAATTATTTCCAAGCTCTGGGTTCTCTTCCGGGACAGCATGCCAAACCAAATATCTAAGTGTGAACTCTTGAAATACATTTCTGGAGATTACAAATTATATAGCCAGAGGTATGTATGGCTGCATTTCGTCTTTAAAACCAACGCTATGGGTCAGTATGATGATTCGGTGGACTTGTGGCGTCTACCAGAGGTGACTGCGACAATGGAGTTCGAGTCTGACGAAGAACAATTTCAGAAAGAAGGTAAGACAAAAAATAAGATAAACAAGTAAATAACAGGGTGAGAATGTGGTAAAATCTGAAAACGTAGTAAAAATCTGGCTGCCGCTAGGGCTGAAGTGGGTGGTCGGGTCAATTGGTGCTTTTGAAAACACTATCGGTTGGGTTAAGGAAAGGAGGAGGGTGGATCAGTCAATCAGTTGAAAGCGGCCTCTGGTGGATTTACGTGAGAAGAGCAGGCACGAATGGCACTCGCGACAAAAATTTGAGATCTCAAAAAGTGTAAACAGCGGCCTCTGGTGGATTCACAAAAAAACTGCAAAAAACGTACCTCCTAGGATGTATTTGGCTATTCAAAATTTATATAGGGCTACGTATTCAGAATGAGCCTAGGTTGTGTACTCCAAAAACAACATACCATACCTAAAGGTACTAAAGTCCACCTCTATGGTACAAAAGGGTACCTTTTCAAAAGGTACCACCCCAGTGATAGATATTGTACCTTCATTTTTGAGAGTGTAGAGTCCAGTGTCCCTTATAATGAGCAGACATATGCATTGCATTCTATTGCACGTAAGCAATCGGTTTTTAACTTTAATAAGTAAATGCAATCCCTCCTTTTATTCTATACAGTCTATGAAATAGTGTCAAACATCAATAAATGCAACATACTGTAGGCTCATTCTGAAAACGTAACTCTATATACATTTCTGGAGATCGCAAATTATGCAGTGGCACAGTAGGTAGTGCTGTCGCCTCACAGCAAGAAAGTCGCTGGTTCGAGCCTCGGCTGGGTCAGTTGGCGTTTCTGTGTGGAGTTTGCATGTTCTCCCTACGTTCGCGTGGGTTTCCTCCGGGTGCTCCGGTTTCCCCCACAGTTCAAAGACATGCGGTACAGGTGAATTGGGTAAGCTAAATTGTCGGTAGTGTATGTATGAATGTGTGTGAATGAGTGTGTATGGATGTTTCCCAGAGATGGGTTGTGGCTGGAAGGGCATCCGCTGCGTAAAACGTGTTCTGGATGAGTTGGCGGTTCATTCCGTTGTGGCGACCCCGGATTAATAAAGGGACTAGGCCGAAAAGAAAATGAATGAATGAATGAGATCGCAAATTATGTAGCCAGAAGCACGTATGGCTGCATTTCATCTTTAAAATTAATGCTACGGGGCGGCATGAAGGCGTTCCTTTTCACAGTAGCAGCTGACCCATTACCTCCATATGGGTGGCTTTCCCGCTGTTACCAGTTTGTCCAGTGCCTCGCAGCGTAGGTTGGGAGAGGGGTCGCTGAGTGATGCAATCTCAGCTTGCATCACAAAGGCTGCATCCAGATACTATTGTAGGTTGGTTGACTTGAGACGCAGAAAGAAGTTGACTGCAGTGATGGGATTCGAGTCCAGTGAAGAACGGTTCCAGAAAGCAGTAAAAAAAAAAACAAAAGCCAAAAAATAAAGTAAACAAATAAATAACACGGTGAGAATTTAGTGTAGTAAACTCTGAAAACGTGGTAAAAATCAGGGCTTTTTTTTTCTGGATTGCTTTTGAAACTGTCGGTTGGGTTTAGGGAAGTTAGTGAAGGAGGAGGGTGGGGTAATCGGTCGGTCGGTCAGTCAGTCAGTCGACAGCACCTCTGGTGGATTTACGTGAGAAGAGCAGGTGTAAATGGCACTTGCGAGAGAAATTCGAGATTTCAAAAAGTGTACACAGCGGCTTCTAGTAGATTTGTGACAACAAAAACTGCATAAAAAAACATACCTCCTGGCATGTATTTAGCGCTCCCCAGAAATGTATTTAGCGGTAAGTTTTCAGAATAAGCCTGGGTTGAATAAATGTGAATAAAACTCTTGAAAATGTTGCTTAATTCTGTATATCTGTAACAGGCAGAGCTTTACTGCCTTTAATTGGATGACAAAAGTTAAACATAATGGACATTTAAATGTATTTATTTTGGCTTCAGAAGCCAAAAAAACATGACATGAAATTATATGTGATGTCCATTGAAATGGATGCAGGGTCCGAATAGGTTAATCCATCGATTTCATTTTTACATTGAATCTGAATTGAAAATCCATAAACTTGCATATGCTTTCTCATTCAATCTGCTCAAAATACTGGTAAGACCATGTTGCACATTAGCAATTTTAAATATCTTTAAGATGTTTTGCATAAACACTGAATGCTTTGATCATTGCTTAGCCAGAACTGACTAGTAATGAAAACTGTTTCAGAAGTCACTCACCCGGTTTTCTGTGCTTCACTGGTTTGCTGTTGTAGACATAGCCTGGGGAAAGGGAGACTGACACCTGTGTTTTCTGGAAGACCACGCTTTTCCAAGGAAACAGCACTCTTTCTCTCTGCTTAGAGGGGTAAACATTTATAAAGCTCTTTATTGAGTGCAAACACTTCAATCACAATAGAGAACCACATAATAGCCCACAGCTTAGAGACCATTTCTGTTGGGTTTGCGGTACTTATGTTTTGTAGGCCAAGTGGATTTTACACAAAAACACAATGTCTTTTCTGGTGTACATTCACAGTGGACCGTGCGGTTGTGAATAATTATTGTGGTTTTATTAAACTGTAATGTTTCCATGAAGTATCTGTCAGAGAGAAATTATTCAGAAGTTTCAATAATTAATCACATTAATGTGATATAATCATTATTCAAGGTAAAAATGGGGTAACCGTACCTGAGAAGCAAATATAAAATCCCCATTTAATTAATCACAATGGATTCTCATGGAGGTACACACCATCTATCAATTTAGGACAGCGCTGGAACATTTTTTCAACAACATATGTCCATTGTAGTCAAACTACTGTATGGCTTAAGTCCTCCCACTTGCACTCATAAAGGTCTTTTTTATGCTCCAGTGCTTCCTTTTACATTATGTAAACCACTCATATAGCTAAATGCTTATCATAACACAATAAAAATGAATTAGTCATGCATTCAGGTTGGTGTTTTAGGGAGCGTTTATGCAATAGGCTGAGGTGTAGAGAGGAGGCGATGAAGAGAAGTGGATGACTTTATAAAAACAGACCATTGCTAATTTAGTATCACGTATAAACTTTTTGTTAATATTGTTTTCTGATTTTAAAGGGCACCTATTTTAACCCGTTTTTAAGATGTAATATTAATATTATGGTTCTTCTGAGTGTGACAGTTTAGGTTTAGTTCAAAACACAATTCAGATTTTTTTATTATGATGTGTTAAAAAGTGCCATTTTGGGGGCGTGTTACACAGTTCGCTGTTTTAGGGGCGTGTTGCTTTACATGAAAATTAGTTTCGACTTCCCGCCCAACTTAACAAGGGGGCGGAGCCAAGAGCTCCCTATGGCAACAGACAGAGAGAAGCAACATGAGTGAGAGGACCAGCATTCAGCTGTACATGTACGACTCGGGCACAGATCAAGCAGAGACTACAAAATCATTTGTGTCTTTGTATAGTTTTACAGCCAATTGTGTGCTAGTTTAAAGTTTCGAGCTTATGCACCGAGACTAATAACTAAGCACACTGAATTAACTTTGTCTGAAGCGCATCACACACCGGATGCACCGGACACGGCGCGCACATGACAGTTGAAAGTATCGCACACTTGCGGCGCCGGTGTGTGTCCCGATAGAAACTTATGTTTAGAATTCAGAAATGCATGCCGCTGCGTGGCGCGACGCTGCGTGTCGCCGAGCGGCGCTTCTGGTGTACGACCTGCTTGAGGCTATAACTAAAGGGCGTCATACACTGGATGCGCCGCTCAGAGCCACGACACGGCACACCAGACGCGCACATTCGCATATTATTTAAAATAAATAGTAAGGCAGAATAGTGAGCGAACCCCCCCGGTCCTCACTTTCATCCGCGACACGCACCCCCTCTCTCCCGGTACTCACTTTCATCCGCGACACCGCGAAATGCATGGCGCTGCGCGTCGTTAGTTCGTTATTTCCAATGGAGGGACGCGCACAAGAGGCAACGCGCTCACACTTTCCAGCTGCACCTAGTTAAGATGACAGGGAGCTTCTGTGACCGCGGGAAATGCAAACCGCTGAAGTTTAAGAAAGACGCAATGAAAAGTACACATGAAAGCAAACCCACCAAAACCCACAAACACTGGCGGCGAGGAGAGCGATAACGTGGTGAATGTTGAGCCCAATGAGCCTTACATCTAAAAACAGAGCAAGGGTGTTTCTTTGGGGATGTCACTCTGACTCACACGCTGAAAATGGCGGACGTGAAACAACATACTGAGGATATGGTAATGCGCACCTGTCAATCAATATTGGTGGGTGGGGGGGACCGCACTCCTACGTAAAGTTGCGGTCGATCTCAAAACCGCTCCGATTGGTCCACCGTTTTTATGTTGTTAAATTGAATAAAAAGTACAGAGTGTGGTAATATCACCACAATATGACAGTCTATACACTATACCTACACATATGTCTGTCTAAACAGCTTGAAAAGGAGATTTTTCACCATAGGTGCCCTTTAAATTTTCTTGTAGTTTTTTTTTTTTCATTTTTGTTTTAATTAAAGTTATTCATTTATATTATTACAATGAATTTATCATCCCACTCTCTCTTTCTCTATCTCTGTGCATGCATGAGTGAGTGAGTGACTTCAGTTTTAGTCAATAATAGCCATGACAGGATTGATCAAAATTGAATTTAGTTGCAGGTTAATGCATTACTGCAATTGTTTTCAGAAAATCTGATCCGTTTTATGAGTTTATAGACGTTTTAATGAGACATTTGTAAAATGAAAAAGGAATAATGTTAGTTAATAGTCCCTTAATGCCCTGTTTAGCAGAGCCCACAATAAAACAAATGAGAATAAAATAACGCATATTATGTAGACATTTAATATGTAATGATATTATGAGAAGCTAAGTGCATTTGATAGGCTATATTTTCAATTTAATGTTTGCAATATGTTTGAATAGACCTCTTTTAATCCATGTTTTGCTTGAATTTTTGTTGTATTTTTGTGCCTGGCAGTGGTAGCAAAGCTTCATTTCTTCCATCACTAAGGTTAAGATAAACCGCCAACGGGTCATAAATGTGGCAATGACAGGTCACGTTTACACTTTCAGGTCTTGATGCCCAATTCCAATTTGTTGTCTATATCTGATTTTCTTTGCCTGTTCGTTTACACGTTCTTTTAACTGTGACCCATATCCAAATTATGTGTTTACACTTGCCATACAACTTATGACATCGCGGATGCATAAAGGCGGGTTTTAGCATCTGTGCCACACTAGCCATGATGAAGAAATTGTCTTGCTTTTAGCTCTGTGAAATATGCGAAGTTCGCCCAACTTTAAAATGATTTTGAGGCGGAGGAGGACGGAAAGGTCCGTCATCACAGCTTGCGCCTATGGTTTACATATGGTGTCCTCCACTATTCAGAGGAATTTGTGGGTTTATCTTAAACTGACTCATCTTCCCACAGGGCAAGAAGGCAGGTAACTTTCACTGACTACTTTCCTCCTCCATGTTTCCTCTGTTGTTGTTGTTTACCGCGTCGGCGTCTCCACACACGCTCTTACTTTTACGTCATTAAACTGTGGAGAAGTACCACATTGTTGCAAGTTTGATGACATACAAAATGGAACGCCTCAATAAATCCGATCTGCCAGTTGACATGATAGTCGCATTGTCACATATTCAATTTATATCTGATTTATTTCCACATATGAAGGAGGCCTGAAACCGATCTCTGAATATCCGAATGCATGCAGGGTTTTTTTGTGTTTACATGATCATAAAACAGATCCGATGTGTGTCACATATGAGCAAAAAATCTGATTGGGTCACATTTAACTGGCAGTGTAAAAATATAGAAAATACTTGGTAAGGCAGATGTGGAGGTGTGTTTGGCATGGCTAGGGCAATATCCAAAATTGCCCCTATTGTCCCTCATTGACAATAATCTACATTAGTGCACTAACATAATCCTCTTTAAAAAAATGAATGAAAACAAGTAAGTAAATGTGTCACAATCACCAGCGATCTAAGCATATGCAGATTGGTGGAGAACTACACATCGACCACCACATGAACTACAACTACCAGGATGCTTTGCATCAATCATTCCTGCCACAGCTGACAGTCATTTGGACACACACACACGGCTACTGTTCATTCCCACTGATTTCATGGGCTATATATACACCTCACTCACACACACATTGCTGAGTCTTGTTATCCTGTAGCATTGCAAAGCGTTCTATTGTCTAGCCTTGCCTTGTTTCCTGACCCTTGCCTTGTTTCTTGTTTATGTTGTTTTACCACTTGTATCGACTTCTTTGCCTGTGACTAGTGGTGGGCAAAGCGAGGCTTCATGAAACACTGAAACAGTAGAAGCAAATGTGTTGAAGCTTTAAAATGTTTTGAAACCCGTGACTACAGTGAAACAGCTTCAGCAAAAAAAAAAACAGTTAAACAAATTGTGGTATTAAACCCCATATTGTAGAGTTGAGGTTTCAAGTGGTTTGAAGCGATGAGAGTTTCTGTCTAGCATGCAGAGATAATGGGTTCGAAACCAAGAAGATGCAGCTATAGATGTTAGTTTTTAAATGCTCTGTGCTTGTTACGTGCTTTGTTTTAACATTGGTCTGACATCCGAATGAACACTTTGTGAATAAAAATGTCTTGTTTGGTCATAAAAAATAACATTATTAAAATAAATCAAGTCATGATTTCAGAATATTTGTGCAAGTCGGGATTCAAACTCGGGCCAATTGCAGCACAGTTACTCTTTGCACACGCACAGTCCACTAGGCTACATGAGATAGAAGTTTTTTCCGACCCTGTCAGTCAAAAGCAGATTCACCAGGTCTCGAAGCGTTTCTGAAATGAGCAATGCTTTGAATCGCTTTAGTCATGTGACCTGGTGTTTCGAAACACTTTTGTCACATGACCTGGGTGTTTCGGATCATGATTTGGTGTAGTGTTTCAAAACACTTGCGCTTCGGATTCTCGACACTGTGTCAAAACTTCAGTTTCACAGGAATCAGTCTCATGCTCTCCACTCCTCCAAGACCACCACAGCAGCTGCTCAGGATATGGCCTGGTCCAGGATTATGGAAACTTTGGGATCATCTCGTCACGGGTCTTGGATTGCATTAGTGGGACTGCATAGTCTGAGGGCCTCAAGATGAGTATCCCCAGGTGGAAATAGAGAATAAAGAGAATAATTAGTGTAGCTGCTGTTCATAGTGTATATAAATGAGATGTGCGAAGCACATTCATGCATCATACCGTTATGTGATACATTGAGTGTATGCTTTACTAAAAAGAAAGGTCTTTATTTAGTTTTGAACTGCGAGAGTGTGTGTAAGCTTCGGACATTATCAGGTAGGCTATTCCAGAGTTTAGGAGCCATAAATGAGACCTTGACTTGACTTCGCTGTTCTAGGTACTACCAGAAGCCCTGAGTTTTGAGATCTTAAAGAGCGGGTTGGATTGTAGCGAGACAGAAGGTTGGTTAGATAAACGGGAGCTAAATTATTTAAAGCTTTATAGGTAAGAAGCAATATTTTAAAATTAATATAAAACTTAACAGGCAGCCAGTGTAAGGAGGATAAAATTGGGGTGATATGATCATATTTTCTAGACCTGGTAAGAAATCTGGCAGCTGCATTTTGTACTAACTGAAGTTTGTTAATAGAGGATGCTGGGCAGAGTGTATTTAACTAACCAGCAACGTTCTTGCACATTGTCAAAAAACACTTTATTTATGCAACACAGGCTCATTGTGAAATGTACCCTCATATACATTTCTGGAGAGTGCGAATTATGTAGCCAGAGCTACCTATGGCTGAACCCTATGGGTCGGTAAGACGCCACCGATGTCTTCTGTTTCGCACTCCCAGTTGACTGCTTACCTCCATGTGGACTGCTTTTCCGCTGTTACCAGTTTGCCCAATAGCTAGCCATGTACATCGCCGGAATTGAGACGCAGAGAGGAGTTGAACGCAATGACTGGGTTTAAGTCCACCAAAGAATGGTTCTACAAAGAAGGTAAAACAAAATAAAATAATTAAGTAAATAATAAGGTGAGAAATCTGAAGATGTGATGAAAATCAGGCCAGAGCTTTTCTTTTTCTGGATCGCTTTTTAAAAACACTGTCGGTTAGGTTTAGGGAAGGGGGTAATCGGGTCAATCGTTGCTTTTGAAAACACTATCGGTTGGGTTTAGAGAAGAGTGTGGGTGGGGTTATCGGTCAGTTGGTCTGTCAGTCAGGTCGACAGCAGCCTCTGGTGAATTTACACGAGAACAGCAGGCGTGAAAATTTTGATATCTGAAAAAGCATACACAGTGGCCTCATGTGGATTCACACAACAAAAAAAACTGCAAAAAACATACCTCGTGGGATGTATTTAGCAATTTCCAGAAATGTATATAGGGGTACATATTAATAATAAGCCTGGGTTGGATTTAGACTTGGATTTTTGGTGATGACCTTGTGGGTAACTCTAGCGATGACTTCAAAGCAGCGTACAAAGTATTGTGTCCCCAGGGCTTGAAGACGTTCTCCAAGGCAGAACACAGGGGTGTCAAGGTCCCCCCTATCTGTGGCAGAGATGCAGGCAGATGGTTGGGATAATTACTTAAAGCCTGAGGAAGACAGTCATGCAGTCCGCCGCATGAAGAAACATTATAATAGATTGAAAATGTCTTCAGGCGGGCCACAGGGGCAGCACACGAACAGGAAACGCACAAAGTATGACTGTCACAACATAAAGGACAAAGCGTTTCTCTGACATTGCTGAATGTTTAATACCAACAGACTGAGAAAAGAAAATAACACACATTTAATGACTTATACCAGCTGTACTCAAATTATCCTCCATTTTCATCAGCTTAACTGATGTGCTTCATGAATATTATCAACCAGCAATTTATATCAAGGGTATGGTGAAGAATAATGTAATTTCTTAGAGAAAATGAAGAGCTATCATGAAGGGAGCTGTACTTATGGTATGTAGTCTCTTCTAGCTGAAGAAAATAGAGGTGAGAGGTCATAAGCACATGATAGAGCTCCTCCAATTTGCTTAGAGAACTCTAATACATCCTCAATGGACACAATGAGTCATTGAACATCCAACTGCTTCAAACCACTCCATCAACAGAGTTTTACAGCACTCTTTCAGGAAAACGTTTGAAATTGATATTATGCTTTTTTGTACCTTACATTACTATCAGTGGTGTCCAGCACTACTCCCACGGCCACCCCTGTATAAACTCTGGCCATCCCAATATGATTTTGCAGTTGATATTATTAATTTAAATGTACTTACGTAAATTCACAATATTTCAATAAATAAATAAATAGCAGCCACTAAATTATTGTGGATTGACTGGTGCCACTGATGTAACTGATTCACAGCCCCTCCCCGATCGTCGTTGAAAGCACGCACACACATTCAATAGACAGCGATGGCAATTTAATATTAACTTTAAGGTACATCAATACATGAAGCTGTATTAATAACATTGTGGCTCAAAAAGGAATATGGATAAATGATATTATTAGGGTCTGTATGTGCTGTTACGATTTTTTTTGTCTTTTTACTTTTTGGGTCAGTTTGGATGTTACTTTGGACTCATGAAGAAATTAGACAATAAATATTTGAAAATGTAACCTGTTTTGAGTAGTTATTTAATATATAGCTAAGAACATAAAATGTATTTATATTAAGCAAATAACAAGAACTTATTAGAAATTAGTAAAGTTTATGTATTATACAAGCATAAAACAGAGTACAGCAGTTGTCATAAAATTTATTTAATTCATTCATGTAAACTGAACATGAAAAGGTTACGCTTAAACTAATGTTAACTTTTACGTTGGATTTATGTGATTAAATTGGATGGAAAATTGACATCCAATTGAATTACATAAAGTTTAACTTTTGGGGTTAAATATTTTTTTGAGTGTATAGTGAGTGTGTGTGTGTGTGTGTGTATATAGTAATGCCCTTTGTTCAGTTTGTTCATTTGTTTGTTTTATTATTTCATTATCTTTATTCATTTTAGACATGGCATATACTGTACAATAAAAGTATGTGAAAAGTAACTGAAAATGTATTTATATATATATATATATATATATATATATATATATATATATATATATATATATATATATATATATATATATATATATATATATGAGAAGTGTTTTTAAACTAAATATTGATTTTTATTGGGTTTGCACATGTACTTGCTGAATTATTTCAAAGAATAAATTGCAAATTTTTAAGCGTAATTAATTAAATGAATTAAAACCACAGTATTTTGAAAAATTTCTGGGGGCACCACTGACTACTCCTGGATGGAGGGCCAGTGTCCTGCTGATTATAGCTTCAGCCAGCTCTGACACACTTGCCTGGTGAGTTTCTGGTGAGTTTGAATAACTTGATTAGCTTGTTCATGTGTGTGTTTAATTAGAATTGAAGCTAAAATCTGCGGGACATCTTGACTAGCCCTCCAGGAACATATTTGGACATTGCTACATCAATTAGGTTTTTGTTTTTTTGTATAAAGGATCCAGATGTTTTATTTTAAGATGTTTGCTAAGTTTATCCATAAAACCCTTTAGTGCTTAAGGATAATTTCTAATCTCATCACAAACCTCTGCTGCTATTTCCAAATGAAAGGCTTTTTTGAGGGCTTTTATTATGAATAAGTTCGCTTTAATGTTATCTATAAGGTAGAAGATGTATGTAATCAAAACTTAAAGGGCACCTATTTTACCCCTTTTACAAGATGTAAGATAAGGCTATGGTGTCTCCAGAATGTGTCTGTAAAGTTTCAACGCAAAATACCTATCAGATAATTTATTGTATACTCCAGAATCTGCCCATTTTGGTGTCTGAATACATTGTAGCTGTTTTTGTAGCCTGTGGCTTTAAATGAAAATGAGCTGCTTCTCCCCGCCCACCGCACCCATGTGCGTCTGCTTCTCATCATCTGACAGACTCGGATGAAGCTGAAATACAGCTCATTAATCAAAAATACCAAGTACGTTTATTTCATGTATTAGTGGTGGAGTTCATTCAAGCCTTTCTGAAATGATGAGTCTCACACAAATGCAGTTTGCAGCATGCACACAAACATATTAGCCTTTACTGACACCATGCAGCCATGGTGATTATAGTAGTTAAGAATTTCATAGTCTTTATTACAAACATGCTCTGTTTTAAAAATGTTATAAACTTGTAAAAGTTGTAACAAATATTTTTATCCCAGGTTATTTGCCAAACATGTGCTGTGGACATGTGTATACATGTTATTATAGAAACATGGCGTCTGTCAATCAATTCGGTGGGCAGGGAAAACATACCTGTCAACCCTCCCATTTTTCCTGGGATTCTCCCGTATTTTACACTTCTATCCCAATATCATCCCGTAAAGATATTTTCCCGTATTTCTCCCATATTTTCAATATTTTTTTTTTATGAAGGGTGGCAATAGTATACGCTACCCATACCGCTGAACCACCAGGGGACGCCCCTTGCTCTTAAATGTGAGTCTGTTCTGTGCTTTAGGCATGATAACACTTTGAAATAAATATAAAAACACAGTGATTCCCTTCATTTTCATTACAGGTGCTGTCGGACCTCCTATGCAATCCTCAAAACAGTCATATAGTGGTGCGTGACTGTCAGCTAACGCGCTCCATAGTGATAAATAGACACTGTTTCCCAAACAGATTCTGTACATGCTATTTGAAGCAAAGCGAAAGTCTGGGTATAATTAATAATAACAACATCTAAAGATGTTGATCTTGGTTGGTCTTTTTTCAAACACAACTAATTTTGTCCTAAATGAGCATAAAAATTTAGAAAAGCAATGGAACTCTTTCATTATAACGTTGAATGTGTCAATTTTTAAAGTGACACCTCTGTTATTCAATGTAATCAAACAAATTTTTTTTTATAAATTTGAGATTCAGAATATGTAAGTTATACAGTGAAGAAAAGATTAATGATATTTGATAACTTGATTCTATTCCTTCATAATAGCTATTCATTTTAATAAGCTAAACTGTTTGCTAATTTAATTATTTAAATACAATTTATTTTTTCTTTTGTAAATAATAATAATAAAACAATACACTGGACATTATACCTACACACAGCTCTGTTCAAACAGCTTTAAAGCTGATTTTCATCATATTTGCACTTTAAAGCAGGGGTCACCATCCCTGAACAAGGTAGTCGGAGTCTGCTAGGTATACAGTACTTGGAGCTTCCATGCAGGAGTGTTGAGTCAAGTTGGAACTAAACTCTGCAGGATACCAACTTCTCATTACACTGACCAATTAAATGTTCTCTAGAGTCTGATCCAAGTCTCCTCCACATTATAAACATACAAAGATGTGTCTGAAATTGATCACTTGTTCACACAATGGCTATGGTAAATAGCACATACTGTAGTGCACTATATAAGGGATCAACCATTCGGCCAGTTTAAATATGTTTTTTCATTGGGCTGAATAAAGTCTGTTTTCAAGTAAGAGACATGAAAATCACTGCAACTTGCACACAGTCTGCCCCAGTCCAGAGACACAATAACACAGAGCGGATTATATACACAAATCAGCATTTATGACAAAACGTTCTGTAAAGTGATATATGGAGAAGATTAAGAGAAAAGACTCAGCATTACTATTAGACTAGATCAATGCCTCTGGACAAGCTGTGCTATAAACAAAATGACATTGGCTAATTGAAAAAAAGGGGAGGGGCTGCCTGATATCTTCCATCCTGTCTTCATGTTTCTATGGAATTTACATCAACAAATTCAATAACATTGTGTAATTCAAGGGCCTTCAGAGGATATTTAGATCATCAATGTGAGAATGAATTTAATAAAGATAGACAGATTATTTGTGTGAATTAGTAGTGTCTTTCTACTAATATTAAAACTAAGCTTACCTGATTTAGGAACAGCTGTTTTACTACCATTGTAAGGGTCCATTTATTAGTGCTATGACAGAACTAACAGCATGGCTGAAGGTTAAATGCGTGTAAGCCTTTTTAGCACATGTGAAATAAAATATTTTCATTTGTTAGAATTTTTTTTTATTTGTTTCCAACTCTGAATTTAATCTGACTCCAATTTATTATAAATTAAACTTTCAATTCCTCCAATTCAAGCTGATCACCTTATAGGTTGTGATTTGGTCTAATTTAGATCGATTAACCTAATAAACCCTTATTTTCAGTTAATGGTTCATCGTTTAAGTCGCTTAAAGTCAGTATGCTGGCCACTTACATCTGCTCACGGACACATCCTTGCCAGTTCTGGTTCTTAGATAGAGGATATAACCAGCCTGATCTCACGAGGAAACGTAAGTATTTTACGTTTTGTCAGTTTAGTGGCTAATTCGTACAAATTCGTACGAGTTTAGTCGAACAAAAATGTATGATTTAAAAAAGGAGGCATGGCACCCAACCCCACCCCTAACCCCAACCATCATTGGGTGATGAGCAAATCGCACTAATTTGTACGAATTAGATCGTATGAATTCATACGAATTAGCCATTAAATCAAAATGTTACGAATTGCTGTGAGATTGCGTTGATATAACTGTAAACTAATTTCCTTTAAGTAATAATCGGCCGCCCCATGCTTGCTCATGCATAAAGAAAGTTTGATTTAGCCACTAGATTATATCATACTAAATCAGTGATTCTCAGAAATCAACAGGTCTCTAATGCTGTGCCTATGCTCCATCCATTGAGCCTGAATGTATGACTAATCCTGGTCCTAGGCTGCGAAAACATCAGCCTAAACAATCTACTAGATTTAAATGATTTCAGGAGATATTAGAATTAAACAAGAATTTTACATTTATTTGTCAGGCAAAGATTTTCCATTCCAATTCACATAATTAAACAAAATAATCCAATTCAGATTGTACATCAATTACCCTAAGATATTTAAGAGTTAGAGATTAATACCTGACCGTGTAGAAGTACGTTGCAGTATATAAGCCTTGATGCAGAGCTCAGAGACTTAACACTGGAACGGAGTATCCTGGCGACAGAATCCCACAGACATTTATGCACCTTTCCCTTAAATACTCAAATCACCATAAATTCAAGAAAGTAAAAGCTTCACCAAGATACTTGCCTGGTCATGAGTTGATGTGAAGACCATTTCCCTGGAGTGGAGCATCTGGCAAGATCTTAGAGAGGGCCTACTTTGAGCACATAGAACATCTGGTGACATGGTGCGAGGAGAGTGCTTTGTCACTAAAACTGAGAAACTAAGGAGCTAATTATTAGTAGAGAAGGGCAGCTTATATGTCATCCAGTTACTATCGAGGGTCAACATGTTGAGATTGTAAACAGTTTTAAGTACTTGAGGATTATTTTAGATGGTAGCTTAAATTTTGGGGAACATGCAGACTATATCTAAGAAGGCAACAAAGAGACTCTTTCTTTTAAGGAAATTAAATAGTTTTAGTGTTAGTAAGGGTATTCTGAAAGCATTGTCTCCTATAATATTTCTTGCTGGTACGGAAATCTTGGAGCTAGAAGCAAGTATAAACCTGCAAAGATCGTTAATACGGCTAGTAAGATCATAATGGACACCCAGAAGCAGCTTGTGGAGCTGTATATAAACCAGACCAGACTTTAACCCTCACAGATAGTTCAGGACTCAACTCATCCTCTTTATTACGAATTTGAAAAACTTCCTTCTGGTAGACGATACAGATTACCCACAGCAAAAACAAATATTTTTTAAGAAATCTTTTATACCGTCTGCTATTACCATATTGAATAATTGACCATGAAGTAGTATGTATGTCTAGGGTTGTGTGTTGGTAATCTGTGGTGTAGGAAGCTTTGTGAGCTTTGTGTTTGTGCTCTGTTTGTATTTTGTATTTGTGAACATTGGAAATTGTAAAATATTACAGTGTAATTAAGACCACTTTACCAATCACAAAGAGACATTTAAAATGACACCAAACATGAATATAGAGCCACAAGCTACACTATATTCAAAAACTTGGATATTCTGTGTGGATTGTGAGTGAGCTGCTCTGCTGGAGAAGGTAAAGCTGAGGGCAGAGGATGCATGATCGAGACAGTTGAATAACTTGTTTCCTAGCTGATCTTCTTCTCAGATTAGAAAGTTTATTGTTTTAGTGACAGACAATTCTCGGGTCGTGTCTAATGTGGAATTCATGTGGAAAGTTTTGCTATGTGGGTGGTTTGCAAGTCCTTCAAAATGTTAAAGCAAAGGGTGTTATACGTTTATACATAAACCATAATCATATTTGAAATATCTAACAATATGAATAATACATTCCACATTTCGCTCACTTATACTTAGTGGGGGTAAATAACCTAAACTAAGCTGTAGACCATTTCAATGTTGTCATGTCATTGGCCCATGAACATTTCTGGCTTGTTATCAAACTATTTCATAACTGTAACAAGAAGCAATTCAATCATAACGTTAAAACACCTAGCATAACATTATTTATCAATATGTGGCTCTTTTTGGATTCTCAGAAGCTATAGAAAATAAACATGCAAAACAGGAAATAGGTTGGGACCATTGTTTTTGTTTACATCCCTCAAAATTGTCTATAATATATGCCACAGGCCACTATAATAATAGTGTGTAAGTGTTGCTGATTTGTTATGGTTACTAATGATATGTGATTGGACGTGCTTCATGTGACCAAGCGTTACACATTTTCCAATGATAGGTAATACAGACATTTAGATTTTTCCCATAGTAAATCTGTGGTAGGGCATTTTAGGACTGTGATCAAACAGTCTGGAACTATCTTTGTGTATTCAATTATTTAATTATTTAACGCCTTCCAGCTAATCAGAACTCAGAATTTAAATATGCACATTATTTGAATCCCCAAACAAGTACATGAAAACGTCTTCTACATATTGATTTTCACCAACATCTTTAATAACAAAGCTTGAGATTACAATTGTTTCAAAATATTAATTTTGGCCGCTTTTTTAGTTCAACTGTTAGTGTCATTTGAAGTATTTGCAAGTGTTACTATTAAGTGTCTTTGAAGCATCATGTGAAATATAATTTCAAACATTTAATTCCCCTGTTCAATATTTCTGTAAATTATTAACCTTCCAATATGGCCATTCAGGTGGGGCTTGTGTTTCTAATGACATTAAGAGGTTAAAATGAATGTTTGCGATTTTACTTTTTAGTTACCTTGAAGATGGTCTGCTTATCCAAGTGTTGTGAATCATATAATGTCTTAAAGACTGAATTTTATCTCTTTGCCTTTAAGCTTTATATGTGTTTTCAGGATGTTCCTGATCAACATGATTGCATTTAAGGTAAATTGTGAGTTTTAAAGATCTAGCCTACCTGCTTCAGAAGAATGGGTCAGTCACTGATGTAGTCAATAGTATTGAGGTGGTCACTGTATCCAAACTCGATGACCTTGAACCTGCAATACATGAAATACACATGAAATATACACTGAAATATACACTGGAGGCACATGAAATATACACTGGAGGTCTTTCAACATTTTTCCTATTGCTGGATACTCTGAAACACTTTAAAAAGTTTAAAAGACTTTATAATTTTACTTGGTTGCATTGATTAATTTAGTTGTAGTAGATCATTGTAAAAGAGTTTAAGTGCAGGTGTTAACTTAAAAAGAGATAAAGAACATGACTTGGGAAATTAATTAAATCCTAAAAATGACAGACCTTTTTAAGAAGGCTATCAATGGGTATGTTGACCAACCCAGCAGACACACAACGTCATACGACATTATTATTAGGCTAGATTTAGGTTGTAATGTCAGGTGACCAAAATTCAGTGTTTGCCAGCATCTATGAACAATGTTATTTTGACATCTAATAATGACGTCAAATGACGTTGATATTTGGTTGATTTTATGTTGTGTTGGAAAGTGAAAAAAGTTGTCGAGCCAATATCTTACACCAACATCATATTAACGTCAAATACTGACATTTATTCGTCCCGGATGGCAACCAAAATTCAACATCAGATAATCATCATAGTGGTAACATCTACACAACATCAAGCTGTAACATCATTAGACGTTGATATTTGGTTGATTTTAGGTTGGATGTTGGACATTAATGTCAGCCTGATGTTGTGTTTTGACGTAAACCCGATTTTTATTTCCAAACGAAATGCAACGTTCCCATGACGTTGGGGCACAACGTCAATCTAACATCATGCTGACGTCCTGTGCCTGCTGTGAATTGTGTGATAAAGTGAAGATTGAGCTCTAAGAAGTCATTAATGAAGTATCTATAAAATGATTCTTTTACAGTTACAGGTTTAAGAAATTTAAAATCCAACAATTTAATGCAAAGAACCATTGTAGCACAAAAGCATTCTATATGATGAAATGGTTCTGTTATTATGAGTGAAGCACCTTAAAATAACCCTTTTTTTCTACAGTGCGGCATGACATATTGCAGGATGATGTCAGCAATAAATCCCAGATTACTTTGAGAATTAATTACAGAGGCTTAAGAGTGATTATATTAGAGACTTTATGATTGACTTTTTTCAGCCAGAGCACAGACCCGCAATTATCCTGCCACATTTATTAAAAACACCTGAGTGACAGCTCTGTATCTGATAAATAAAGCAAATTTAATTAAATGTTCAGAACTTTCTTGTGGTGATTCATATACCCATGTCCACTCTTTCAATTAACACCACTGTAATCTCTGACTAATAGCCTGAGTGGAAACCTCAACAAAGGTGACAAAGCAGACATTTTAATTTGCCACCTTACTCGTTTGAGGCTAATTACCCACGCAGGTGTTAACTTAAAGAGTCTGTCGTTTATTGCCCCCAATATGCAGGCAATATAATTGCTTCAAAACTCACAGATTGTTTACACTTAATAGCAGCAAGCTGTACAATGGGGGGAAAGCATGTCATCCATGCGGAAGAAAATCCAGCCTTTTGCTTATCTTTTAAGATAAAAGCTGGCTCAAATATATGCTTGTGAATTACAACAGCTGTTGAATAAGACCACGTTGAATAAGAGCAAAACACCTTTATATTGCTCTCCTACATTCCATTTGTCATATGGATGGATGGATGGATTGATGGATGGATAAAAGTGAGGGGTTCAAGGGCTTATAAAGTTATTCAAGGGGTTCAAGGGCATTAAAAGCTTTTAAAATTAACAAAATCCCTTCTTCCAAATATCCTTTAAACCGATTCAAATAGTCTATGGAATCATATGAGCAAATAATCAAACAAATAATTTTAGATGATTGTTTTGTCGATTATCTTTAAATGCATTAAGTGTCAGCTGTTCTCAAAATGGCCTTAGCAAAAATATTATACTAATAAAAATACTTGAATACAGTTTGCTACTCTTGGAGGCAAAATTAAATCCCTTTATCCTTGAAGCCATGTCCACACAAATGTTTTAGTAATTTTCTCTCTGTTCTGGTCTTTTGTCCTCTGAGATGGTGTGTACATATAGGCAATAAAAAACAACATCCAAACCAATCTCGAACATGGATAAATTTGAAAATGCAGTTTTTGTGTCAGATCTTTCAGAATGGTGACATATTAAGTAAATAAACACCTTAACACATGCAAAGTACAGGGACATAAGCATTTACAGTTGGTTCTCAGTAAATGACAAACTTATGGAAAACAATTAAATTTGTTTTCACTCTTCAGGAGGTAGGTGTATGCTTGTCAGTGTGACAGTGTAGACATGAAGCCTTATGAATGTTAAATTAAACGAACAAGATGTGCCTCAACTGCAGACTGTCAGATTTAATTTGAGGGTATTTACATCCAAATCAGACGAATAATGTAGGAATTACAACAGTTTGCATATGTGCCTCCCACTTGTTAAGGGACCAAAAGTAATAGGACAATTGGCTTCTCAGCTGTTCCATGGCCAAGTGTGTGTTATTCCCTCATTATCCCAATTACAATGAGCAGATAAGGGGCCCAGAGTTCATTTCAAGTGTGCTATTTGCATTTGGAATCTGTTGCTGTCAACTCTCAAGATAAGATCCAAAAGAGCTGTCACTGTCAGTCAAGCAAGCCATCATTAGGCTGAAAAAAAAAACAAACAAACACATCAGAGAGAGGGCAATCTCTTATACAATAGTTATCGAACTATTGTATAAATGCAATATCACACGAGTAGCAGTGCGATATGGCTGTATATCAGCACTGGTGAGACACTAAGGCACTAAGGCGGCTTGAACCTAGAAACAGTATTTAAAACGTCACGTCTTAGCAAGTGGATTGCTGTTTAAACAATATTTCAGAAAAAATTATCTCTGTCCACATTGTACAGTGTAAATCATATGATACGTGAGCATTCACATTTATTGGACACGGGTATAGTTTGCAGTCATCAGTACTTGCAGTTTACCTCTTGTGTAATGGTCATATGAGAGGGGCTTGATGAATCAGTAAACAATACACAATAGTCCAGAAGAGCAGTCAGAGAGTGATTGTGGATACAGTGCATCCAGAAAGTATTTATAGCGCTTCACTTTTTCCACATTTTTTTAAGTTACAGCCTCATTCCAAAGTGGATTAAATTTATTTATTTAATAGCTTAGTGGTTAAGTGCGATGACATATAGCACCATGATGCTTACGGCGACCTGAGTTCGATTGAGGTCATTTGCCAATCCTACCCCCCTGCTCCCAATGCTTTCCTGTCTGTAACCTCAACTGTCCTATCTCAATTAAAGGTGAAAAAACCCTAAAAAATTATTTTAAAAAATCTATACACAATACCCCATAATGACAATGTGACAAAAGATTTTTTTAAATGTTGCAAAAAAAAAAAAAAAAAACCTGAAAAATGACATGTACATAAGTATTCACAGCCTTTGCCGTGATGCTCTAAATTGAGCTCAGGAACATTCTGTTTCCACTGATCATTCTTGAGATGTTTCAGCAGCTTAATTGAGGTTCACCTGTGGTAAATTCAGTTGATTGGACATGATTTGAAAAGGCATACACCTGTCTATATAAGGTCCCTGGGTTGACGGTGCATGTCAAAGCACGAACCAAGCATGAAGACAAAGGAATTGTCTGTTTACCGCCAAGATAGTATTGTCTCGAGGCACAAGGCTGGGGAAGGTTACAGAACATTTTCTACTGCTCTGAAAGTTCCAATGAGCACAGTTGCCTCCTTTATCCATAAGTGGAAGATGTTTGGAACCACCAGGTCTCTTCCTAGAGCTGGTTGGCCACATAAGCTGAGTGATCAGGGGAGAAGGGCTTTAGTCAGGGAGGTGATCAATAACCCGATGGTCACTCTGTCTGAGCGCCAGCTTTCTTATGTGGAGTGAGGAGAACCTTACAGAAGGACAACCATCTGTGCAGCAATCCACTAATCAGGCTCTGCACAAGACATTTGGCCATAGGAGAAATGGTCATGCCCAACTGAGCCAGGTTTCTCTCGAGGTTTTTTAAATCTTCGCTTTCGCCAATTGGTGAAGTTTTTTCCTCGCCGCTGTCGCCACTGGCTGGCTTGCATGGTTCGGGATCTGTAGAGCTGCGCATCGATGGATTGCTAATCAGTGTTTGGACTCTCAGTAGCGATTATTAACCCACACTGAACTGAGCTAAACTGAGCTGAACTTAATCTCTGAAAACTGAACTGACACTGTTCAATTCACTATAATCTTCCATGTGAAGCTGCTTTGACACAAACTACATTGTATAAGCGCTATACAAATAAAGATGAATTGAATTGAATTGAAATTGGCTGTACACCGTTGCTTCCCATCCAACGTATTAGCGCTTAAGAGCTACTGCATAGAGTAATGAGCAAAAATTCCCAAAGACAGGTGTACCAAGTTTGTAGGATCATATTGAAAAAGACTTGAGGCTGTAATTGCTGCCAAAGGTGCATCAACAAAGTATTGAGGAAAAGGCTGTGATTTTTCAGCTTTTTTAATTTTAATAAATTTGCAACAATTTCAAAAATCTTTTTTTCACATTGTCATTATGGGGTACTGTGTGTAGAATTTTAAGGAAATAAATGAATTGAATCCATTTTGGAATAAGGCTGTAACATTAAAAATGTGTAAAAAGTGAAGCGCTATAAATACTTCTGGATGCACTGTAGCTGGGCATCCATTTTCAAAAGTCTGCATTTCAGTTGGTCTATACTGAAACAATTTAAAACAATACTAAATTCAAGTAATTTGCATAGTGTTTTTCACAATAATAATCATTCCAAAGCAGCTTTACAAAAGGTGCATGCTATTTTATTGCTATCAAAATCAGAAAGAGTTTTTACTTAAACAGGATCTTCAGCTTTTTCACAACTTTGAAACTTTTTCAGCTTTTGTTAGTCAAAGACGCTGTAGTACTGTCAACACAAGGCATAAAACTGAATTAAAACCAATGCGTTTTGAAACAAAAAAGCATTAATGTGAACACCGCCTGACATCAAACCACATTATCAATAAGCATTATAAACGGATGTTAAAAACTGTAATGTAGAAATGTATTGAGATACGTAGAAGGATATTAAAAGAACATTGATAGCTGTTGAGTTATAGACCATTTTGATGGATGTAAACAAAAACAATGGTCCCAACCTATTTTCTGTTTTACATTTTAAATTTCTATAGCTTCAGAAAATACGAAATGAGCCACATACTGATAAATAATGTTATGATAGCTGTTTTAACATGAAGATATGATTGAATCACCTCTTGTTACAGTTATGAAATAGTTTGATACAAGCAGGAAATGTTCATGGGCCAATGACATGACCACATTGAATCAGAATCAGTTTTATTGCCAAGTGTGCTTCACACACACAAGGAATTTGTTTTGGCTACAGAAGCTTCCAGTGTACATAAAGTGACAAGTGACAACACAAAATTAAATATGAAAAAAGAAAAAGGCGATAAACATTAGACATTAAACAGAGATGCAGTAAGTAAAAAATATCTGGTTGTTGAATTGTATGTACAGATATGTTGTAAATATACAGGTTATAAGGTGCTGTGTGTCAATGCGATTGGAGAAAGTATTGCATTGTATATTGTTATAAGGTGCTGTGTACAAGTACGTATGAGAAAGTATTGCACGTTTATTGCCCAGTAGGGGAATATTTAACTGTTCATGAGGTAGATGGCCTGAGGAAAGAAACTTTTCCTGTGTCTGGCTGTTTTTGTGCTTGGTGCTCTGTAGCGCCGCCCAGACGGTAACAGTTCGAACTGTTGAAATGGTTTAAGCAAACTTTGAAAAGAGAATTTTACTTTCAATTCCAGATTTCAGACTAATTCACTAATTAAAATATCACTTTATCCACAAATAATCTGGCTGCAAATTTTTTTTTATAAAATTAAGTTTATTACTTATTACTTAATATAGAACTTTTTCTTATTATTACTATTTATCCTTGTCTTTCTTGGTTTTTTTTGGGTTTTTTTTTTTTTTATTGTACAGAAATGTCTGTCAATGTTAGATTTGCTCTGAACTGAATATGTGTTCTGGAATCTGGTATGAATAAAATCCAGTGATCAATATGTTATTTATTGTCTCACCACTATTTCTTTGATGCATAGGTGGTCTTAAAATGGTGGATGAGCTAAAACAGATTAAATATTGGCATTTTTGCAGCTGTCTAATCTATTTTTACTATTTTGCGTTCTTATATTTCATCTTATATTTCAATCATTCACTTCTCAGCATTTTACAGTTTCTTCGGGTGTACCCCAGGGCTCAGTCCTGGGGCCCCTGCTCTTTATCATCTATCTCCTTCCACTTGGTAATATTCTCCGTAAATATAACATACAGTTCCACTGCTATGCGGATGACACCCAGCTCTACCTCTCTGGCAAACCCTCTCCGTGTTTTCCACCTTCATCCCTTACAGTCTGCTTAGCAGAAATCAAATCTTGGCTCTCTCTTAACTTTCTCAAATTAAATAGTTCAAAAACTGAGGTTTTGCTTGTTGGTACCAAATCAATACTCTCCAAAACTGACAGCTTTTCTCTTTCTATTGACGACTGTTCCATTTATCCCTCTAAACAGGTCAAGAGTCTGGGTGTCATCCTCGATAGCACCCTATCTTTTGATTCTCACATCAATAACAATCACCCCGGTCTGCTTACTTCCACCTACGCAACATTAACCGTCTCCGCCCTTCTCTCACCCCGCATGCCACTGCTGTTCTTGTCCATAGCCTTGTCACATCTCATATAGATTACTGCAACTCTCTTCTCTTCGGTCTCACTCATAAATCCCTCCGTAAGCTTCAGTTGGTCCAGAACTCAGCTGCCCGTATCATCACCAGAACCCCTTCTTCTCATCACATCACCCCTGTCCTGCAGCAGCTCCACTGGTTACCTGTTCAATTTCGGATTGATTTTAAAATTTTGATTTTAACATTCAAAGCCATCCACAATCTCGCCCCTCCATACTTGTCTGCCCTCATCCACATAGCTGCTCCCTCTCGCACCCTGAGATCTTCTTCCTCCCTCCACTTGTCTGTTCCCTCTGCTCGCCTATCATCCATGGGCAATAGAGCCTTCAGTCGCTCTGCTCCCCGGCTTTGGAACTCACTACCACCTGCCATCAGAAACATTGACTCCCTCACATTTTTCAGATCCAAGCTCAAAACCCACCTATTTAAGATGGCTTTTAATACTTAATTGTACTTGTACTTTTGTTGTGTTTACTTTATGTTATTTTCTTGTTATTTTATTGCTCTTGTTTTACTGTTCGGTGTCCTTGAGTTGCCAGAAAGGCGCCTTTAAATAAAATGTATTATTATTATTATTATTATTATATTTACAGTCATTTTATATTTATTCTGATTGCATGTTGTCTTAGCTCAACAAAAGGATTTTATTGCACACGATTGTGCTTTTTGCACACATGACAATAAAGCTGTAACTTTCTTAAAGCTTTGGCTTTCTTTGAAAGCATTAGTATAGTAATAGTGTTGGTGCATAGGTTGCAAATGCTCGATTAATTCTGTTTATAGCACAACAAAGTGTCACACATGACACATCACAACAAATCAAGTGGTTATTTCTGCTATATATAAAGCCATCCACTTAAACAGCTGTTGCAGACTGAGCCCCTTGCAAAATCACTACATATTGATGCTCATAGCTCTTATTGATAGTTGCTACTGTTGAGGGACTAAGCTGTTTTTATTATGGCTTTAAGGGGATTTTGATGATCACGACAGACTGCTCTGAGTTTCGCACAACTGTATGTCTCACAAAGTTTTCTGTTCATAAGCAATGTGCTGCGGCTCATTGTGCCCCCCACAATGTGCCATATTGTTGATGCCAAATGCCTGGGCTCCGTTAATCCATTATCCTCTATGCGTAAATAACCAAGCAAGAAATGGCCTAGAGAGAGGTGTATGTTCCATCACACGCTCTGAATCACCAAACTCAGTGTTTTCCTCAAGCACAAGCAAATGTGCAGGTGAAGAAATAAACGATTATGTAGCCTGCAACACCTCATATGGTGGATAATAAAGTTCAAGCTGGAATCCAGATTCATGCAAGATTCTGTTGATGGCATATACAGATCCATAAATAATGGCACTTTAACACAATTCTAACAATTTTGGCTCTATACATCAACACAATGGATATTAAATTAAATGAAAGATGTCAAACACAAGATGTGCTTTAACTTCAGACTGTTAGCTTCAATTTGAGGGTATTTACATCCAAATCAGGTGAACGGAGCAGGAATTACAAAAGTTTGCATATGTGCCTCTCACTTGTTAAGGGTCCTAAAGTAATCAAGACCAAAAGATCAAGAACACTCCCCAGGACGTAGGTGTATTTGTGTCAAAATCAACAATCAAGAGAACACTTTACCAGAGTGAATACAGAGGGTTCACCACAAGATGTAAACCCCTGGTGAGCCTCAGCAGATGGACAATGACCCAAAGCTTACTGCAAAAGCAACCAAAGAGCTTTTGAAGGTAAAGAAGTGGAATGTTATGCAATGGCCAAGTCAATCCCCTAACCTGCATCTAACCTGCATCTGATTGAGCATGCATTCCACTTGCTGAAGACAAAACTGAAGGGAAATGCCCCAAGAACAAGCAGGAACTAAAGACAGTTTCTGTAGAGGCCTGGCAGAACATTAGCAGGAATGAAACCCAGCATCTGGTGATGTCCATGCATTCCAGATTTCAGGCTGTAATTGACTGCAAAGGATTTGCAACCAAGTATTAAAAAGTGAAAGTTTCATTTATAATTATTTTTCTGTCCCTTTACTTTTGGTCCCTTAACAAGTGGGAGGCACATATGCAAACTGTTGTAATTCCTGCTCCGTTCACCTGATTTGGATGTAAATACCCTCAAATTAAAGCTGACAGTCTGCAGTTAAAGCACATATTCTTTTATTTCAAATCCATCGTGTTGGTGTATAGAGTCAAAAATGTTAGAATTGTGTTGTTGTCCCAATATTTATGGACCTGACTATATGCTGTAAATTACTAGACATCATAACATGCATCAATTTACTAAAACAAATGTTTGTAACGCTTTAATGCTCTTAAAACTTCAATTAACATGGATAACTTTAGCAATTATATAAATATTTAAATGGCCATAGAACACTAAACCCAGTCATTGAAAAAATATGACAGTGGCCCAAAGCACATGATTCATGCTCTGTAAAAAAAAATACCAGTGTTTTATTTTTTATTTATTCTATGGTTTGTTGAAGTTCTTAATTCTGATTGGCTGGAAGGTGTGCACAGTTCAATCACAGTTCAAAACACATGAGCTTTCCTCAAGTAGTAACAATAGTTGACTATGGAATATTAGTAGTGAGGAAATTTCACCAATGGTCTTGGACAAGTGGCAGCCTACCACATTTAGATTCACTGAGATTATAAGAGCAACACACACTCAAAAAATATATTTTTTGGTTGTTCAAACTACTTATTAAAAATGAGCTGAAACAACACAATTCTTGAGATTTCATTGGGACAACTTAATTTTTTATTTTCAATCCACAAAAATTTGTTAAAATTGTTCATTTAACCTAATCAATTTGTGTTGGGACAACATGAATGAATTGTGTGGAATTGTGTGGAATTTTTACAGCGCATTGTTTACCAGTCTGCATGCATAGGTGCTTGATTTTAAGTATTGGAGGGGTGTCCCAAAATTTTGGTGTCCCAGCAAGAGGCAGGAAATGTGATTAGATTACTTTTAGGCAAGTTTTAAATAGCAAATTAGTTCTGATTTTCTGTGCAGACCTGGCAACCCTACATTGGCTAGCTGTTTCAAACTCTTGAAACAAATTTAATTTAGGGTTGATTGATTTTTTTTTTTTTTTTTCATAATGATTATTTGGTTTCCTCTCAATAATTGTGTTTCCATTGCAAATTTGTGCAAAAAAAATGCAATGATGTCTAAATGTTGATTAAAAAATAAATAAATTGTGATTTCTGTCACAGCCAGGCCAGGTTCTCCCCACTCACAATCACTTGAAACACCCTGCTCACAGTCACCGCAATCAGCAAGATCCCAATCAACTGTGTTCTGATCACTTACGTACCTACACGTCATCCCCACTCATCACTCCAGCTCCATAAATCCCTTCACCGTCTCTCACTCAGGGTCCAGCCTTATCGCTACTGAGAAGGAAAAATATGGTCAGTGAATCCTATTAAGACTACCCACATAGCTAAATTTCTCTGGCCCAGCTCTGGCCCACAATTTTGCTTAGCCCACATGCCGCAGTGAATTATGGTACATCACTGGACCAAATCTGGATAATGGCAAAACGTGGACCATATCTGGGCCAAGTCTCAGCCAAGTTAATAACCCATAACTGGGCCTACTGCAATGAAATTGATAAACCCATGAAGTATTGCGCTTTTATCTCGTAGCGATCTGATTAGCAGAATTTGTTTTCTTTATTCGAAAATAATAAAAATGTATTTTAAATGGGGGTAAGGATAGGCCAAACTTACATGGCCCACATATCAATTATTAACATCTGGGCCAAATACTACATTTTGCATTTGGCCCAAGTATTGTGTGCCGCCTTAAAGACCGTGCCACCTCTGCCAAACCTGAGCCATGCTTGGTCCACATGCTGTATGCTAGTGCCGGATGAATGCCTGCTGTGCGAGCTTTATGCCAAATCTGGGCCAGAAATCTTTGCTACCTGCGTAGTTATATTTACCTTGTCTGTTTCCAGTTGTGATTCCCTCCTGGTTGTGGGTTTCCCCATTTCCTCTGAGTTCAGTATCCATCATCTCTCTGGTCATCATCCATCCTCTAGTCCACTGTTCATCTACGCAAAATTGATACATTACCGGTTTACATCATTCCTGTTCATAAACTCTAATAAACTGTCATTCATACTCTAGCTCTGGTCTCCGTCCTCCTTCTGTGACAATACCACAGCATTTTATAAACTATTGAGAATGGACAACAAAACTGGATCTGTTAAATTAGCCATTTGACAATTTTTGCTAGCAGCAAATTATGTGACTAGCTTGGAGCTGACAGAAAATTTTAAACTATATGGCATTTGCTCAGAGGCAGTGGAGCGAGGAAAGATGAAAAATTCATAGTTTATTATTCCAGTAAGTTGTCATGTGTCATCACAAAACAGAGTTTTTATGTAATTTCATGAGTTTGCCTGCTCATTCAGTCATGATAGATAATGCCAAATGAACTTAGCTTGCTGTCCTCAAAGGAGGCTTGAAACTCCTGTCCTGAAAGGAGGCTCAAGTTTCAACTTGAGCTATAAATTCAATGCCCTCCTTTGAGTGTACTTCTAAAGAAAAATACTGAGCAATTAGAAGGTGGTGGGATGCTACAGTATACCAAATTGTCAGCTGACACAGTACAATGGCTGCTGCATATACAGTATACCCAGTACCGCCGCTCCCTATACGCAGAGTACGCAGGCTGAGTAGGGCCTCAGCTCCGGAAGGGGGCACCATCTCGGACGGTTGCTCAAAAAAACAATATTAACATTTATTTAATAATATTAACATAAACTGAGTGTAAATAAAATGTATATTGATAATATGTTGTTAAACACATAAAAAAAAATTTATTTCATGACGAGCGCAAAAACAAACATGTGACGTAATTGTTTCCGTGTACGCGCATAGACGCGTACGCGCGGCGCGGCGCGGTCCGGTCCACTATCAGTGTTGCCAGATTGGGCGGTTTCCTGCCCAATTGGGCGGTTTTGAATCCAAGTTTGCGGGTAAAAAACGTCATAGGCGGGTAGTGGATATTTGGGCGGTATTGTAAAGGTACGCCCGCCTGCCCGCAATCTCCCGTAACCCCCCAATTTTCGTCAATTTTGGGACCGTTCCCCCTATCTTTTGAGTTTTTGAGTTTGAGTTTAAGAAAAGCGCATTACAAATAAAATTTATTATTATTATTATTATTATTATTATTATTATTTTTCTTGAAATACAGGACTATCCAACCACCCCTCATACGTTTTGGAGCGCCCCATATATCTATGGCAGCGCTCACCCCCCCACTTTTCGTGAAATGTGGGACCGTACAACCCCCCCCCCTCCCCCCTTTTTGTAAAATCAAGGCTGTTGGGCGGGTGTTTTCGCATGTCGGCGGGTTTTTGAGCTGGAAAAGTCAGCTACATCTGGCAACACTGTCCACTATCTGTGCGTCTGCTAGCAGCAAATATTTATAACTGATGCAAGTTGCAGCTCTATCCCCGGGAAGACAACAGCAGTCTGGAGCCGAGAAGAGAAAAAAAGTGCAAGATGAATCGCGTGCATCATTTTCAGGTAACTTCCATGAATCTGGAAAACATATTTTTGCTCGTTCACTAGTGAGGCTAACGTTTAAACTTCGCCACAACTGCACCAAATCTGCCTTATTTGTTGTTGTGTACGTTCAGTTTATTTGCTTTGCGGCTCTGCATTGTGCTTTAAACTATGACAGGACATGTTTTATGACTTTTCGCGTTTGCCCCTCTTCCCTATGTTGCTGGTAAATACACAAACTCAATTCTTTTAATAACTTGTGCAATACAATTCTGTTTGCACCCCAGCTACATACACACGCACTGCACAATTATTTTCACTGTATGTATTATTTATTATTATATAGTTATTATATTATGTTATATAATTATATAATTCTTTGCAGTTGTTTATTGTTTTGTCTATTTCTATACATTTCTTATTGCTTCTGTTGTTATTACTTGTATCACTGCAATGACAATAAAGTGTCTTTAGTATTTACATCGGTGGATTGGTGTGTTTTAGGCCGGTTTTTCATTTTTGTACATTACTATATGAAATAACAAAACTGACTCATTCTGTAATTTCTGAAAGATCAATAATATAAAATCTAATATTATATAAAAGCATGAATTCATTAATGATTATTTTTTCTGAATGTTAAAGTTTTTGTTTAAAAACACACTAATTTTAATACACTTTTTAATTCTTAAAAATCTCAAATGTCTTTGATTTATACTGACAGTCATTCAGTGTTTGTCACCATAGATTATAGTGCAAGTTAAATTCACATTTTGGTTTTAGTTTAGACACATTATGAAGAGTGCTTGACTAGCTCATTGTTTTAATAGTATGTCATGAGTTTTTCTCTAAATGACTAATTTCTTCTGTATTGTACATGGAGGTTCAATACTGAAAATTGTCACAAAAGAAGATGAGGTGGCCTGATCCAGCACTGCTCCAGAGGCACCAGCAGCAGCACAGGTACAGACACAGAGACAGGATGCAACCCTGAGGACCGCACATCTCTACAGGTAGAGAGAGGGTTTTATTCCTTACCTTTTGTAAAGTTTGAAATTGGGAATGCTTCTGCAGAAGACATGTCAGTGTTTACTTTAATGTAAACTATTATTTTGTAATCAGAATCAGAAAGAGCTTTATTGCCAGGTATGTTCACACATACGAGGAATTTGTTTTCGTGACAGAGCTTCTACAGTGCAACAGAATTACAGACAGGACTAAAAAACAGATAATAAATATATTTGAAAAAGTGAATGCAAATATACAAATTGACAAGTATATGTACAGGTACATTACTATATACAACATAATATGTGCAGCTGTTATGTGCAAATTGGCATGTAAAGTGTGTTGTTAAATAAGTGTATGTGTGTATAAAAAATGTAAATATTTGAATGTTTAAGTGTAATTTTGAGTGTTTAAATGCACATTTATCCATATAAATAAATAAATAAATAAATAAATACATGTTTAAATATATGTTTGTGTGTTTTTGTTCCTCTGTGGGGGCACCACAGTAAAATTTCGCATAGGGCACCCTTTTGGTCAGCAGCGGCCCTGAGTATACCCATGTGATAATGATCGACAGCCTAAATGATTAGGCTCCTACCTTGTTGTGGCAAGCCCCCTATATTTGTAAATGGCCACATATGCCATTTTTCTGGGAAGTTATAGTGTGCGATTTCACAAAGGGCCTGTGGATTCAGAATTTCCAGATGAACAGATCGACTTTATTTAAGTTGTACAGTCCGATAGAGCCTCTTTTAGCAGCTTGTCCAATGGAGCCAATTTCTACAAATAAAAATATAAGGTGCGTTCGACTTCATGCAGCTCTGTGCAGACCGATTGAAATCTGTCTTAAAGCGGTGCATGCCGGTTAGAAATATTGTCCGGCTTTATGCTGTGTTGACGCCATGTGACTGTCACATCAGATGATTGATTCAGCTGGTGCAGCATCTGAAGAACGACTTCAGGAGCTGCAATGACGACACCAATATTACACGATTGGCCGAGTTCACCGCATGACAAAAACCACGTGTGTTTCGGGTTTATTATTGGACAAATTCCATCTCACAAATTTTATTCATTCATTAATTTTCTTTTCGGCTTAGTCTCTTTATTAATCTGGGGTCGCCACAGCGGAATGAACCGCCAACTTATCCAGCATATGTTTTACGCAGCGGACACTCTTCCAGCTGCAACCCATCACTGGGAAGCACCCATACACTCTCATTCACACACATACACTACGGACAATTGTAGCTTACCCAATTCACCTGTACCGCTTGTCTTTGGACTTGTGGGGGAAACCCGAGCACCCGGAGGAAACCCACGTAAACGTGAGGAGAAGATGCAAGCTCCACACAGAAATACCAACTGACCCAGCCGAGGCTCAATCCAGCGACCTTCTTGCTGTGAGGCGACAGCACTACCTACTGCGCCACCGTGTCGTCCCTCACAAATGTACACATCATGCTTATTAAAAGACTACAAATATTTTCCTGCAGTATCATCTTTTGTTAAATAATCTGGTCATAAAGACTAGATTGTTTGCACAGGTTTATTTTAGACTTTTTTTAATACAGACTATTTACTGCATTCAGCTCCATGAACGATTTAAATGATATATTTTAGTAAATAACCTAAATATGAACTCAAATAAGTCTTACAGACTCGAACGCACCTAAACACATCTTTAAAGAACGATCATGTGACTTTTACATATGTCATTTGACCTGTAAATGTGATTAAAAAAACTTTTAGCATAAAAACTCTTTTTGGGATATATGAGTGTTTTGGAGAAATTAGCATTGGAATGTAAATGTGCTACAATTAGTTAGCTAATTATTGCTAAAAATAATAAACTACAAGTAGCAGTTCTCAAATTCTTCAACAAATATGAGGGGAAACATATATTACTGTTTAGTTCTTCACTGGAACAATCCTGAAAACTATCAAAACCTAAAAGCTATCCAAAATAGTTATTTATAAAATGAAATGATTGTTTTTCTACATTCTACAAGAGCCATTTTCTTAGCTCATGGTTTATAATCATCCTATCAAGAGTTCTGTCTTAGTCAGGATAATTTACCCATGGGAACGTTCATCTCTATCATGTGCTCCATCGCTAGCTCTTATACTATTTATAATGTCAAGAGTCGTTTCCCCTGTGACCTGTTTTCACACCCACTGAAAGATCCTTCTCCTATTTTTCTTTCACATCTAATCAAATATTTTTCATATCTGGATTATACAGGCACGTATAAATGTTTACTTTGCATAAGTCTAGTCTGATTTGCCACAGGTAAGAAATAAAAGAGGAAGCAGCATGGCAGCTGTGCTATGGAGTAGAAACAGGTTAAAGACTTTGCTTGAAGGCACAACATCAGCAGTCAGAAAAGCTGTGACGAGAAAGATCTGAACTGGCAGCTGCATATATGGAGAGCAACACTGGAATCGTTTTCGAATCTAAATGCTGAAATAGCGCAGTGCTTCCATCTTGTATTTGGAAAATAAATCAGATTTATTTGAGACTTAGAACTGTGTGTTCTGTTGTCTTGTAGCAGATGTTTGTCTCCTTGCCTTACAGTAAATTGACTGAAATAACAGCTGGTGTTGCTAGAAGGCATGATGATTATAGGATAAAGGGGTTTCTGGGTAACAGTTCATGAATCACACCTATTACACCCACACTAACAACATCCAGTGGATATGCAATAGATTCATGTACAACACACAAAATGTCTTTTTTTCAATCAACAATATATATATTTTTTAAAATATGTGTTGCTTAAAGACATCCTATTTTTGAACTGTGCTACATTATGTCTAACTTGGAAAAACAAAGTAAAAAAGAAATCAAAGTTTAAAATAATTTAGCAAAAGTTCACAAAATGTAATAATTACAGCTTGACCAAAAATACATATGTCAAAATGAAAGAATAACCTGCAATTTTCGAATTGTAATGATCAATTCTTAAGGCTGATTTATACTCCTGTGTCAAGCACACGCGTATGGTCAACCGTTGCCCGGTTGCATAGCCCTTGCCGTGACTGACGCTAATGCACACCTCTCAAAAAACATAACTACACATCGTAACAAGGCGTAGCGCAAGCTCTGTGATTGGTCAGCTTGGTATCGGTGATGAGCGTGGGCGGTGCTGAGAGCTGCGAGCCCAATGGAGCGAGTGTTTATAAGTGTCGAGTCCTGTGAAGGAGCTCCAGATGGAGACTTTTGTTTTGTTGTATTCCTTATGATTAAAGTTGTTGCACATACACCTGTTCCCGCCTCTGAAAATGTTCAGAAAAAACAAAACACCCGCGAAGAAACTCAACACAGAGGAACATAACATAACCTACTGCCAGCTAGTGTTTCGGAAGTGTTACTGCTGAACAACACAAACAGCGTGCAAAAGTATAAATGCACGGCTACGTGCAAGGCAGGCGCTGTGGGTCACGCCAATCACTCGACGCAGAAGTATAAATCAAACTTTAATCTTCCTTATCCTAACAGAAGTAAAAGAGCAGATTTCCTGAGTGGCTTATTATGTGGCACAGTACAAACACTTTACACATTAAATATTTGAAAAAAAATGATACTACAATGATGGAGTACGTAGTAGAGTTCCTGCTCAAGTATTTCATAATGCTTCATTGGCCTTATGACATTTTTAATGTGTCAAGGCCATAGACTGTAAAAGATATAGACGTAGTATCCGTGACGTCATCCATAGGTTTCTGAAGAACCCAAAAGAAGCTACAAGTAGGCGTGGCCAACCGTCGCCATTTTGTTCACGCATCATCGCACTGATCAGGGGATACCAAACAAGGGCAAAGAGGCGGAGCGTGAGCGGAGCTACAGACGCCTGCCATCATTTTGCTTAGACACGCTTTTCTGTGGGAGAAACGCTTAATACTTCATTACCTGCGACTCATTTGTGTTCCGACCACATGTGCTCGGTTGTATTCTATATCAATAACGTGTTTAGACTTTTAAAAACACTGTTGTAATACATTGACCAATTGCCACCAAACATTGTTCTTATGACATTTTCCTACAGGAGGAAAATGTTAATTACATCCAAATACTTTAAATCTAGTCTGTGTTAGTAAATGCAGGGCTATTGATGAAATCCAGGCATAACACTGTATGACAATGTTTCAGATGATTGTTTTAGAGCCTACAGCTAATCAATCTGTCAGATTCTGGAGTGCTTTACTGGTCTAAAGAACATTACAAATGATAAATGATCTTAAATAAAAACAAATACATTTATAGAGATGGTATAAAAGTATATAATTTCACTCACCTGGGAAATGGAGGCCACATGAATGGTTTGTGAACACAATTAAGTGCACACAGCATGCCATATCATCTGATAATTGTAAGAAATAATTCCAAAAGGCAACTGACTGTGTAAAGCCAGATAAAACAAGACAAAAATACAATGTATATGCCGAGTTCAGTGGCTAATCAGAATCAGCTGAGGTGAAGTGACGGCGACCAGCGAGACCTAGCTGTCACTCAAGTGGCCCCGACCTTAATTATGCAAACTTAATAAAACCTAATATAAAGGAAACTGATGAGTTTTAAAAAATATTCACCCCCCTCACAGATGTCATGAAGGCTAATATTAGCTTTATAAACCAAAATCGTTTTTTGTACCAGGCTGTAAACACCTTTTTTTTGCTGTTAAGTTAACCATTTTAACAGTGAGGTCAAGGATGGGCCAGGATGGGCGATGCAGTGGCGCAGTAGGTAGTGCTGTCGCCTCACAGCAAGAACGTCGCTGGGTCGCAGATTCGAACCTCGGCTGGGCTGGGTCAGTTGGCGTTTCTGTGTGGAGTTTGCATGTTCTCTCTGCATTCGCGTGGGTTTCCTCCGGGTGCTCCGGTTTCCCCCACAGTCCAAAGACATGCGGTACAGGTGAATTGGGTAGGCTAAATTGTCCGTAGTGTATGAGTGTGAATGAGTGTGTGGATGTTCCCAGAGATGGGTTGCGGCTGGAAGGGCATCCGCTGCGTAAAATCGTGCTGGATAAGTTGGCGGTTCATTCCGCTGTGGCGACCCCGGATTAATAAAGGGACTAAGCCGACAAGAAAATGAATGAATGGAGCCAGGACTAGGGGAATTTCGATGAATTGCAGTTTCAGTTACTTCCGTATTTGCTTCACGAGGGAGAGCGGGAGGTTGCCGCTTGGTCAAGGGTGGTTTATACTGTACTTCTGCGTAGTGATCGGCGTGACCCATGGCACATGCCTTGCGCGTAGCTGTGCATTTAGAATTCTGTGCTCTGTTTGTGTTGCTCTGCAATAACACTTCTGAAACGCTAGCTGGCAGTAGGTTTTTATGTTCCCCTGTGTTGAGTTTATTGAAGGGTATTTTGTATTTTCTGAATGCTAACTTAATGTACAAGTAGCTGAAACTTGCTCACTCTGAGGCGGGAACAGGCAGACGTGCAACAACATTAATCATAAGGTAAACACAAAACAAGTTTCCATCTGGAACTTCTTCACAGGACTCAACACTTGTAAACACTCGCTCCATCGGGCTTGTGGCTCTCAGCACTGGCCACACTCATCACAGCTACCAAGCCGACCAATCACAGAGCTTGCAATATGCGTCGTTGTGACGTGTAGTTACATTTTTTGAGAGGTGTGCATCAGCGTCGGCATCAGCCAAGATGAGGGCTTTGTGACCACGTGAAGGTTGCGTCGGACCATACAAGTGTGCTTGACGCAGAAGTATAAATCAGCCTTTACACCCAACACTTACCATGGAAGTCAATGGTTACAGGCTTTCAGCATTCTGCAAAAAATCTTCTTTAGTGTTTAGATTTAGAACCACTTGAGGGTGAGTAAAAAATAAGTAAATGTTATTTTTTTTGGGTGAACCGTACCTTTAAATGACTCAAACCCACAGCCACAGCAAGAGAAGTTGATTGTTCAAAATCAGTGATTTCTAGAATGTTACATCATTAAAATGTCACTAACTAAGGATTGCTGTCCTGAAAAGACAAATGCATGAGAGGACAGTATAGTGAGGAGAGTAGCAGTAAATATTCAGTACAATGCTACACCTGGATTTGCTCAGTTCAGTGCTCAAGAGATTAAGCATCTATCTCCACATACAGTGTTTTAACAATTAAAAGAATGTGAACATGATGCACCAAAGCTGTCATCAACTGAAAGAATTAAAGCCAAAATAGTCCTTGCTAAGCAGCATGTTGCTTGGAAAAAGAACTGGTTTAAAATTCACTTTAGTGATTAAAATAAGTTTAATTTATTTAGTCTGAAGGGAAACAAGGACAATCTTTGTCATCAAACTGTGTAAAGACTAATCCCAAAGACTGTAAAGAAGACAGCGAAAAGTGGATGAGGAAGTGTTGTTACTTGGGGGATGTTTAGAAGCTCTTTCGGCTACATACGTTTCCTTCCTTGTATTCATCACCAGCTATTTTTAAGCAGGATATTGAGCCACGTCACACAGCAAAACAGAGGCTGAATACACTGCAATAATTAAATGACCAGATCTGAAAACCTGATTAAAATGCTTTGGAAAATGGTGGCAAAGTTATGGCTAAAGGCCCCAGACACTGCAAACTAAATCGAAAAATAAAACTTGAAATGGAAATGTGCGTTTTGAGTTTGTTTCAGTGGTTCAAAACAGCTCACCAGAGCAAAGTTTTGCAGAAGTTCTTTTTGGTTCTAAACACCTTTGAGCTACCATTGAACAGTGATGATTAGGCAATCATCAGGAGAAAAAAATCCTGCAAAACAACAGTAAGGGTTTACTCACTCCAGGCTATCTGAACCATGGCCTGGGTCAGCAGAAAGTCAGCAACATAATTAAACTGGAGGGTCAAGTTGCAATTGCGGCACAGATGTATTTGCGCCTTTACTATCCCTCGCCAAGAGATTTTAAAGACTCTGCATCACACACCAGAAGATAACCACAGACGCATCTTGCTATGTCTGATAAAGTTCTAATCATTCAGTGTCTGTTCGTGGCAAATAGAAAGCAATGTGGTGTGCTGTGATGGTCGCTTCTTGCTAGAGAAGGCTGTTTGCCTTATATGAAACTGTTATTCTCTCACAGTTGCCAGTGTTTTTGTGTTTAGGGGTCCACTCGACACATTTACAACACCACCTACTGCAGCAAGAGGGTGTCGGAAGGTTCGAAAACAGTATACCGTCACTCAACCATTTCGAACTTCTTTTTGGCCTCAGATAACGAACAAAAAAGAACTTCATTTGAAGTATACCGGTGCCTTAAAAAATCACCTACAGTCACTGAACTGTGGAAGAGATTACAGTACAAGAAGAGTGAACCAAGACCACACCACAGCATTGAGAGACTACTGGTGGGTTGTAGGACGATTCTAAGGGCCCATGCTGTTTTGGGCCCCCCCGAGATACTATTAGGGATACTATTAGAAACCCAAACCTGATCAACCCACCCAAACACTAAAGCCCCACCCTACCCCCTACCTTCCACTCCTAACTTTGTCCGCGAACCCCCCCCCCCCCCCCCCCCCAATCTTCACTTTCGTCCAAGACACTACTCCCGCTCTTCGTTTTTGTCCGTGGCCTCCCCCCCCCCAGCTCTTCACTTTCATCTGCAACCAAACGGCACACCCCCACCCCCTTCACTCGTATCTTTCGTCTGCGACCCACACCCCAAACCCCCACTCTCCCCACTCTTCACTTTCATCCGAGACACCATTCCCCGCTCTTCATTTGTCATCTGCGACCCCCCCCCAGCTCTTCACTTTAGTCCGCAAGCAAACCCCCCCCTCCCCCCACCCTTTTCACTTTGTCCGCAAACCAACACCCCCAAATCCCCACTCTCCCCGCTCTTCACTTTCGTCCCCAACACCACTGCTTCCTTTTTCACTTTCGTCTGTGACACCCTAAAAATGTTGAAATAGGGCCCGTACTGGCCAGTGGCAGCCCTGCCTGTCAGAGACTAGTTTTGTCCTGTGAGAGACCAGTGATGTCCTGTGAGAGTGTTGTCCGGTGCAATAGATATGCTGAGTTCATTCAAAGGCTGTGTTTAAAATCTTAAGATGCTGACTTGTTGCCTCACTGCTTATAATGCCGGTACACCGTTTTTGTACAGGAAGGCACCTTGTAAAATGGATTTCAGACAGACTTCTGAGAAACATAACGAACTAGCATTTCTTCTGTGAATTGCCTCTTCTTGTTGAATTCCTGAATGCCTCCTCAATTGTAAGTCACTTTGGACAATGTAATCACGTACAACAAAATAGAGAGAGCTTTAGTGATAAATAAAGGGAATATTTGCTTACTACAATTACTTCACGGTAGAAATGCCAACAAAAGTGCAAAACTTTGGTCACAATGTACATTAACACACAAATATTTTGTACAACAGTACCACTGTTGTAGGCAACACTGGAGATCACATTATTGACACTACCGCATAGCATTTTATCAAGAAGATCCAGATTTTGAAGCTCATCCAGACATGGTGAATAAAGACACCATTAAGATAAATTCCCTTTAGCACATCAAAGGATCGGCTGTGAGCCTTTTAGCAACACATCAATATGACCAGTGAGATGGTAATAGATAGTTACTATGAATAATGCAATAATCCATAAATATGCCCATCATCACAGGAATCAGCAGCCAGTCATGTTTATCATTTTTAAGCGTGATGAAGCGCGCACACATCTGTCACATTATAAAACAATAGCCCTTCTCTTTGTAATCATTTCTGACGAACATGAATCAGTCCCCCAGATTGATCTACTGTAAATACGGATTTGTTCGGTCTTCCATGAAGTCATGTCTCAGGAGATTGGCGTGACTTTTGCATGATTCCGTATCGTCGCAGGGGGTTCATCGACAGACTAAAGTGGAGGATCTGTCATGCTGTGATAATTGAAGACATCTGCACAAATGAAAACGTGAGCGCTAGAGAAAATAATGCCGTGTCTCTAGCTGTGAAATGCTGGCAATCTCATTTAAAGCTGCGAGAGTGTGATTGTGTGGAAAAACAAGATGTGAGGTGCTCTGTTTCACTGCTCACCATCTCCCATGAAGGACCTGATTCTTAGAAAATACACAATTTATGCTGGTAAGTGAGATTCTAATTATGCTATACTATGCTTTATCTACAATCATAGCCTAATATTTTTTGTATAGCATAAAATATAAACATAATCAGCAGAGCTGCCTTAGGCGTATTGCACAAAATCAAGATTAGAGATTCAGGGCGTACTCACACTGTACAGTTGCGTTGAACTGGGCCGAAGCACGCTTGTCCCCCCTCGTGTCTCCCCCGACGGCCCGCACTCAAATTACATTTGTGCCTGGGCGCGCTTATGTCATCGATAATGTGCTGTTCAGTAAGCGCTTTCGCTCAGGATACAGTGACACGCAGTCAAATATTTCGCCGAACAGATCAGCCACTTTTGACGCTCATAAACAACCATAAAGTGCTCGTGCTGCAGGACTTTGGAGGTTTGCTGAAGGTGCAGCTGTCGTGCAGTGAGGGGGTTGCGTCTTTAATAATCTATGACAGTTTGCATTCATTGAACAATAAGAATGATTAAAAAATCCATATGAAACAGTCCCTTAAAAGTCACGTCTCGTCTTCAGTTTCGAGCTCAGGCGCTCTTTGCACTCACACTACAAGCGTACCACGCCCAGGTGCCCAAGTGAACCACGCTCTGGCACACCTCTCAAATGATCCGGGAAACAGGCCTGGGCACGGTTTGGATAGCATAGTGTGAGTACGCCCTAGTATGTTCCTGCACAACAGAGAGGCTTGAACACATTAACACAGAGGTGTCAAACTCAGTTCCTGGAGGGCCGCAGCTCTGCACAGTTTAGTTCCAACCCTGCTTTAACAAACTTACCTGTAGGTTTCAATCAAGCCTAAAGGACTCAATTAGGCTGATCAGGTGTGTTTAATAAGGATTGGAACTAAACTGTGCAGAGCTGCGGCCCTCCAGGAACTGAGTTCGACATTAGTTTTACCTGTTGTTTCTGATACGTCCAGGGTGAAAGATATAAATAATATATTTGAAGTTAATTTTTACCTTCCACATTCATACTTAACTGCATGTTTTGACATTCAAAATATGCCACATTTGCTGTGAGGGTTGGGTTGGTAGGGCCACATAATAAGAGGTCCTAGAAATGCGGTCCTGAAACTCTAGCACCTTGGTTGTGCAGGAACAACCTTCTCAATTAAGGTGAGACTTTCAAGCTATCCTGGCTAAATTATATTTATTTCATTTTTGCATGAAAGCAGGTTAAATTAAGCTGAATTAAGTTACTAGGGAGATCTCTGCTCCAGTACTGCGGGACCATAACCAGGCTCAGATTAATCCTGTTAGTTTTGCTGTCTATAATATTTTTAACCATTTATAGTATACATTCACCGGTCACTTTATTAGGTACACCTGTCCAACGACTCGTTCCAGACTGGTTCGAGCTGATAGAACGGTAGGGTCAGAATTTAATGTCAGCAACATAAAAGTATGGATCTATCCTGTCTTGCATCAACGATTCAGGCTGGTGGTGGTGGTGTAATGGTGTGGGGGATATTTTCTTGGCAGACCCTGGGCCCATTATTACCTATTGAGCATCGTTTAATGCTGCAGCCTACCTGAGTATTGTTGCTGATCATGTCCATTCCTTTATGACCACAGTGTACCCATCTTCTGATAGCTACTTCCAGCAGCATAACGCATCATGTCATAAAGCACAAATCATCTCAGACTGGTTTTTTGAACATGACAATGAGTTCACTGTACTTAAATGGCCTCCACAGTCACCAGATCTCAAACCAATAGAGCACCTTTGGGATGTGGTGGAATGGGAGATCACATCATGGATGTGCAGCCATCAAATCTGCAGCAACTGCGTAATGCTATCATGTCAATATGGAGCAAAATCTCCAAGGAATATTTCCAGTACCTTGTTGAATCTATGCCACGAAGGATAAAGGCAGTTCTGAAGACAAAAGGAGGTCCAACCCAGTACTAGTAAGGTGTAACAATGTTAAAAACTGTGCTAGGATGGCCAAACTGAGTAAAAACATTTTTCTGATTTGCAGATTCCAGCGAGTAGTTGAATGTTAATGTGTTCAACAAAACATCAAAAACTCATTGACTAGGTACTGTTGTGCTAAACGTTTGTGTAATGCAATACTGCAAATTCAGTCATTTTGTGAATAAGTGAGCAGGTTCAACACACCATAGAATGTTACAGTAAACAGGAGTGTGTGTCATTGCCAAGACTGAAGCTGTATTGGTCACCAAAGGAGGCCCTACAACAGGGATCACAAACACTTTTCCTGGAGAACTACCTTCCTGCAGATTTCAGTTGCAGTCGATTAAACACACCTGTCTGTAATTATCAAGTGTTGCTTCAGGTCCTGATTAATTAGATCAGGTGTGTTTGAGCAGGGTTGGAGCTGAATTCTGCAGTGAGGTAGTTGTTCAGAAACAGGGTTGGTGACCCTTGACCTACACCATAATAATAAATTAAAACCGGGCGTTTCAGTTTCATTGTCCAAGCGTTGTACATTTTGGTCAAAAACTGGTAGTAAAATATTTTAACAACCATATAAATGTAGGTAATTGATGCAATATGGCACCCAGCTCTGAGAGTGCACTAACATATGCCAGAGTAATTTGTGGTTCATTCCGCTATGAAGACTCCTGATGAAGGAAGGACTAAGCTGAAAGTGAATGAGTATAACTTAGGAAATAAAAAAACAAACTGAGGCAAGTGGCTAGAATTCCACATTTGGCAACCTTTATAAATGGGCTTACTTGCTTTACTGCTTAGCCTATAATATATAAAAGAAATCATGCCATCTTGTGGTTGAAAAACAGATTTCTTTTCTTTGGCTATCATTTATGAGAGACAATGTTAATGTTATCCCAAAAAAAGAAAATATTATTTGAAAAAAATGATTACATAAATGTATAAAGTTAAACTAAAATAAAGAGAAAAAAACAACAACTTTGATTTATGATTAAAGAATTGGCTTTAGTTAACTACAACCCCAAATCAGAAAAAGTTGGCACATTATGGCCCTACTGAAAAAACTGCTAAAACCAGCCTAGGCAGGCTGGGAGCCTAGCCAAACCAGCTATGTTCAGCTTAAACCAGGCTGGTCAAGCTGGTTTTAGCTGGTCATTTTCCAGCCTGACCAGCTAAGACCAGGCTGGAAATGGCTGGAAACCAGCCTGGAAGTGGCCAAAACCCCTCTAAAACCAGGCTGGTCAACCAGCTAAAACCAGCCAACCAGCCTAGGCTGGTTTAAGCTGTTTTTTTCTGTAGGAAGAAAACGCAATTAAAAACAGTAGTGATTTCGAAATTTACTTTGACTTGTATTTCATTGCAGACAATGCAACAAACTTTATTTAATGTGTTCCTCATGATTTTTATTTATTTGTTTTTTCAAAATAAACACGTATTTCAGTTTTGGTTCTTGCAACACCTTTAAAAAAAGACTGCAAAAAAGTAAAGCATTTACCACTTTGTAATGTTGCCATTCCTTTACACAACGCTTAAAAGACGTTTAAGGACATAAGACACCAAGTAATGAAGTGTTTCAGGTGTAGTTTTGTCCCATTCTTCCTGCAAACAAGTCTTAAGGTAGGCAACAGTACAGGGTTTTCGCTGTCGCATTTTGCAGCTCACATTTTCTATTGGAGACAAGTCGGGACTGCAGACAGGCCAGTCAAGTACCTGTATCCTCTTCCTCCGCAGCCAGGACTTTGTAATGTGTGCAGAATGTGGTTTTGCATTGTCTTGTTTAAATATGCATGGGCATCCCTAAAAAAAAGAAGGCAGCATATTGTGCTCCAAAATCTCTATGTACTTTTCAGAATTAATAGTGCCATCACAGAAGTGCAGGTTACCTTTGCTAAGGGCATTGACAGAACCCCATACCGCGACAGACCCTGGCTTTTTGTAGTAAAAGTCTGGATGATCCTTTTCTTCTTTGGTCTACAGCACACAGCGTCCATTTCTCCCCGAAAATACTGATTCATCTGACCATAGTACACGTTTCTATTGTGTGACGGTCCATCCCAGATGCCTCTAAGCCCATAGAAGTCGACAGCACGTCTGGACACTGTTAACATAGGGTTTCCTTTTGGCGCAGTCCAGTTTTAACTCGCAGTTGTGGATGTAACTACGTATTGTGGTACCTCACAAAGAGTCCTGAGCCCATGTGGTGATATTGCTTATAGATGAATGGCGATTCTTGATGTAGTGCCGCATGAGGGATCGGAGATAGTTCAGCTAAGGCTTGCGCCCTTGTCCTTTACACACAGAAATTCCTCCAGATTCCTTGATTCTTTTAAATATGGTAAGCACTGTTGAAGGTGAAATATCCATGTCTTTCTATCTTTATTTAAGGAACATTGTTTTTAAACATATCAATAATTTTCTCACGTATTTATTGGCAAACTGGCGATCCTCGGCCAATCTTTGCTCCTAAAGGACTAGACCTTTCTTGGATGCTGTTTTTTAACCAAATCGTAATTACAATCACCTGTTGACATCATCTGTTTCAAATCACATCGTTATTTAACTAATTTACTTGATTACTAGCCCTAAGTTGCTTGTGTCCCAACTTTTTTTGGAATGTTTTGCAGGTCTGAATGACAGGAAAGGATGTATACAGGGAGTGCAGAATTATTGGGCAAATGAGTATTTTGACCACATCATCCTCTTTATGCATGTTGTCTTACCCCAAGCTGTATAGACTCAAAAGCCTACTACCAATTAAGCATATTAGGTGATGTGCATCTCTATATTGAGAAGGGGTGTGGTCTAATGACATCAACACCCTATATCAGGTGTGCATAATTATTAGGCAACTTCCTTTCCTTTGGCAAAATGGGTCAAAAGAAGGACTTGACAGGCTCCGAAAAGTCAAAAATAGTGAGATAACTTGCAGAGGGATGCAGCACTCTTAAAATTGCCAAGCTTCTGAAGCGTGATCATCCAACAATCAAGCGTTTCATTCAAAATAGTCAACAGGGTCTCAAGCGTGTGGGAAAACCAAGGCGCAAAATAACTGCCCATGAACTGAGAAAAGTCAAGTGTGCAGCTGCCAAGATGTCACTTGCCACGAGTTTTGCCATATTTCAGAGCTGCAACATCACTGGAGTGCCCAAAAGCACAAGGTGTGCAATACTTAGAGACATGGCCAAGGTAAGAAAGGCTGAAAAACGACCACCACTGAACAAGACACACAAGCTGAAACGTCAAGACTGGGCCAAGAAATATCTCAAGACTGATTTTTCTAAGGTTTTATGGACTGATGAAATGAGAGTGAGTCTTGATGGGCCCGTGGCTGGATCGGTAAAGGGCAGAGAGCTCCAGTCCGACTCAGACGCCAGCAAGGTGGAGGTGGAGTACTGGTTTGGGCTGGTATCATCAAAGATGAGCTTGTGGGGCCTTTTCGGGTTGAGGATGGAGTCAAGCTCAACTCCCAGTCCTACTGCCAGTTTCTGGAAGACACCTTCTTCAAGCAGTGGTACAGGAAGAAGTCTGCATCCTTCAAGAAAAACACGATTTTCATGCAGGACAATGCTCCATCACACCGTCCAAGTACTCCACAACATGGCTGGCAAGAAAGGGTCTAAAAGAAGAAAAAACTAATGACATGGCCTCCTTGTTCACCTGATCTGAACCCCATAGAGAACCTGTGGTCCATCATCAAATGTGAGATTTACAAGGAGAGAAAACAGTACACCTCTCTGAACAGTGTCTGGGAAGCTGTGGTTGCTGCTGCATGCAATGTTGATGGTGAACAGATCAAAACACTGACAGAATCCATGGATGGCAGGCTTTTGAGTGTCCTTGCAAAGAAAGGTGGCTATATTGGTCACTGATTTGTTTTTGTTTTGTTTTTGAATGTCAGAAATGTATATTTGTTAATGTTGAGATGTTATATTGGTTTCACTGATGAAAATAAATAATTGAAATGGGTATATATTTGTTTTTTGTTAAGTTGCCTAATAATTATGCCCAGTAATAGTCACCTGCACACACAGATATCCTCCTAAAATAGCTAAAACTAAAAACAAACTAAAAAAATATTCAGCTTTGATATTAATGAGTTTTTTGGGTTCATTGAGAACATGGTTGTTGTTCAATAATAAAATTAATCCTCAAAAATACAACTTGCCTAATAATTCTGCACTCCCTTTACAAAGGAAATGACCAGACAAAATATGAAATATTTTGTGTTCATATTGCCTGCAATGAAATACAAGTCAAAGTAAATTTGGAAATCACTACTTTCTTTATTATTTGCGTTTTCCATACTCTCCCACCTTTTTCTGATTTGGGGTTATATAACAACACATAAAAATGACATTTAGCTACTCATAAAACCCATTGTCATTTATTTATTAAAGGAAGAATGAAGACGACGATCAGTGTGATGCCAAATAACATGGCTCAAATCTCTGAGAAGAAAAGGGCACATGCAGCAAAAAGAAATACAAATAATAATAAAAAATAATTCCTCTACATGATTCTTTTATTCATGCACACTTTTTTAAATCAGAGGGACAAACAGTACCATGGCTATCTGTAAAACCTCAACAATCATAGCAAGGGTATGAATACTCATACAAAAATACATTTTTTTAAACCTGCAATCACAGTGAAAGCCCTACAACAAATTAACATCTGTATGAATCACCCAGGGCATCTTTTGAATCCAATTGAACTTTTCTTAGAAACAAAATAAGACCTTAATCTTACACTGTATTTATTTTTATTTACACACACTGCTTAAGCCTCTGCAGTCTAATTCACATAGCAATTCAGGAATCAGTGTATAAACCATACTAACTGAGATCCGACACAAAACCAAATACAGGCCACAGAGGGAGGGGACAATGCAGTGAATTATATGAAAAGTAGTCAAGTCTCTGGATTCACAGTTAAATCTTCACCCATAACCATTTAAACCTGGTTTTACCAGTCATTTTGGAAACATTCCCAAAAGAAATAGATAAATAAAAATAAAATCACATGACATGACATATAGCTACCGGTTCATCTTGGAGAGTTTTTATTAAATAAAATAAAGGTGACTTGATTCGACCCCAGACACAAATTTGCAATTAAAGGGTTAGTTCACCCAAAAATGACAATTCTGTTTATAATTACTCCAGTTGTTCCAATTGCTTGATGGTTTAGAACATGAATTAGGATATTTTAGATGAAACCTGAGAGCTCTCTCAATCCCCATATACAGCAACCGTGCTGAAATGTCCATAAAAGGAACTAAAACATTGTCAAAACATTCCATGCGGCTTCCGTGCATCAACTGTAATCATACGAAGCTCCAAGAACATTTTTGTGCACCAAAAAACTATAGAAATTACTTTATTTGCTTATCAAGGACAGTACAATGTACATTAGTGTCAGCAGTGCAACGCACAAGGCTCGTAGCCACCACTATGTGACGTGGAATACAAAGTTGTTTTTACAATATTTTGGTGCACAAATGTGTTCTTGGAGCTTCGTATAATTAAGTAAACTACTGAAGTCACATTAAATGTTTGGGCTTCTTTTCCAGGACATTGAAAGTCTTGTGATCATTGCTGTCTATGGAGGATGAGAGAGCCCATGGATTTTATCTAAAATATCTTAATTTATATTTTGAAGATGATCGAAGGTCTCGGAAGATTATTAATTATTTTTGGGGAACTAAAAACATTGTCAAAACATTCCATGCGGCTTCAGTGGTTCAACTGTAATCATACGAAGCTCCAAAAACATTTATGTGCACCAAAAAACTCTAGAAATGACTTTATTTGCTTTTGTCTTCTATTCTATGACAGGTCAGGGTGCGTGTTTATTAGGGGCAGTGCAATGTATTGACACACAAGCGTCATAGTGCCCATAGTAAATGCACACCATGATGCAACCTGGAATACAAAGTTGCTTTTACAGTATTTTGGTCCACAAACATGTTCTTGGAGCTTCGCATAATTACAGTAAACTACTAAAGTCACATGAAATGTTTAGAAAAATGTTTGGGTTCCTTTTCCTGCACTTTGAGAGTCTTGTGACCATTGCCGTCTATGGAGGATGAGAGAGCTTCTGGATTTCATCTAAAATATCTTAATTTGCATTTTGAAGATGATCGAAGGTCTCAAGAGATTTTTCATCCTTTTGGGGGAACTAAAAACATTGTCAAAACATTTCATGCAGCTTCAGTGGTTCAACTGTAATCATACTAAGCTCCAGAAACATTTTAGTGCATCAAAAAAACTCTAAAAATGACTTACTTGCTTTTGTCTTCTATTCTCTGACAGGTCAGGGTGTGTGTTTATTACGGGCAATACAATGTATTGACACAAAAGCATTGTAGTGGCCATAGTAAATGCAGACCATGATGCAATGTGATATACAAAGTTGTTTCTACAGTATTTGGGGCCACAAATGTGTTCTTGGAGCTGCGTATAATTACAGTGAACTACTGAAGTCACATAAAATCTTTAAAAAAGGTTTGGATTACTTTTCCTGGACTTTGAAAGACTTGTGGCCATTGCTGTCTATGGAGGATGAGAGAGCTCCTGGATTTCATCTAAAATATCTTAATTTGCATTTTGAAGATGATCGAAGATCTCAGGAGATTATAAATTATTTTTGGGTGAACTAATCCTAGAATTTGCTCACATTAAGGCTAAGATGTAGGTGTCTTTAGTAATCTCAGTAGTTTTTAGATCTTTGATAATTCGTAAAATGCAAGTTAGTAGCTACCGGCAATTTGAGAGTTTAAAAAAAAAAACAAAGGCTAAAGAAAATGAATGCTCCTGATGTCACACTGAGGGGTAACATTTTATGTGAATGTATTTACTAACATGAATAAACAATTGCTAATAAATTAATTACAGTATTTATTCATCTTTGTTAACTTTAGTTAATGTTATTTAAGTTAAAAATCTTAACATTAGCATTAACTAAGGTTAACAAGCCCAACTTTGGATGTTAATAATGCATTATTATTTCATTCATTTTCCTTCAGCTTAGTCTCTATTTCAGAGGTCGCCACAGCGAAATGAACTGACAACTATTCCAGCATATGTTTTTAATAATTCATCAATAAATGTTAAATAATACATAAAACAATAAATAAATTAACTAACGGACCATTATTCTAAACTGTTACACACTGAGGTCTTCAGAAATGAATCAAAGAGTCTGTGCAAAATATGAACCATTATTTTCAACATTTCTGACCTTTTTGTCACATAACGACAATGTTTACAACAGAGAGGGAGGACACATGTGCTGTACTGTTCATCAAAATGGTACTTGTGCTTATTCTGAATGCTGCAACTTGTATAAATTAGTTGGTAACACATTACAATTAGGTTACATTAGCTAATGTACAGTATGTACTTATGTGAACAAACAATGAACATCTTCAGTATTTATTTAACTTTGTTAACGCAAGTCAATGAAACAAAGTCCATCTGTGTTAGTTTTTAACTCACAGTGCATTTACTAGTGTTAACAAGCACAACTTTGGATTTATTAGTAAATGTTGAACAATGATAAGAGTATTGTTCATTGCTAGTTTGTGTTAGTAGCACATGAATTTTCATTCATTAATGGAACCTTATTGTAAAGTGTGACTAAAAAATTTCATATACATCATTGTGTGACATTACTGTCGTGAATGCACTTGTATCTCAGGACTGATTACTGTTAACTGATTGTTTTGCATCAGACCTCAGTGTATCATCCCTAGTCATGAAAATTTATTTAGTTTTTTAACTCTCAAAGTGTTTAATTCTTTGCATTTTGAGAATCACCAAGGACCATAGATTCAGCTAAAAATAATCTTTTAATATTCTACTGGAAAAAAAAGTCAGCTACATCTTGGATGGATTTAGGGTGAGTAAATTAACAGCAAATTTAGATTTGGGTGTACTATCCCTTTAAATGTGTAGCACAAAGCATTACTAATGATCTGTACAAACCAAAGGCACACATCCCATCTATAAAACACATCTCAAACTTGTTTTGGGTATTATTACACATTTTTCAGAGTCAGTGATGTTGGATCTGTCATCTTCTCTTGCAATTTGTTTCTCGTATCTTCATATTTCTAAACGGATATGTGGTACCGAAGAAAATGGGAGTGTTATGAACAGAACTGGTGATTTATTATTGTTTGTTGTCTTCCCAGAGTGGAAGTCTTTTCACCAATGCCTTGTGATCCACTTTCATGCTGGCCAACAGACCGCCCGTGTTCCCTTCTAAACCAGTGTAATCAATCTGCTCTCCTTTCAGAGTCGTCATCTGACCACCGAGAGACTTCAGGATGGCGTCGCCCGCACAGATATCCCACTTTTTGATGTATGTGACGTGGATGTAGATATCGGCCATCTCTTGTTCCTCATCAGTGGGGTTTAGAAGAGCCAGTGCCTTATATCCTGGGGGGAGCAACAAAGACAATTTAGAATGTAATGCCATTTAAGCTTCAATGGCCATTTCATAGCAAACACAGATCAAATGTACAAATGTTTATATGTTTATATATTTATATATTTATATATATATATATATATATATATATATATATATATATATATATATATATATATATATATACACAGTTGAAGTCAGAATTATTAGCCCCCCTGTTTATTTTTTTTCCCCCAATTTCTGTTTAACAGAGAGATTTTTTCAACACATTTCTAAATATTATAATTTTAATAACTCATTTCTAATAACTGATTTATTTTATCTTTGCCATGATGACAGTAAATAATATTTGACTAGATATTTTTCAAAACACTTCTATACAGCTTAAAGTGACATTAAAAGGCTTAACTAGGTTTATTAGGTTAACTAGGCAGGTTAGGGTAATCACGCAAGTTATTGTATAACGATGGTTTGTTCTGTAGACAGACAAAAAAAAAATAGCTTAAAGAGGCTAATAATTTTGACCCTAAAATGGTTTGTAAAAAAAAATAAAAACTGCTTTCATCCTAGCCTAAATAAATCAACTAAGATTTTCTTCAGAAGAAAAAATATTATCAGACATACTGTGAAAATTTCCTTGATCTGTTAATCACCATTTGGGAAATATTTAAAAAAGAAAAAAAATTCAAAAGGGGGCTAATAATTCTGACTTCAACTGTGTGTGTGTTTGTGTATATATGTATGTATATATATATATATATATATATACACAGTGCATCCGGAAAGCATCATAGCGCTTCACTTTTTCAACATTTTTTATGTTACAGTTCCAAAATAGATTAAACTCATTTATTTCCTCAAAATTCTACACACAGTACCCCATAATGACAATGTGAAAAAAGATTTTTTGAAAAAAAAAAAAAAAAAAAAAAAAATCACATGTACATAAGTATGTACACATGTACACAGCCTTTGGCCTGAAACTCAAAAATGAGCTCAGGTACATTCTGTTTCCACTGATCATTCTTGAGATGTTTGAGCAGCTTAAGTGGAGTTCACCTGTGGTTAATTCAGTTGATTGGACATGATTTGAAATGGCATACACCTGTCTATATAAGGTCCCAGGGTCGACAGTGCATGTCAAAGCACAAACCAAGCATGAAGACAAAGGAATTGTCTGTAGACCTCAGAGACAGGATTGTCTCAAGGCACAAGGCTGGGGAAGGTTACAGAAAAAATCCAGAAAGTTTCACTGAGCACAGTGGCCTCCATCATCCGTAAGTGGAAGATGTTTGGAACCACCAGAACTCTTCTTAGAGCTGGCCGGCCATATAAGTTGAGTGATCGGGGAGAAGGGCCTTAGTCAGGGGGGTGATCAATAACCCGATTGTCACTCTGTCTGAGCTCCAGCGTTCTTCTGTGGAGAGAGGAGAACCTTACAAAAGGACAACCATCTGTGCAGCAATCCACCAATCAGGCCTGTATGGTAGAGTGGTCAGACGGAAGCCACTCCCCGCCTGGAATCTGCCAAAAGGCATCTGAAGAAACAAAATTCTCTGGTCTCATGAGACTAAAATTGAACTCTTTGGAGTGAATGCCAGGTGTTATGTTTGGAGAAAACCAGGCACCGCTCATCACCAGGCTAATACCATCTCTACAGTGAAGCATGGTGGTGGCAGAATCACGCTGTGGGGATGTTTTTCAGCAGCAGGAACTGGAAGACTAGTCAGGATAGAGGGAAAGACGATTGCAGCAATGTACAGAGACATCCTGAATGAAAACCTGCTTCAGAGTGCTCCTGACCTCAGACTGGGGCGACGGTTCATCTTCCAGCAAGACAATGACCCAAAGAACAAAATATCAATGGAGTGGCCTCACAACAACTCGGTGAATGTCCTTAAGTGGCCCAGCCAGAGCCCAGACCTAAATCCCTTTGAACATCTCTGGAGAGATCTGAAGATAGCTGTACACCGTCGCTTCCCATCCAACCTGATAGAGCTTGAGAGGTACTGCAAAGAGGAATGGGCAAAAATTGCCTAAGGCAGGTGTTCCAAGCTTGTGGTGTCATATTCAAAAAGACTTGAGGCTGTAATTGCTGCCAAAGGTGCATCAACAAAGTATTGAGCAAAGGCTGTGAATACTTATGTACATGTGATTTTTCAGGTTTTTTATTTTTAATAAATTTGCAACAATTTCAAAAAAATCTTTTTTCACATTGTCATTATGGGGTATTGTGTGTAGAATTTTGAGGAAATAAATGAATTTAATCCATTTTGGAATAAGGCTGTAACATTAAAAAATGTGGAAAAAGTGAAGCGCTATGAATACTGTATGTCCATGCCTAATATCCGATGGCCAAAAAGTGATTAAGTTTTTATATTTAAGTCCAGAGAGTGAGGTGTACACTATGATTTTATATAAAATTCACTTTAATGTTTGATGACTTAAAAAGTGGTCCTACACAAATATTTTCTCAATTCAAATTAGTGACTTGAACCCGAAAACAGTATTCCATACGTCACCGATACGTCACGACTTAACAAGCGGATAATCACCAAGATTGCAGAGAAAAACAGTAATGCAGGGTTTCTGAAGGTTTCACCAAGTCAAATTTAAGACTTTCAAAGACCTTTTTAAGACCAAGAGGAATGAAATTTCCGACTTATATAGGGCTAGACGCTAAGGATTTTTTAATGGCCCAGAAGAAAAAAAAATCAAATTGGTCATTTCTTAGACGCATGGATTAAATAATGTGCCAAAACAAGCAGACCTTAGTTGTATACATACATTTTTGTTCAACATAACTTAAAAAAAATGTAAAAACTAAATGCTTTCACAACAGGCGATGCAGTGGCGCAGTAGGTAGTGCTGTCGCCTCACAGCAAGAAGGTTGCTGGTTCGAGCCTCGGCTGGGTCAGTTGGCGTTTCTGTGTGGAGTTTGCATGTTCTCCCTGCGTTCACGTGGGTTTCCTCCGGGTGCTCCGGTTTCCCCCCACAGTCCAAAGACATGCGGTACAGGTGAATTGGGTAAGCTAAATTGTCCATAGTGTGTGAGTGTGAATGAGTGTAGTTGCGGATGGAAGGGCATCCGCTGCGTAAAACATGTGGTGGATAAGTTGGCGGTTCATTCCACTGTGGCAACCCTGGATTAATAAAGGGACTGAGCCGAAAAGAAAATGAATAAATAATGTTTTCACAACAGACTACAGTTATAATATTAGTTATGAGTAGTTTTGCTAAAAGTGTTGTTGGTGATTGGATGTATTTTGGATCGATTGGGTAGCTTTACATAAACAAAGGAAAATGAAGACCCGTTTAAAATGATTTAAGACCTATATTTCAGTGAATTTAAGACTTTTTAAGAACTAAAAATTGTGCTTTTAAAATTTAAGACATTAAGGCCCAGTTTCACAAACAGGGTTTAGCTTAAGCCAGGACTAGACCTTAGTTAAATTAGGCTATTTAAGCCACATTTATAAAAACAGCCTTAGAAAAATAAATTACTGGTGTGCACCTGTAAACAAAAAATGACACTGACATATTTTAAGACATCTCACTGCAAGTTATTTTCAGTTGAGAGAGCTCAAACATGCAATTTAATCCAAGACTAGCCTTAAACCTTGTTTGTGAAACCGGGGGTAAGACTTTTTAAAACCCTGTGAATACCCTGTAATATTGTGAAATATTACCCCAATATAAAATAACTGTTTAGAAAAATGTAACATTTTAATAATACACCTTAAAAAGAATTTAACCCTTTGATTCAAATATAAGTTTTCAGCTTCACTGCTCCAGGTTTTAGTGTCCCATGATCCTTCAGAAATCATTCTAATATGCTCATAAATTGCTAAGGAAAATGTCATTTAATTGTCAACTTTAAAAAAAAAATGTGCATAGTATTTTTGTGAAACTGACACACATTTAATATCCTTTGATGAATTACATAATTGCACATAATTGAAATATTTACCAAATTTGGCACCATTATAAAGTCTTTAATCTCACTTTTGAATATTTAATGAATTAAAATCTTACTGACATCTGCATACATAGTAATAGTAATGTACATATTATACAAATGAAACATGCATTTCAAACAGATCTTCAGAATGCAGTACCTGCGCCCCCTGCTGGTATGATTTCTGTATTGTTGCCGAACGCCGTCTGAACGAAGCTCTTCACCTTGCCCGCGTGAGAGCGAGAGACGATCACCTTCGGAGAGTTTGTGTTGTAGGAATCACGAGGAGCTACATTGGATCCCTCTCCAACAAAACCCCAAACTGAGGATCAGAGCAAAGGTTTGAGCATCAAAGCATGAATCCATTACAAACAAAAGATCAATGGAGGTTTACTGATCATTACAGCCTTCATGCATATGAATAAGGTGAATCGGTGACCCTCCATTTTATAGCAGTGCTATTATTTTTCCCATTCATTTATGTATAAGAAGTGAAACTGTGGTGAAACTGATTCTAAATATGTGTTGTTTTATGGTTTTATGGTACTACACTGCAAAAAATGCTTTTCTTTGGTCTTGTTTGTTTCTAGACCAATTATCTACAAATAATTCATTCAAGAAGCATTTTTAGACAAGCAAAACATATTGTCTTGTTTTAAAAGATAATGTGTCAAAATTAAGCGAGTTTTTCCCTTAAAACAAACAAAATAATCTTGTGTGAAAAGGAAAAACATTATTATTTTGCTCACCCCGTTGGCAGATTATTTTGCTTGTTTTAAGAAAAAAACTCAATATTTCTTAAAACAAGACAGTATTTTTGCTTGTCTAGGAAATGCTTCTTGATTGTAGAATTTTTAGATATTTGGACTAGAAACAAAACAAAAACTCAGTATTTTTTGCAGTGTATACTGAATTATAGATATTGTAATGTTTTCTGCATGTTATTAAATTATTGACTTAAAAAGTGTTAACTAAAATGAATTTAATCTGAAGCACACACAGTTTCTCTCAGTATGTTACTTGCTAAACTAATTAATTTACAACACTGGGAGTCTGAGACAGTGTACCAACATTTGGTATGTGGATCAGGAATTCGGGATTTCACATTTAGAGAGAAAAAAAGTTTTATTATTATTTAATTAAATTGTTTGCTAAGTCTGCAAAAAGTGTTGCCGCATGACAATTTCTGTAATATTTGAATTTATTAATATATATTTTTTCTTTTCTTATTATTTATTTATTTATTTATTTATTTTATTTTAGACATCATGGCTTGTTTTTGTTGTCGTTACTGTCCCGTGTATGCCGGTATGTAACCACCAAAACAAATGTTTAAAATGTGACCAAACATGAAAAATTGCTATTGATTTTATGTTTACTGGAAGCTTTTTCTTGAAAAAAAGAAGACAGTCCTGGTGTATCTCAATAGATAAAAGTAACGACCTCTTGCCTTGCCTTAGAAAAGATAACCTATTTAAAAAATTTTTTTTAAAAAATCATATATTTTGGTCCATTTGGAAAATATTCTATGACTTTTTGGACAATCTAGATCAGGGATGGGCAAATTTGATCCTGGAGGGCCGGTGTCCCTGCAGACTTTTGCTCCAACCCTAATCAAACACACCTGCCTGCAGCTTTCTAGCGACCTTGAAGACACTGATTATTGTGTTCAGGTGTGTTTGACTAGTGTTGGAGCAAAAGTCTGCAGGGACACCGGCCCTTCAGGATCAAGTTTGCCCATCCCTGATCTAGATGGTGACTCTTCTTGAACTGAAGGACATTGAAAGCATATAGATTAGACAAATATGTTATATCTTTTTTTAAAGTGTATTAAGTTATTTTGAATCTATATTATTCTTGCTGTATTTTTGTATTTATTTTATTTTAGAATTTTTTTTTGCTAAACTGAAAAAATAAACCTTTGTCAATTTGTAAAAAAAGTTAAATTGTACAAAAGAAATATAAAATAATAAAAAAATTGTAATAAAAATAAATGTAATCATTGTGAACAGATTTAACAACAGCATATACAACGGATTAATCTTGGAACCCACAACAGATCTGACTTTAACCATTTAACTGCCCCACCAAGAAAAAAAAAAAGTTTGGATTGCAATTCTTAACTCCTAATATCCCTAGTGAACACACTCAATGCATTTTTTTTCAACACACTCCATAATTTCTAATATAACCTCTACCAAATGGTTGATATGTTGGTTTATGGTAAAAGTACTGGAATTAGTACATATACTATGAACAATCTGAAAATATGAAGTGTAAAACCAATTTATTTAAAAGATATTTAAAATAAAAAAAATTGAATACTAAATCTTTATTTTTTTTTAAGTATAGTTTTTTTACAATAAAACCAAAATCAAGTGTAATAGTGCAACAGGATGTTTGTTTGATTTATTTTTTATAAACCAACAATGCTGTGTGTAAGCCATTATTTAAAACAGTCATTCTTTAAATGACTTTAACAGTCATTATTTAAAACAGTAAAAACATGGTCAACCATTTGGTAGAGGGGCAGTTAAAGGTTTATCAGTTATTATTAATACAAAATAGTCTCCTTATAATGAAAATGAATAGACTATCGCAACAGCGAAAATCTTCAGATGTTAATATAATGTTATTGTATTTACATTTCCCTGCTAACCATTACACACTGTGTGATGATTTTTTAAAAATAACTATTTGTTTTTATTATGATAAATACAAATATTATTTTAAGGGATTGTTTCCCGAAAAATGAAAACGTCCTTACCATTTACTCACTCAGTAATTCTAAAGTAGTTCTAAACTTTTATACATTTTCTTTTTTCTGTTGAACACAAAACAAGACATTCTGAGGAATGTTGGGGAAAAAAATCAGCCATTGACATCCATAGTAAGAACAACAAATATAGTAAAAATACTGAAAGTCAATGCCTGTTTTTGCAACATTCCTCAGTGCATCTTTCTGAAGACAGAGGAAAGAAACTAAAACAGCTTTTTAACTAGTGGAGGATGTGTAAATGGTGACAGGCCTTTCATTTTTTGGTGAAATATCCCCTTTAATATCTTTACTAAACTAGCCATATATTTTCAAAGAATTACACACTGTGTTTTTAAAAATGCACCAGTTAATGCTGAGATTAACATTAACTACCATTAATAAATGCTGTAGAAGTGTTTACATTGTTAGATAATGTTAATGTTCCCAAATGAAACAATCTTAGCAAGAATCACTTTTTTAATGTTACTATTAATCCATAAAAAAATGAAAACTACAAACAGAACTTCATAATATTCCCTGAATAGCTCTTGGATTAAGGAGTTAGTTTGGTTTTGTCTGTGGAGCTCAAATAGACACACCTGTGTACCCAGTGAAGGGTTTATGGATCACACCTATAACAGGTTCCCCGTCCACAGCCACACACACCATGGTTGTGACATACTTCCGGAGATTTTCTGTTAAAAGCACAAACAGGATTTACATCCTGGTACAGCACCTGTGCACTACAGAAACATAAAACCATTCCTCCTAGTACAACAACAGTCCCACACAGACAATAGGCAAATAATGAGGTGAATCAATATGCTACATTTCCTTCTTTTTCCCTGCAGCTGACTTACAACAGGAATAAAGACTTGCAGCACACCTGTGTATTCCTGAGTGGCGTCCAGTGGATCAATCCAGACTGTGATCTTTTCTGCAGGAATCTCCTTCCCGCCTGAGACTTTGGCCAGAATATCTTCAGGGATGATTCGTGTCCACACTGTGGCCTCACCTTCAGTGTTCGCGTGCTCTTCTGAGTTTACCTGTGGAGGTAAATAAAACACAGTTTGAAGAACAATCACACAGTAAAACCGTACTACACATCGTAAGGTTTCAGGTTTCATTTTCATTCTTTGCGCCACAATTATTCATTTATATTTGTTCGTTTACTCAAATCAAATTATTCATATGATTTCCACAAGGAAAATGAACAAAGTCAATTTCCCAAATAAAGAAAAAAGCAAAGCATAAAAGACTAAAAAATAAAAGACAGAAACAGAGGGGTTGACCAGCAAACGTTACACGTCCCATGTAATGCAAATGCATTTGCGCTTTGTGTGCTCATGGGCGTGCTTGTCTGAAAAGGCAGTATGCTAAGGCATAACGTTGGTGCGTTGCTATTTTGAGGTAACTGAAATAGACTGCGCCATTGACCATTGATTGGTGAAGTTGTTTCTCACCACTGTCACCCGAGGCTTGCTTGGTTTTGGGACTTGTGGAGCTGCACATTGATGGATTTGCTCTTCAGTGTTTGGACTTTCAGCAGTAAAATTAAACCACACTGAACTGAACTTTAACTCTGAAAACTGGACTGACACTGTTTCTATTTACTAGAACTTTAAGCTGCTTTGACACAATTTACATTGTAAAAGCACTATAGAAATGAACATGAATTGAACTGAATCTAAAAGCTGGTCTAAAGTCAATGGCGCAGGGGTTTTATTTGTTATTTAGAGACCATATTAGTGTTATCTGCATATGTGGATCCAAAACACTGCTGCACATTGCTTAATGTATGCACAAGGATGTACAGCAGTATCTTTAAATATGAAGATTAAAGGATATATATATATATATATAAAGGATATATATATATATATATATATATATATATATATATATATATATATATATATATATATATATATATATATATATATATAAAGGATATATATATATATATATATATATATATATATATATATATATATATATATATATATATATATATATATATATATATATATATATATATATATATATATATAGGGTTCATAAACATTTTTACTACTAAAATTCCATGACTTTTCCAAGACTATTCCAGAACTTTCAAGTACATTTTCATGACGTAATGTTTCATGTAATGTCTACATATACAGTTGCAATCAGAATTATTAAACCACCTGAATTATTAACCCCCACTGTTTATTTTTTTTCCTAATTTCTGTTTAAGGGAGAGAAAATTTTCTCAACACATTTCTAAACATAATAGTTTTAATAACTCATCTCTAATAACTGATTTATTTTATCTTTGCCATGATGACAGTACATAATATTTTACTATATATTTTTCAAGACACTTCTATACAGCTTAAAGTGACATTTAAAGGCTTAACTAGGTTAATTAGGTTAACTAGGCAAGTTAGGGTAATTAGGCAAGTTATTGTATAATGATGGTTTGTTCTGTAGACTATCAAAGAAATATAAAGCTTAAAGGGGCTAATAATTTTGACCTTAAAATGGGTTTTAAAAAATTAAAAACTGCTTTTATTCTAGCCAAAATAAAACAAATAAGACTTTCATCAGAAGAAAAAAATATTATCAGACATATTGTGAAAATTTCCTTGCTCTATTAAACATCATTTGGGAAATATTAAAAAAAGAAAAAAAAAATTCAAAGGGGGTTTAATAATTCTGATTGCAACTGTATATGGTAAATAATAAGAAAAATAATGGCGTTCAACTTTATTACAGCATTTCAAAAAACACTCAATCTATTTTGTTTGAATTTGTTTTTATATGGATGTAAAATTTTGATCATGCTTAAACAGCACTAACAATGTGAGAGCAAGTTTTTGGCCAAGGACAGAAAAAAAGTAAAGACAATCAACCTCAAGTTAGGGCTGCACACTATATTGCATCAGCATTATTCAGCATCCGCAATAGTCACATTGCAGGATATGTAATGTTGGGATTATAGTTTAATATATAGTTTAATCATAATGGAGTAAAAGTTTATCATCGGTATGCATTTTTAAAGAGATAGTTCACCCAAAAATTACTTACCATTTTCATTACACCCTTCACTTGTTTCAAACATTTATGAGTTTTCTTTTTTTTTTAAATACACACAAAAAGAATATAATTGAATAACTCCTAAAGTATTGAAACAAGTGAAGTGTGAGTAAATAGTGAGTACATTTTAACCTTTGAGAAAACTGTCCCTGTGACTGTGTGAAGTGAACATTTCAATATTTCAAATTTTAAAACATCCGGCCACAAGAAATGTTTTGTAACTTTAATAGAGATTAAATAATATACAATGAAGTCTATGCAGTGTTGACTATTCAATATCTGTACCTGAGTGATGAAAACCTGAAAACTATCATTCACTTTTATCTTTACTATATTTTATTTATCTATGCTTGTGATTTATTTGTTATATATTAGGTCACACTTTATTTCGACGGTTCGTTTGTTGAATTTAAGTTACATTGTATCTACATGTCAACTAATTCTCAATAGATTATAAGTAGACTTTTAGGTTGGGGTTAGGGTTAGTGTAAGTTGACATGTACTTGCTAAGTTTCTTATAGTAAGTTTAATTTCTGTTTAGCAGCAGTATCAACAGATATTAAGCACTAAGCAGACAGTCTACTAATACTCAAATGGACCATCAAAATAAAGTGTTACCATATATTATTCAAGATTCACTCCCCTACAAAATCCCCCCAATCAATCCAATGAAACCTGTTAAATTATCTGGTGAAATTGTATTCACATTGCAATATGATGTGACAATAAAAGTGATTTGATTTGATTTGATATACATCACAGAAATACAAAATATTGTAATGTCAGATTTTTCCAATATTGTGCAGCCCTAATTCAAGAATACAGATATTTGTTAAACTAATTTCCATGACTTTACCTAAAGTTTGTCGGTTTTTCTGTTTTCCCAAAACTTTTCCAGACCTGAAAAATGCCATGTAAAAAATGCCATGACTTTTCCAGGTTTTCCATGACCGTATGAACCCTGTATATACTATCGTCTACATAAATTTGCCCTCTTCACCTCAGGGGGATTTAGTGGAATCTGGCCCTGTTGTAGTCAGTTTATTCATGACAATTTACATTTGTTGAATATCATTATTATTAGTAGTATTTATTTTATGCATATTTATATTTGTTTTTATTTTTTGATTTGTCTAGCTGTTGGGTTTTTAGTGGCGTATGCATGACCAATGAGGCATAAGAAGTAGGGATGGGTATCGTTAAGGTTTTAATGGTATTACTACTTTTATCGATACCATTTACCGGTTAGGTACTTTAACGCTTCTCTTATCGGTACTTTTTGTAGTTTTTTTTTTTATGAAAAAAAAACAAGTTGAACAGAATTAACAAGACTTTGTTTTATTATTACGTTTTTAATGTAAAATAAAACTAAACCAGTAATTGTAAAGCAAATTAAAAAAAAAAAATTCCTGCAAAAGAATTGGTTTTTAACTATTCTTCTGGAGAAAAACCAACATGTTTGCCTTTTCTGGCAGAAGTCAGGAGCTTTCTGTGCAAACCAAGCATCCCTGCAGTTGAAAATATCCTCTTTGAGTTGCAAAATGCAGTTAAATGAGATGATGTTTATGATTTTTCATTAACGCATTCACATAAATGAGTTAACGGTGTTTTGGGAGTTAATTGTGTTTTTAAAACAGTTTTGGAGCATCTTGCAATGTAAAAATAAGCTGTTTTTTTATAATTTCTTAATAAGCATAGTTTATTATTAGGCTGTTCATAGACTATGTTTGTAAATACAGCTGATGTAAAAGCATTTTTAATGTTTAAGATTTATTTAGGCTACAGCAGAAAAAATACTGTTTTCATTGTAACCGAATGTGTGTGTTTATTTAACTAATAATGTTATGCTGATTTAGGTGATTGACTGCTGGCATAACCATGTGGATGATGTAACGTTACCGTTAGGCAGTCAAAAACTTTTCATTTGTCTTTCTGCAGTTAATGCACTTTTGAAAGATACTTTCATTTACCCAGGTTGCTTGCATTTTCGCATATACAAGAAAACAACTCGTTGCATTTGTTGCAATGAGTGAGCCTCCGCTGAGTGCGCGCGCACAGCTGAGAACTTTGAAGGCTTTCATACTTGACGTGCTCGCCGGAAACACAAGCATTTCTCATGAGATTGCCAACTGTGCAGACGAATATCGAATATTGCAAATTAGAAAAGGTTGGTCAGTTTAATTATGCTACTGTAAGTAATGTTTTTTCAGCAATACTTCTCCAGTACCGATAGCAGAACCGGTAACATCAGAGCTTATCAATACTTTGGTCTTTTATAATGTAGCACTGACACCAATAAAGTACTGAGTTTCGGTACCCATCCCTAATAAGAAGTGCTTTTGCATAGAAGTTTTTTTGACAACACATTAATATTGTTCATTTATTCATTTTCTAGAAATTAGAACTGAATTTAAAAGTTGAGTTTTGAACGAAATGTTTGTGCTCACCAAACAAAATGACAAAATTAAATATGTAATAGATGTCTTCAATGATGGAGTCATGGATTTTAAACAGTTTCTGACTAGTGAAGAGTTCAGTTTTTCTGCTTACAAAGTCTGCGTAAGTATTTTAAGCTTTGTCGGTTTAGTGGCTAATTCATTCGAGTTTAGTCGTACGAAAATGTGCGATTTTAAAAAGGAGGCGTGGCACCCAACACCACTCCTAAACCAACGGTCATTGGGGATAAGCAAATCATACTAAATTGTATGAATGAGATCGTACAAAATCATACGATTTAGCCGTTAAATAAAATAAGTTACGAATTTTCATGAGATTGTGTTGAAATAGCAAATTCGCCAAGACACAACGCAACTGAATGGGAGATGAGACTCTGATTGGTTTAATGCACGTTATGCTCAAATCATCGAGAATAAGGACAACCCTTTTAGACCATGCATCTATTAATAGTTTATTTATTTTATATATTTTATATTTATATATTTTTTACATTTTAAAATATATACTCAGAAAATAACTTATTCATATGTAATCATTTTTCTCATTTCATTTAGAACTTGGACCATAATAGGAAATGAATGATAACTTTTTTATTTTGTCCATTCATTCTATATTCTCATATTGCTACTTCTACTAAATGTCTTTCATGGTAACAAATCTACAGACTCACATATTCTACAGTTGTTGTTACTGCTGAATTTATAGTATCCTGATCAATGGCTGCTCCAATTTATATTTGCATATATCTTTTCTGTATTATGATTATTAATAAAGTTTTGAATCTGTGTTTAACTTTAGCGTCATCCCTCTTTAGAGTAAAACCAGGATGATGTGTGTATTTGCTCTGTCTGTTTGCCAAGATATCTCTGTTTTCAGGATTTTCAGGCCAGGTCAAGAGGTCACTGGGACCTCTGAGGTGGACTGGACTGAGTGACCAGGACAGCTGTTGTGTTGATTGTACTATTGTTAAAAAGTTGATTATGTTAAGTGATTCTGTTAAGTAAAACTGGCTCACAGAGTAAGTATGTTTATTTTAGTATTCTGATAAGATGGCTGCTTAAGGGCAAGTCAATCTATATTTTGTTTTTTCAATTATCATTAATGATCATAATTTTCAAGAATTCTCTCTTTATCAAGAATAAAGCCCAGCAGGCTTATAGGGTATATGCAGAGCTAGTGTTTCTTCCCATACTGATAAACTTCCAGGTAACAGTTAATGTGACATTTCTCCATTTTATATTTTTCCTTTTACAGCATCGATGTTGTGAGGTAATTAAAATATAATCAGTTAAATAGACTTTGGCATTCATTTAGTTGCTCAAGCGTAAAACTAGATGAAAAGCCGTTTACACGCACGCGCCCAACAGGACTAGCAGGTTAGTGCAGAAGCTTCATTGAATATACTGGGGTAGAATAAATGTTCATGTTTTAAAGACATGGCGGGGAAAATTTTTATTTAATGCAGTGCTTCTTGCACAATCTGAGAGCCACTTTATATCGAATATCACTCAGCCAGTAGAGATCGGTGATTTTTAAAGAAAACAGACCTTAAATGCGTTGATTTTCTAATGGCATAGAGTTCACCGGAAGAGCTTGACCAAGTGAAGGTCTCGGCCGTTAGATCGCCCCCTGGGGGCTGGCTGCAGTACAAGTCATAAGGCCCGCCTCCTCCGTGTTAATGAAGGAGACATGAGACCAAATAAAAAAATTAATTACACTTGCAATAAAATCCTATAGAATTTTCCCATTGGCTTTTTAAAGATTGCAAATAATAAGCTCTGTGTTCAAACACAGTTCATTACACTAACATATTTTGTCCAACCGGATAATCATCACACGAAAATACAACTTTTAGCACTTTTGGATCGTAAATGCAAATGGAAGAGCTGAAAAGCTAACATTAAGCTATAAACGGACTACACTGACTTCGTGGCGCACACCTGTTATTTCAGTACCACCATGCTAACGGCAACTTTTCAAGCTTATTTTTAGAAACATGGTCCATGACAAAGATTTACTCTCCCAGTTTATTAGATAATAATACACACTATATATTAAGAACAAATACAAATACGCAAAAAACACATTGGTATATAGACCTACCCGCCTTTCGGATAGATTTTTTTCCGTGGGAAATACATTTGTTTTGCTTTGCGGTTGTTGTAAAAGTTTTAAAACACGTACTGTATGTTTTATAAATGTGCCTACATAGTATTATCATAAGACATATTTAAATATGTGTATCGCACGTGTGCATACAGCCCGTTTACCTTGATGAGGCGTCCAAGTTCCATCATAGATGTAAAGAACAACATTCAATATTCTTTTTTGTCACAGCGTATCACAAGTACAGCCACATATGCTATAAATTTTAAGGAGGAGTGTAAATATTGCAGTTATGATAAAGTAAATATGTTCAGATAAAGAAAAAAAATTATGAAAAAAAAATCAATGGATCAAGATTAAACGACAGTTAATATTTCTGTATTTTTACAAATTTATTCACATGTTTGCATTACTGGAAGCAGGAAAGAGACAGGCTGCACTAGTAAGCAGTATCTTCATAAAATCATTTTATTTAAATAAATGATCAACAAATTATTCTGTCATAGTGGTCTCTATAAGTGAAGGCATTATCTACACACAATATGAATTCCCAATTTGAAAAATACTACAAACTATAAAATACTATTCATGAAAATACTTAAATTAGACTACTCCAAATGCCCAACGCAAGCGAGCTGCGTTCCAGACCAGTTCAGCTCGATGACGTATAATGTCTCCGACACCACCTGTAGTCCCCATTTAGCAACCATCTTTTTAAAGAAGTGTAACCAATTTTTTAAAAAATCAAGAGTGAGATGTGACTGATGTGTTTTATGTCGTTGAATAAAACGTGAAAGTATCTTGAGTTTGTGGTAGCCACAAACCTTATGTAAAGGGTCACGAAACCCCCTGTCTCAGCAGGGTGTTTTCACACCTCTGTTTTGAAAAAAGTCAGGAAAGTTGGGCGTGTCCAGCTCTGGGAGTGTGGGAGTGTCGGGGGAGGGAAAGAGGATAAGATTTTGCATAGAAGGGACGCGCTAAGTTTGACAGGAAAAACAAACACACAGAGGCTGATTTGTTACGGCGAATAAGAGAAAAAAATCCTCCGCATTTCTCTGTAACTTATGTACTCGGTAGGTAGCGTCAGAAAGCCGTGTGTGTATAGACTATCCTGTCACAAAATGCGGCGAAAATCCTGCACGACGGGAATAGTTTGTGTTTACACGTTTACACTCGGAGAGCAGCATTTAAACAAAGGGCAGTCCACTGCAAACACTTACCAAATCTGTAGACAGACAATCAAACTGGAGCTGTGTCTTTTTATTAAAAGGAGACGAGCGGCAAATCCGGATTTCACCATTTCCAGATGAGAAAAAGCTCTCGTGTAAAAATGTTCCTTACAAATGCGTTTCTGTCGCGTGTCGCGTGCACTGTAATCCACACGTGAGTCCAGCTGCTCTCCCATAAAGGGAAAATGAAAACAAAACCTTCGTTGCAACACACTAATAACACCTACGACTCTTGTCTTGAAATTCTTGTACTTTCACTTGTTTTAGCAACACAACGTGGCGTCTCTCTGCCGTCTGAACAGTGTAACCTGGTAAACAGTCTCCGGAGCTATCATGCATATTAATGAAGTTTCGCGTCATACACAATAGAGCGCGCTGATTGGTTTGAAGCACGTCTTCTCATGAATTAATACTGCGCACTCAGATACGTCAGAACGCCCTAGAAAAGACAGACAGCCACTCTACTGCTGGATTTACACCTAAGTATCTCATGGCCGTGACGTAGCTTCAAAAATTTGTTTCAAACCAGAAGAACGAATTTGCTCAAAATAACGCAAAAACAACCAATTTTCACTTTTTAGTGCAATATATGTGTCCCAATAGTCTTTATAGCAGCGTGGGACACATATATGACTGTCAACAGCTCAAAAAATGTGTTTTGGTGTTTCGTGACCCTTTAAGCAATTTAACCGAAATCCCATTAAAAAAAACACTGACTTTGGGACGAGGGAACCAGAACTGCTAAAATACAAACTCGTTTCCAGGTTTTTGCATACAAGTTGACGTCATAGCTTCTCCACTCCATTGCATGGCTGTCCATAATACTCAATTCTGATTGGTCAGTTGAGACATTTCAAGCTATGTTATCCTCAGATAACCACTATATAACACAGGCTCATCTGGAAACCTTGAATCACCCTGACACCAGTGAATGTCTTCAAATCCATATACTTACACACACATTCATAAAAAATAAATAATATGTAGGTCAGAGTGTTTATTAAGCTAATTTTGTTTCTGTCAGCTTTGCATTTTTGACTGTTTAGTGCCATTTTGTGACTGAATAATGCACATGATAGTGTATACTTCATCAGCTGTTTTTATACCTGTCAGCTTTGCATTTAATTAAAGAATTAATAAACTATTACTGCTCAGAACAAAGGGCAGCACAATCGTCTTACAGCAAGAAGGTCAATAGTTTAAGCCCCGGCTGGGTCAGTTGCAGTGGCGGCTGGTGTTAAAAAATGTGGGGGGGCGCAAACACCAGAAAAAAAATCTAACTGTTGGTAAAGTAAGAGTGTAAAAGCCATTTTTCAGGTGATGTATCAAAAAACTAAAATATGACTAAAGCATACAATAAATGCATCACAAATCAGTTCATTTTAGTCCAATTTGGGTTTATTATCAGTAATGAAGTAATCAAGATAATCAGTAAACACACACACGCACACAAACAAATGTTGCCTAATCACTGGCCAGTAGCACTACTTGAAAATAAATTATGCTCTCCTTTTTTTCTGGCTTGAAAATTTCTCAATAACCTTTTGGTTAAAGTCAGTCATCTCAGTCACCAGTCTCTTCTCTATTGACAGCATGGCCAATGCATTCAGCCTCTCTTGCGTCATGCTGTTTGAAACAGCAAACACGGAAATAGTAAATGTATGATGTATGACTTACATCCACAACCTGCCAGCCAACTCTGTTTGTCATAACAAGTGCTGAAAGCCCCGAGTGTACGCGCGCTCGTCATCACTTTACTACTGGTTAATTTGCAAAGAAGGTCAATCTGGTCCAAGCTCCTTCATTCTTTTTTTTCTTCATCCAAACGCCTTGTGGACGGATATCTTTGCAAAGATACAACGGAATTTTCCTTCATCTCGAGAAAATGCATTCTAAGCTCTTTGGTGAGAATGGTCTAATCACATAAGGCCCATCATATAAAAACAAATATGATTGGTTCTAACAACAAAAATGGGAGGGTTCGGGACGCAGAGCGCTGCGCCCCAAAGACAATTTAAAACCGGCCAATTAGAGCTTATTGTCATATCACATGCATTGGAAAAGTTTGCGTACCTACATAGACACCCATTAGTCCGGCGCCCCGCACACATATGAAAAAATATTGTTCATACATTTTTTTTCAATAAATGTTAGTATGACTACAATAAATGTTAGAATGATATAATTAAATCAATTTACTTAGTTAATATTTGTGATAATAAACATTAACATATCAAAGGGGTCTAACTTGAAGGGGGGGCGGCGCCCCAGCGCCCTCTATTGACCAGCCGCCACTGGTCAGTTGGCATTTCTGTGTGGAGTTTGCATGTTCTCCCCGTGGTTGCATGGGTTTCCCCCACAAACCCAAAACATGTGGTATAGGTGAATTGGGTAAGCTAAATTGTCCGTAGTGTATGTGTGTGAATGAGTGTGTGTGTGTGTGTGTGTGTGTATGGATGGATGGTTGCAGCTAGAAGGGTATCCGCTGCGTAAAACATATGCTGGATAAGTTGGTGGTTCATTCTGCTGTGGCGACCCCAGATTAATAAAGGGACTAAGCCGACAGAAAATGAATAAATGAATGAATGAATGCTCAGAACAATGTTTTTGTGTCTATTTTTTATGTTTTGTGGCAAGTAGCCATGTAATAAGAGGGATACAGTACATCCAAGATGGTGAAGTTTTTTCCTTGCCGCTGTCGGCACTGGCTTGGCATGGTTTGGGATCTGTAGAGCTGCGCATCGATGGATTTGCTATTCAGTGTTTGGACTCTGTGTTTGATTATTAACCCACACTGAACTGAACTAAACTGATCTGAACTTAATCTCTGAAAACTGAACTGACACTGTTTCAATTCACTATAATCTTCCATGTGAAGCTGCTTTGACACAATCTACATTGTATAAGCGCTATACAAAAAAAAAATGAATTGTTTTCAAAGAAAAAAGCTCTTCAGTCTTATGCAGCAGCCTTCCGCTTTTCGTCAGGCTGCTGATAAGCCTATCAGGTTTATTTCGTGATAACAACCTCCTAGATGTATATGATCCCTAATATAACATACCTTGGAATGTTATGACTGATTAATCAGAATAAAGTATTCCAGACAGCCACGTAATAATAGTTAGTTATCAGCGCATTACTAATTTTAGTGAATTTTGGAAATTCGCTTATTGCTTTTTTTTTTTCAAATAGTTATAAATATTCAGCAACTAAAATTATATCGCACACAAAAATGACTGTAAAAATTCTGTCACCATTTACTCATTGTGTTCTTCTGTTGAAGATATTATTAAGAAAGCTGTAACCAGTAACTTTCATATTATTAATTTTCCTTCTAATGAAGTCAATGGTTACAGGTTTTTAGCTTTCTTCGAAATATCTTCTTTTGTGTTCAACAGAAGGAAAACTCATTTAGGACAGAAACCCCTTGATGGTGAGTAAATAGTGAGAAAATGCTAATTTTTTAGCAAAACATCAGTTGAAGTAGCTTATTTTTACTCATAACTTACATAGAATAGTACTTTTGTTCTCTTTGGATTCATATTTAACTAAGATTTTCTAAAGTTTCAAAGTTAATGCAGTTTTTGTAAAGTAGGTCTCAAACACAGATCAGCGGTACCTGTATATTAGGGAAGGTGTTCTTGATCAAGTAGTACATCTTGCGGTGGGAGTTGAGATCCCCCAGCGTGAACTTCTCACTGGCCCCTTCTTTAGTTTTGCCCTTTGACTTCTCCTCCAGCGTGTTGTCCTCCCGGATCCTCTTCACCTCCCGTCCGCCCTGCACCGCAGCTTCTATGGACAGCGCCAGCAGCTCTCTCAGATCCACGGTCCTCTTCTGTCGGAAAGAGGCGAGTCTGCTGGACAAAACCCCCGCGTACAGGTGATAGATCACACCGACCCCGAGTAAGCAGAACACGGCTATGCCGAGCGGCGACAGCCGGATGCCCATAGGAGCCATCGCAAAAACAGACGTGCGAACAAAGCCAGGGGAATGAAAGAACAGCACAGCAGCTTTACCAGTCGTGTTTCTCTTTGCTGCGCATAATTTGAACGCAGCTATAACATAAACGACAAAAAATAGCTTAGAAGCTAATCAAAAGTCACTTGTTTCCTTCACCGGCAAAGTCCAGGTTAGGTCGAGCAAACGCTTCCCTCATTGGTTTACAGTGTAATCCGCTGTCTAAGCATTAATGTGTGGTTTGTTACGATGACGGATCCATTACTGTGACAGCGACTGGTACATTGACAGGATTCCACGTCCACTGCTGTGCCAGGCAGGGCCGAACTGCGTTTTTCTTCCAGGTCAGGAAGACAGAAACGGTGGATTCAGCACGAGATAGCGCCCTCTACCAGCAACACAAGCATCTGTTTTTATCCGCTCTGTGGCGATCTCTTAATTTGGCCACAACTTTCTGTTTCAGCAAATGGAATGGTTTTTGGTAACTAATCTTATTTTGACACATATTTTGGGGAAATGCTTTGAATTTTATTTAGAAATTCAACAATACAATGAACAAATTCACTGTCATGTTTTTTGGCTGTTTTTACCCCATTGACATCCATTATAATCACACTTTTTAATCAGAAAGCCATGACACCATATAATCATGCATTCTTTATTGTTGCTGAATTATTGTTGAAAAAATTCGAAATTTTATTGTTGATCATTAGTTGCAGTGAAAAAAAGCATAGTTTCTGGATAAAAAAATTATATGGTTAGTATTGTGTGTGTATGTGTGTGTGTGTGTGTGTGTGAGAGAGAGAGAGAGAGAGAGAGAGAGAGAGAGAGATCTGTTCTCTTTCAGTGCATTCACTGTTAAACCACTAACACCTCAATCAGATCACAGCCAAATTAAACTTTATATAAAAAGGAATAAGAATACTAATATATTTTCACAATTCAGTAAATTGTATAACATTAAAAATAATTATAGATGGGTACAAGACAGCTCTGAGAAATACAGAAACGCAATTGAAGACCCCCAAATAGGTTTACTTTTGGATACATTTATGGAAAATAGTTATCCTCATAATGGAGAGGGTGTTAATCTAGCTGTAGAAAACATAAATTACATATTTGATTATTTGGCAACGATATCTAATATTAAAACTACTAAGAAAACTTTGAAACAAAAACAAGAGAATGAAAAATGGTTTGACTTTGATTGTAAAACAATAAGGAAAAACTTAAGACAACTAGCAAATCAAAAACACAGACAACCAGGGAATACAGATGTACGTCTTCAGTACTGCGAGGAGCTTAAAAAATATAAAAACACAATCAGAAAAAAGAAAGAAGAGTACATCCAAAAACAGTTTAAAACAATTGAAGAATATGTGGATTCAAACAATTTCTGGGCCAACTGGAACCTCCTTAACAAAAAGAAACATGAACAGCTAACAATACAAAATGGAGACACCTGGAAAAACCACTTTGAAAATCTGTTTAGTAAAATAAACATGAGTACAGAACAATCGGTTATATATAATTAATTAATCTATACAGAACAAATATTTGGCAAATACCAAAATCCGTTAGACTACCTAATCACAGAAAAAGAGCTATTAGATAAAATACAAGTCCTACCAACAAAAAAGGCAAGTGGTCCAGACGGTATCTTAATGAAATGATTAAAAACATAAATCACAAATTCCAATTGGCTATAATGAAACTGTTCAATTTGGTTCTGAGTGTTGGTCATTTTCCTGACATATGGAATAAAGGATTAATAACGCCCATATTCAAAAATGGAGACAAATCAGACCCTAATAATTACAGAGGCATCTGTGTGAGCAGTAATCTGGGGAAGCTGTTCTGCAGCATCATCAACATCAGACTCATAGGCTTCCTTACAGAGCACAATGTCCTCAGCAAAAGTCAGATTGGGTTTCTGCCAAATTACAGAACATCAGACCATATCTTTACCCTTCATACTCTGATAGACAAATACGTCCATCATAACAAACACAAAATATTTGCTTGCTTTGTAGATTTTCAGAAAGCATTTGATTCAATTTGGCATGAAGGTCTAAACTTCTTGACTCAGGTATTGGCGGTAAAACATACAACATTATAAAAACAATGTATTCGAACAATCAGTGCGCAATTAAAATAGGCAATAAGCGAACAGAATTCTTCGCTCAGGGGCGGGGGGTGAGACAGGGCTGTCCACTATCACCAACCCTCTTCAATATTTACAGTACATCAATCAATTGGCAATGCTCCTAGAGCAAGCAGATACGCCGGGTCTCACACTATACGACTCCAGTGTAAAGTTCCTGCTGTTTGCAGATGATCTGGTGCTGCTGTCGCCAACAGAAGAGGGTCTAGCAGCAGCTGGATATCCTGCACAGCTTCTGTCGGACCTGGGCCCTGACCGTTAACCCAAAGAAAACCAAAACCCTAATATTCCAGAAAAACCCCAGATGTCAGGGAAAGAGACACAGTTTCACCCTTGGTATGACGAAAATTGAACCTGCCACAAATTACACATACCTGGGGTTGAAAATAAGTGCTAATGAAAAACTAAATTTGGCTGTGAATGAACTGAAAGAGAAAGCGAGAAGGGCCTTTTACGCCATTAAAAAATCAACACAAATAGAAATTCCAGTTTGAATCTGGCTCAAAATTTTCCAGTTGGTGATTGAACCTATAGTGCTATATGGGAGTGAGGTTTGGGGTCCTCTCCTCGGTCATGAGTTTGATAAATGGGATAAGAATCCAATTGAAAGCCTACATGCAGAGTTCTGTAGCATCCTCAGGGTACAGAGAAACACACCCAGCAATGCATGCAGGGCAGAAATAGGCCAGTATCCTCTACTCATGCGCATTGAGAAACGAGCCATCAAATTTTGGAAACACATAAAAATGAGTGACCCCAACTCTTATCATTATAAAGCCCTTAAAACGCAAGAAATAGACATTGAAAAAAGCCCCCTGATTCAGATGGTCCTGAAGCTGCAAACACAAACCAACACAACGAATATGACTAACAGCAGGCATCAGGACACAGACATGCTCATCCACAGAATTAAGCCCAATCAAATAATAAATGCACGAAAAAAAGAGTATCTGATTTACTGGAATGAAGCAGCAGCAAAACAAAGTAAACTTCAATGTTATTTAGACCTAAATGGAGATTATACCACAGCAACATATCTAAATGCAGTAAAGGACAGTAAATTAAGAACAACATTGACCAAATACAGGCTGAGTGCTCACAGTCTGACTGTAGAGACGGGCCGATACAGACAGAACTGGCAACCTAGAGAGAGCCGCATCTGCCCACACTGTGCCCAGACAGAGGTAGAGACGGAGGAACACTTCCTCACCCGCTGCACAAACTATCAGCACATCCGAGAAACATTCTACCCCAAACTACAGAGCATTCACCCACAATTCACTGAGTCAGACAATAAAACACAGCTTCAATATTTACTAGGGGAAAAAACTGACTGTGTCCTTCTAGCGGCGCAATACATTAATGCCTGTCACAAAAAGAGAGAGCAGACCAATAAAAACATCAGTGATGTGCCTGCACACACACACACACACACACACACACACACACACACACACACACACACACACACACACACACACACACACACACACACACACACACACATCTAGATTATTATAAATGAATAATTGTAAATATACTAATTATTATTGTTTTTATTACTGTTTTATCCTAAAAATGTTGATTGTTATATACATATGAATGATAACATGATATATTGAATAATACTAGAACGGTAAAGTTCATAGACAAACTTTATGGTGTCTTGAGAAAGCCTAGTCTGAAAGTTTGAAGTAGCTATAAAATTAAATAATTGAAGTAGTTTTTAAGCTTGGAGCAGTCGGTGTAGTTAGATAACTACATATAGGTTAGCAGGTTTCTAGTATGGATTGGCATGTTTCTTGCTAGGTGGTTGCTAGGGTGTTCAGAGTGGTTGCTAAGGTATTGCTAGGGTGTTCTGAGTCATTGCTAAGATATTGCTAGGTGGCTGCTAGGGTGTTCTGAGTGGTTACTCGGCGGTTGCTAAGGCGTTGCTAGGGTGTTCCAGGAAGTTATTAAGGTGTTGCTAGGATATTCTGAGTGGTTGCTAGTCGATCACTGATCGGTTAAGGCATTGCTAGATGGTTGCTAGGTTGTTCTGAGTGGTTGCTAGGGCGTTCTAAGTGGTCGCTAGGGTGTTGCTAGGCGGTTGCTAGGGTGTTCTGAGTGGTTGCTAAGGTGTTGCTAGGTGGTTGCTACGGTGTTATGAGTGGTTGCTAAGGCATTGCTAGGCGGTTGCTAAGGTGTTCTGAGTGGTTATGTCGTTGCAAAGTCATTGCTTGGTGGTTGCTAAGGCGTTGCTAGGTGGTTGCTAGGTTGTTCTGAGTGGTTGCTAGACAGTTGCTATGGTGTTCTGAGTGGTTGCTAGGCAGTTGCTAAGGCATTGCTAGGTAGTTGCTAGGGTGTTTTGCGTGGTTGCAAATGCGTTGCTAGGCAGTTGCTAAGATGTTCTGATTGGCTGCTAGGTGGTTGCTGAGGTGTTGCCAAGATGTTCTAGGTCGTTGCTAAGGTGTTGCTAGGTGGTTGCTAGGTTCTGTATGTTTGCTAGGCCGTGGCTAGGATCTTCTGAGTGGTTGATAAGGTGTTGCTGGGCAGTTGCTAAGGTGTTCTGAGTGGTTGCTAATGGTTGTTAAGGTGTTGCTAGGGTGTTCTGAGTGGTTACTAAGGCGTTGTTAGGTGGTTGCTATGGTGTTCCAAGTCATTTTTAAGGCGTTGCTAGACCATTGCTAATGTGTTCTGGGTGGTTGCTAGGCGGTTCCTAGGGTGTTCTAGGGGGTTAATAAGGTGTTGCTAGGCGGTTGCTAAGGTGTTTTGAGTGGTTGCTAGGCAGTTGCTAACATAAATTACCATGTTTTTAGCATAAATTAGCATGTTGTTAGCATTAATTATGAATTAGCATGTCTCTAGCATGTTGCTAGTATAAACTAGCATGCCGTTAGCATGAATTTAGTATGAATCAGCATGTTTGCAAGTATGATTAGTATGTTTGTTAATATGTTTCCAGTATGGATTAGTATATTGTTAGTATGAATAAGCATGTTGCTAGTATGTTTATAGTATGAATTTGCATGTTGCTAGTATGATTAGTATGTTTCTGGTATGGATCAGTATATTGTTAGTATGAATTGGTATGTTGTTAGTATGTTCAATGTAAAGTCAATGGCAGTTTTTTTTTTTTTTTTTAACAATGGAAGTGTATGGGACAGTTGCTAGGGTGGCGTAAGTGGTTGCTAGGGTGTGGCTAGTAAGTTAAAAGGTCATCAGTGATTGGCAGATTGGTAGTCTGAGTTAAATGAACCTAATATTAAGTCTGACAGTCTGGCGGAAAGTTATGATTTTCTCAAGCCACTATAAATATGATATATTGAATAATATGATTTATTATTTATATTTTATTTAATTATAATATATATATATATATATATATATATATATATATATATATATATATATATATATATATATATATATATATATATATATATATATATATATTTCCTTTCCTTTTTTTTTTAACTACTGCTATCTATTGTGTGTACTGTTTTTTTTAAATTATATATATGTATGTTACTTTTTATGTAAACTTTATAAATGCTTTGGCAATACATCTGTAACATTTGTCATGCCAATAAAGCAACTATTGAATTGAATTGAGAGAGAGAGAAAGAGAGAGAGAGAGAGAGAGACCTTTGCACACTTACTTTGAGAAAATTAAAAAATAGGCAGCTCACCTCTCAGAACATAAACACAGTAGCCTAAGTGTATTTATACACGCACACTATAATTATCTGTTTTAATCTATAGAACTCCATATAAAAGTCAGAAACTTTTTTGCACAGGCCTATCTAAATGGTTAATGCTGCCAGCTGATGATCAACAGTAAGAATTAAAAGTTTTAGCTCTTCCCAATAGCGAAAAACACCAACAATAAAGAATGCATGATTATTTGGTGTAATGGCTTTGCAATCAATGTCCCTACAATAGAAGTCAATGGGGCAAAAACAGCAACGAACATAACGAAAGGGAAATCGATTTAAACAGTACACAAGGGTTAAAAATAAAAAAAGCTTTAGGTGTGTTTATTAAAATATGGCTTAGAGAATAAGAAAACTATTGGTAAGCCTTATAGAAAAAAAAAAACACTTAAGCAATTAAATCAAATGCAAAATATGTGGAAAACTTGTAGTAATTTTGAAAGAGAGAGTATTGAATTGTATTCATTCATTTTCTTTTCCGCTTAGTCCCTTTATTAATCTGGGGTCGCCACAGCGGAATGAATCGTCAACTTATCCAGCACATGTTTGGATGTTCTTCCAGCCGCAACCCATCACTGGGAAACACCCACACACACTCATTCACACACATACACTACAGACAATTTAGCTTACCCAATTCACCTATACCGCATGTTTTTAGACTTGTGGGGGAAACCGAAGCACCCGGAGAAAACCCATGCGAACACCGAGAGAACATGTAAACTCCTATTGCACTTTATTTAAATTATTATTATTATTATTATTATTATTAATACTAATACACATTTTCCTTTCATAATCCTTTTTTTAAATCACATTAATCTTTTTTTCTTATGTGTATATGTATCAAATTTCCGATTGTATTTATGCATGCACTGTATAATCACTTTACCCTTTCATTCATTGTTTATGTAATGTGCAATGCTTTGGCAATACTTGACAAGTCCTGCCAATAAAGCTCATTTGAAGTGAATTAAGAAATGTAATCTTTTATAGTGTCATATTTTATATTTTAATTGTACATGTGTTATGGCTGAATTAATTATATTATCAATGTTTCTTCACAAACCCGAAATTTGGGAAACTCTGATGTAATGTCATGTTTAATACACTTATGCTTTTCAAACCAAAGAATGACGCTCTCTTTATCTTTGAAAAATTTAGTAAAACATAATAAAACCTTTGACCAGGTCAAAAGTAATATAAAAGTAATCAAAAGGTTTCTTAATATATATACATTTTAGGTATAATTTACAATAATTATATATATATATATATATATATATATATATATATATATATATATATATATATAGTTGAAGTCAGAATTATTAGCCCCCCTGATTTTTTAGCCCCTGTTTATTTTTTCCAAGATTTTTTTCAACACATTTCTAAACATAATAGTTTTAATAACTTATTTCTAATAACTGATTTATTTTATCTTTGTCATGATGACAGTAAATAATATTTTACTAGATATTTTTCAAAACACTTCTATAAAGCTTAAAGTGACATTTAAAGGCTTAACTAGGTTAATTAGGTTAACTAGGCAGGTTAGTGTATAGGCAAGTTATTGTATAACGATGGTTTGTTTTGTAGACTATCGAAAGAAGAGGCAAATAATTTTGACCTTAAAATAGTAAAAAAAAAAAAAAAAAAACGGCTTTTCTTCTAGCCGAAATAAAACAAATTAGACTTTCTCCACAAGAAAAAAATATTATCAGACATACTGTGAAAATTTCCTTGCTCTATTAAACATCATTTGCGAAATATTTAGAAAAGAAAAATAAATTCAAAGGGGGGCTTATAATTCTGACTGCAACTGTAAATATATATAATAAAATATAATTTATGTCTCTGTCACATTACTTTACAAATTCAATCATTCATTTTTTTTTGCAGCGGAATAAACTGAGAACTTATCCAGCATATGTTTTACGCAGCAGATGCGCTTCCAGCTGCAACCCATCATACGCTACGGCCAACTTAGTTTACTCAATGCACCGCATGTCTGGACTTGTTGGGCAAACCGGAGCACCCGGAGGAAACCCACACCAACATGGGGAGAACATGCAAACTCCACACCAAAATGCCAACTGGCCCAGCCGAGGCTCGAACTAGCGACCTTCTTGCTGTGAAGCGACATTGCTACCTACTGCGCCACCACGCCGCCTACTTTAGAAATTATTGTAATATTTTGATTTGCTGCTCAAATCAACCAGTTGCCCTTAAAGGGATTGTTCACACAACAGTCAAATGTGTCATGATTTACTCTTCCTTCACTTCTGTTGAACACAAAAGATAATCTGGAAAATGCTGGTTGATGGCACCCATTGCCAAAATATATTTTTCCTTCTATGCAAGTCATTAGGTACCATTAACCAGCTTGTTTTTTTTAAATATATCTTCTTATGTCTTCAACATAAAAAATAAACGGATAAACATTTAAAGCCACACGAGGGAGTTTGGTGAACTACCTCTTAAATTACTATGTAAATTATTATCATCTGCAACTGCTTTCCACAGAACCAATACTTGCTGAAGGAAAAAAAAGTGACAGGGACTAAATCCTGAAGATTTTGCCAATTTGTCTAAAGAAACAAGTTGCCATTTTGCTCCATTTTGAGTTGGAAAGATATGTTCTATAACTTCAGCATGCTGTGACATTTAATAAACTGTTTATACCTTTCCCACAAAGTGTCTGTTATATGTAAAGCAACTGTTATATACACTCACCGGCCACTTTATTAGGTACACCTTACTAGTACCGGGTTGGACCCACTTTTGCCTTCAGATCCTTCATGGCATAGATTCAACAAGGTACTGGAAATATTCCTCAGAGATTTTGGTCCATATTAACATGATAGCATCACGCAGTTAGTGAAGATTTGTCGGCTGCACATCCATGATGCGAATCTCCCGTTCCACCACATCTCAAAGGTGCTCTATTGGATTGAGTCTGGTGACTGTGGAGGCCATTTGAGTACAGTGAACTCATTGTCATGTTCAAGAAACCAGTCTGAGATGATTTGAGCTTTACGACATGGTGCGTTATCCTGCCGTAAAAAGATGGGTACACTGTGGTCATAAAGAGATGGACATGGTCAGCAACAATACTCAGGTAGGCTGTGGTGTTGACACGATGCTCAATTTGTTCTAATGAGTCCAAAGTGTACCAAAAATATATCCCCCACACCATTACACCACCACCACTAGCCTGAACTGTTGATACAAGGAAAGATCATGCTTTCGTGTTGATGACGCCAAATTCTGACCCTACCATCTGAATGTCACAGCAGAAATCGAGACTCATCAGACTAGCACACATTTTTCCAATCTTCTATTGTCCAATTTTGGTGAGCCTGTGCGAATTATAGCCTCAGTTTCCTATTCTTAGCTGACAGGAGTGGCACCCTGGTGTGGTCTTCTGCTGCTGTAGCCCATGCACCTCAAGGTTCGACATGTTGTGTGTTCAGAGATGCTCTTTTTTATATATCTCGGTTGTAACGAGTGGTTATTTGAGTTACTGTTGCCTTTCTATCAGCTGGAATCAGTTTGGCCATTCTCCTCTGACCTCTGGCATCAACAAAGCATATGCGCCAGAACTGCCACTCACTGGATATTTTCTCTTTTTCTGACCATTCTGTCAACCCTAGAGATGGTTGTGCGTGAAAATCCCAGTAGATCAGCAGTTTCTGAAATACTCAGACCAGCCCGTCTGTCACCAACAACCATACCACGATCAAAGTCACTTAAATCACCTTTCTTCCCCATTCTGATGCTCGTTTTGAACTGCTGCAGATCGTCTTGACCATGTCTACATGCCGAAATGCATTGAGTTGCTGCCATGTGATTGGCTGATTAGAAATTTGCGTTAACAGGTGTACCTAATAAAGTGGCTGGTAAGTGTAGTTAATACAAATGCACTGCAATTTTTATGCAATATGAACTAGGATTTATATACATCTTTTCAAATGAATTATTCGGTCTGAAAAGGAAATATTCACAATAATTTAGTGAAAAAGCAATTAAGTTTATGCAATTTACACTTTAATTCTTTGGTGATCCCACATCTTTTAATGTTCCTGCATAAACATTTTTAATGAAATATAAGTGCAAACCTCCATGTATTCACAAAAATTGAATATTATGAACATCTTCACATCACAATGCACTGATCCATGATACATACAGTTACAAAAACAGCATAACAATGACAAAAAACAATAACTTAAAAAATAACTATAGATACATTTGTTTGAGCAAAATCAGACTGTTATTGAAAGTGAAACTGTTATATTATTAATTTGACCCTTTTATGAACTGAACAATCATAAAACACCTACATTACACTGTGAATGAAACGTATTTTTATTATTTAGTTTGACACTTAAAGGATGTGTGGAAAAAAGAGGCTCTCTAGCGACGAAGCCAGATCCAGGAATTAACTAACCAGAATGCAACAGTGAGGGAGTACATGACCATTTCACGCTTGGCTCTCTCTTTATTCTCATGCTCCAGTAGCTGCAGTCTTCGATTCAGCTTGATAATCTGTTCAATAGATCACAACACATGAGAAATCAGGCATGAGAGCAGCTAAGGACAAAAAAAGAACATGTTTTGTATTATTTAAATAATAATAAAAACAATAATAATATTATGTTTATTATTATTATCATCATCATCATCGCCATTATTATTGAAATGATAAAAGGAAAATGTTTTCTATTATTTAAATAATAATAATAATAATAATAAATAAATAAATAAACTGTATAATTTCATACATAATTTTACTATTATTATTATTATTATTATATTGTTTTATTATTATTATATTGTTTATATTTTTATTATATACATTTGCCTTACATTTGAAACACATTGGTATCAAATTATTAAAGTAGCTTTTTTATTTTGTTGACATTAGAAACAATTCTCAATCTAAATTGTGTCTTCAAATGCACACAAAAAGTAACCCAAACTGATAGAGCTTGCAAATATAGAGTTTGTGTGTATTAGCATTTATTGCAAATCTTGGGGCTGTTCCATAAACCAAGCTTAGAGAAAAAGCCAGGCTTATTTTGGTAAGTCAGGTTTATTAACGGCGGATTCTGTTTCATAAATCAAATTTACATAGTTCAAACTCAGTTACTCTGGCAACTTATGCTGGGAAACTAGCCTGGTCTGGGGCAGGTTAATTCACAGGCTAAGTCTTAAGTTCATGCTTAGTCAAAGTAATGTTAACATTCGCCTGCCGTAATTTAATGCCATTTTATTTCACTTAACCTCCTAATAATGATTAAAATTTTATGGTCACTTAATAGTATATATAAATACCAAACAAATACATACATATATACCAAACATCTTTTAGAATAGAACAATAATACATTTAAATTCAAACAAGTTATTCCAAATGTAACAAATGTAAACTACAACATTTCAACAAAATTTTTTATATATTTTTTAAATGTTTCTGTAGATTTTTTTTTCCTGTTTATTACAATTTTATAATTTTTTTCCCTTCAACATATTAATTTGGGTCTACTTATTTTTGGACTGATCTTCAGTTTATTTTTAGATTATTTCCAAATTTTGCTTTGGTATTGAATAATCTAATGTATATGCACAAATATATTATTGTAAAGCATCGTGTAGAAAACATTAATTTAAAAGAGAGATCTGTGAGGGGTCTACTTAGCTATACATGTATAAATTACTAAAAATGTCATTAGGAAAATAATATTATGAAAGCACTGACTGATATAAAGAAGTAGGTTTCATTTCTTAAAGAATGACTTTAAAGCTGAAAACCCTGAGTGGTATAATCGGGAGATGCATCTGGGCCGAGCAGTATCCTCACTTTAATATAAAGATATTTTACCATGGGGTACGGGAAACACAAGTGTCAAAGGGAAAGCAGCAATTTGCAGCAGTTTGAGAGCAAATTAAAAATCCCACCGCTTGTGCGTGCACGCCTCTTTGTTGCCATTATTTTCAACTTAATGTGCTTATGTTAAGCACATTTTGTATGTTCAGTTAGTCTGCAATGCTTCAAAACTTTTTCTTGCAAGCAACAATTAGCAGTAAGCACGTATTCTCTCTCTTTATTGTACGCGCACTAGCACAATTTCAACGTATCGTGACAAATATTCAATTTAACATTAACAGGCCTAAATAATGGCCCATATTTTAAAATATATTGCTACATATGTAGCCTATTGAAACGATCTGCACTTTCCTGTCAGCCTTCTCTCTTGCTTTGTTGTAAGCCGCAGTTTTTGATTATTATGTTTAAATTATTATAAGTTTGAACTCTAGAAACCAAACGCTGCTCACTCACTATAAACATAGCTGTGTCTCATTTCAGAGCTCTCTCAGTTCTCGTAGTTGGCATAGTAGCAAACAACAAAGTCGATGCATCTATGCTCGACCTTTAAGGTTTCTCGACAGTAATGTGCACAAGCGGTTATCTAGATTATTTAAACTGAAGTCAGATTAGTTAGATCAAATGATCTTCAACTTGCTGTTATGGAACCAATTTAAGTGTGGACGTTTATAGTTCAGTTCATTGAAGTTAGGTTTTTTACTTTAGTCCCCACTTTTCTAAACGACTTTTATGAAACAGCTCCCAGGATACTCATAGACACTGAAAACAAAAACAAACAAAACAAAAAGCTGGTGATTTTGTCTTGGCTAGCTTCTTCAGTGCTGTCAGAATGAATCCATCAATCAGTCTTTCTGTCTTTCTGTATCTGTCTGTCTGTCTGTCCGTCCGTCCGTCCGTCCGTCCGTCCGTCCGTCCGTCCGTCCGTCCGTCCGTCCGTCCATCCAATTAAAGTATTTTAAATGTATTAGAAAATGCAGGAATTGTTTCCATCTTATTTATGCAAATCATGTGGGTCATTCTTTTCAGACTTTCAAGTCTGTACATAAGTCTGTACAGATTACATAATAAGTAATACATACAATATATATATACAGCATAGTCTTATATAATAAGAATATACAGATATATTAAAATTGCATTCCTAGAATTATTAAAATTTCCTAACAATGAATGAAGAGTTAAAGGCAGAGTGACTATTACCTGTCGTCGCAGTAAGGCAGCGTCTGTTAAACCAGCATCATCAGGAATGTTTTCCACACTTGCATCGAAAGTCACGAGAGATGCCCGACTACAAGGAAAAGAACATTTACATTGGTTTTTTTTTTAAAATACTTAGTCAAAACTAAGTATTTCCTTGCTCTGTAAAACATAATTTGGGGAAAATTTTAAAAAGAAAAAAAAAGTCAAAGGGCGGGCTAATAATTCTGACTTCAACTGTGCATGCATGCATGCATGCATGCATACATACATACATACATACATACATACATTAATTATATATATATATATATTAGTGGTGGGCCGTTATCGGCGTTAACGTGCTGCGTTAACGCAAGACTTTTATAGCGCGATAAAAAAATATCGGCGTTAATCTATTCTCAAAGTTGGGTTGGAAGCTGGGTCTATTCTACGCAAGCTATGATGACTTTGACCTTGATATTTTAGCGCGGATGTATACCTGAACGGTGAGCCGTCTGACAAAAAAGTGCCCTTTTGAATCAAATCAGCAGGATGCCTGACTTTAACTGCGGTTTGACAGTTTCACTTTCACTCATGAACATTTCATTCATGCCCCTGTGACAAACTGGGGTATTAGTCGCAAATAAGGAGTAAGGACTGGTGAGAGTGTTGTGGAATTTAATAACGCAAGCCAAATGGAAAGAAAAAAAACTTCCGCATTTCGCGATGTGTGTGTGCGTCTGTGTGTCTTTTCTTTCCATTCGGCGTGCGTTATTAAATTCCATAACACTCTCATCAGTGCTTACTCATTATTTGCATCTAATACCCCAGTTTGTCACGGAGGCATGAATAATATGTTTATGAGGAAATGTGAAACTGCCGAACGGCAGTTAGTCACCCAAAATTACAGGAAACTTATACATGAAAGCACTTCACGTACACACCTTAATTATATTATTGTCTATTAAGGCAAATAACTAGATTACAGATGTCCATGTAAGCGTAGTCAGTAGTGTCTTCAAAGTTAGTGAAAGATCCAGAAGGGCATCCTGCTGATTTGATTCAGAAGGGCACTTTTTTGTCAGACGGCTCACCGGTTTGACTTTCATTCATCGTCATTCATTTTAAAAAGCACCCGGTCCATTTTATTTGTATATGTTTTACTCGAACGCATAAACTCTACAGGTGCCTGATAGTTAGATGTGGAGCTAACATTAATCAGATTCACTCTAGTGAACTGCATCCATGTTAGCACGTCACGTTTGATGTGGTAATTTCACAGTAGGAATTAGGAATACACACAGGTTCGAAGATATATATATATATATATATATATATATATATATATATATATATATATATATATATATATATATACAGGGAGTGCAGAATCATTAGGCAAATGAGTATTTTGACCACATCATCCTCTTTATGCATGTTGTCTTACTCCAACCTGTATAGGCTCGAAAGCCTACTACCAATTAAGCATATTAGGTGATGTGCATCTCTGTAATGAGAAGGGGTGTGGTCTAATGACATCAACACCCTATATCAGGTGTGCATAATTATTAGGCAACTTCCTTTCCTTTGGCAAAATGGGTCAAAAGAAGGACTTGACAGGCTCCGAAAAGTCAAAAATAGTGAGATAACTTGCAGAGGAATGCAGCACTCTTAAAATTGCCAAGCTTCTGAAGCGTGATCATCAAACAATCAAGCGTTTCATTCAAAATAGTCAACAGGGTCGCAAGCATGTGGAAAAACCAAGGTGCAAAATAACTGCCCATGAACTGAGAACAGTCAAGCGTGCAGCTGCCAAGATGCCACTTGCCACCAGTTTTGCCATATTTCAGAGCTGCAACATCACTGGAGTGCCCAAAAGCACAAGGTGTGCAATACTCAGAGACATGGCCAAGGTAAGAAAGGCTGAAAAACGACCACCACTGAACAAGACACACAAGCTGAAACGTCAAGACTGGGCCAAGAAATATCTCAAGACCGATTTTTCTAAGGTTTTATGGACTGATGAAATGAGAGTGAGTCTTGATGGGCCCGTGGCTGGATCGGTAAAGGGCAGAGAGCTCCAGTCCGACTCAGAAGCCAGCAAGGTGGAGGTGGAGTACTGGTTTGGGCTGGTATCATCAAAGATGAGCTTGTGGGGCCTTTTCGGGTTGAGGATGGAGTCAAGCTCAACTCCCAGTCCTACTGCCAGTTTCTGGAAGACACCTTCAAGCAGTGGTACAGGCAGAAGTCTGCATCCTTCAAGAAAAACATGATTTTCATGCAGGACAATGCTCCATCACACGCGTCCAAGTACTCCACAGCGTGGCTGGCAAGAAAGGGTCTAAAAGAAGAAAAACTAATTACATGGCGTCCTTGTTCACCTGATCTGAACCCCATAGAGAACCTGTGGTCCATCATCAAATGTGAGATTTACAAGGAGGGAAAACAGTCCACCTCTCTGAACAGTGTCTGGGAGGCTGTGGTTGCTGCTGCAAGCAATGTTGATGGATTCTGTCAGTGTTTTGATCTAGTCACCACCATGGATGGCAGGCTTTTGAGTGTCCTTGCAAAGAAAGGTGGCTATATTGGTCACTGATTTGTTTTTGAATGTCAGAAATGTATATTTGTGAATGTTGAGATGTTATATTGGTTTCACTGGTGAAAATAAATAATTGAAATGGGTATATATTTGTTTTTTGTTAAGTTGCCTAATAATTATGCACAGTAATAGTCACCTGCACACACAGATATCCTCCTAAAATAGCTAAAACTAAAAACAAACTAAAAACTACTTCCAAAAATATTCAGCTTTGATATTAATGAGTTTTTTGGGTTCATTGAGAACATGGTTGTTGTTCAATAATAAAATTAATCCTCAAAAACACAACTTGCCTAATAATTCTGCACTCCCTGTATATTAGGGCGGCACGCTGAAATCTGACATTGTGATATTTTGTTCTTCTGTGATATATATCGTGATATGAATATAACTTCACCAGATGAATTGAATAGTTCAATTTAGAAAGATTTCATTCATTTAGATAGATTGTGATGACAGTTTTATTTATTATGCGGTGCGTTTGCACAAATTACAATAAATTACAAGCATATATAAATACGACAGGGCAAAAACAAAAGTGGATGGATGGATATATGGATGGATGGCAGACAGACAGGCAGACATTAAACATGAATGTTTTAAAATGAAGTTGAATTTGTTGAACTTATGCACACAGATGGGTTCCACAAAAGCATACAATATATGATCAAATAACAACTTCAGAGCTAGATTTACTTCTTATTACTGAAAATATGTTTCTCTATGAAGAAAACGAATGAAGTTAAACCTACACTGTAGCGCATTATTCTCTGAACTGGCTTTCTTTCGCTCTTCATTGGTTTATTGTCTAATAAATCATACAGTACTACAAAGTAATTATACAGAATAGCACCAATTGTTAAGCAAATAAAGCAAATGCTACATACTGTAAAGAATGCGCTGCAGTATTTGACTTTCCATTACAAGTAGTTGAAGGGCAATGGTTCAAACTAAACAGTGTTATATCACATAGGGCCTATTGCATATGTATTGACAGATATAGTAGCCTACTGCCAAATGCCTCCCTGCTCCCTAGGATACTGGCATCTGGCGATCACTAATTCATTGACATTTATACTCTACATATGCATAATTAACACTACTGCATGCTTTGAGAAGAGCTTGCTTACCCTCGCTGACTGTCATCTAGCACCTCCAGGACCTGCTGGTAAGCCCTGCGAGTCGTGCTCTTGATGTAGTTGAGGACACCACTGGCACTGTTTAGATTCTGACTGTCCTCAGGGCTGATAAGAGGAGGACAAACACGGACAGGAGCACGAGATGGAGACGGGCTTGCACTAAAAGAGAGAGACATGATTGTGACAAAAATCATACAGACATTTGATGTTTACCTATCCGCTTACCAATATTACATACCAACACAGGTATGGCTAGACTCACCTGTTAAAAATGAAAGATGAAAAAAGCCAAGTCTAAAATGCTTCTATATATCATTATTAAACATTCCAAACAGCTATATCCAACAAAATTATGCAAACTGGAAGTCACTGAGCAGTCAGCAGTGTGTAAAGCTTAATTTGAATAAATCATTAACAATATTCAAAATTCTGATCATGAACTAGAAAGTGGAAGATAAAAAAAATGTGTCAATAAGTTGTTTGCACATGATCAGAATCAGAAAGAGCTTTATTGCCAGGTATGTTTACACATGAGAGGAATTTGTTGTCATGACAGAAGTTTTCACAGTGCAACAGAAACAGGACAAAGACACAGAAAATAAAGGAATAAAAACAAATCTAAAATATGAATATACATTTTTTTATAAATGTATGAACAGTATATTACTATATACACTATTGTATACTAGTGTATGTAATATTGTATGATCATCATTGCTGGGGTGTTAAAATGAGAAGAAATGGATTTTTCTATATAGGAATCACTAGCAGGACTTTAAAACATTTATGTCATTTATGGCTGCTTAAATAGGTAAACACATTGAGACAAAGTGATTTTATAGTGAGTTCCAAACAATAGAAGAGAAATTGACAGAAGAAAATAAGTAAAAATTGCTTGAAATAAAAAATATTTCTTCATGCCTGTGTATACAAAGCTTTATTTTGAACGTGTATAATCGTTTGACAGCACTAATAAATATAGTAAGTAATATACACTCACCGGCCACTTTATTAGGTACACCTTACTCAGGGTTTCTGCAGGTTTCATCAAGTCAAATGTAAGACTTTTTAAGACCCCTTTAAGACCATTATGAATGAAATTTTAGACTTATACAGGGTTAAACATGCCACAAATAAATCAAATGTAAATAAATTTCTTAGCGACATACTTAAAAGTAGTTGTATACACTATTTTCAACATAATATAACTTTTTTTTTAAATGACAAGTTTAACATTGTTAAAAGTGTATTTTTTTGTGGAGGCAATTAAATAAATAATCAAAAAATATCTATTTGTTGGCTTTTGGTCCAAATTGAGTATAACATCTTTTTAACCTATCGCATTTCTGTTATAAAACCTTAAGTTTCATGTCTATTTATAAATAGTATGTCTAGTCGACTCGCCCTTATTTCTATAAATAGTTTTTGTATGAATGGAAGGTAACGTAAAGCGATATATATTGCTCTGTTATTATTATGAGGAATTGTGTAATTGTTTTTAGTTTTCGTTCCCTGATTTTATTAAGATGGATTGTTGGTGATTGGATGGATGTCGGGCAGATTGGGTAGCTTTACTTAAACAGAGAAAAATAAACCTGTTTAAAATTATTTATGGCGACACAGTGGCGCAGTAGGTAGTGCTGTCGCCTCACAGCAAAAAGGTCGTTGGCTCGAGCCTCGGCTGGGTCTGTTGGTGTTTCTTTGTGGAGTTTGCATGTTCTCCCTGCGTTCGCGTGGGTTTCCTCCGGGTGCTCTGGTTTCCCCCCACAGTCCAAAGACATGTGGTACAGGTGAATTGGGTAGGCTAAATTGTCCGTAGTGTATGAGTGTGAATGAGTGTGTATGGATGTTTCCCAGAGATGGGCTGCAGCTAGAAGGGCATCCTGTGCGTAAAAGATGTGCTGGATAAGTTGGCGGTTCATTCTGCTGTGGCGACCCCGGATTAATAAAGGGACTAAGCCGAAAAGAAAATGAATGAATGAATGAATGAATAAAATTATTTAAGACATACAACACAATATTTGAGTGAATTTAAGACTTTTTAAGGCCTGAAATTTTGTTTTTGAAATTTAAGACATTTTAAGACTTTTTAAGTCTTAAGTTTTAAGCTTTAAGTTTTTTTTTGGTTTTTAAGATACCCTGCGTACTGGAACCAGGTTGGACCCCACTTTTGCCTTCAGAACTGCCTTAATCCTTTATGGCATAGATTCAACAACCGACCGGTCTGGCCATTCTCCTCTGACCTCTGGCATCAACAAGGCATTTGCACCCACAGAACTGCCGCTCACTGCATATTTTCTCTTTTTCAGACCATTCTCTGTCAACCCTAGAGATGGTTGTGCGTGAAAATCCCAGTAGATCAGACGTCTGGCACCAACAACCATGCCACGTTCAAAGTCACTTAAATCACCTTTCTTCCCCATTCTGATGCTCAGTTTGAACTGCAGCAGACCGTCTTGACCATGTCTACATGCCTAAATGCATTGAGTTGCTGCCATGTGATTGGCTGATTATAAATTTGCATTAACAAGCAGTTGGACAGGTGTATCTAATAAAGTGGCCGGTGAGTGTATTATCATTTATTGTAATAATATGTTTATGTATTATATGAAAAACAAATACTACAAACAACGCAATGCTTATTAAAAAAAAAAAAAAAAAAAAAAAAACTAGTGCAACTGCAATGTACTGCACTGACTTCTCCATCTTGGAATTTTTATTGTCTTTAGTGGCGTTTCGGCAGACCTTGGAGAATCAACCTAATAGAGTAAATTAAACAACCAAAGCAGATGTGAAGCAGTGTTGAATTGTTGCTAGGTTAATTGGCAGGACAAAAAAGAAATGCTCATGTGGGCAAAACAAAACAATTGTTATTGTGGAGCACCTTGGTACTGAGTTTGTTTTACCATTTACTAACAAAAAATGCATGCATTCATACATCCTTTTGCATGCTTTTCTTCTGCTTTTAATTGTGTAGAAGGATGTCTGGAGGGCAAAGTGCCCACATGATAAATACTATAGTAATAATTACATTTTTAAACTCTACTTTAGTAAAGTGTGTTGACATTGTATATTTAAAATGTGTTAAAGAATATAGCGTACTGTAGTATTAACTTTTGTGAACTGATAAACTGTAATAAATACTGTAGCATTCTTTGTCTTTAATGCAACAAACTGTGGTTTATTGTAGTATAGTTTATATAGTTGTAAAAAACTTTAAGTATTGGGTGATTTGTTTATTACTATAATGTTAGTTGTAGGTGAAACGGTGGCTCAGAGTTTAGCACTGTCGCCTCACAGCAAGAAGGTCGCAGATTCAAGCCTCAGCTGGGTCAGTTGGCATTTCTGTGTGGAGTTTACATGTTCTCCCTGTGTTCGCATGGGTATTCTTCGGGTGCTCCGGTTTCCCCCACAGTCCAAATACATGCGCTATAGGTGAATTGAATAAACTAAATTGGTCTTAGTGTATGTGTGTGAATGAGTTCCAGCTCCAGTTTCCCAGTACTGGGTTCCAGCTGGAAGGGCATCCGCTATGTAAAACATATGCTGGATAATTTGGTGGTTCTTTCCACTGTGGCGACCCCTGATGAATAAAGGGACTAAGCCGAAGGAAAATGAATGAATGAATAAATTAAGTTGTTAGTTGTTGTATTACCACAGAAATACCACAACTAATTCAAGTACTTTACTATAGTATTTCCTACAAACAATTATAGTATTTTTCCTGTAGACAGTTTATTTTTTTCTACCGCATCGATGGAAGGCAAATATTTTAGTTCAGTGGAAAACTCGCTACATAAGAATAATGTCCAGCATATGTCTTTATTTTCTATTTATATCTTCTTTGAAATGTGGTCAAAATCACACCAGTACAGACTTTCCTTTGTCATACTTTCAGTTTTTTTTTTCAATTTCCTGTCCTTCATCTAAAGATTTTTGCTTATTAGATATGGTATTTCTTTTTTTTGTTTATCATATATTATATTCCTATTTAAACATTAGCAATTAAGAGGTGTAAAGAATATCATTATATTGACTTTATAATTACACATATACTGCAGTTTCACAGAACCAATGCTGTTAATGACAGGATGTATTTTTACTTACAAATCATGTTTGTTTATTTGTCCATTGCGACGCATTGTAGAGTTTTCACTCCTACAGCGCTCCCGTCTTGACCTAAAGTGAGATCTCATCTGTGAAGAGACAGACAACAGCTCTTAAAAGCATAGTTCACCCAAAACTGCAAATATTGTCATCATTTACTCATCCTTCAAAACCTGTTTGAGATTTTAAAGAAAGATGAAAACCTTTAACCAGGACTTCTATAGTATTTGTTCATCCTACAATGCATGCCAAAAGGTTGCAGCTTTCTTCAAAATACTTTCTTTAGTGATCAACAGAATAAAGAAACTCCAAGTGGTTTGGAAACAAGTGAAAGGTGACTAAATGATTACAGATTTTTTCAGTTTTGGATGAACTACCCCTTTAACTCTATAAGGTACATGTCAGGATGACTAGTCCGAGTTCCCTTATTCCTCAATGTCAAATTTATTTTAATAGGGCTATGCTGACCAATGCACTTTACATCATTATAAACAATAACAAAAACAATCATCAACAAGAAGATGCCATGGCAAACAAGTCTTTAACTGTACTTTTAAAAAATGTATATAGTCTGCATTTCTGACATGGTACACTACAGGTAATGTGTTCCAAAGTATTGGCACTAGGGCTGTGTGATTAATAGAAATCGTATTAAAAATTGTGATTTCTACATGCGCGATTTTCCCGCAGTATGCTCTTTGAACAAATCATAATGCAGCGCACCTAAACAGAGCGCAGGAACAGTAGACTGAGCTTCATTACAAATAGCCTGCAAAAACAGGGATGATGAGTTCAGCACAGGAGGACTTGGTGCCCAAAAGTCTGTGGTGTAAGAAATTACTTTAGATACAGGAAGGCTGATGTATCGCAAAACCAGGTGATTTGTAAGACCTGTCAGTCACATATCGTGTCTAAAAGCATGTGGGAAGCGTGAGTAGCATCGCTTCGGTCAGCATTTTAATGCGCTTTGCGCTCGTGCTTCTTTGTCGCTGCTCAGTGACCATCAAACGTTTTCTCAAAGGATGACAAACTAACAAAACATTGTTTTAGCTCTGAAACAAGCTTTATTTGTGGAGAAAATTAAAAAACTGGGTGTTTCAGTGTTTTTTGTTTGTCTGAGGTAATTAGTCTACCAAAATGTGTATATTCTATACAAAGTATGAAGCTACTGTAAATAGGTCAGTACTTGTTACGTGACTCAAGGTGCGCTTGCAGCATTCTAAAAAGTTAAGATGTTTTTAAACTGGGGCGCCTGGAATACGTGCGCGTCACTCCCAACATGCATGCAAACCACGTGCCTCTATTACAAATTACGTATTTGTGCGTGCAAAAGACTTGATATGTGAATGGCCTATTTCACAGCAGCATCACAAATGGTCATGGTACATCATGAGGTCTATGAGCTATGCATGGCAAAAAAAATTATAAAATCTGTGGACGCATACAAATGTACATGCAACTACTTTGATATGTGGTCAAGCAGAACATCGGACCCTTGAGTTTGACGGCCCAAACACACACGCATGCACGCACGCACGCACGCACACACACACACACACACACACACACACACATTACTCTATTTATTTGTTTTTCCATAGGTCTGTTCTAGAGACAATTTGTTACACCTTTACTAGGTGACTTTTAATATTTGGCTGTTTTAGAGACATGTTACAGGTCTTTGATAAAGATCTACAGTAATTGTTTTCCTTCAGAAATATGTTTCAGATTTACACTTGTAAAACGTTTGTGTGTGTGTGTGTCAAAATTGTGATTTTAAATTTAAATCGCAATATTGTTCAAGATAATGATGATAGGTTTCTTTTGCCCATATCGCACAGCCCTAAATGGCACCACAACAGAGAAAGCCTTGTCTCCTTTCTGTCTTAATTTTGTCCTTGGTATTTTTAAGCGATTTTGACTTGAACTCAATGTTCTTTCACTCTGATATTCAGATAACAGTTCTGATAGGTAGGATGGTGCAAGGCCATGTAACAACTTACTGTATATACACTAATAAAAATAAGCTTAAAATCAATCCTATATTGAACCGGAAGCTGGGGTAGAGTGACCAAATACATAAAAAGTAATATGTTCATGCTTCTTAATGTTTAGTCACAGTAGCAATTTTAACCTTCTGTAATCGTAGGATAGATGTTTGGCTGATACACCCTTGTATAATGAATTACAATAGTCAAGCCATGATGATACGACAGCAAGGATTGCAATTTCAAGACTTTTAAATGTCAGGCTAGAAATTATCTTAGGTATATACATCAAATGAAAAATAGTAACTTGATTTCAATACATGATTGATTTGAGTGTTTAACTTCAAGAAGCTATAAATACACACAGCACATGTTTTAACCTGTTCTTTGACATGCAGTGATCTCACCTCTTCTCTCTGCTGGACAGTGGAGTTTGCTGCTGGCTCTGGCTCGAGGAAATCCAGAGGTTGATCATTGAGGGTGAGAACCCGTGGTGGGGTCTTCAGTTCAACCGTTTCTAGTGGAGTAGACTGGATCAAATCCAGATCTCTCGGTCTTCCAAAGCGAGCGTCATTATCATCTCCTTGGACAATGAAAGGGGAGGGGCGGTTGATAGGGATTAGTTGACTTCTGCTAACTTTCAAATTTATTTTGACTTCATTTAACTTAAAACTACACCATGATCTGTTAATACCTGCAATCACAATCCTTTCTGGCACATGCATCATAGTACTGTGGGATGCATTCAGAAGGAGACCAGGCGGTTCCTCTGATGAACCAGAGGCGATTTTGAGCCTCTCAGGTATCCGCATCTGTTGACTGATGCCTTCTGTATATTCTAGTTCGTAGTGGATGCGGTTTACTTCTGCCATATCGGCAGAGTGGAAGATGTCAGCCTCGCTCATTTACCTGCAGACAGAACATTACATTATAAAGCATGCAACACTAAAGATTTGTTTTACTATTAGACTAACTGTATGAAATTAGTGGCAAAAATTTGAATTGATAGAGAAAATAAGCATTCAGACTAGATCTGCATAATTTTGGAAAAATCTGACATTGCAATACATTTTATTTCTGCGATATATATTGCGATGTAAATATATTTCACCAGATGATTTGAACAGCCACTTGGAAAAATTTCATTTAGATAAATTGGGATGATCAAATCTTTTTTAATGCAGTGTGTTTGCATAATTATAATCCATTACAAACATATGTGAATACAACAGAGCAAAGATAAAAGTTAAATAAACAGTGCTTTATGGTTTTTAACAGTAATCTAACAGTAATCAGGTACAGAATCAGTCAAATGTAAAATAACATGGTCATCATTGTATAAAATATTTATAATAATTTTTATATAATGTTTATATATTTTGATCTTTAATAAATAATCTAATGCTGCGATGTGACTATTGCAAATACACATTGCGATATCAATGATCAAACAATATATTGTTGTTCAGCCCTTATTCTGACAATGATGTTTTATGTTAAACAGAAGCAGTTGGATATTAGTGTTTCTCATCCACGTTCCTGATGGACCCACCAAACTGCATGTTTTGGATGTCTCTATTGTCCGTCACAATCATTACAGGTCTTTCACTCTCTGCTATTGAGCAGATAATCTGAATCAGGTTTGTTTGATTAAGGAGACACGAAGATGTGCAGAGCTGGTGGTCCTCCAGGAACATGGCTGAGAAACACTAGAATAGATGCATGCATTCAGGGCAATTACAAGTGTGATTGTAACCTAATGACTGTTGTAACCTGGTTATATAATATGTTGCGTGAATATCATTCAGTAATGTTTTGTTAAATCTATATATATATATATATATATATATATATATATATATATATATATATATATATATAGGAAAACATTATAAATCTAGAATAACAGTAGCAAACTAATATCAAAATATCGAATTGAATTTCAGACTTGTCAGAAAAAAAAGCATCGAATGAATATGTGGACACACATTATACTATGTAAAGTATCTTTTACATAATATGTTGAATTGGTTGGGATCAATTACATATCCAACCTCAAAATTGTTCTGATAGGAAACTAAATCAATAGCGAAGCCATGCATGCCGTTGTTTACATTTCAGTCAGAAATCCGTGCGTTCATCGAACCATACTGAAAAGCATTGCATAACGTTAAATATTAAGATATTTACCCGTTTACTTTGTAACGATCTGCACTTCGGTTGCAGCGGATGTTTCGGACACGGATTACAACCTCATCAGAGAATAAATATTTCCATTTAACAACCTTAAGTCCCTTGGTAACCAACAAAGGTGTATCAGCTGTACGCATGATGTTGCTCTGCTGCTTGAATGACAACTGCCCTGGTCTAAATCACGAACTCGCGTTTTTAAAATAATATTGTTAAAATGCTGACAGTTAGCTACATTTATTTGCCTTATGCTGTGCATACAGACACCTTTGGATTTTTGTTTAATAAGAGTGTGGTATCTTTATTACAAACATTATTTAACGGCTAGCCGTCGCTGGTTTCACACACTTCCGGTTAGCGTTTTCGCGTACTGCGAATCCTACTATGAGGAACGCTGCTGGGCTCGTGAATATAAGATTGTACGTCACGGACTATTTGAGCAGGTAACCAATCAACATCTGCACGTCCTAATTAATATTCATAACAAGCGCCTTTGCCATGGTAAAAATTGGACGTCAAAATAGATAACGTTACATTAGTTTAGAGTTGGTTATTGAATTGAGTTTTAGTAGTTTTCTAAAAACAAATATGACTGAAAGGAAGACTGTGATAAATTTATTGAATAGAATCTCATGAATATAAACATACATTTCGGAGCGGCAAAACATTACATTTAGCGGGATCCGTGATAAAGAAGGGAGCAAACCGAAGCTTCGTTGTATAGACATCGCTACAACGTAGATGTGTTTGTTGGGTGGAAAGTGAGTGAGAGCAAAGCATTCCCTCAAATAACATGATAGGTTAAACGTTGAACATTTGAGTTCACTAGGTAGTAAATCTGAAAATGAAAAACAATCACAATGATAAAGTTAACGTTACTGTTTAGAAAAACCTGGTCATTCTTATATAATTTGTATTTACAGTATCAGCTTTGTTTTCTGTTTATAGTTTGGGACTCGTTAATTGCTGTTTAAATTAGTATGTGTTAATAAGTATTAATTGCACATTTTATAAATTTGCATTATCACACAAAATTAAATGTTATCTGACTTTTTATTATTTTCCTGTTTTTCCTTATAAAGCAACTTTAAAGTGCTATAGAAATCAATGTGAATTGACTTCACATTAATAGTCATTTTTCATTTACTGTTATCACGTGCCACCATTTCAGGCCATGCTATCTTGACCCATCACTTACGATATTAAAAGGGTAAAATATGTACTAAAAATAGGGGCAGGTGAGACATGCACAGACTTGCCTTTTTGCTCAGGCGTCACTGAAACACAGAACCAGGAAATATTTCTCAGTTTGTTGTTGATGGAAACTGAAACGTGCAGTGTCTGTCAAGGCTGTTGTTTGTATTTGTGGCTTAAACAGTGAAATGGCTGAAGCCAATTTTCTGAGGAGCCAGTTCAGCTGGGCTGCAGTGTGTCTAGATTTATTGAAGGGTCGGCATGGGTTGCCTATTCCTGTGGTAGCACAGTTACTGTATGGGTCGATGGTATTGAGCTCAGCTAGCTTGGGAGGGATCAGGAGAATCAGAAGCGAGTGCAGCTGCCCTCCAGTTGCAGAAAACACGCTCTCAGTAGCTTCAGCAAGCTGAGAGATGCTGTGAGTCTCATAAGGTGAATTTTCTTGCAGTTTGAGGACACTTTTAAACCAACTGAAGCTCACTGTGGGTCTTAGTGATGTGATGTGTGTCCTGACAGAGCTCTGCACAGACAGCGGTGGAGGACTTTGGGAGGATTTTTACTGAACTCATTCGCTCCATATGAGAAGCTGCTCTGAAGTGACACGACTGATCAGAGATCAGGAAAAGGCTGCAGTGAGTCAAGCTGAAGGACTCTTGGAGACACTAGAGCAGGAGATTCATGAGGAGAAGAGATAATGAGCTTAATCAGCTTTCACACACAGAAAATCACATTTGTTTCCTCCAGGTAACAAAACCCTGAAATACAGGACTGTTATTAGAAATGTGCTTAAGAATTGTGGAGGAACTATGACGTCACCTTGTAGGCCAATTGGCTGCTAGCATAAAAACTGGTTCCCCCGATAAAATCCCCTGTAGGATTTTCCCATAGGCTTTTCGAAGATTGCAAATAATAAGCTCTGTGTTCAAACACTGTCATTAAACTTACACGATTGTCAAGCCTGGATAATCCTCACACAAAAAATACAAGGTGACGTGATAGTTCCTCCACTCTATAGACAAATATTACCAACCTTCATCACACATGACGTCACACGGGTCCCCGGTTGCAAAAAGAGGACCGGCTGCATAGCAAACATGTGGTGTTGTGCGGTAGGGATGCCACATTCGAAAGTCCAAAAATAGAAACTTAAACTTTTACCGTACACCACACTGCTTTTATGCCAACTGCAGACATCTTTGGCTAAAAGGGAGCTGAATGAAGTGACGACCTAATTAGAAATGCTCGACTCTGCAGTTCTCATGTTATATCAGGTAAGTTCACGCTATGCTGAATCATACACAGCAATGATTTCAGCACAAACAGTTACATATGGTTAATTGAACTGCGGACACTAAATGCTTAGACTGAAACGTGCTTGTGTTTATATTGATAACTGTAACTAAGGACCTGAGAATCCAAACCTATGTGTGTATGAAGGCAGGAAAGCAACAATTCATTTGTTTATATTCATTTATTCTTCATTTAATTATCTTATTTAATCATATGATCATTAATCATTTATATAATTATCATTTTATTGATTATTAGTTAATGATTTGATTAATATTGTCACTATATATTATTTATTTATATATATATATAATTATTATAATATATATATATATATATATATATATATATATATATATATATATATATATATATATATATATATATTATAATAATACACCATCGTTATAATTATTGCTTTATTATTTTTTCCTTTTTTTTCCATATTGTTCTAATTTTATGACTGTGTGGATTCAAGCGACACTTGTTTCCAAGAGTAAGAGAATGTCTTCATTTTAAGGTCTGTATTGTCACTGGACAATGTTCATTCATTCATTCATTCATTCATTCATTCATTCATTCTTTTCAGCTTACTCCCTTTATTAATCAGGGGTCGCCACAGTAGAATGAACTGCCAACTTATCCAGCACATGTTTTACACAGCAAATGTCCTTCCAGCTGCAACCCATCACTGGGAAACACCCATTCACTTTCATTCACACACATACACTAGACAATTTAGCTTACCCAATTCACCTATAGACCTTTTTCATGGAACGCCAAATACCCATTATCGCTTTGCGTGTATGCGCAAGGAGAATGCTAAGAACTTCCGGACGGCAGCTGATGCGTGTAAACGGTCACATTTGGACAGCTTTGAAATGATAGTTTAATCTATTTTACTTGCTTTTATCATCTTTGAACTAATACTGTTGTCGATCCAGCGCCACCTCCTGGACTGATCATTTTTAAAAAAAATGTGATCTAATACGATGGCTGAGGCATTTTTCTCTCGTTGACAGACGGCATTCTTCTGCCGTTCTAAATGAAGCCTCGTCATCGCTAAAGTCAACAGTTTCTCTTTCTTTCAGATTAATAACTAGTCTTAGCCCAAACAAATATAGTTCACCCACAATGTTTACACACACGTAGCCTGCCGTACAGTCCACTAACACACTGATTAATAACTGTGACAAAGTGAAAATAAAGTGACGTTTTGAAATGACAGAGAAAACACAAACCGTGGTAAATAAAACACACTAAATGAAACATAAACGACTCGCGATTAGAATGAACAGCAATATCAACCAGCAGAGTATCAGTAACAGATTTTTATTGGTCATTTTTATAAATTGCATGATTTACACAACCTGTTCTGTTTCATGCCAGTAATCTGGGTTGCTCTATGATGCAGTGAAGTATTGCGTGCGTGCGGTGTGTGCTAAAGAGCCGCTGAGCTAACAGCTGACAGGCCGGGGAGGAAACACACACACTGTATTTTTGACGGCAGACATGTGAAACTAGGAGAACGTTTTTCTCTCGCGCTTTGAACCACATCTGACAGATTATAACGGCTTTAACACACACCTTTCAAAGTTGTGTTCACCAAATCACTCCGAATCCACTCAAAACGCTATTGAAACCCATTTTCGGAGCGCAAATTACCAGTAGTAAACACTGTAAACGGAAGTTCTAACCATTCACCGGAAGACGCTGGTCGCTATGGCGGCCTCCATGCAGCAGCCAAGAAAAAGGTCTATAGCACATGTCTTTGGACTAGTGGGGGAAACCGGAGTACCCGGAGGAAACCCACATGAACACAGGGAGAACATGCTAACTCCACACAGAAATGTCAACTGATTCAGCCAAGGCTTGACCAGCAACCTTCTTGCTGTAAGGCAACAGCGCTACCCACTGCGCCACCCTGCTGGCCGGTTATTTTGCTGTTGCTTGTGGTATAACAACACTTGTTGAATTTATCCTGGTTGGACGAAGTCTGAAAATTGAAACATGCAACTAAGATTTGAGTAAATTGCTGTAAAAGTGAGGTTGCTTTCAAAAATACGTGAATACATTTTCTTTATCGGTGAACTTGTATTCACTGAATTAAATCAACATTAGGTTGGCTTTTTTAATCTTTTATTTTTATTATTAGTTGTGTCTGTCTTCCACAAAATAATAATGCACCACATTACCAAACTAAACACACAAACTTTGTGTTTAAAGGGTTTACATTTAAAAACTGATACATTGATTAATGTATTATTTTATCATTTTATATAACATATTATATAATTGCTAATATTATTATACAGCATGCTACCTGCATATTGTAGTTATTTTATTACATTATTACTCACTAAACACACATTTTGTTATTGTCTATATTCTGCTGCATAATATTTATCTCCCTGTTTTTATTCATTGTAATTCCACTACTATTATGAAAATTTACTTTACTTTTAATTTACTTAATTGTCAGCACAGAGGATCTGAGCCGAAATTCAATACAATATTCATACAATACACAGCATACATACACTTACATATTTTTAAAACACATAAAACACTTATTACTTCACCCAAATAAAAAAAAATATATATATATATATATTGTTAAATTGTTAAATATTTAATAAAATCACTGGAATAAATTATTAAATTTAATTATAAACTACTTTTGAACAGTTATTTTATAGCGCAGTAACATTTCACAATTTTATAATTTGTTTTGAATTTTTGCTGAAATAAATGCAGCTTTGGTGAGCAGGATAAGCTTGTTTTAAAACATAAAAATACTGACCCCAAACTTTTAACCGGTAGTATGTATATATAAAACACTAATCTGCAAAATAGTCACTGCCAATGGAATAAATGACCTTTTATATGTTCCTTTTAGCCAATGGTGTATTAGTTTTATTTATACTCGAATGATTGTTATAATTATACATAGCACACACACACTATTTCATATTTTATTTTGTATTATTATTTGTTTTCAGATATAATTTATTATTTTATGCTACGTTATTGTAGAGAATTTGTACTGTTATAATGTGTAATTCATTACTTTTTGTAAACCGTTTTTGTTAACTGTTACAAAAACTGTAAGATAAAAGAGGATTCCAGCACTTCTTTTGGTAAATCAGATACGTTTATTGATAATACATCTCTCTTTATATTTTAAAATATACATTAGACGTTTGAGTTTTCTTACTTCTAGGTAACTAAAGTTTTTTCACATCATAAAATTATAATCAGTTAATATATATAAGCGTTATTTTATTTTATATCCGAGAAAACAGCAGCTCCTACGTTCAGTTGTGTCTGTTTATAGCGCATTGATGACCGGATTAAGATGGCGGCCACGTTGACGTATCTTAGCAACGGTCAGTGGCGTTCTAAAAAAGAATGTGTTCGAAAAGCGGTCGATGACGTTGAGAAACTAGTGTGACCTGCATTAAGTGTCTGACCTTCGCTGACATTAGTGGTATGTAAAGATCTTTCTAAAAGTATCATGTTAGGTTATTATATTAACCCTAACCCTAACCCAATTGGTTGTTTCCACGTACTTTTGCTGAGGGACACTTAAGATTTTAGTATTTGTCTCTGTCAGATCGTTTCAGATTATTATATTAGCGTTTCCACGTCTTTTTTTCGGTTAGACTGTAACTGAAACTGAATGTTGCTTGGAAATAGAGATTGCTATATTGTCGACTTGTCAATTTTAGTATTAGAAATATATATATATATATATATATATATATATATATATATATATATATATATATATATATATATATATATATATATATATTTTTTTTTTTTTTTTTTTTTTTTCTAGTTTGTGTATTCTGTTATCTTCTTTAGTAGCCTATTTATAATCGTAGAATGCCATTTGTTATGTTGTCAGGTTGGTAGATCGATACAATATTTTTGCTTGTTTGTATGCTTTATTTGTATATTGCTATCTTGTTTAACATTTGCAGATTGTTATTTGTTATGTCGTCAGATAAATTGATCTGTTATAATGTATTTGTATGCTGTCAGCTATAACACAAATTCCATATTACTGTTGTATTATTTATTTGTAATTTAAGCTGTCGGCCTGTTCAACATTTGCAGATTTTGATCGTTATTTGTTCTATTGACAGTTTTACTGATTATTGTAACACATGCATCTATTCTAAGTTTATAGATTGTCATCTTGTAGAGTATTTACTTGCAGCTGCAAAATATTATTTGTTAGCATTAGAACAGAACCAGACTGGAGACAATGGTAGATGAAACTTCCAAAGAATGGTATTAAGATAAATTAATGACTTGACATCTTTTTTATTGTATTTTGCAGATTGGAATGGACCCCATGGAGAAGAAAAGGGAAATACACACCTCAGCAACGACTGAAAACAGATGGGTCCATCGATGGACGTCCTTCCAAGATGAAAGGGATGTTTGGTATAGATCAGTGGTTCTCAAACTTTTACACCTCAGAAAGAATTTGTCTCTCCAAGTATCACCTAATGACTAGCATTGAAATATAGTAGCGTAGTAGGTCTAATTAATCAGCTAGCTCTGCACAGTTTAAAAACAAGGCAGATTTATTCATAAAACTAATATCAGCCATTTTAAACATTATAAATAGTTTGAACGTTAACATTGTACTGTGCTTACGTTAAATAAAAATGCATTTGAAAAGTTAATTAAAATCGGTACTGTTCGTAAAATGTACAAATATAAATAAATAAAATGCTGTACTTAAAGGTAAAGTATTAGCATATAGTAGCCTGTATTCATTAAAACCTGGAAATGTAGCTTGAACCTCATAAACGTATATGTCATATTTATATCATACATAAACCCTTTTTGATACATTTTGAAATATGTTGCATGTACATATGACATATTTGTATGGGGGAGACAGAGGATAGCTGTATTATATTTCTCTATATATCTTTGATATCTTGAGTTACGAGTGTCTGCTATTAAATGGCATATAAGTTATTTCTGCAACACAAACAGAAAATGTGAACACTTTTTAGTTTCAAACAGGAGGAGTGAAATGTTATAATTCAGCCCACAGGCTGGGTTAATTGTAGCACACCCCGTGGTGAGATGTAAATGATGATTTCAACCGGGGTGAGATGTAACATTATAAAATAAGAATTATGACTGAGCTTTCAGTATAATCTGTGTGTGTCTGTGTTACAAAGCTGAATAAAATGTGCAAATGTGCATCAGCTTCAACAATTGAACACTATTTGTGTGTGCAGGCTTCATGAGCCCACAGAGGTCAAACACTGAGCTCAAACTACTTTGACTTTTTTCTCTTCAAGAGCTGTAGGAATACTGAAATTAAATCACATAAATACAGTTTTAAATCTGCTTGGGGTTGGTGGTAACATTTCACTGAAGTTACTAGCAAGAGTTTTGTTGTTACAACTGACCCAGCGTTATGTGGCCATGAATCTGCTAAACAGCTAAAACATTATCACCAACAATGTGGATTAAATATATCCACACACAGACACACAAATGGCTTTAACTACAAATCAGGCATTGCCATCACAAAAGCTGAAATGTAGTTTCTCTTGTCTAATATCTGCTGTGTCTGTCACAGGACTCTACTTTTTCATATGTGATATGAGGACTAATATGAGCATGTGTGAACTGAATCAACTAATGTGTAACTAGTTCCTGGTAGAGATTGGAAGTGTTACAGCTATCCCCGGTCTCCCCCTTGAAATCTAAACATGAACTTGTATTTTAAATATATGACAATTACATGTACAGTTGAAGTCAGAATTATTAGCCCCCTTTGAATTTTTTTCTTCTTTTTTAAATATTTTCCAAGTGATGTTTAACAGAGCAAGGAAATTTTCACAGTATGTCTGAAAATATTTTTTCTTCTAGAGAAAGTCTTATTTGTTTTATTTCGGCTAAAATAAAATCAGTTTTTAATTTTTTTAACACAATTTTAAGGACAAAATTATTAGCCCCTTTAAGCTATATTTTTTCTTGATAGTCTACAAAACAAACCACTGTTATACAATAACTTGCCTAATTACCCTAACCTGCCTAGTTAACCTAATTAACCCTTTAAATGTCACTTTAAGCTGTCTAGAAGTGTCTTGAAAAATATCTAGTAAAATATTATTTACTGTCATCATGGCAAAGATAAAATAAATCCGTAATTAGAAATGAGTTATTAAAACTATTATGTTTAGAAATGTGTTGAAAAAATCTTCTCTCCGTTAATCAGAAATTGGGGAAAAAATAAACAAGCCGTCTAATAATTCAGGGGGTTAATAATTCTGACTTCAACTGTACATATAAAATAAAATATATCACAATTACATATTTAAATCAGAGATTAGATCTGCTTACAGCGCGTCATTTATAGTATGCGTATCAGGAAAGCGAGTGATTATAAGTACACTGTTTGACCAATTCATACGTGATTTATCAATTCATACGTCCAGCATTTCCATGATTAGGTGTAATTGAGATCATATCTTAAGTAAACCGTGGAGTTTGTGTAAAATGTAGGGATGCTCTGATCAGGATACTGACTACCTATTCCTTGTCATGGTGATCAGCCGATACCGAGTACCGATTCTGATTCTTCAAGCTTTATATAACTTTGCCATTGCATAAGCATTTACTCTTTAAGTATGAGATTTCGCCTTACCTAAGATAATAAATTAAGGATGTTGCATACATGTAATGGTCAGAAGCAGCTTTACAAAAAAAATAGATAAAACAGATAAAAAATGGCAAGAAAAATGACTAACAATGCAATTTGGAAACATTGCTCATGTGTTGTAGCGCTGCTGATGCATAACCTGGGCACGCATATTCATCTTCTTCCGAGTTTGTTGTAAACTCCTAACACTTGTGATCAATTCATGAGATCAGCCAGATGAACGAGTACCGATTGTGAAATGTGATTATCGGCCGATACCGATGTCTGGCCAATCAGAGCACCCCTAGTAAACTGTGCACCTGACCACCATTTTCAGGCCGACTCGAGTAAGGTTTGCAGAGGCTCCGTCTGTGCACACAGACACTTACCAATTTTTCTGTTTCTTAAAGCTTCAAACATGGCAAATTTGCTTGAGTCTATGTTCCACGGCCCGCACCATTTTAATCACATCCAGATTCATTTAAATCTGAGGTAATAAACTAAATCGAAAGCCACACCACTAGGCTATTTACAAAACTAATGACTAGGCTATATATCGAAACACACATTATTTACACAACTACGAACACACGTTAAAAAATTTGTGATTATTTTACCAATGATGCAGCATAGGGAAATTTCTGAGTTTGCAGTAACTGAAATGCCAGCAAGACTGGTCTGCAGAAGCACTTCTCTAGCGCGTATCTGCTCGAGAGCTCCACAATTTTTCCGATTTTAGCATTTGATGACGTGATGCACTAAACATACTAATCACAACAGTGTGATCATACAGTACAGGGAACAGCCAATGCTGATCACATCGGTGTTATCATATGCATCAAAGGGTAAAAGAGTGTTCATATATTTTTTATTATTATTCAGTGATTCCTCTGCGTACCACTAGAAGGAAGCCTACGTAACATACTTTGAGAACCACTGGTATAGATAGCTAAATAGGCCTTGTCAGGTTTTTCTTTTTTCAGCTAATGGAGAGCAGGCAGAAGAGATGAGACTCACAAGAGAATCGGTGGACATTGATCCTAAAACTGCTGAAGAACAGCAGGGAGGGTTTTGTTGGGGCTGTCTTTGTTTTATTGGAGGTTGGAGTGGAGCAGAAGAAGGAGACTCACAAGGTGAACAGGGCGAGATATACTTGAAGACCTGGAGCTCAGGAAGCAGGTAGAATGGCTTGAATTGACTGAACAGTGGAGTTAGTTTCCAAAAAAATTGATTAAGATTTATTATAAAAGAATTGATATCTTTCTCTTTGACAGATTGGCATGGAGCATGTGGAGGAACAGGGAAACGCACCTCAGTAAAGACAAGTGCATCGTAATAAACTAGGTACTGCCTTACATTTTTAAGTTGAATCAAATCAACTTTATTAAGTATTTTAAAATTATATACTTACAATTTTACAGAGATTCACAGAAGGGACGGGATTCGGGTGAATAATATAAGCAATGTTTGGATGGCAGGTTAGTATAAGCAGGTGAGTATATTGATGCGGATGATAAGTCCATGAACATAAACTGGATATTTGACTGTGCAGGCTTGGAGACTGGAGATGGATACCACAGACGGCGAACAGGATGAAGACCAGATGAGGAACCAGTAGACACCACACTAGGAGAGACATGGAAGACACAGGAGACGTAAGTAAACTGATATCTAAGAATTAACACTGACAGTGTAAAGCGAGTTCAGTCCTTTCTTTACTAGCGAAGAGGCCAAACACTGAAGCTGTGTCCCAATTCGCATACTATCCGTCCTAAATATTATTTGAAAATATAATTAGTATGTACCACATTGTAGTGTGTTAAAAAGAGTATGCCCAGAGTCCTGGATGGTTTACTATTTCTGGTAAAAATTTTAAGTGTAGAAGCGTCCATACTCTAATTGCTGATATTGCCCACAGTACATTGCGCGTTGGACGTGAATTTAATTAGTAGTTTAATTTAACTACAAACGTGTGTGAAAAGTGTAAATAAACTACAATCTGACTGACGCTTCAGGCTTCAGTAAAGTTGTTTGTATGACTGTTATCTAATATCTAGCAAACTGGAAATATTTAAACCGCGTTTTCTGTGTTATATTTCATCTGCAACAACAATACTGAACTTATGCAAAGACGTGTTAGGAAATTAACGTCTGAAAGCATAATTATTCAAAGACCTGAGGAGATTTCTCTACATGAAAAACTTATGAATGGCAGATTAACCTGCTGCTGCTTCTCCATTAAGGCAGGAAATTAAATATGACAGAAATGTGGATGATGGGTGGATGATTGACAGGGGACGTTACTAAGCAACACAACAATCTGTTAAAGAGGAAGTAGTATGTCCCAAAGCTTGCATACTCTTCTGTTACACACTCAAAAGTATATACTTTTCCTTTACTTTTAGGGCGTAGTATAAGTATGTGAATTGGGACGCAACATAAGTGAATGTGAGTGGAGTCTTAATAGTGCTGTGATGATGATGGTGATGATTGTCAGGTGTGTCTAATTACACCCAGGTGAGGGTGCTCGTGGTGCTTCAGTGGGGGGAGAACCTGGTCTTACTGTAGCCACGTTTACATCCACCTATTTTTATGCGCAATTTGGAAAGAGATGCGCATCAATTAAAAAAAAAAAGCACTTAAAAAACTTATCCGCATAACTGAGTAGGATAAACTTTTTATCCGATAAGAAAAGATGCGCATAAACTGCGATGGAAACACTTTTACCGCACAAATTCCAGTATGAGCATTAAAAAAGGTCATGTGATTTTGTTATAAAAGATCATGTGATGACAAAAATGTGTGCGAATGGATAAACCAGCAGGCTGAGCACACTTTAAAACATCTGAAACATTGTTTTGGTCATTCTAAAACGCTGTAACCGTTTCAGTATTAGTGTTATTGTATCATTAATGACCTCTAGAATCAAGAGTGTCTGTGCTCTGCGTCTCATGCCTTCAAACGCCACGGCGCGTTCATTGCGTGTCAGGATTGCCTTCTGAGGCGCAAGTCATTTATTAAATGAAGAAAAGACTCACGCAGCTTCTCCTACTGCAGCAAATTCCATTTTTACTGTTGATATTTGGCGCCAGTTAGTCAGGAAGTGACGATTTTGTTCGCTTTGACTCGTTGGATGGAAACGCTTCTTTATTCGCACGTCTTTTATGCGATGTTCCAGTTTTGCGCATAAAGTTAATTCGCATTTTTGGATGGAAACATAGCTAGTGACAGTAAGTGGTGGTCGGGTATTTCCTTCAGATAGACAGAGAACAGAACCAGATTAAAGACAATGTTAGATGAAACTTCCAAAGAATGGTATTAAGATAAATTAATGACTTGATATATTTCTATTGTATTTTGCAGATTGGAATGGACCACATGGAGAAAAAAAAGAAATCACACACCTCAGCAAAGACTGGATGGTCAGGAATTTATTTAAAACAAATCAGATGGATGAGTAAATCGATGGTCATCCTTCCAAAATGAAGGAGTGGTGGTTGGTATGGATAGTAATTAGGCCTTGTTTGTGTTGTTGGTTTTTCTTTTTCAGGTAATGAAAAGAGGGCAGGCAGAAGAGGGAGACTAACAAGAGCATTGGTGGACATTTATCTAAAAAATGCTGGAAAACAGCAGGTTGAGGTCTGTCAATGATGTCTATAGATGCGCCCCAAATCGCATTCTTATACACCACGCCATTTTGTAGTATAAATAGTGTAAGTAGTGCGTTCACACTAAAATATTCATTTTATTCTAAAGAGATTAAGTGCACTTTAAATTCCGGGATGATGCACTTATTCAACCGTGAAAAAGAAGTGTGGACTGTTGGACACTTCACACACTCAACAGCCGCTGTTTTGATCATGTAGCAGAAGGGGTGAAGCTATCAGGCACTTAATTTTGATTATTTTGGATTATGAAAGCAAAATTCTCCTACGAGAGTGATTATGCTGCTTCCTGATGGTGAATGCGGTAATACTCATGGCAGGTATTATTTGATAGTTTTTTTCATTTGTTTCACTAATTTGGCAACCGTCAAACATCATCTGGGAAACGCTTTGAACTTGCGGTTAGTAAATAACCATTAGTGTTTCTATTTGGGACGACACTACTGTACATTCATATATTATGCTGTTGAGGGTGTAAGTGCATACGGTAAGTACATAGTGTACAAGCTCAGTGTGTGCCATTTGGGACGCAGCTTTTGTCTTTTGCAGGTTGGAGTGGAGCAGAAAAAGGAGACTCACAGGGGGAACTGTGGAGATATTCTGGAAGACCTGGAGCTCAGGAAGCAGGTAGAACTGCCTGAACAGATTAAACATTGTAGTTACTTTCCAAAGAAATATATTGAGATTAATTAAAGACTTAATATCTTTCTATTGTATTTTGCAGATTGGAATGGAGCACATGGAGATAAAGGGAATCACACACCTCAGGAACGACTGGATGGTCAGGAACTTATTTTTTTGTAAATCAGATTGACCGTTGCATGGATGATCGTCCTTCCAAGATACAGGAGTGGTGGTTAGTATAGATGGTTAATTAGGCCTTGTCTGTGTCAGGTTTTTCTTTTTCAGGTAACGGAGAGAGAGCAGGCAGAAGAGGGAAACTCACAAGAGCATCAGTGGAGAACAGCAGGCAGGGCTTTGTTGGGGCTGTCTCTGTCTTTTGCAGGTTGGAGTGGAGCAGAAGAAGAAGACCCACAAGGGGAACGGTGGAGATATACTTGAAGACCTGGAGCTCAGCAAGGAGGTAGAACTGCTTGAACAGACTGATCAATGGAGTTAGTTTCTAAAAAAAAAGGATAAAGAATAATTAAAGACTTGGTATCTTTCTCTTTGGCAGATTGGCATGGAGCATGTGAAGGAACAGGGAAACACACCTCAGTAATAAGTGTTGTGTCGTAATAAATTAGGTACTGCCTTACATTTTTAAGTTGAATGAAATTAACTTCATAAAACATTTAAAATTATATACTTTAATTTTTACAGACAGATAGATAGATAGATAGATAGATAGATACATAGATAGATAGATAGATAGATAGATAGATAGATAGATAGATAGATCTCTATTGATGTTGTCTTTGTCTTTTACAGAGTGGGGAAACTAGGGAATCCCACATCTCAGCAATGATAAGACTCTTATGGTCAGATATCACCTATCCCAAGATGTCCCAAGAGGAAGGGGGGTGGTGGTGGGCTTGAGCCGGTCCCAGACTACAGGAGTTTTAAAATCCTAACTGATAATGAAATCTGGTTACAGCACACACTTGAGGAGAATCTTCGGCGAATTTATTAGCCTACCTCAAATCTTAAATGTGCGCACACTACAAGGTATAAAAACTGAAGCACTACAAGATATTAATAAGATTATCATGACTGATGAAGCACATCACTCTCTTTATCAATAATTACCATTTATTATTATACTAATATTAGACCAACTGCCACTACTGGCAAAACACTCTCATGCACTCAAAATACATTAGGTTCCTGTTTGTGTAGCTGTTAGTGGCGGTTTTTAAAGTTAAATAAATGGTGACCAATACTAAATATGTCCAGACAAATGTCTAATAATAATAATAGCCTTATAATCTCTCCATTATGCTGCAATACGCTGTGCATTCTAGTTCAAAAGCAAAATTGTTACCTGTTGCACTGCCTATATAGTGTGGCAAAATATAATAATTCACTAAATGCAATGTAAAACCTGGTCTGCAGTTATCTTTCTCTGAAAAAAAACCCTGTTATAGCATATAGAACTACTCTTTCTTGGTTTACGGGACTAGACGCAGGCTTAATTATTTTTTTTATACTGTACATACTATCCCCTATCCTAAACAAAGCCCTCACAGAAAAGATATATTTGTCATTTCTAAAAGCAAATTTTAATGTTTAAGCAGTTTTTTTTTTTGGAGATGTAGCAGTGTAGCTACATCTGGGTCATAAATATTCCCGCACACAGAATAACATTAGTGTCTTATGAAAAATGATAATTTAAGCTTATTATAGATTAACCTTGATTTATTTATTCAGTAAAACTGATGTGATTCTCCCCAGAACTTCTCTTTAGTGATGCTTGGAGGCCGTCAACACAGCCATGAATGCAATAACTCACTTTTTTATTACTTATTATTAAGTTATTAATGTTTGACCAACTGCCACTATATGAAAACACTAATAGCCTGCACTCAAAATAGGCTACATTACATCTCAGTTTGCGTAGCTGTTCATGCAGTTAGCCTGTAAAAATAAATAAACATACGCAAGGTGAGCCGCAAGTGTCTGGTAAATTCTCTCTCTCACACACAAACATTTGTTTTATAAACGCGTATAAAATATAGCTAATAATGATAGGCATTTTGGATGTTTATCAGGGTATGACATGCAGGGAGTGGACTGCAAAATGAAGAAATGCTGCTTTTTGATTTGTGCAATATGTCTAAACGAATGTCAGATAATATTAATATTTATAATGATAATTTAAATCTTGCTGCGATGGCTGTGCTGCATGTGACTGGAAATAGCTCGGCTTTTAGAATGCTATAAACCTCTTCAATAGTGAAATTGTACCTGTTGCACATTTAATAAGCCCAGTAGTGTAGAAAAATAAAATAATTGACTCAATGCAACACCCCTGGTCTTCAGTTATCGCTCTTAGTCAAAATATTCTCATAGATTAAAATATTGTCTTATAGATTTAGCCTATTCTTTCTCAGTTTACAGGACTAGGCTATATAGACGTAGGCCTGATGATTTTTTAAACTAATTCTATCCCCATCACAGAAAAAAACACAGTTTAATATGTTTAATCGTTTTGGGTTATGGAGATAACTGGCAACGTTTTAGTACTCGGCTACTCATGTGTCATAAATATCTGCACACCGGTATAAGAATAACGTTAAATCTGGCTAATAATAAAGGATAATTCAAACTTATTCAAAAAATTATATATTTATTTAATGAAAGCAACACGATTCTCCACACCTCATGGCTTTCTTAATACGGAATAGATTGGAAAAGCTGTGATCAGCCCGATTTAAAATCCTGGATATCAATCATGTTTGCTATGATCAGGGAGGCTCCAATTTGTGTTGTGAGATTCTATATTTAAAGGCTCACATTACCAGATAATCTGCGCTGAGAATCAGAACCGATCAAAGTCCTCGACAAGATTTCATCTCAGATTGTCGGGAGGTGAAAATAAATTGGGCTAAAACTCCTGTAGTGTGAGCCCACCTTTAGATAGATAGATGTCTTGTCTGCAGCAGGAGTTCTTTTTCAGGTAATGGACGCACAACAGGCAAAAGAAGCATTTCTGTGCATTTCTGGAGCTCATGTAGAGCTCTGTTTGTCGTGTCTTTGTCTTTTACAGATTGGAGTGCAGCATGTGGAGTAAAATAGGAATCACACACCTCAGCAAGGACTGGAAATTGATGTTCAGAAATATCCTTCAAAAACAGATGGATGTGTGCATGGATGTCCTTCCAAGTGGAAGGGGGTGGTGGTGGGCTTAGATTGTTAGACAGATGTCTTCTCTGTGGCTGTTATTTACATTGTAGGTAATGGACACACAACAGGCAGAAGAGGGAGACTCACTAGAGCATCGGTGGAGATTTATCTAAGAATTGCTGGACAACAGTTTATGCATTGCAGGAGCCCAGCCAGCAGGTAGGGCTCTGTTGGTGCTGTCTTCATCTTTTGCAGATTGGAGTGGAGCAGAAGAAGGAGACTCACAAGGTAACGGCGGAGATATACTTGAAGACCTGGAGAACACTTTGTTTATTGCCGGAGATGCCAGCATGTAGAGCTCTGTTAGTCTTGTTTTTGTCTTTTGCAGATTAAACAGGGGCATGTGGAGAAATGTGAATCACACCTCAGCAATGACTGCAAACTGATGGTCTGGTTAGGTATTTCCTGAATGGATGGGTGGATGAATGAATGAAAAATAGATGTCCTTCCAAGAGGAAGGGGGTGGTGGTGGGCTTAGATAGTTAGTTAGATGTTTTGACTGTGGTAGTTGTTTCTTTTTCAACCAATGGACACACAACAGGCAGAGGAAGGAAACTCACAAGAGCATCGGTGAATATTTATCTGAAGAATGCTGAAGAACAGCTTGTGCTCAGCAAGCATGTAGAGCTCTGTTAGTCGTGTCTTTGTCTTTTACAGACTGGAATGCCGCATGTGGAGACAAATAGAAATCACACAACTTAGCAATGACTGGACACTGATGGTCAGGAATATCCTTCAAAAACAGATGGATGTGTGCATGGATGGATGTCCTGCCAAGAGGAAGGGGTGGTGGTGGGCATAGATTGTTAGATAGATGTCTTGTCTGTGGCTGTTATTTACATTGTAGGTAATGAACACACATCAGGCAGAAGAAAGAAACTGAAGAGCATCGGTGGAGATTTATCTGGAGAATGCTCCAGTTACTAAGGTAACCCTCGTTCCCTTCCCCGAGGAGGGGAACGGAAATGCTATGTGGAAAACCTTCCACTATGGGGATTTCATTCAGAAAGCCAATCATCTGAAAGAGTATGTAAACGGGCCAGTGAAATGCCAGTGAGTTGGCAGCTTCAGCTTGCGCAGCTGATGCTTGTTGCAATTGATTTGGCTATAAGAGCACAGTGCGAGCAAAGCCAAAGCATAATTTTTTAGTGGAAGAGACTTTCACCTCAACAGCTAAGGGGCAATCATTATGGCAAAGGAACATAGCATTTCCGTTCCCCCCCTCGGAGAACGAGGGTTACCTTAGTAACTGGAGCGTTCCCTTTCGGGAGGGGAACTTCAATGCTATGTGGAAAAACTTCCACTATGGGGAAATGTCTCATGCCCCCCTGATGAGAGGTTTGCCAGGCAAGAGAGAGCGTGAGTGCACCTGCATCACCAGAGGCGCGGTCTTCCAACATGTTCCCTGGCCCTTACTTATCCCACTTGAACAGAAGATTTACGGATTTAGATATATTTTTCGGGAGTCGCAAATGTGTCTAGATAATTTCTAGGAATTTAATACAACAGTACGTTGGGAGCGTGCAGTCCCGATAGGGAGGACGCTGCTGAGGCCACCTGCGACCCAAGTGGGGAGATTGGTGGCAAGAGAGCATATAGACTAGCCCTGAGAAGAGGGAGTACGCATATGAATATAAGATGGTTAGCGGTGAGGGAAGACACGGGTCCGCCTGTGAGGGGGGACTGCACCGTGTCAGTATAAGCATATAGGATCGCCTAGTGGGGATCGCATATAGCGGGCACCTATGCCCAGAACGCGGGCTGACCAGCGGGCATACCAACAACGTAACGGGCCAGCGCCTGACTCCTCTGCTGAGTCAGATGCTGGGGGCCTTGGAGGAATATCTGCAGGGTTCGCCAAGCGGGGAACTTTACTGACAGAGTGAATAAACGCACGTATCTCCGTGTTAGAGAGAATGGCGTCGCAAGCGTTTTACACCACCTAACCGAATTTCACATTCACCGCGTGAGGAAATCGGCTCCCCTCAAGATTAATAAATCTCGCAATAGGTGTCGCCCAGCCCACAGCTCTACAATGTCTGTTAAAGAGGCGCCGCATGCTAGCACCCAAAAGGATGCGTGCTTCGAGTAGCGTGCACTCACTCTTGGGGGACACGGCTCGCCCTGGCTCAGATGAGCGAGGGAGATGGCTTTCACTGTTCAGTGGGTATGTTCCAACCTCAGTTTGGATACGGCATTTCCTTTCTGCCGATCACCGTAACAGATAAAGAGCTGAGTACGGTCCGTATAATACACAAAGCGCGAAGGACACAGCAAATAAAGAGGCTGGGTCTGCCTCCTCCGTGGGCAGCGATTGCAGGTTCACTACGTAGCTGAAGGAACGCTGTAGGAACCTAGGGCACCTAGGTGGGCCTGGGTCTCAGGTAAACGTGAGAGTGGGCCGGCCCAAAACGCTGCCACATTTCGCTGACCGAAAATGCCTCCAGATACCCACCCATTTGGCCAATGCAAACGTGACCAGCAGAGTTGTCTACCTGGAGAGAAATCTTAAAGATACTGAGTCGAGTAATCGAGCAGAGCTCTCCTAAGAGAGATCTCCAAGTGGGTATGAGAAGGGAACAGGAAGAATTAATATTCACGTCTCGCACCTCTGGGAACTGGATGATGAGACGATGCTTCCCAGTGCGCCGCCATCGCCGCATCCTCAGAGCGAGGATGGTCGTAACGCCAACCCCTCAGAGTGGAGGGGACAGCCTTAGCTCCAGCCAACTGAAGGAGGACAGCATCACTCTGATCTGGCATGTTCGGGGTTTCCTTCTCGGGGAAAAAGATAACCACACAGTGAATAGTCTCCACTTCAGGGTGTGGGCACCTGAGTGACGGTGTTAACCACCTAATCGGTAGGTCACCTAAGTCCTCCACGCTCCATCTATGAACTATACGTGAGGCGTAGATCTAGGCGCGGGTGCCAAACAGTGCCTGTCCCCTGCTTCCACTAGAGTTGAAAGCAGGTCCGATTGGGCCAGAAAGGCGCAATACGAGAGCTGTTCCTCGACCTCCCTGAATTTACACAGTATCTATGTGGGTAGGCTCACTGGAGAAATGCGTATTACGCAGGCCCCGGGGCCAGCTGTGTAGCCAGTGGACTTTGCAGGGTTCGCCAAGTGGGGAACTCAAGCGAGAGCGCACTAATCTCTGAGTTAGAGAGAGAAAGGCACAGCCCATAACAGCTGGCCAGTCGGGGGTGGAGTCTCCATTTTCCCAGGCGAAACTGCCGTGAGAGCGCATGGGCTGCACGCTTGAGCTCGATGGGGAAAAATGGAATGTAGCGGTTGCGCCGCGTATGACTCCGGGGAAGCAGACGGCGAGCGAGCTGAGACATGCGGCGAGAGCGGATATCCCCATACGGTTGATATAGGCCACCACAGCCACGCTGTCCGTCCTGACCAGCACGTGTTATAGCTCCAGCACCGGTAAAAAATGGCAGAGAGCGAGGAACACTGCCAACAGCTCTAGGCGATTGATATGCCAATGCAACTGGGTTTTTTCAGCTGCATGCCCGCAACACACGCAGCTCCAACCCGAGAAAAGAGATCCTCTGCACAGGGGCGAGTTTGCTTTTTTCTCGGTTGACATGAAACCCCAATTGGTGGAGGTGCTGGATCACCTTGTCCCTGTGCATAGTCAAGTGCTCCCGCTAGTGGGCTAAAATCAGCCAGTTGACGAGATAATTGAGTATGCGGATGGCCACAAGCCGAAGGGGCGCTAGGGCACCCTCCGCGAGCTTGGTGAAGACCCGTGGAGACAGAGAGAGCCCGAAGAGGAGGACTTGTACTTCCAGGCTCGCTTGACGCAGACCGCAGAAAATTGACGGTGGCGTGGAGTATGGAGACATGAAGTACGCGTCCTTTAGGTCTATTGCTGCAGGCCAATCCCGAGGACGAACGCACCTGAGGATGCGCTTCTGCATAAGCATTTTGAATGGCAGCTTGTGTAGACAGCAGTTTCAAAATGCGCAGATCTAGGATTGGCTGTAATCCACCGCTCTTTTGGGTACGATGAAGTACAGGCTGTAAACCCGCTCTCCATCTCGCTGGAGGGATCGGTTAGATTGCATCCTTTGCCAGGAGGACAGCAATTTTCTCTTGCAAGACAGGGGTGGGCACAGGGCTTACTCTGGTGACATACACCACCCGTGAACTTGGGAGGCCGTTTCACAAATCAAATCGCATAGCCGAGTCTGATCATGCGTATGAGCCACCGCAAAGGGCTGGCCCGTGCTAACCAGGCAGGCAGAACCCTCACTAATGACTGCATCGCTACAATCGCTGACGTACCAGCAGTGGGGCAGCGCGGAATGGGAGTGCTGATCCAGGGAGCGCTGGGGTCCCTTGCACCAAGAATCCGGAGGGGAAGGCTGGAGGTGTGAGAGAAAGGAGACCGTCCTCCCAGACCTCGTGAGCCAGTGGCGAAGTGCGGCAATCCTGCGAGCTGGAAGGCTTTTTATTGCATCCCAGACTGGCAGTATTCGGGCTGTCACATCCAGGGAAGGGAAAAATGCTCTCTCTGAGAAGCCCGGCCCCCCACCGGGGAGAGAGCAGGTTCCCTCTTCTCTGGATGGCCCGTCTGAGGAGCGCTTCGCGGTCCGTTAACTGGACTTAGCGGCACCCTGTGACGGAGAGCGCTGGTTGCCTGTGAGGTGCTCGGCGCTGCCTCTGGCCGGAGGCGGGGGCGGAGCAGCACTTGTAGACAGACGCTCTCGGCAGCAAGCAATGGATGTGGATGGTTCGGCGTGGGGGCGGGGGGGCTGTCTTACATCCCCGCCGATAGATGGGCCATCGTATCTGACTGCAACGCCGTGAATTCCTGGGTGAATCCACCAATGGTGCATTCAGACCGGGCAGAGAAAGGTGCCCTCCAAGACTTCGTGAGCCCACTGTGCACTTCTGGGAAGAAAGGGATGGGAGGCTAGAAGGTCTTGCCTTTTTAGTCCTCCACATACACCCATCTAGTCGGTCCAGCTGCGGGGCTGGGGGATAAACCATCTCCAGGCCCGCAGCCAGAGCAGCCCGGGAAAGCACAGTTATCATGTCTGTTTCTAGATCCGCCACCGCGCTCACTCCCGAGGGGAGGGAGCGGAGGGAGGGGATCCTTTATCAGACCATGACATCCCATCCTCCGATGCAGCAGTGGACATCGGTGCGACAGTAGTGGAGCCTCGGTGTCATCAAGTGAGAGAGCGGCCATCCGGGAGCGCTTCTCTCACTTGAAGCTTGGATGGAGTGCGTGGAGTAGCGAGAGGTCCGCAAGCCCGAGGGTGGCAGATTTACTCCCACTGTATCCCTCAGATCTGCCCGAGTGCCCACCGCGGAGCTCACCGCGGGGACAACTGGGGTGGATGGCTCTTTTGCAAGAGCGAACCGCGATCTTAACTGCGCAACAGACATGCCACCGCAGTGATGGCATGCACTGCCCGCAAGCACCGCATTAACATGCTGGACCCCCAGACATGAAACGCAGTGCTCATGCCCATCATCCAAAGACAGGAAACCACCGCATCCAGAAGCGCACAGTCGGAGCGACGTCTTGAAAAAGACGCGCTGCGTGACCGTGTTGCTCTTTTAGGAAATTTGCAACAATACATACCGCTCTGGAGGACCGGACCCAAAGGACGCCAGGCAAGGGAGAAACCCAGCTCAACCCTCTGCCACTGCGTGTCACACAGTCTGGACCAGGAGATCGCTCTCGTTCACTCTCTGTCTGAAACACAGCTGGAGGAACCCTCATCGACTCTCTCAGAAGGCTGTTGAAGTCTCTGAGGTGAAAATGATGCTTTGGCTTTGCTCGCACTGTGCTCTTATAGCCAAATTAATTGCAACGATCATCAGCTGCGCAAGCTGAAGCTGCCAACTCTTTGGCATTTCATTGGCCCGTTTACATACTCTTTCAGATGATTGGCTTTCTGAATGAAGTCCCCATAGTGGAAGTTTTTCCACATAGCATTGAAGTTCCCCTCCCAAAGGGGAACAGCTTGTGCATTGCAGAAGCTCAGCCAGCAGGTAGGGCTCTGTTGGTCTTTTACAGATTAGACTGGGGCTTGTGGAGAAATGGGAATCACACCTCAGCAATGACTGCAAACTGATGGTCTGGTTAGATTTTTCTTGAATGGATAGATGGATGAATGAAAAAATAGATGTCCTTCCAAGAGGAAGGGATGGTGGTGGGCTTAGATAGTTAGCTAGATGTCTTGTCTGTGGCAAGTGTTTCTTTTTCAAGTAATGGACACAACAGGCAGAAGAAGGAAACTCACAAGAGCATTGGTGAAGATTTATCTGAAGAATGCTGGAGAACATCTTGTGCATTGCTAGAGTTCAGCAAGCATGTAGAGATCTGTTAGTCATGTCTTTGTCTTTTACAGACTGGAGTGCAGCATGTGGAGTAAAATAGGAATCACACACCTCAGCAGTGACTGGAAACTGTTGGTCAGGAATATCCTTCAAAAACAGATGGATGTGTGCATGGATGTGCTTTCAAGAGGAAGGGGTGGTGGTGGGCATAGATTGTTAAATAGATGTCTTGTCTGTAGCTGTTATTTACATTGTCGGTAATGGACACACAACAGGCAGAAGAAGCAAACTCAAGAGCATCGGTGGAGATTTATCTGAAGAACGCTGGAATACAGCTTGTGCATTGCAGGAGTTCAGCCAGCATGTATGGCTCTGTCAGTGCTGTCTTCGTCTTTTGTCTATTGCAGATTAGACTGGGACTTGTGGAGAAATGGGAATCACACCTCAGCAATGACTGCAAACCCATGGTTTGGTTAGATATTTCCTGAATGGACGGGTGGATGAATGAATGAAAAATAGATTCCAAGAGGAAGGGGGTGGTGGTGGGCTTAGATATCTTGTCTGCGGCCAGGTGTTTCATTTTTAAGCAATGGACACACAACAGGCAGAAGAAGAAAACTCAAGAGCATTGGTGAAGATTTATCTGAAGAAAGGCAGAGAGCATCTTGTGCATTTCTGGAGTTAAGCAAGCATGTAGAGCTCTGTTAGTCGTGTCTTTGTCTTTTACAGACTGGAGTGCAGCATGTGGAGTAAAATAGGAATCACACACTTCAGCATGACAGGAAACTGATGGTCAGGAATATCCTTCAAAAACAGAAGGATGTGTGCATGGATGGATGTCCTTCCAAGAGAAGGGGGTGGTGGTGCGCATAGATTGTTTGTTATATAGCTGTCTTGTCTGTGGCTGTTATTTACATTGTAGGTAATGGACACACATCGGGCAGAAGAAAGAAACTGAAGAACATCGGTGGAGATTTATCTGAAGAACACTGGAGAACAGCACTGGGTACTGGGGCTTGTGGAGAAATAGGAATCACACCTCAGCAATGACTGCAAACTGATGGTCTAGTTAGATTTTTCTTGAATGGATGGATGGATGAATATATGAAAAATAAATGTCATTCAAAGAGGAAGGGGGTGGTGGTGGGCTTAGATAGTTAGCTAGATGTCTTGTCTGCGGCCAGATGTTTCTTTTTCAAGCAATGGACAAACAACAGACAGAAGAAGGAAACTCAAGAGCATTGGTGGAGATTTATCTGAAGACTGGTGGAGAACATCTTGTGCATTTCTGATATGGGCCAATGAACCTGGGAGCTAGCTTGAGAGGCAGGTCCTTGGTGGAGAGTCATACTCTTTGACCACACATGTAACGGGGGGCAGGAGTCTGGTGTTGATCGGCCGCTGCTTTGGTTCGTCTGCCAACCCGAACCAAGGCCTTCCTGGCCCTGAGTTCAGCAAGCATGTAGAGCTCTGTTAGTCATGTCTTTGTCTTTTACAGACTGAAGTGCAGCATGTGGAGTAAAATAGGAATCAAAAACAGAAGGATGTGTTGTCAAGTATGGGAATGGAACGACACAAGTGCAGGTTCAAATTAAAGAGTTTATTGTTTTACAAAAGAATAAACAGGGCCACAAATTCCAGCCAAAAATAAAAATCCAAAACGAACAAACAAAAAGTCTTTAGGGCCTCCACTGGCACAGAGGGTTCTCAAAAAAAAGTCTCTCGGTCAAAAGTGTTCTGCACACAAGGGAAGAAACAAAACAAAACAGCCAGTGATTAAAGAGCAAAAAAATACTAGAGGAAAGAAAGTCCTTACGAGCTTCCTCTGGTAGAGGGCGCACTATAGCCCGGCTGTATCAGATGAGGCCGAGGAGAAAGAGAGAGAAAGTGGAAGCCGGAAGATAGGTTAAGCCGGTGGACTCAGTGCGGAGGGGACGACGGAGCCTGAGAACGGAGAGAGATGAGCCAGAGGAAATACACACAAGGAGATTGTGCTAGATGCTGGATGATGGCCAGGCAGGACAAGACTGGATGTGAAAACACAGGTCGATAAGACAGACAAACCGGAAGACCGCTTGCCAGACTGACGTACAACGATCTGACACAGGATGACACACTAGAGGGGAATAAATAGGGAAGGAGCGTAACCAAATCCAGGTGGGACAAAACAAATCATGATAATAGTAAAATGAGGTAACAAGGGGGAGGGAGGAATACTACGGTGAACACATGGTGACAGACCAAAACAAACATCCACGCATGCTCATGACATGAAAACATAAACAAAGGCAGCGTGTTCAAACCGGTGTTGTGACAGTACAACCACCCCCCACCCTTTCGGGCACCACCGGGCGCTACAGGGAGGGGCTTACCTCGTTGCCGATGGAAGTCCTCGACCAGCGCCCGATCAAGTATGTCCCGGGCTGGAACCCAGCCCCTCTCCTCTGGGCCATAGCCCTCCCAGTCCACTAAATACTGGAAACCCTGGCCCCCGGGTCTAACGTCAAGGAACCTTTGTACGGTGTAGGCTGGGGAGCCGTCCACTAGCCAGGGGGGAAGGGGCAGGAGAGACATGAGGGGAATACAACACAGGTTTAACCCTAGATACATGAAAAATAGGGTGTGTACCCGACCAAGCTTGGGGGGAAGCTTGAGCCTTACCACCACCGGACTCAAGACTTTGGTGATCTGATATGGGCCAATGAACCTGGGAGCTAGCTTGTGTGAAGGCACCCTGAGAGGCAGGTCCTTGGTGGAGAGTCATACTCTTTGACCACACATGTAACGGGGAGCAGGAGTCTGGTGTTGATCGGCCGCTGCTTTGGTTCATCTGCCAACCCGAACCAAGGCCTCCCTGGCTTTCCTCCAGGTGCGACGACACCGCTAAACGAAAGCCACGGCAGACAGAACTGCAGCTTCGGGTTCCTGTGAGGGAAACAGAGGGGGTTGGAATCCAACAGAACATTGAAACGGGGACAAACCTGTAGCTGACAACAGAAGTGAGTTGTAAGCGTACTCGACCCAAGACAGTTGTTGACACCAGGAGCTAGGATTGTGGAACGCCAGGCAGTGGAGAGTACGTTCCAAATCCTGGTTGGCCCGTTCAGACTGCCCGTTGGTCTGAGAATGGAATCCTGATGATAGACTCGTAGAAGCCCCGATCTGTCGACAGAACTCCTTCCAGAAGCAGAAGACAAACTGGGGACCCCTGTCAGATTCACCGGAAGACCATGAATACGTAATCAATCACCACTTGCGCAGTCTCTTTGGCTGAAGGAAGTTTGGGAAGGGGAATGAAATGTACTGATTTAGAGAAACGGTCCACCACCGTGAGAATGACGGTGTTTCCTTTAGATTCTGTGAGGCCAGTGACAAAATCAAGGGCCACGTGTAACCATGGGCGGGACGAGATGGATAGGGGGCGAAGCAGACCAACGGGAGGTGCATTTGAAGTCTTGTTCTGGGCACAAACCGAGCAGGCGGCCACAAACTGCCTGACGTCCTTGGCCATGGATCTCCGAACTCCTGGGTGACAGGCTAGCCTGGATGAGTGCCCCCACGGGATGACCTCTGAGCGAAGTCTGGTTGGAACAAACAGACGGCCCGCTGGGACCCTCCCTGGTACTGGGATCTTCTGTATGGCCTTCTCCACCCCTCTCTCAATGTTCCAGGAGAGAGACGTCACCACCATTTCTTTTGGTATTATGGTATCAACTAGGGGTGTGACGAGATGCCTACTCCACGAGACGAGATACGAGATTGGGTTCACGAGAACGAGACGAGATTTTTACACCATTTTTAAGAAATCCTCAATGATGAAATATGAATGAAAAATAGTCTTTTATTCAACTGGGGAAAAAACCCAAATCGCAAAACTACTTAGGTGCTTTCTTTAAATCAACTTGTAATGAATGTTATTTTACTTCTATTTTAATGAATTATACGCAGTAATGGACATGCAAACACTGCTAAATATTTTGCTAATAGCCTATGTGAATGGAAAATAATCTTTTTATATATAATTTTAAATATTAGCAAAATATTTGGTAATATATGAATGGAAAATAGATTTTTATTCAACTAGAAAAAAAAATCACAAAATACAAAACAGTTAAGGTGCTTTTAAAAAACGTTGTAATGAATGGTATTTTATTTCTATTTAAATGAATTGTATGTCATAAAGGACATGCAAACGCTGCTAAATATTTAGCTATAAACTCTATATGTAATTTTGTGTATTTTTTAATTTAATAAATGAGTTTCACTTTTATTAAGCAAGATTTCATTCAGGCCCCGTGATGTGACGATGAGTCTCCAGGAGTTCATTCAGTGAGTGTGTGTGTTTGTTTGCGCGCGCTTAGAGATGTGTGCATCTGTGGTGCTTTACTGACTCGCTAGGTGTGTAGGTCCTGTTGTAAAATGCGGCTAAAAGTCCTTCACAGTGTTAATAGTTTGATTACGGCGTTTACATATCTGCACTTCAGTAATGCGACTAAAATAGGAATACTCCACGTCTTAATTCTATTTGTGTTTACGACGATTATGCCTTTCAGCATATCTGAAGTGCTATTCCATTGCATGGATACGAACCATAATGTGTGAGGCTGTAGTTGTAGCCTATGTTGGATGCGGCACCTGCTGAACTCCGGTGAAAAAAGCGGTTACGTCACACCCGCCCACCCAATCGAGTGACAAGCGCAACTTTGAGGCCAGCCTGGGTTGCTAGGTGTGTGCAAAGCACTTTATTTGCAGATCAAATCCAATCCTGCCTCCAATCGTCACTACTAATTTCACCCTCACGCTCCATCATAACATCACAACTCACGTGACGAGACAACTTTTCACCTTGACAAGAAATCTCGCCGTGATCTAATCTCGCTAGATCTCGTCGTACGAGATCTTGTCACACCCCTAGTATCAACCGATCTCTCCTTTCCTGGGGCCTCGTAGAGACGGGAGAGGGCATCGAGCTTTATATTCTTGGTTCCAGGTCTGAACGACAGGGTAAATTTAAAGTGGTCAAAGAAGAGGACCCAGCGAGCCTGTCGAGGGGTCAGCCTCCTGGCCGAACGGATATATTCGAGGTTCTTGTGATCTGTCCAGACCAGGAAAGGTTGGGCTGCCCCTTCTAGCCAGTGACGCCACTCCCCCAGAGCCAGCCTGACTGCCAACAATTCTCGGTTACTTGCGTCGTAATTCCATTCGGAAGGGTTTAATCGGTGGGAAAAGAAGGCACAGTGATGCACTTTCCCGTCTAGGCAAGACCGCTGAGATAGAACTGCGCCTGCCCCGACATCAGAGGCGTCAACCTCAACAATAAATTGTTGTTCAGGATCTGGAATGGAAAAAACAGGAGCAGAGACAAAACGGGACTTCAATTTACCAAAGGCCTCCTGTGCATCACTATTCCATTTGAACCATACCTTGGGAGAGGTGAGTGCTGTTAAAGGTCCAGCAATCTTACCAAAGTTACACGATGAATAGCCGGTTAAAGTTTGCAAACCCCAAGAACAGCTGCAGAGCTTAACGAGAGTCTGGGGTTGGCCACTCAGCAACAGCCCTTATCTTACAGGGATCTGCCTGGATCTCTCCCGCTGAAATGAGGAACCCCAGAAACGGAATCGACTGGGCATGGAAAACGCACTTCTCTGCCTTGACATAAAGTTGGTACAACAACCGTTGTAGCACCTGGCGTATGTGTTGAATATGTATCTGCAAGGACAGGAAAAAGATCAAAATATCATCGAGATACACAAAGACAAAACAATTAACCATGTCTCTCAACACATCATTAACCAGGGCCTGAAAGACAGTCGGGGCGTTAGTTAGGCCGAATGGTAAGACACGGTACTCAAAGTGTCCAAAGTGTCAAAGTGTAGGGGGGTTGAAGGCTGGCTTCCACTCATCCCCCTCACGTATACGGACAAGGTGGTAGGCATTCCTGAGGTTGAGTTTGGTAAAAACCTTGGCTCCCTGCAACAGTTTAAAAGCAAACGACATGAGAGGTAAGGGGTACCTGTTTTTAGTAGTAATGTCGTTGAGCCCTCAATAATCAATGCATGGACGCAGGGAGCCATCCTTCTTCTTGACAAAAGAGAATCCAGCACCTGCAGGAGACGAGGAGGATCGGATGAGACCGGCTTTTAGGGATTCATTAATGTACCTGTCCATAGCCTCTCTCTCTGGACCAAAAAGGGAAAACAAGTGTCCCTTAGGCAGAGAAGTGCCTGGGATGAGCTCGATGGCACAATCGTACGATCTATGAGGAGGCAAGAAAGTGGCCCGGGACTTGTTTAACACCTGCCGCAGGCCGTGGTACTCCATCGGAACCCCAGTCAGATCAGACGCCTCTGCCTGATACACAGAGGACAGAGAAACAGGAAAAGGGGCACTGCCCAGACACGAAGACAAACAATACTGGCTCCAAGACAAAATAGCTTTACCAGGCCAATCACCGTGAGGGCCATGCTGCACTAACCACGGGTGCCCCAACACTATGGGGGCACTCTGGGAATCTAGAAATAGCAGAGTGGTCACCTCACGGTTATTGCCTGAAACAATCAGGTTAACAGGAAGGGTAGAATGGGAAACAGTGGTTATAAGGGAACCGTTAAAGGAACGTGCAGGAATACGATCCGGAAGGGGAATAGCAGAAATCCCCCACAAGGCAGCCAGGGAAGAATCAAGAAAATTTCCTTCGCCCCTGAGTCAATCAGGGCCGAACACTAATTAGAGAAATCACCCATATGGATGGAAACAGGAAGGAGAGTGCGGGAGGAGGAATGTAAAAAAGGGGTAGTGCTCACCAGTATCTCTTTACCTCTTCACTGGTGAGCCTTGACGTTTAAAATGGACAGGCTGCAGCAAATTGTTCAGGCTTTCCACAGTAAAGACAGAGTCCTTGTGTGAAGCGTTGCTGTCTCTGCAGTGGGGTGAGGCAAAGATGCCCTACTCGCATGGGCCCCAGATCCATAGGGGCACAACCAGACGCTTCTGCAGCAAAGACCGGAAGGGTATCCTCCACTCTCCATGACGGACGAACTGCTAGACGCTGACGATGGCGATGAAGACGTCCCTCAATTCGTAGCACCATGTTAATTAAGTCTTCAAGGTCCTGGGGAAGATCCTGGGTGGCCAACTCATCCTGTAACCCCGCACGGAACATAGACCTACACACGCCTTCGTTCCAGTCGCAGGATGCCGCCAGGGTCTTGAAGGAGATGGCATATTCAGTAACTGATTGTCCTGCCTGGCGTAGACGTGCCAGCTGGTCTGCTGCTTACTGGCCCTGGACCGATTGGTCGAACAAGCGAACCATCTCTTCGCAAAAAATGAAGCACAGCAAGGGGCTCTGGTCTCCCACACTGATGTTCCCCAGTCTCGAGCCTTGCCGGTGAGGAGGATCAAAACAAATGCCACTTTAGATTCTTCTGATGCATAAGTGCGTGGCTGTAAGGTAAAAACCGCTGCACACTGGGACAAAAAGGCTCTACAAGAATTGGGGTCTCCGTTATAGGGTGGAGGGTAAACAGCTTGTGCATTGCAGGAGCTCAGCCAGCAGGTAGGGCTCTGTTGGTGCTGTCTTCGTCTTTTGTCTATTGCAGATTAGACTGGGGCTTGTGGAGAAATGGGAATCACACCTCAGCAATGACTGCAATCTGATGGTCTGGTTAGATTTTTTTTTGAATGGATGGAAGGATGAATGAATGAAAAATAGATGTCCTTCCAAGAAGAAGGGGGTGGTGGTGGGCTTAGATAGTTAGCTAGATGTCTTGTCTGCGGCCAGATGTTTCTTTTTCAAGCAATGGACACACAACAGGCAGAAGAAGGAAACTCAAGAACATTGGTGGAGATTTATCTGAAGAACGGTGGAGAACATCTTGTGCATTTCTGGAGTTCAGCAAGCATGTAGAGCTCTGTTAGCCATGTCTGTCTTTTACGGACTGGAGTGCAGCATGTGGAGACAAAAAGAAATCACACACCTCAGCAATGACTGGAAACTGATGGTTAGAGGTTAGGTATTTCCTTAATGGATGGATGGATGAATGAATGAAAAAAATAGATGTCCTTCCAAAAGGAAGGGGGTGGAGGTGGGCATAGATTGTTAGATGTCTTCTGACAGTTTTTTAGGTTGTACACTGTTCACTCTTTCTGTAGATTATGCGGTAAATAACTCTAAAATAGCCAGTAGGGCTGCGCAATTAATCAGAATCAAATTGCAATCGCGATTTAAAGCGTTGCGGTTAGCTAATCACAAGAGGCTGCGATATGAAATATGTAATATTTTATTTCCCCCGCCCAAAGCAAATGCTTGCGTGGCGTCTGTGACAGTCTTCCTAGCCAACTGAGTGAGCACACTTTCATTCTGCCCAATCAGAATTGTGCAACCAAACTATGCGGAACGCCCACAAAAACAAAAAAACAAACAGAAAAGCGTGAACGAGTAGGCTGATGGCGTCTGCTGTTTCAGAAGCATTAATAGACGAATTAATATCAAAGAAAAACAAGACATCGGTAATATGGGAATATTTTGGTTTCAAAGTCACACAAAATTAAAGTTTAATGTTTTGATAACTTAATGTGTATTTCGTGTGCATTCACGGCTTTCGATGCAGGTATGTGCGTCTTCTGTAGTGACTGACTGTAATGTAATGTACTACAAAAATGTAATTTGTCATTTTATTTTCATAGGACAATTATATATATATATGCATTAGTTGCAGAATTTGATAGCAGTTTAACAATTTAAATGCTTCTTATTGGATATTACGTCACTCAATGCGACTACGCATGACTTTACGGAGAGCTTACGACCTACTAACTACGGTTTGCCTTAAGAACATGTTAACAAATTTAGTTACAAATTTAGTTGCTCTAGAGAAAAATGAGTGTTTCGTTTCTGAATATTTAAAAACTAATTTTAATAAATTTTTAACTTAAGTTAATATCTTTTCATTTCCTTTTTAACTAACACTCACTGCATTTTAGCAGTAAGAAGCTATGATACAGATTATTGAGCTGAAGCTTGACTACAAAATTAAATCGCAAATCAAATCGAAATTGCAATATCTGTCAAAAAAAAAAAAAAAAATCGCAATTAGATATTTTCCCCCAATTGCACAGCTCTAATAGCCAGTGTTTTGATGTAATAAAAGGAAACAGTATTTTACTGTAAAACGAGTAGGATTTGTATGAAATTGTGTAGTACGAAGAATAAATTAATTGACTTTATGTAGCCATTACAGGATGTACCTGTGATAATAAATGGTAAGTTACTGTTCAACAATTACTGTCTCATCTTCTCTGATGCTTTATGTTGTTATTTAGAGAGTTACACTTATCTTAAGACAGAAAACAATGGTTTAAGCATTTACAAAAGCACATACACAGGCTGTCTCTCTTATTCTAAACACAAATGTGTTGGCTCTTTAAGGGAGCCAAGTATTTGATTTGTTTACTTATGAGTGTGCTCCATTCTCTGTTTAGCAGTTCAGATGCAGAGTCTGACATGTTTTTTAAATGAGAATCTACAAGTATGTTCAAGAAAGTGTGTAAATGAGCAAATGTGTTCAAATATTGTTGAGGGTTTCTAAAATAATGTCTGTGTATTAAATCAAATTGTTGTTATCTTGAACTGTGTACTTAAAAGCTACATTGTTAGCTAGTTAGCGTCTCCTCACAACTTTTTACATTACATTCATTTAAGTATATGTCTTAAATGGACAACTCATCTTTATTGGTTTTGCCCTAATGTGGTGCAAACAGTGTAATGTGCCTTTCTGGTAACTAAGAAGTTTTTATACACATTAAAATCATTCAATTCCAATCTCCTCAGTTAGGTGACTGCACAGAAATCACAAAAGATGACACACCATATAGCCACACACAAACCTGCACTGTCAGGTCACAGGTTATGAATTTGTTGTAAAGAATTTTTAGAGCTGTGTTTCCAGCTGTCAATTCATATTATTTTTTATTAATAAACTAAAAATAAAATATATTTGGATCCTTGGTGTTGCTGACTTTATTTTTGTTTTTGCAATTATATTAAGAGCAAGGAAATTGTCACAGTATTTATTTTAAATTTTCTTATAATTATCCTGACTTGCCTAGTTTAACCTAGTTAAGCCTTTAAATGGCACTTTAAGCGGAATATTAGTATATTTGAATATCTTGCAAAATAACTAGTAAAACGTTTTTATATAAATCTTCTCTCCGTTAAACAGAACTTGGATACATATTTGCTTAATGAATTTGACTGGAAAACTGATGAACAAATGAAGTAATTGTTTTATTATTGGATTGTGATTGTGCACTTTAAAAAAACTTAAAAAAAAAGTTTAAATTACTTTTTTTTTTTTGTTAGTTTGGCAAAAATCAGTAAAAATGTCTGTACAACTACATTTAAAACATTTACTTAACCTAAATCAAAATTTTCTTCATTAAGTTAAGAAGATTAGTTTTGTGACCAAAACTTTGCAAGTTCACCCAAAAAATCTTCTGCCAACTTAAGTTGAGTAAATCTCAGACCAAAGGTTGCAGTATTTCTAACCCTAACAACAATGACAAAAATAATAGTAACACCAATAATAGCATTAATGTCATTATTATTAACAAGAAAATACTACTGCAATAATGCTAATGTAATCTAAAATTATTATTACTTTTTAATGGGGGGGGGGGGGGGGGGGGCACAGCTGCAGAAAGATTTTTAATGTGAATTTTCATCTCACATTTACCTAGTTCGCTCTACAAAAAGAAATGCTAAGCGCATGTGGACTGTTAATATTAAAATGAAAACACAAATGCCTAATAGATCAAATGATAAACTGAACTTTCAAAACAACTACCCAAATGATAAATCAAATGCTCAAATTATCAAATAATAAATCAAATTGCATTCTCAAATGAGAAATCAAATGCATTTGATATTTAATTTTCATGATCAACTCAGAAAAAACCTGTAAAAATTTTGTGACAAATCAAATGCTCAAACTATTATTTAAATGATTAAACCGACACCGCAACTGATAAATCACATGCAAATGAGGAGTGTTAATCAACCAGCCTGGGCCTGGGCGAAGCTTTAAGGTGGATGAGTTAATGACAACTACCAGTAGCGCTATGACTTTTTTCAATAATGGTTTATCTACTGTATGTTTTTATACTTCAGTGAAGTATTGCAGTATTTATTTTTCTTTTTTGTAGTGGTAGGAGTTACTATCATTATTGATGCTCCTGTTTTGAAGGTTTCCTGTAAAAAAATAACTAAAGAGATAGTGTACCCAAAACTGATCATTTATCATAATTTACTCACTCTGTTCCTTCTTCATGCCTTATGAACTTTTTGTTTTTAATTACTTGAGAACACACACAAAAAGTCATAGACTGTTTAGATCCATACTGTCACGATCACCAGCAATCTAGTCTGTGCAGATTGCTGGAGAACTACACACCGGACACTTTAATAAACTACAACTCCCACCATGCACTTCACACACACACCAGTTTTTGCTTCCTCCTGATTACACACACAGCTGGAAGCTCATGATGGAATGATTACTAAATGATTACCTCATTCACATAGACTCTTTGCTGGGTCTTGTTTTTCCCCTGTGAAGCATTACAAAGTAGTTTTCCCTGTTTGTCCTGCCATGTTTTGATCCTTGTCTTGTTAACCGTTATTGTTGTTTTGCCTCCTGTGCTATTTCTAATACTGTGTTTAATAAATGTTTTGTTAACATTTGTCTCTGTTTTATTTTTTTATTTTATTTTTTTCTATTGAACTTTGTTTGTTCTGATAATGTATTATTTCTTACCAATTTCCAAAAGAGTTTTTTTGTTCACTCAACTTCATTGCATTCCAGTACTGCAGACAAAAATGTTCAGCTGGCACAACTTAAAAAGTTTTGTTACAGAGTAGTTCACCTCTCCAGAAAACTAATAATCTTTTGTTAACCCAACTAAATGTTTTTTGTATTACTCACAAATAATTTTAGGTCAGGGTAGCTCATGTTTTCAAAAGTTGAGTGAACAAGAAAACATTAAAGGAAATAAGGATTGTTTTTTTTTTTTTTTGGTACTGGCTTAAATATTTTACTGTGCGTTAATATATAAATTGTGCTGTTTGTAATGCTCCACTGTATGAAACCCTGCTTATTCATATATAATAAAGATAATATTAATTATTCTGTTGTTTACTTGTGAGAAATAGAAGCTGTTTCTAATATATACATTTAAGGTGGTGGTTAGGACAAAAACTCCTTTTAATATGGAAAATATCTATCGGGTGTTGTTGCTTTTATTTAGAACGCGGTTTAAATCCCCTGCTTCGGTCCTCAATCTGGCAACCTGCACCACTGGGTGTCAAACTTACATACTGCACCTTTAAATGTTCTCTCAGTCTAGTTCTGTAGGCTACACAATCATGGGGAATATGGCTGATTTGACAGTTGTCTAAAAGATGACCATTGACACCTTGCATCACGAGGGCAAGACACAAAAGGTCATTGCAAAAGAGGCTTGCTGTTCATGGAGCTCTGTGTTCAAGCACAATAATAGGGAGACAAAGGGAAGGAAAAGATAACCTGTATAAAAAGGTGTACACGCAATACGGATAACCCCACCCTGGAGAGAATTGTGACAAAACCCATTCAAAAATGTGGGGGAGAGTTCTCAAAGATTCACAAAGAGTGGACTGCAGCTGGAGTCAGTGCTTCAAGAGCCACTATGCATAGACATATGCAAGACATAAGTTTCAGCTGTCGCATTCTTTGTGTCAAGCCACTCGTGAACAACAGACAGCATCAGAAGCGTTAAGTTCTCTAATGAAACACGTCAGATCACAATGATCACAATCCACGTGATCACAATCAATAATAATAATAATAATTCCTTACATTTATACAGCGCTTTTCTGGCCACTTAAAGCGCTTTACACATAGAAGGGAACCTCCTCATCCACCACCAGTGTGCAGCATCCACCTGGATGACGCGACGGCAGCCATTTTGCGCCAGACCGCACACCACACACCAGCTGATTATACATGACAATCCATGTTGCTTGAGGTCCAGTGTAAAGTTTCCACAGTCACGGACGCCGCCCTGACTATTCGTCTCTATGGATGTGCCGGCACTGTTTATATGATACACTCCTTCCTCTCTTATGCACCAGGCACTTTGTTAGAAACACTTCTTTGTTTCTGTTTGTACAGATAGCTATTTTATATTTTTATTTTTTGTACATTTTTCTACCGCCACATACTCCATATTTAAAGTCTTTGAATACTTTATATTTGCTTTATTTTCTAATGCATAACTTTTATTTTTTCTATAGGTGGGTATAGATTCATTTTTTAATCTAGATTAATCTCACTGTAATCTTGGAATTAATCTAGATTAAAATGGCTCATTTGAATTCTGTCGAAGGCATTCAGAATATGTGTGCTACTCAAATAATGACTAAAAGTAAGTCTTTCAGAACTGGTTTCTCAAGCTAGGTGGCGCATTAGACCAGGGGCGCATCTCCTGTTTCCAAAATGCATCACAAACTGCTTGAGAAACTGTTCTACTATGATAATTGGTGATGAAAATAAATGATGTTCAATAAGATGTACTTGTGTTTACTGTTTATTCAGTTAAACATGAATTTTGAACTGTAGGCCTACATAAGCTTGAAACAGCGATTTTTGATTACCTTAATCCCACTAAAGTCATAACTGAACTAAACAGAAATGGAATTAAGACGTGTAGTATGCATATATTAGTGGCATTATTGAAGTAAACACCGCAGTCAAACTATTACCGTCATGTAGGACTTTTCGCCATATTCTGTCAAGATCTACACACACGGTTGTTGGCAAAGGACCACACACATCGCGAAATGCGGAAGTTTTTTTTTCCAATTGGCGTGCATTATTAAATTCCATAACACTCATACATACAAACATACAAATGTTCTTTCGGAAGATGGCTCACCCTATCAGTGTTTCATACAAATAACATTTTATTTTTGGTTTAAGACATACTACCAGTAGTAAAACAGCATTTATGGTTTGTAAAATAAACGCTGATGTCTATGGAGATTTCAATAATAATTATTTTTAAACAAAATAAACAATGTGCTTTATTTATGTCTAATGATTGAGGCATGGCAGGCAGGGATCAAAACAATCGTGGCAAAGGTAATTCAAAAGAGTAGTGTAAAAGACATCAGTGAAACGCATCAGTGGCTACGTTTACATGGACATCAGTTATCGAATTACTTGCTTTAATCTAAATAAGACAATAATATGATTAAGGTGTTTACATGAGTTGCTTTTTGAATGTTCCTTTCATGATCTTGTTTTACATGTTATAGCACATAATTCAATTAACGTCATTGCGTCACCACACTATCCACATTTCCTCTGGAGTTTCATGTAATTTCGGATGTTTAATTTTAAATTTGTCAACTTTAACTGCAGTTTGGCACTTTCATTTTCATTCGAGAACATTTCATGCATGTCCCCCTGACAAACGAGATATTGGATGCTGGAGTGTTGTTTTAATGGAATTTGATACCGCACGTTGAATGGGGAAAAAACCTCCGCATTTCGCGGTGTATGTGTGTGTGGTCCTTTACTGAATAGGAGCAGAGAATAGTGTCAAACAGCCAGGTTGTCAAACAGACTATCCTGTTGCAAAATGCTATGAAAATTCCACACGACAGTAATAGTTCGATTCAGGTGTTTACATGTCTGCACTTCAATAATGCGACTGAAATACTGCACGTTTTAATTCCATTTCTGTTTAGTTCGATTATAACTGTTTAGTTCGATCAAAAATCACTGTTTACATGGAAGACTCTTAATCAAAATATTGTCTTAATCGTATTAAAATTAGATATCGGTGTCCATGTAAACATACTCATTGTAAACGGGGCCTAAGAGACAAAGGTAATCTGAAAAAAAGTCCAAAGGCAAAAAAAAAGGGCAGACATAGCAAAGCATAAAAAAAGAAAACAAGGAACAGGCTAGATAATGTCCAACATAGAACAATACTGAGCAACGAAAGGGTGTGTCTGTGGTGAGTTTAAACCATTAACAAACTTTTCTTCTATTAGAAGATGCTTAAAATGGAACTATAGTGTGACGAAAACACTAAATGCCTGTTTACACCTATTTTGTCTGATTTATGAAAACAGTTTCATTTACATTTGACTGCATCTCCACTAAACAGACATGATTTAGATCTTCAAATCCAGTGCTTTATGCAAATTTTACTAGGTTATATTGACTAAAGCTGCAGATACACTGCATTTTATTTATTTAATATTATTATTTAAGAAAACTTAAGCTATATATCTTATTTGGAACTCAATTTATTTTATATGCAGGCTGTAAAAGATCATTATAAGCACACAAGGTGGACTCCAAGATTACATTCATTATTGGCAAACTGAAACATCCATTTTTGTAATATAGATACTTGCAACACATCATTCAAAACTGTAAAGAGTTCAAATTAATTTTACGTAAAAAAAAAAATACTCTCCCAAAAACAAAACATGCTATTGTAAATGCACAAAACACTATATTTTCTATTATTGTTATTATAGGCTATTATTATATGTGCGTGCTTCATTGCTGTTGTTAATACGTCGATCTGATATTAATTAAAAATAAATATTTTATAAATTCACGGTCAAAAATAAAACAAACATCTCAAACTGTCATCTTCCTTTGCTTATGAATTTCCAGATGCACTTTGTACTAAAGCAGAGCTACGTAACATTTCCTACGGCCACACAAACACACCTTTTCCACACATCACACTAACACAGAACTGGGTTTTATTACTTATTAACTCATCATAGCCTATGAGGAAACTGAAACTTAAGTGCTGTCAAGCTGTTGTCTGTATTTGTGTACACTGAAATGGCAGAAGCTACTTTTTCTGAGGACCAGTTTGGCTGTTCAGTGTGTCTGGATATACTGAAAGATCCAGTGACCATTCCATGTGGACACAGTTACTGTATGAGATGTATTACAAACTTCTGGGATCAGGAGGATCAGAAGCGAGTCTACAGCTGCCCTCAGTGCAGAAACACCTTTACTCTAAGACCGGCGCTATGTAAGAATGTTATGTTTGCTGAAATAGTGGAGAAACTGAAGAAGACAAATTTACAAATGCCACTTGTTCGATTTGCAAAATACAAATATGTCTTATGGAAAAGAATGGAACGAGTTTAGTTCACTTAAATGATTCATTGCAGTTGTTTGAGTCTAATTGAAGAAATAATCAAATTAATTAGTTGAGAACTGGTTGATTCAATGAGATTTAAGGAGTCACTCTATCTGGTGAGTTAATGGGCGCCTCCTTCACAGTAGGTGGCGGTATGCACTTATAAGCTAGTTCGCATACCCACCAATAAAACAGCATAATAAGTCACTGCACATGATTAGCTTAACAGACTGAACTTTTGGAATTGTGGTGGTACCTGGTGGTATTGGAGTTGTGGTGTTCCACAAATACAGTGTATCCGGAAAGCATTCATAGCGCTTCACCTTTTCCACATTTGTTCATGTTACAGCCAGGGTTTAATTTTTGCCGGAATACGCCGGATCCGGATCCTCTGAAATCTGATCCGGCACCTCATTTTACTGATCCCCCTCCTCAACCATGCACCCTCCTCCCCCGTCTGCTGTTCACTTTCACTGTCTTCCGCGACTCCCCAACCCTCTTCACTTCACAACACCCCCGCTCTGCTCACTCTTGCTCGCGACACCCCTCATGATTGTGAAGCCCTGCGCGACACCTATATCCACCCTCGGGTCTTTTGCCGAATCTGTTACCCCGATCTATTCCGGGACCTCGCAATTCACAAATTAAGCACTGATTACAGCCTTATTCCAAAATGGATTAAATTCATTTATTTCCTCAAAATTCTACACACAAAACCCCATAATGACAATGTGAAAAAAAGATTTTTTTTTAATTGTTGCAAATTTATTAAAAATACAAAAACCTGAAAAATCACATGTAGATAAGTATTCACAGCCTTTGCTCAATACTTTGTTGATGCACCTTTGGCAGCAATTACAGCCTCAAGTCCTTCTGAATATGATGCCACAAGCTTGGCACACCTGTCTTTGGGAATTTTTGCCCATTCCTCTTTGCAGTACCTCTCAAGCTGTATCGTGTTGGATGGGAAGCGATGGTGTACAGCCATTTTCAGATCTCTCCAGAGCTTTTCAATAGTAATTAGGTCTGGGCTCTGGCTGGGCCACTCAAGGACATTTACTGAGTTGTTGTAAAGCCACTCCATTGATATTTTGGCAGTGTGCCTTGAGTTATTGTCCTGCTGGAAGATGAACCGTCGCCCCAGTCTGAGGTCAAGAGCACTCTGAAGCAGGTTTTCATTCAGGATGTCTCTGTACATTGCTGCATTTATCTTTCCCTCTATCCTGACTAGTCTTCCAGTTCCTGCTGCTGAAAAACATCCCCACAGCATGATGCTGCCACTACCATGCTTCACTGTAGAGATGGTATTAGCCTGGTGATGAGCGATGCCTGGTTTTCTCCAAATGTAATGCCTGGCATTCACTCCAAAGAGTTCAATTTTAGTCTCATCAGACCAAAGAATTTTGTTTCTTATGGTCTGCCTTTTGGCAAACTCCAGACGGGGAATGGCTTCCGTCTGGCCACTCTACCATACAGGCCTGATTGGTGGATTGCTGCACAGATGGTTGTCCTTCTGTAAGGTTCTCCTCTCCACAGAAGAACGCTGGAGCTCAGACAGAGTGACCATCGGGTTATTGTTCACCTCCCTGACTAAGGCCCTTCTCCCCTGATCACTCAGCTAAGATGTCCGGCCAGCTCTAGGAAGAGTCCTGGTGGTTCCAAACATCTTCCACTTACGGATGATGGAGGCCACTGTGCTCATTGGAATTTTCAGATCAGCAGAAATTTTTCTGTAACCTTCCCCAGCCTTGTGCCTCAAGACAATCCTGTCTCAGAGGTCTACAGACAATTCCATTGTCTTCATGCTTGGTTTGTGCTTTGACATGCACTGTCAACCCTGAGACCTTATATAGACAAGTGTATGCCATTTCAAATCATGTTTAATCAACTGAATTTACCACAGGTGAACTCCAATTAAGCTGCTGAAACATCTCAAGAATGATCAGTGGAAACAGAATGTACCTGAGCTCAATTTGGAGCTTCACATTTGCCACAATTAAAAAAAAAAATTCACATTGTCATTATGGGGTATTGTGTGTAGAATTTTGAGGAAATAAATGAATTTAATCCATTTTGGAATAAGGCTGTAATATAAAAAAAAAATGTGGAAAAAGTGAAGCGCTATGAATACTTTCCGGATGCACTGTATATGGACAACTTATTCTTGGCACAAGTAACTTGGAGGCAAAAACAAAAATGCACTTGGAGTTTCTTTTGCGTGTTGACGATTTAATTTTTTCACTGTTCCCTTCAAACAAGCTACTGGGGCATGAACATTGCTGTGTGAGCTTAAACAAGACGTAGTAGTTCATTGATGTGATGTAGTGATTGAAAGATGAAGATGCAAATTTGTAGCTGGACAGAAGCTCTCCTAGCCAGCGGTTATGTCACTGTTCTTTAAATGGTGTGTTTTCAATTGTGTTACTATTTTACAGCTTTAAAAAAGGGTATTTACAAATGCTCTTTTTATCATTTTATTTAAGTTAATGTATAAATGTTTTTTTTTTTTTTTGTCTCACGCCATTTAACATAACCGCCAAAAAGATACTTTGAGACATATTATGAAGATGTGAGGCAATATAGCTTTATTAGGAATTTGGTGAAATCACAGTGAGCTGGCTGCAAGTTAAGAACTTCAATGTTGCCAACTAAGACAAATAGTTAAAGCAACAAAATAGATTTTCATAACCATACATGGACGAGACAGAAACTTGTTGATGTAACAAGGACGAATGTTGTTGAGTTGAAGTGCTTTACTGACATTGAGTGAAGAAGAAGAAGAAGAAGAAGAAATTCCATCAGATAAATACAACACAAAACTTTTAATTCAATTAGCTGCAAAGAAGTTTCACAGACCTATGAAAACCATGTTGAATTTATGAGTTTATATTTTGTTCATATAACACATTCAAATCAGTTCAAGTTTACTTGATTTGTTTAGATGCACAAAGGTTGCTATGATTAAATCTTGTTGATTCAACAAATAATTTTTTGAGTGTACTTTTCCAACAGAGATGTTTAAGAGGAACCCAAACAAGATTCCAGCAGGCAATCCAGCAGAAACACAACCAACTTCAGGAGCTGAGAGATGCTATAAACTCTCATAAGGTGAGTTGGTAACACTTTACAATAACAGTGAATGAATAATGATGAACTAATATATCAATCAGTCATTACTTTATTATGAACTAACATTTAGTTCCCATATTAGTACATCTTATTCATGTTACTGTAAAGTGTTACCGGTCAGTTTTCTACAGTCTAAAAACACTGAAAGTCCCACTGAAGCACACTGTGGGTGACATGATGTGTGATGCATGTCCTGACAGAGCTCTGCACAGACAGCAGTGGTGGACAGCGAGAGGATCTTTACTGAACTCATCTGCACCATTGAGAGAAGCTACTTTGAAGTGATACAACTGATCCGAGATCAGGAAAAAACTGCAGTGAGTCGAGCTGAAGAACTCTTGGAGCAACTGGAGGAGGAGATTGATGATCTAAAGAGGAAAGACTCTGAGCTGGAGCTTCTTTCACACACAGAGAATCACATTCATTTCCTCAAGGTAACAAAACCATGAAACACAGGACTGTTGGCAGAAATATGGTCAGAAGTTCTGAGAAGTTACTGAATGTTTACATTGTTTATTTTCTGTAGATGTTCCAGTATATCTCTGAACATCCTGAATCTACAGACATACGCAACATCACTGTCAGTTCTCTCCTATTTTTTCATGATGTATCAAAATCAATCAATGAGCTGAAGGTAAAGCTTGAAGGTTTCTGTAATGAAGAGCTAGAAAAAATCTCTGATAGAGGTAAAGTACCTGTAGTCAACAATCATTAGAATTTATTCTGACATTACGATAAATTTTACATGGAAACTAATTAGAAAACATGTTCTAACTGAATTTACTTCCATAGTAATATGCATCCAAAAGACTCCATCCAGCGAACTCAAGACCAGGAAAGAGCTCCTACAGTGTAAGATACTATAAAGCACACTTAGAGATGCTTGCATGTGTGGATTACAGGACATCATATAGGTTTATACTGAGCTAATTATCTTTCTCTCGCCTAAACATAACATAAAAAACGTAAGGCGTTAGATGACCCACAAAGTACCACATAAGTGCAGTAAAAATAACAGCAAAGAACTTTTCTGTAAGTATAGTATAAGTTCAATTCAATTGATCTATATTTCTATAGCACTTTTACAATGTAGATTGTGTCAAAGCAGCCTAACATAGAAGTTCTTGTAAATTGAAACTGTGTCAGTCCAGTATTCAGAGTTGAAGTTCAGTTTAGTTCAGTTCAGTGTGGTTTAATTTTCACTGCTGTAAGTCCAAACACTGAAGAGAAAATCCATCAATGCGCAGCTACACAAGTCCCAAACCAAGCAAGCCAGTGGTGACAGTGGTGAGGAACAAAACTTCATCAATTTGACGAAAGTGAAGGAAAAAAACCTTAAGAGAATCCAGGCTCAGTTGGGCATGAACATTTCTTCTCTAGTCAAACGTCTTGTGCAGAGCTGCAGTTTAGCCAGCAGGGGCTGGAGAACGCTGGACATTCATTGTGGAGAAGCTGCAGGTGTGAGTAAGGCAGGCTGGCCCACGAGATCAATGTGGAGACTTGTATGTCACTGGGTCTTTCAGGAATCAGTCTTACGCTCTCCGCTCCTCCATGACCACCACAGCATCAGCTCAGGATATGGCCTGGTCCAGAATTAAGGATACCTCGGCATCATTTTTTCACAGGTCTTGGATCGCATCAATACATAATCTCTGGAGTCCTGGGGATGAGTATTCCCAAGTGAAAATAGAGAATACAGAAAACAATTAGCATAGCTGCTGTTAATAGTGTATTTAAGCGAGATGCAAAAATGAAGTGTTATAAATGAAAATAGTAGTTAACAAACAAATATAAAAACAAACATGTAAAGCATATGAGTATTTCTAACAAAATGTCTGGTGCATGAAGACAGTGTTCTACAGGTGGTTGTCAAGCCAGCTCATCTGCGTGGAGCACACTCATGCATCATACTGTTATGTGATGTATTGTGTGTATGCGTTACTAAAAAGATAGGTCTTTAATCTAGTTTTGAACTGGGAGAGTGTGTCTGAGCCTCGAACATTATTAGGAAGGCTATTCCAGAGTTTAGGAACCATAAATGAGAAGGCTCGACCTCCTTTAGTAGACTTTGCAGAAACCCTGAGTTTTGAGATCTTAAAGAGTGGGTTAAATTGTAGCAAGACAGAAGGTTGGTTAGATAAACAGCTAGATTATTTAAAGCTTTATAGATAAGAAGCAATATTTTATAATCAGTACGGAACTTAACAGGCAGCCAGTGTGAGGAGGATAAAATTGGGGTGATATGGTGATATTTATTGATATTGGCAGCTGCATTTTGCACTAACTGAAGTTTATTAATAAAGGATGCTGGGTAACTAGTGAACAGAGCATTACAGTAATCCAGCCTAGAAATCATAAAAGCATGAACTAGCTTTTCTGCATCTGAGATGGATAGCATACTTTGTAACTTAGCAAAATTTCTCAGATGAAAGAAGAAGGATTTTGTCACATGGGAGATATGATTTTCAAAAGTTAAGTTGCTGTCTAATATAACACCCAGATCTTTTACAGTAGGGCTAATACTAACTTTGTATCCTTCTAATTGCAATCAATGGTGCTGCACGATCTCTAGAGGCCTCGGGATTTGCATCCCCAGGTATAAGGGAACAAACTGCAATGCTCTGATAATAAGGGGGTTCAACCAGATATGCAACATGCAAAGTACAGCATGAGTATGTTGAATTTACGGTATACTTTTCTATAAAGTGCAAAAAAACAAACTGTAATGTTTGGGTAATAAGGGGTAACAACAAGATGTTCAACACACCTTTATTGTATATTAACTTCAACTAGTATTAAAACAGCTGGTTGGTTTCCTAGTTCTATGAAGCCCTACCTCAATGAATTCTAATTAGTTAGCTAGGTCGGCTAGATGGCGGATTCAGCTTCTCCATGACGATTAACATAATGATTTTTCTTTTTCAAACTTTCTGTGTGTTGCCAACATGCACTCGGCTCAGCTTATTACATGCAATCTCTCGGCCGCTCTCAAAACCGGGTCGTGCTCTCTTTAAATCACCAATTCCTGGCGTCCGCTAGTCCCTATTTCTGACACCATGTTATGTTTTTATTGCCACGGGACATGACTTGCTCTCAGATAAACTTCTTTATTCAATCTCGTGCAGGCACACACTGATATCACTGAATACACTATATATGTCCAATCTGCAGCAACGAACTGGAACCAAAGTTGTCTGACATAACAACACAATAGCTAAAAGAACATAAAACCTATCGTTAAAATTATACTGTATACATATATGTCAAAACCCACACTGCACTTGCATTGATTGTGAATTTAATTATTTACTTTCCTCTAAATGCCATTCAACCATCTATGGCTATATTCATGGTTCAACAGTTAATCCATACAAAGTCTTTCTTTTGAACAAGTCTTCAATTAACCTTAAGGGTTAGGGTTCCTGCTCCGCTCGGATTATGGAAGCAGTACTCTATGAAATGTTGAACACTGAGAACTATATTTTGTTTTAAAATGGCCTGGTAACTGAGTTAAAATATATACTAACCATAGGGTATATGCATAAGTATGCGGAAGGACTTTTAGTTTGTAATTAACCTGGGTCAAGAGCTTCCAGTGAACTGTACGCCATTACAAAATCAGCGCGTTTAAGGTTTTCTTTAAAAATCAGTGATCTCCACTGGCTGAGTGATCATCGATATAAAGTGGGTCTCAGAATGTACAAGAAGCACTGCATTAAATTACATTTTTCCTCGCTGTGTCTTTAAAATATGAACATTTATTCTACCCCAGTATATTCAATGGAGCTTTTGCGCTAACCTGCTAATCCTGACGGGCGCGTGCGTGTAAACGGCTCTTCATCTCGTTTTACGCTTGAGCAACTAAATGAATGCCAAAGTCTATTTAACTGATTATATTTTCAATACATTACTACATCGATGCTGTAAAAGGAACCGTATAAAATGGAAAAAAGTCACATTAACCATTCACCGGAAGTTTATCAGTATGGGAAGAAACACTAGCTCTGCATATACCCTATTGCTCCATAAGTCAAACATCTTTTGGAATCCCAAAGAAAGAGGTCCGTTGGGCACTATGAAAATAGTGCATACTGTATATGAAAAAGCACATAAAGCACATAATGTGGCCCCACCCATTTATTGCACGTTCCCAGGGAAGGGGGTGTGTTAACTGAAGGGTTTGTGATGTCGCTACTCTGTATATATTTGGTTGTATTTTTCAAGTGGTAGTTAGCTGTAGGCTTTGCTTTGCTAATTCTTCAAAAGAGAATTACTCCTTTCAAACTGAATGTTGAATGTACTAACTTTTCGAAATGCTGTTTATGTTCACACAGCTATATTAAACACTTTCTAATATTAGAAAGGTGAAATCACATTAGACCACCCTTTTAATATATTACACAATTCCTATAATTAAGAAAATCACATAAAAATTAAAAAAAATAGGAAATGTACTGTATATTATAAAACCTATGTTAAAAAACCTATGAAGTTGTGATTAGGGATGTTCAAGTCCAGTTTTTTTGGAGTTGACTCCAATTCTCGATTCCTAATTTTGGAGTTGGTGGATCTGACTCCGGAATCAACTCACTTAAAATAATGCAGGGATTAAACATGCTGTATCATATCACGCTTTATAAAGTGCTACTGCATCAATCGCAGCTTTACATTGTGCAGTTCTCCTCTGGTCAGACAAAACCAGCAGTTTAAATCAGTTTAAATCATCTGCAGTCAAAATACAATAGTTATCAGCCTACATTTTTACAGCATATTTTAATTGTCTAGATAATTAAGACAATAACACTGCAATTTTGGAGACAGAAAGTTAGGTCATACTTTATTTTGATGGTCTGTTTGTTGAATTAAGTTACATTGCATCTACATGCAAACTAATTCTCATTGGAGTATAAGTAAACTGTTAGGTTGGGGTTATTGTAAGTTGACATGTACTTGCAAAGTTTCTTATAGTCAGTTAAATGTCTGTTGAAGGAGCAGTATCAACAGATATTAAGCAGACAGTCTACTTATACTGAAATGGACCATCAAAATAAAGTGTTACCGAAATTTAAAACATCAATTTATTATCGAAATTTTTAATGAAAAAATGTGTAGCAGTTCATTAGTAAAAAAAAAAACACCCCAGTTGAGCCTACAAACAAGGTTTTGTTTTTTTTAAGTCATAAAATATTCTAAATATCTTCTTAATATAAATGTTTGATACTTTAATACTAAGTAGGCCCAGCGAGTGAACAAAATATAATCTGGCGTATCAGATGATCGCAAGGCACGTCCCAAATCTGCTTGTTCATTTCTGTATTTTATTTCTGTATTCTAGATTTTCAATTTGATTTAATGACCAATTAAATATTAAACCCCATACACAAAAAAAAAACATAGATAATTCATACGTCAAACCTAAAATAAGGTGACAGACTGTGCCTTAAAGCATATCATATTGGTCTCTCTCGTAAATGTGATTTTTTTTAAAGTGTACTTTTAAATAGCCTGTTACTTTATTTTTAAATATCACTGTTTGTTTTGTGTAGTTTGTTCATTGTAATTCAATAAGGGTGTGCTAATGGGACGTCATACGCCGGAAGAAAAGGAATGAGTCAGACCTGTTTTTGAACACTTAGCCTTGTCTATTTTTTTTTTTTTAAATTCCCTTTTTGAAATGAATTTTGTTTGGCATAATTTGTATTTTAATGTTAATGTATATTTTGCAATTATCTAACTTAAAAAAAAAACAAGAAGAATGAATATTAGAGGTGAAATTAAGTGTGTTCAGGGTCAAAACAAAATCATGATTTTGTGTGAAGGTTAGCCAGTCACATTTTGTCAATAAATAGTCGATTTTGGTACTGGGTCCATTGAGATTTGAGCAATCGACTCTTTTGGAGTTGACTTCCTATCCCTGGTTGTAATAAACAAAACAATAAAATGTTTCAAAATACAGACATAACAATTATACAGATATCATTTTTTTTATTATGTCACATTCATAAACCAACAATGTTATAACGTTATAATGTTATTATGTTTTACCTCTCTTAGATTCCTGTCAGCTCACTCTGGATTCAAACACAGCGAGCCGTTTCCTCCGTCTGTCTGAGGGAAACCGATCAGCTGCTTTCACTGAAAATCCCCAGCAGTATCCAGTTCATCCAGACAGATTTGATGGTTGTGTGCAGGTGCTCTGTAGCGAGAGTGTGTGTGGACGCTGTTTTTGGGAGTTTAAGTGGAGTGGAAGTAAAGGCGTGTGTATATCGGTGTCATATAAGAGCATCAGCAGAAAGGGATTGTTTAATGAATGTCTATTTGGATTCAATAATCAGTCCTGGGGTTTGTACTGCCTTCCATCCAGTTATTTATACATGCATAATAAGATAATGACTGAAATCCCAGTGTCCTCCAAATCATCTAGAATAGGAGTGTATGTGGATCACAGTGCAGGAACTCTGTGCTTCTACAGCGTCTCTGGCACAATGACCCTCATCCATGAAGTCCAGACCACATTCACTCAGCCTCTCTATTCCGGGTTTGGCTTTTATACTGGGTCAAAAGTGAAACTGTGCTGACACAGGCTTAGATCCAAAAAATACTCTATTAGGTACATAGTATAATCTGATAACAATTAATTTACTGTAGTTGTTGTATTACTATTAATATTTTCCTGTCAGACGACGCGGTGTCACCTCCTAGCAAGAAGGTTGCTGGTCCGAATCGCAGCTGGGTCAGTTGGCATTTCTGTGTGGAGTTAGTTCGATTTCAAGTTCGATTTATTAATATAGAACATTTTCAACGGCCATAAGGCCACACAAAATGCTTTACAGGGAAAATACAAACAAGCAGTACGGACATAAACAAAACAGCAATAAAAGAGAGCATAAAAGATGTCAAATAGATTATACGAAAACAGTTTTAATGCCTAAAACAAGAAAGTAATTGACCCTTTTAAAATAATTCTGCCTAAAAGATGCTACCACAGTTGACCACACTAAAAACGAGACCGCTGCCGCCCCCTGATGAAGGGACTTAATGCTTCAAACGACCTAGAAAATAGATGAGTCTTTCATTTAGACTTAATAATTTGCAGTGATGAAGCCATTTTTAATTCTAGTGGCTTTTAATAGAAACTGATCAGCCGAACACAAGTGTCATGTGGATGGAGTGTAGGCCACAATCAGTTGAGATAAATAATGGGGGCTCAGACCATGTAAAGCTGGAGTTATACTTTTGCCTGGCGCCACATCGCGCACCTCTTCTGACTGCTCGCGCACCTCGCGAAACGAACGAGGCTTTTATACTTGCCGCATTCGCCGTTGTGATATTCTTTAAAACGACAGGGGGCGGTGAAAAGAAACTGACCGTAAAGTCAGACAGATAAACAGAGAAGTAGAAAGTTTCCAGAACTACGTCATATCATTAATATCATTCAGAATTTTTTCAAAAGCGCAATAGGTAGTGCTGTCGCCTCACAGCAAGAAGGCCTAACAGCGAGTTCACAACAGAGGACTCATTTTCCTTTTTGATTCACAAATAGATTTGTGTATCGTCTGCATAAAGATGAAAGTGCAGGCCTTATTTCCTGAAAATAAAACGTAAAGGAAGCATATACGTAGAGTGAGAAAAGAGAAGGTGCTAAAACCGAGCCTTGTGGAAGACCACATGTTAACGGTGCCATAGAGGAGGAAAAGTTACCAATCTTGGAAAAAAAACTTCCGGTCAGAGATGTATGATGTAAATCATTTCAGCGCTGTACCCATCAGCCCAACCCAAGGCTCTAGCCAAGATAATAACACAGAGTGGTCAGTTGAGATGGTATCAAAGGCTGCAGATAAATCCAGCAGAATTAAGGCCACATAATTATGAGCATCAGTGAGGAGATAGATATCATTCAAACTCTTAATAATGCAGATTCTGTGCTATAAGTCGGCTTAAAGCCAGATTAAAAAGGCTCAGCAATACCATTCTGTGATAGAAAACTTTTTAACTGATTAAGTACAATTTTTTAGATGAAGGGTTAGGCTGAAATGAGTCTAAAGTTTTTGATGTTCTCCCCGTGTTCGCATGGGTTTCCTCCGGGTGCTCTGGCTTCCACCACAGTCCAAAGGCATGCGGTACAGGTGAATTGAATAAACTAAATTGGCCAGTGTATGTGTGTGAATGAGTGTGTATGGATGTTTCTCAGTGATGGGTTGCAGCTGGAAGGGCATCCGCTGTGTAAAACATATGCTGGATAAGTTGGTGGTTCATTCCGCTGTGGCAACCCCTAATGAATAAAGATAAAAAATATGACTGAATGAATGAATGCATACAGGTCAATGCAAACTTGGGAACAGAGGCAGATTACTGTCCCACGGTGTGAACAACACTGGAGAACATGCAAACTCCACACAGAAATGCCAACTGACCCAGCCGGGACTCGAATCAGTGACCTTCTTTCTAGGAGGTGACAGTGCTAACCACCGAGATACCGTATCAGCCTGCTGACGTACATGCAATTTACTTGCAAAAATACATAATTCCTTGTTTAGTGTAAACCCAGCATAAAAGTGTCAGTATCACCCCCTGTTGGTTCGGCATAACCTTAACATGCATCACAGTGTGTTTTTGTGTTTTCATGTGGACGGAGATGTTTATTTGTTTTAAATGAAATTGGGGAAAACTCTGTTTATAGAAACCCCTGTGTACATGTGGATATGTTTCATGGACATATTTCAAGAACTTGTGAGATCATCTCTGGAAGCTCTCTTGATGTAGATCTCTTGCATTTCAGCACATGCTTCCAGTTCTTAGTCTTTTATTTCAGTAAGCTTATTAAACTCAGATTTCAGTATTTAGGTCTCAGATTTTAGAATACTTGGGCTGTTTCTCAATATACATTCTTAAGCGATTTTGTGTCCTTATGTAATGACAACATCAACCACCAAAGTTCAGTTCCAATTCTTAAGACTGCAAGACACGAGAAAGAGCCATTGTGTTTAAATAAAGGATGTGGGAAGTGCAGCATTTTATGTACCTATTTGTTATTAAAGTTCAGAAATGTAAATCATGTAAGTCTTAATAAAGGCATAAACACATTAAGGGTGTTTATTTGCTGAAATTCATATTAAAATTTATTTTATTTGTATTGTGCAAAGCATCTATGTAAAGCTTTTGTGGATGTTATATATACAGTTGAAGTCAGAATTATTAGCCCCTCCTGTTTATTTTTTTCCCCAATTTTGGTTTAACAGAGAAAAGATTTTTTCAACACATTTCTAAACATAATAGTTTTAATAACTCATCTCTAATAACTGATTTATTTTATTTTTGTCATGATGACAATAAATAATATTTTACTAGATATTTTTCAAGACACTTCTATACAGCTTAAAGTGGTTAATTAGGTTAATTAAGCAGGTTAGGGTAATTAGGCAAGTTATTGTATAACGATGGTCTGTAGACTATCGAGAAAAACATTAGCTTAAAAGAGCTAATAATTTTGTCCTTAAAATGGTGATTAAAAAATTAAAAACTGCTTTTATCCTAGCGGAAATAAAACAAATAAGACTTTCTCCAGAAGAAAAAATATTATCAGACATGCTGTGAAAATTTCCTTGCTCTGTTAAACATCATTTGGGAAATATTTAAAAAAGAAAAAAATCAAAGGGGGCTAATAATTCTGACTTCAACTGTATATTGTAAAGGAAAACTCAATAAATGTTGTAATGTTTAAATTATTTTCTGTTAAAATGCATAAAGGTCATCAGGAAAAACGCTATCTCATTTCTCCCAGGTTTTGTGTTCTTACAGTCTTCTGAGTTTGTTCTTCCGAGGTAACTTGACTGGACTGGTCTCAAGAACGAGTCCATTCTCTGCGTTCTTGGAATTGAGAAATAGCTTTGGATTATTCTGGGTCATAGACTATATAAGTGCACTTAGACAACTTCTTTACTTTTTCATATGATGTATTACAGCATATCTGTTATTGCAATTATTAATTCATAATTTTAGTTCAAATAAAAGTATCATTTTAAAAACCTGAAGACTGGATTTCTTTCCATTATGTTTTTGCATCAAATGCAAAAGAGCATTTCAATGGTTAAAATCTACAAAATAATAAAAATCTAGTATTTTAGTAGCACGGTTCACAACTGAAAAGTGAAAGGAAATGAAAGAGGCAGTGAAAAGTCTCATGGCCCAGATTGAATTATGATCTTGTAACATCAGAGACTACAATCTCCACTGTGTGGTGGGCAACACAGTTTAGGTGGGTCCCTTGAGCAAGGCACTGAATGGTTTAAATGCAGAGCACACATTTTGAGTAGATCACAATAGTTGCCCACATCACAACTTTTTTATATCACATCTCATGTTTTGTGCTGAGGAAGTATATTGTAACAGACTGAAGAAGGCCAGGAAGCGTTTAAAAGTTCAAACTCATCTTCAGAGATGGCAAAAGTACACACATCCTTTACTTAAGTAGAAGTACAGATACTCATGTTTAAAACGACTCTGGTAAAATTTGAAGTACCTAAGTAAAAATATAGAAGTATGGCCTCAAAAATGTACAAAAGTAAAAAGTACTCATTTCAACCACAGTCCAAAACATGCGGTATAGGTGAATAATAGGTAACTAAATTGGCAGTAGTGTATAAGTGTGTGTGTGTGTGTGTGTGTGTGTGTGTGTGTGTGTGTGTGTGTGTGTGTGTGCACAACACTATTTACATTTGCACAACAGTTAATCCATTTCTCAAAATAATTTGTACAAACTGCAAAACCTAGTGGATAACCTGCAAAAGCGTGTCACTTGCTCAAAATGGGTAGCTCATTACTCAAAAGCAAGTATTAATGTCAATGAAAGTGTCAGTGTCATCAAGATGAAAAGTCCTGACACCATTGTGTATGAACAAGATAGTCAAATGGCTTTGTCATGTTTTCATTTTAACAGTTTACTCTGTACATACTTTCCAATGCAAAAAAGTCAGGTTTTGGTGACACTTCCTGAAAATGCTCAAGACAGCACTAAATACTATTTGCACAGCCATTTGAAAACTACAGTAAAGTTAGACATCACTGCATTTAGTGAGGTATCTGAGTACAAGACACTGAATATGTATGTTTCACATTTTTACTGCATTTGCTCTTTACAATTCAAATTTATTCACAGCATTGTGCAAAAGAATAAATACAACCTTATTTACAACAAACATAAACTTCATCTGGGTATAGAGCTGTGCACAACTGTAAACAATATTGCAGTACATATTGGAACTGAACCTACAACATACACAGGTCTGTAAATCATTCATCAAATTATTAAATTCAGGAGTTATTTTCAGAAAAAAAAAGATTTTAATATTTTTCTAAAATTAGCTTGACAGATTTTGACAACTAGTTCAACATTTTTGTATGTAATGACTCCAGTAATGCAATGAGGACTATTAATTTTATATGGAATGACTATTCAGCTGTCACACTTTCATTGTGTGTTTTGTTTTCATCATGTGACCTTCCACATGTGCTCCTTTGTTCCAGTTCCCGCCATGTGTTAATATTCATCACCTCCACCTGTGCCTCACCCCTGTATGTAATCATTGTCATCATCCCCAGTGTATTTAAGTCCCTGTGTTTAGTCATTTGTTGTCCAGTATTCTCTCTCTCTGTTGATGTCGGGCTGCACACCATGGGCTTCCTGTGTTCATTGCCGTAAGTGTTGTTAATGAATCTACGAGTTTTGATAATCCTGAGATCCTGTGCTTTCCTGTAGTGAACCCAGGGGTTACATAATACTGGACCAAAGAAAAAGTTGACTGTGTTTTCCCCCATTTTATTTCTAGTCTTTTTGCCCCAGTATTTTATTTTTCCTCCCCCTCTTGTCTTATCCTCATGGATTCCATCTACTCTGCCGAATTCCTCATGATGAAGCAGGGGGGAAAGCAGCCTCGAGGACCATACAGACAACTTCCTATTTCTAGCGGAAAGATCCAGTTGGCCAGACGACATGCTCTGCGGGATTCATAACTCAAATTTAAATCCTGCTTGCAGAGCACAGTCGTCCGAAGATGGTCCTCGGGGCAATCTCGCTGCCTATGTGGTGTGGACACTGGTGAGGAACCGACTATCGTTTGACATCAGTGCCACTCCAGACCCAGCCCAACCACCATCTGCAGGAAGTGTGCGCCTGAGCCCACCGCAGTGTGTGAGCCATTGCCATCACGAGCGACAGAGCAGAACAACACCGAGCAGGAGAATCTCAACAGCCCGTCTGACCAGGTGTGTCACCCTCCAACCTCCTGTGTAGAGGTATCCCTGAGGGTCTGCCTACCTGTTTCGCCGGCTGGAGTTTGTCGCCCAATGTCATCTCCTCCGCCCTCTGGGTTACGAACTCTGCGTTGGCCCTCCAACCCAACGGCTCCACGTTGGCTCTCTCCTCCGTGGACTGTCAGCCCACTGACTCCACCAGGCTCCCTCGTCCCTCCGGCTCTGCCTTAGTCAGTCGTCGCCCTGCCTCCACCTCTGGACTTCACTCCTCCGGCTGCGCCTCATCCCTTCATCCTCCCAGCTCCTTCCCTCCAGCTACGCCTCTGTCGCTCTGGCTCCACCGCAGGCATCCGGACCTGTGTTGTCGCTTCGGCCGGGTGAGCCATCCACTCCACCTTGGCCTGGAACCTCGGTGTCACCTTCACCCTACGGCTCTCCGTCGACTCCTTGGGCTCCAGCTGCGGCATCTCCCATGGTCAGCCCACTGGAGTCGGCGACCACTCCATGGTTCCTCCCTCCGTCGTCTCCACCCTGGGCCGTTCTCCTGGCCGTGTCCTAGGTCCTCCTCCTGCTTCCCCTCCCTTCCTCCTGCGACTCCTCCTCCACCTCGCCTCCTGGCTACTTCCTCCTGTGACTCCTCCCTGGCCACCTCTTTTCTACGCACTCCAATTTCTCCCTCACAGACTTTCCTGGCCACCTCCTCTTACCCCTCCTTTAGTTTAGGCGTGAGGGCGTATGGAATCATCATCCTCAGTGTATTTAAGTCCCTGTTTAGTCATTCGTTGTCTGGTATTCTCTCTCTGTTGATGTCTTTCTTCACACCATGTTCTTCCTGTGTTCATCTCCGTAAGTGTTAATAAATATGTGTTTTGATAATCCTGAGATCCCTGTGCCTTCCTGTATTAAACCCAGGCGTTACGTCAGCATTCACAAGTTGTTAATTGACTGACAAGGCATAAGCAAAAGATGTTGAAAAACAGCAGAAAGTTTATGAAAGCAATTTATGCATGTCCAAAAGCATTAGAAATTTGTTGGAAGGAATGAGAAACTGCTACTATGATGTGCACAAATGACTAATTGGTTTGAGAAATGCATCATTTGTGTAAATGTTATGAGAAATGCACCAAAGCCTCTGAGAAAAACCAATTACAGTACAAACAGCCAAATTATTTCCATGGTTTACACCAGAACAGCCCTCCCAGAGTACACTGTTATTGACAACATGACTAAGTCATTTGAGTCTTATCCATACACAAGGACATGTCATTCTGACGCCACTGACATGTTCATCTACACAGAAATTTAGTTTTAAGAAATGAATCTATATATATATATATATTGCAAGTGAAAGAAATAAATTGCCCAAATATCAGGGAATATCCTAATAAAAACAAATAGGCCTAGTGATTTACAAATTTGACACATTAGCTTTCTCTTCCTTCCTCCATCCCTGTCAGGAGCAAGTTGTAGCCACCTTGTAATGCATTTTACACCTCTTCATCAATGGCGTGGTGTGGACATTTCTCCTCACTTCATCTGTGATTAAAAGATATAAAGATAATTCATAGTGAACAAGTACAAATGTTAAAGAAAAAAAAAAGACACATGCTTGCTCTCACATAAGTACAACCTAAATGGGACTATATATAGATATAGACAACCTATAGCTTATTCTCATAGAACTTGTGTAAATACAACAGTGGGTTATACTGCTGATATTCTCTAGTTGATCTTTACTTTCTAGCTGCATAAAGCCTTTACAAATTAAGTGAGTCTTGAATTCTTATGAAGTGATGAAATGACGAGTTACAATAAGTTCTGTCTTGATCTCCAACTGCACTGGAACAAGGACTGTAAATGTTCATAGGCGTACTGGAATGTACAGTATCTGTGCATCTTGATGGTGTTCTTAAGGATTCTGCCATAGTCATAGGTGATGATGGTACTTGCGGTGCTGCATTGATTTCTGAAATCTTCATATCTGCTTTTTTTCCAGCCTCTTTGTACCAAATATTTTTTCTTCATCACTGTCTCTATAGTTATATCTTTTAAGTCCCATGATCAGATACATTTACAAAACAAAACATCAATTTAGTATAGTGCCAGGGCAAAACTCGCAGGTTGTAATAGATCAATGAAATAATGTTGACAGTATGTGTTTAAAATAATTGCAAACAAACCTGTTCTTCGTCGTCATCTGTCTGCAAGTCAGATATCACAGTTGCCTGTGGAAGTTTGAGTCGAGCTTCCTTATATGTGTCTATAATAAAACCACATTGTTGTTAACCTCCCTCCAAAAAAAACTTCAAATCCTGAAATACTATCAAAGTTAATTAATGGCTATAATACCTATAGTGTAAATAATCAGCACCCTGAAGGTTGCGCAAGATTTATTCTGAGTTTCATGCAGTGACAGCCTTATGAATCTTAGACATAGATTTGTAAGATGGCCAAGCACATGCATCATTCTGTACCCATGAAGATGGCACAACTTCCATTTCAGATGACTTGAACCCCACAACATGGAACTCATTAACTGAGCTTTCAGATGTCACCAATCATCTAGGCTATCAAAGTCTTTATCTTTAGGGGCCTCATTTTTACTTTATAAGACTTTTGGATAGTGAGGAGTGTCATCACTACACTGAGTTTGCAAAGGCTTCAAAATCTGAGCAACACTGGCCCTTGCCCTATTCAAATACTAGAATTCACAGAGTAAAACTTTTCAGCCATGACTTACATATACTGGCCTCTTCTGTGCTGAGCTTGTTTGATCTTGCTCAAGGATCTTGTCATGGACTGTCAAACAAACAAACATACAAAAGTGTATAAAAAATGTTTAACTTCACTGGAATCTATATAAACATTAATAATGACTATTCACAAAAAGCCTGAAATAAACATTATACCCCTTGAGCATAAGCCCAAAAATTCTATTTAAAACAACATTACTGGATGAATACAGATGCTTTTGATTTACTTTGAGTCAGATGAAAGCCAGTAAATGTTCCAATCACTTTGTGACACAATGCACAAACAAGTTCATGAAACCAATAGGAAAGCAGAATAAGTCACAATAAGTCAAATTTCTTTAAAATAAGAACCTTTTGGATCAGATAGTCAGGATCTTCTGATGCACAACCTTGGACACATTATCAGTGTTGTTTCCTGGACTCACTGGGTGTTTTGGGTCTTGCAACAGACACCCTCCTCCATGCTACTGCCCCCACCGTTTCCCCCTTTTTAACCAGAGCCATCTGGATGCTTTCTGCACTGCCTCCACGTTATTACTTATGGCTTTTCTTTGGTTGGCACCTGTTTTTTCCAAGTGTACTTTAGGCCTTGCTCAGGGTGTAGCTGGCAAATCCCCTGCTGCCCACTTCCACTGGCATACACCTGGTTCTCCACCCATTCGTCCGACACTGCTCTACTAGCTCCTGGTATTTCTCCTTCTTTCTCTCCTGAGCCTCCTCCATCCTCTCCTCCCAGGGAACAGTTAGCTCCAGGAGGATAAGTTGTCTTGTGGCCTCGGAGACCAAGATTATATCAGGTCTCAATGTGGACTGGGTGATATGTGGTGGGATCTTCAGCTGCCTCTCTAGATCAACTGACATCACCCAGTCTCGGGCCGTGTTGAGCAACCTAGCAGGGCAGCTCTTTGATGTTCTCTCTGGCGTTTGTCCGTCCTTGATGAAATGAATGGCCTTGGCTGTGGCTTGCCGGTATCGGCTGTCCTTGATCCCCTTGCTGATTGCCTCAGCAATGGATTTAAGCACCTGGTCGTGTCTCCATTGATACCGACCCTCGCCTAGTGCCTTGGAGCAGCTGCTCAAGATGTGTTCTAGTGTCCCTGGCTTGGAACACAGGGGGCATGCAGGTGTCTCTACTCTGCCCCATATGTACAGGTTAGATGGGCTGGGAAAAATGTCATACACCCCTTGGATCAAGAACCTGATTCTCAGGGAGTTCCACGTCCAGATGTCCTTCCAGGTGACATTCCGCTCCATCGCCTGCTCCCACTTCATCCCTTTTGGTGCTGCATGGCCACTGCTCTGCTGGTTCTCTCCTCCTCAATTGAAGCACGCAGCTCCTCTTGCACCAGCCTCTGCCTCTCCCTCCCGCTGGTCAAGTTGTACCGGGTTGCTGCTAGGCTCCCAAGTCCAGCTCTGCCTTGTGCTACTGCCCCAAGGATGGTCTTGAGCTTCAGTCAGGTTTCCACTTGTTCAACTGCCTCTGCTGCCCTCCATTTTCTCCCTGTCCTGACGACAATCCCTGCCCCGAACACCTTCGCATCTCCAACCCCGCCACATTGAACTTCTCCCTGACTGAACCAATAGGAAGTCTGAGCTTGTTGGTGTTCCCATACAGAGCGATGTTACTTAGGCTGCGTGGCAATCCCAACCATCTGCGTAGATAGCTGCTCACCTTTTGCTCAAAACCTTCAACCACAGTCATGGGGACCTCATAGATTAGCAAGGGCCAGAGGAGTCTTGGGAGGATTCCATGTTGGTAAATCTAAGCCTTAAATCTTCCAGGGAGCCCTGATTTATCCACTGCTTTCAACCAGTCCTCCATGTCATTGCTGGTTGCCCTGATGGAGTCTCTGTCATTGAGGCTACAGTTAAAGGCCTTCCCGAGGCTCTTTACTGGTGTTACGTAGCGGACGCACCGCGCTACGTACATAAGGTTAAGGATGACCGTCTGTAAAAGAGGTCACCCGGAGTCCCCTTTCCTGTTACCCAAGCACGCACACACACACAGGCAAGTTGTCGAAAAGAAGTAACAGATTTATTAAACAAAAATCCAGAATCAAAAAGGGAACAAAAGGCCAAAACAACAAACAAAACAAGGTACGCTACCTAATATTAAATTTCTTACCTAAACCAAAATAAATCTCTATAAATCAAACAACAATTCTAACCTCCTTGACCATCCATTAAACAGGAGAAAACGTGATAAAAGAAAAAGGGCATTCCCTTAGATCATTCAGCAGTAAATAAGCATTTAGCCACAGCTAACATAGAATACCGTGCTATTACCGTATTTAAGATAAACAATCAGCCACCGCTAATGCAAGTTACCGTCCTATTACCATATTTCTATTACCATATTTAACAGAGTATCTCACCAGATGACTTTGGAAAAAGGGTTTAGACAGAACGATACAGTGTTTCCTCTAGGAATTTTTCCAGCTGTGGTGGCAGGTCTTTTACACAGGTCTTCTAACCTCCAAGTCCAAGAAAAAATCTCGTGCACTCACACTAGTCTCATGCAGACCATTGTCTAAAGAACTGAAACATGTAAATAACCAGTCTACTATTTTAAAACAAATTTAGAAAATATTTATTTGCAAAGATTTAACTTGTATGAGAGATAGAGAGAGAAAAAGAGTTAAAAACAGACATTAATTCTTTTCCACTGTAAGTGCGCTCAATTGACTATTTGCATCAGTGGCAGAGTGTGTATCCTGGTAGAGAACACTTGATTTTTCTTGTCTTTTTAAAGAACAATTCCATAGCTTTTTGATAGGGAAACTCTGACAGTGGTGGTCCATTAATGCTTATACGCATACATGCTGCCAGATGATCTCCCTGTAGCCTGTTCCTCAGATCTGTCTTTATCTGCAATGCAATGAAAATAATAACTGGTACAGACATTTTATGCTATCAAGAAGTTATTACATAATCATGTTTTAATTTATGACAAAGTTAACATAAAAATTTTGAGAAGTCAAATAATTTCATGTCTTATAATATGATTACTTATGTCCTACCCTGTTCATTGCTGAAAAGTCTCTCTCACAGTTCACACTGGAGATGGGCACTGTAAGGGTTACGGCAGCCAGCTGACTCAAGGAAGGGTAGAGTTGTCTTTATTCATCATACTGGGATGCCAGTTTTCCCATTATGGTGAGCTGGTCCAAATTCTGAAAGGATGAAAAAGACAGAAGGAGAACACTGACCTGGGCTCCTTAATCAATCTTTCTTCTACTGTTAATTGACACTTTCATATTGTACCTTGAATGCCCCAGTCAACAAATTATGCTTATAGGACAGCCATTCTTGCACTACAATATCTTCTGGCTGCTGCAGGAATTTTGTGGACAGAGTTTTGAGATGTCCTACTGTATATTTATTGCATCATCCACCTTGGCCGCTTGGGGGCTTAGCACCTGAACAGCTCCCAAGACATCTATGTTCTGGAACCTTCTATCCAGGCTGTCCAGGAGGCCATCCAGATAAGGCACCATCACCTACAAATGATGCTAACAAAATCTAGTAACTAATTTTATAAATTAAAATAGTTTCCACATGGACATTAATTGAGACATGGGTATATCATTGTGTTTGGAGTGATAGTAATATTTAACATGATTCAAAACCAATGTACCTGTGCCCTGAATCGTGTCCAGAATAATTCTCTGGACTGTTGCAACTGGCCTGTACCTCTTCTGTCTCTCTCTTCCTTATGGATGATACAAAAGGCACCTAATCCAACAGGAGCATAAAGCTCCTCATGCAACTTGGCCAAGAATGAACCAGGGGGCTGTGCATCTCCTGCATGTCTTATTGCCCTAAGGCATGCCATTGTCACTGGAACCTTAGAAAAGAAAGTTATGATGCTTGTACTTTTTCTGTGAATGCAGTCAATAACGACTGAATAGGACAGAATTAGTTACTTTAAAATAATTAGGAATATGTGTCAAACATGATATTTTTAGAATTTACCTGTTCTTTGATTGCCCAGAAATTCAAACTCTCTTTCTGAAAGACCCTAGACAACTGAGCAAGATGTGGTAGTACATCCGCTTGTAGATACAATGCTGACACAAAGTGGTAGGTGCATCAGAAACCATACAAACCCTTGGCTACTGGGCACTTATTGACCTCAATCTCATTAGCCAAAGCAGCCAAGACTGCACAGAGGTTTTTTTGTAGCATGCTGACTGCAAAGTGCTGAGACAGCCAGCGTGTATCCTTAACTTGCTGAAATTATTCAGTTATGGAATACATTAATAATACAGAATGTGATAAATTGGCCAACATTGCTTGTAAAAGCTCCAGGTATGTTTCTTTTGCAAACTCACCTTCACTTTTAAGTCCTTAAGGCCCAAGGAATCTGCTGCAGCTTTCAAAACAGCTGTTCTGTGTGCACTGTTGTGAAAATACAGATGAAGCTGCTGCAAATGTTCCCTAAAAGTAGCCATGTAGGGAACCTCAGATGAAGCATCCCTGCATGCTAGGGCTAGGCGATGGGCAGCACATGCAACTGGAAGCAACCAGGGAAAGTCATTCTGCAACTGCTTGACTACACCATTCACCCTCCCTATTACAAAAACATAACAAATCAAGAAAAGTGTCAACAATATGCAGGCCACTAACTATAGGCATAAATAAATAAATAAATAAATAAATAAATAAAATAAATCACTTCACTAATTATACATCAAGGTTATTATAGTTTTGCATTTTTAAATTTGTTTTTATTTCAATTTTATTTAAAATTTTGCTGAAATCGGTTTAGTTTTAGTTCTTCAATTAATGCTTTTGTCAGTTTTAGTTTAGTTTTTATTTTGTGAATACATTCCTATTTACTTTTTATATCTTAAGTTTCAGTATTAGTAATTTTAGTTTCTCAGAGTTAACAGAAGATGTTCAGTGTCGACTGGAGCAAAATTTACTGTTTGCACATTTTACATGTGCAACAACTCTTGTGCAAACATCTTTTAAATGAAGTTTGACCTAACCTTGAACCTAAATTAATGAATAAAAGTAATAATTAAGAATTAAGACTAACTTCTTAATAATAAAGATCATGTTTGTAGTTAAACATGCCTACGTACATATGCAAGAAACATCTCATGGATGCATTTGGGACACATCCTCAGTGATGTATCCTGGGATCATTGGGTGTTTCGGGTCTCTCAACATCATACACTCTCCCCCAGGTGACCCAGCCGGGGTTGATCAAGTCCCGACTTGTGTCCCAGTAGCAGTCCACGGATCTGCCCTCTTAATCCACAGCCACCTTGTGGCCTTCTCTGCGGCTTCGCTTGCAGATCGAATGGCCCTTTTCTTTGCCACCCCTGTAATGCCCAAACGACTGAGGACTTTGCAAAGTGAATGCCCTGCAAAGCCTCTACATCCTACTTCTATGGGCTCATAGAAAGTTCTCCAGCCTCTCTCCCTGCACTCCTCCACTAATTCCTGGTATTTAGCACGCTTCCTCTCATTTGCTTCTTCAATGCGCTCCTCCCAAGGCACTGTGAGCTCCAGCATAATAAGTTGTCTTGAAGCTTCTGAGATAACTATAATGTCTGGGCGGAGACGTGTTTTTGCGATGTGATGAGGGAACCTCAGCTGTTTTCCTAGGTCGACTTCCAGCTGCCAGTCCGAGGCTTTGTGAAGGAGGCCTGTTGTTAATTGTGGCAGGGCCCGGGGTTTTTCTCCAGCTTTAATGAAGTAGAGTGCCTTCTTCTGAGCATGATGATTCTTGCTGGTGCTGATGGCTGAGGCTAAGCTCTCAGTAATTGCCTTAAGCACCTGGTCATGGCGCCAACGATAGCGACCATCAGCCAGAGCCTTTGGGCAGCTGCTAAGGAGGTGTTCTAAAGAGCCTCTTCCAGAGCAAAGAAGGCAGGAAGGTGTCTCACTCTTCCCCCAAACATGGAGGTTCGATGGGCTTGGCAGTACATCGTAGACAGCCTGTACTAGAAAACGGACTCGCTGGAAATCCGCCTGCAAGATGTTCGCCCAGGTGATCCTACGTTGCAGTGTATTTTCCCACCTAGTCCATGCTCCCTGCTGCTGGAGTCCTACCACCCTGCTGACTCTCTCTTCCTCCACACCTGCTCGAACCTCTTCCTGGAGTAGGTGATGTCTTTCCTTACCATGGACCTGGCTAACTAAGGTCTGTGGAAAATAGCCCAAACCCACTCTGCCTCTCGCCACAGTGCCCACCAGCGCCTTTTGTCTCAGGCGTGACTCTGCCACCTCCACTGCATTCCCAGCTTTCCATTTCCTGCCTGTCCTAACCTCAATGCAGGCTGATGACACCTTAGAGTCTCTAGAGTCTCTGTACTGTAGGGCTTCTCTGGTGCGTACAACCATGAATTCTTCTGTAAGGCCACTGAATGGCAGCTGCAAGGTGTTACTCGTCCCATACAGTGCAGCACTGGTAAGACTGCGTGGAAGGCCCAACCATTTTCGAAGAAAGCCACTGATCTTCCTTTCTAGGGACTCAACTGTTGACATTGGGACTGCATAGATCAGCAGAGGCCACAAAACTCTGGGTAGAATTGAGTGCTGATAGATCCAGGCTTTGAATCTACCAGGCAGGCCGGATTTGTCAACCTTTGTGAGCCAAGCTCCAAGTTCTTTTCTGGACTTCTGGATGGCTGCAGAGTCTTTTAGGCTGGAGTCAAAGAGCTTCCCCAAACTCTTGACAGGTTGCTCTGTGATTGTTGGGATGACACTTCCTGAGATGGAAAAATGGAACTTGTCAACCACTTTGCCCTTCTTCAGTACCATGGACCTAGACTTGGAGGGCTTAAAACTCATTCTAGCCCAGGCAATGAGTCTCTCAAGTCCTTGTAGGATCCACCTGCTCCCTGGGACCGTTGTTGTTGTGATAGTAAGGTCATCCATATATGCCCTAATAGGGGGCTGTCGCACACCTGATTTGGTTAAGGGCCCTCTACATTCCACTTCGGCTGACTTGACCACCATGTTCATGGCAAGAGCGAAAAGAATAACTGAGATGGTGCAGCCTGTTATTATTCCTTTCCCAATGCGATGCCAGTTTGATGTTTCTGACCCAGATGTTACCCGCATCCTGAAATTATTGTAGTAATCCAGAATTAGGTCCTTAATCTTACTAGGAACGTGATGGCGGTGTAGAGCGAGCTCGACCAGCTTGTGCGGTATGGACCCATAGGCATTTGCAAGGTCCAACCACAAGACAACTAAGTCATAACTTTTTGAAATGAAGAAAATGTGTTTGGTTGTAAAAGTGCCATCTACAGGTACTTCTATAAACAGTTTTACGTCAGATTTTCCACCAAATAATGAGTATTCAATTCTGAATATTATCATTCTTTTGCTAATTATTGTGTTATTTCAGTTTTTAAGTGACTGATGTTAGTTTCAGTGTTTCATTTATTTTGTTTTATTTTATTTCAGTAAACAAAAATGTTTTTTGACCAATAATTTTAATCTTAGTTTTAGTTACCAAAACAACCTTGATATACATTACTGCTTTCATCACTGCTTGCTACTTGATCCTACCAGTAATTACAGCAGCTCCATCTGTTCCTATTCCATACAATTTTTGGCTGGAATGTTCTTTTTGTGCAGTACCTCCTTTATCGCGGCCACGATAGTATATGCCTTCCCATCACTGACATTCATCAGGTCTAGGAATTGGCAGAAGAGCTGGCCTTCATTGTCCATGTACCTGAGGGGGAAAAATATGTTAAACTTATAACATGTTACTCAGTTTTAGTCATTAATCACTCTCTCAATTGAATAATACCGAACATGCAGATCCAACTGCCTTTTCACAGAGACATCTGTGCTTTCATCCACTTCTGGCCCTATAGCCACAGAGGACTGGATGTCTTGGGAGGATCGGTTCTTCCACCACTGTCGCCAAAATAACCAGCATCTCATCAATTATTACATGGGATCTGTAATTAGTATTTTTTTCCAATCTGCTAGGGAATCAGATTGTATATAGTGTAGATGATATAATTTTCAGGTGAGCTTATTTGTATACAAACATAGACACATTGGCATAAAAAGCCCATTCACACCAAGCACAATAACCATCCAGATAATGATAAAGACATTGCTGTTGTTTTAACAGAACAATTTTTAGGATAGTGTTCAGACTACATCTACAACAATAAAGGTATGGGAAAATTTGATCATTGAGATCACTTTCAGAACTTGTTTCTCCAGCTAATAAACAATAAAACTCTGTTCGAATTCATTGAAATACAGGGTTTGTACAATTTAAAGCGACAGATGACATTGTGAAGAAGCTCACAACTTGACAAGCTCTCTTTTCAAAGATTATTAAGAGATAATGACTATCTAAAAACAGCTGGATATACCATGTGATTGAATAGTAAAAATTTACATGGAAGGTTTGCAAGGCAGGCTAGCAATTTAAAGTAGTTTTGGTGTCTTTGTTTTCACATTTGAAAATGTTAGGGAAAATAACTAGTGCTGCTTTTATTCCCCTACACTGTCTGCGACACCAAATCCAAGTTTTATTAGACCGATTGCATGAGTTGAATTCACTTATTAGATGCACTAGTAGCACACTGAGGACATCTGCAGGATACAAAGGGGTAATGCCAAATAAATAGCATAAACTAAAAAAAAAAACGATCTATATTGTTTGCTGATGGTGACACAGATATAGTTATTAATACATTTAAATTTATAATTATCATGCTTGGTGTGAACGGCCCTTTAATACTCACCTTCAGCTTCTCGAAATAGCTACACCCCAGCAACTTGGCTAGATCAAGAAGTGCTGAGTAATTTGTATGGTGTGCTTGTTCCCTTTTCGCTAAATAGTACAGGCATTTAAAAGCCCCAAATATTGCCTCATGCTCTAAAGCAATAACGCGTATTATAAACTGATCCCAGATCAGCGTCTGTACACACCATTTAAAGTGACACCTCTGTTATCAAACAAGTGAAGAGGTGCAAATTAATCTCTCGTTTTGTATTTGATAACAGTGGTGTCACTGTAAGAATGCACAGATCTATAATGAAAGTATTCCATTACTTTCGTAACTGTGCATTAGTTTGTCATTAGGTGTGTTTAAAATAAAACATTCAGGACGGTCATGTTTACATAATATTAAGAGTATTTGTCTTGTTTAAACATACACCCGAATATCCCAAAATGCCCTGCACTTTCGCTCCTCTTTAAATGGCATATACAGAAGCTGATCTGGGATCAGTTTATAATACAGAGCGCTTCTGTCAGTCAGCGGCTCATACATGCATTCGCTGATTCAGAGGTTGCATATGAAGGGTGATGATCGACTCACCGCTTTCATGGAAAGAAAGTGAATGCAGACATTTTTATATTCATTTCAGCGTGTTTTCAAGATTAAAAATACACGAGAAAGATGGGAAAATACTGAATGATGTGATGACAGCAGGATAGAATTGTAAAATACTGGATAATCCAGGCAAAAACAGGAGGGTTGACATGATGTGAACATCATGTATGAAGTGAACAGGAAGTGTTTGTGGAAAAACAGTTTTGCGAGAGAACGCAAAACATCTTTGCGAGGGAACGCAAAAAACTTAAAAAAAAAATATATATATATATATATATATATTTTCCTATCACAGTTTTTTTTTCTCCCACCCATTTTGTTTCTCCCACTGAGTTTTTTTTCCACCATCACGTCCCTTCCGGGTCTCTGTACTTTCCTCTCTTTCTTCCCTCTCTGCCTCACCGTGTTCTCTTGTTACACTGCACCCTTGTCTTGTAGGTGCGTCCCCTACTCCTGTCTGTTTGTTTGTACTAACTGTCTAGTTTTCTTACATTTGAAAGGAAGTAATAAGATATTTATATTGTACTATACATTTCATCACACAGCCTATAGCAGGGGTTCTCAAAGTCTCAATGCAAAGGTCCGAATTAGAATTTTTAATGTCAATGGTCCAGAAAAAATGGATATAATTGCATTGTCTGTATTTCATCAGCTGACTAAATTTTAGTTTTATAGTGACATTTACAATGTTCACAACTATCTCATCACAAATCAAACAGAAGTTTTTTTTTTTTTTTTTTAATGCGCTATTGCTCTGTATTCAAGCAATCACTGCAGTGAAGACGTCATGCGCTGCTTGGATGTCATAAAACCATTGCCTTAGGCTTAGATTCGGACCATAGTCAAAAATACATTTAAAACTAACAAGATCATTAACATGATCATTAACATGCGTTTATCAGTAAGCAAGTTCGCACCTTTAATTACTAAACGTTACACACAATTAACGTTAGTGCTCTTGAAATATGAAATAGAGTCAGTGTTCCGTGTGATTCAGACCACTGCGGTGACTTTGAGAAGCGGCTATAGCAAAGACTGAAATAATATTGTTAACTAGCTTTAACGTTTTATTTTTATCCTTGAAAACCTAAACTTCCAACATCCCAGCTAAAATACCTGTCTCTCATCTTCCTCGGCATCCTGTGTCTTCCTCTTCTTTGAAAAATATATTAACAAACTCATCTGAAAATACAGTAGGAAATGTATAATGCCTTTAGCCTTTATGATTCTGCTAAGCTAATTTTGACTAAATCTACTACAGGCTCTATCTATCAACAACGGACAGATAAAGTATAAGCTGGCTATTTACGAAATGTTACAGGGTTACATTTATTTTACATTTCGTTATCCAGTTGTTTATGTAACAAGTATGTCAGTCTCCAACATTTTTTAGATTTGATAGGAATATTTCTGAATGGCTCCAATACGCGCATATAATGGCAGTGATGCGTCCTGAGGTAAAGTAAAAAGGCCATAAACTCCAGCAAGATAAAGTAACTGTATGCAGAACCATAGACCTTTATCTATAAATAAAGTGTAATTATGGTCACTGTGTTATTGGAGCGAGTTTCGTCGTGTTACTATCATTCCTGAAAGTTATGTCCTGGCCTAGCGCGCATTCCTGTTAGGAGCTCTTGTCAGTCAGTCAGTCAGGCAAGCAGTCAGCTTGTATAACTTAAAAGGGTTCAACAAATAGCACACAGCACTACTACGATTACAGAAAATTCTTTTTATTGTAATTCACTTACCTTTGAAAACGTGTTGGTGCGACTATAACCCGCAATAAAAAAACAGCGACGACTGAATTTTTGAATGAGAGGTTGTAATATAAGCGGGAGTGAACTTTGGTGTGGCCCCCCGCCATGGAAGAATGAACGTAGCGGAAACCATGCGATATCACTGCCACATAGAGAACTTAGAGCGATCTGCTCACACACACAACAGCGAGGGGAAACAGGAAGAGAACTTGATGAGCTCTGGCCAACAGCGTGCTTTTATAATTGGCGACGCCCCTCTCACAGCTGCACCTGATATCCGCTCATGTGGAGAGAAAGAGACAGATAATAGAGGATACAACACAGCAACAATACACACCAGCATTGTCAGAATAAAAGTTACTCAATATGTAACAACTGGTCTCTTAGTGACTGATGGGATTTGATGTTGTCCCAGCCTGAAGCGGAACTCATCTCTGTCTTTCCCCTTCTTAAGGTTAAGATTTTGCAGGTTTGAAGCTCATGCGTGCCCATGCCATGAGCCTCTCAAACCCTTGGAGGATCCATCTTGCTCCTGTTACCGCAGTTGTTGTCACTGTGAGGTCGTCCATGAAGGCTCTGATGGGAGGTTGCCTTACTCTGTACTTGCTGAGGGGGTCTCTGCACTCTATCTCGGCTGCTTTGACCATCATGTTCATAGCCAGCGCAAAGAGGGTCACTGAGATGGTGCAACCAGTGATTATCCCTACCTCAAGCTGGTGCCAATCTGATGTTAACTGGCCAGAGGAGACTCTCAAGCTGAACTTGCTGTAATAGTCCATAATGAGGCCTTTCACCTTCTGGGGTATGTGATGTCTCTCCAGTGCGACCTCCACCAGCTTGTGGTTTATTGAGCCATAGGCATTGGTAAGATCCAACCACAACACAGCCAGGTCCCCCTTGCCTTCTCTTGCCTCCCTAATGAGCTGAGTTACAATGCCTGTGTGCTCCAGGCAACCAGGGACTCCTCGCTATACCTCCCTTCTTCACAGACGTGGTCGATGTATTTATTGCTCAACAGGAAATTTTGACAGTCTCTTGGCCACTATTGCTGAAGAATATTTGCTCTCCACGCTGAGCAAGGAGATGACCCGAAACTGGTCGATGTTCTCAGAGTTCTCCTCTTTTGGGATGTACACTCCCTCCGCATACCTCCATGGCTGGGCGATCTTCCCTCTTCTCCAGATGACTTTCAGGGCCTTCCAGAGCCTGTGTAAGAGCTTTAGGGAAGTTCTTATATACCTTGTAAGGCACTCCACTTGGGCCTGGTGCTGAGTTTGACCTTGCTCTCCTCACCACTTCCTCTACTTCACGCCGGCAGGGTTCCTTCAGGTTGAACTCTGATGTAGGCTGAGGTGGTGTCAGCAGTGCATTGCAAGTCCCCAGAGGTCCTTCTCTGTTTGGGTCAGAATAAATGGCCTTGAGGTGGTTGTTGATAGCGTCCTTGGAGCAGGTGAGTTGGCCAGTCCTCTTTTGGCCAAGGAGCTGTTTGGTCAACTTGAAAGGGTTGGCCAAAATGCTGCCCTCTTCCTGCTCTCTCTCTCCGCCTCTTCCTGTGGAACTCTGCCCTACAAAGATTCAAGAGTTGTTTCCTCAGGATTCCTCTCAGATCTTCTAGGCCCGCTCTTTCTACTTTCCCCTGCTGCCTTGTACTGCCTCTTCAGTAGCTTTAAGTTCTTTCCTGAGACATTTGATTTCCTTCACTCTGTGGTTTGGAGTGTATGCCGATGTAGTGGGTTTAGGTGTCACAGTTTCGAATCGCTCAGCTGCAATGTTCACTATGAGTGTGGTCATCGTTAACAGTCACTGGTCCACACCCCCCTTGCCTGTCACTTCCAGGATCTGATTCACGTCCTTATCGAACTGGTGCCACTCAGCTTTCTTTGAAGATTGGGGCCACTGAATCCTTGGATGAGCCAAAGGAACAAAGTCAGTTCTTGTGACTGCCACTTGCTGCCTTTGTGGACTGTCAGGAGCTGCTGTCACTTAAGGGGAGGCTTGAATGGCAGGCAAGCGACTGGCAGCAGGTGTTGGGGACACTAGGAGGCTCTGGGCACTGTGGGTTGCCTCTGGGCCTGGCTCCTCCTACGTCTTACCAGAAGTTGCAACTTCTGCGCGATGTGTCGTCATCTCTATTGCTTTCAGACATCTCATCCTGCCTTGATGGATTCTTAAGCCCTTCTCATTCTTGCAGCTCTTGCCGCAGATGCACTGTACTGTCGTTGTTCTGTTGTCCTGTATTGTCGTTCTTAGGTCCGTCCTATTGGGGTGCTCATCCTCCCCTTCTCTCAGGCACCCCTGGGGGTATCTTTCCTTTGTAAGTTTTGTAGCTTACTTTGGGTTCTTCCTCACGGAAGAAGTGGTTTGGGCTGCCAACCCTCTCCACCCCAGGTTGCCGTCTTTCCAGCTGTCATCTGTCTTTCCAGCTGTCATCACACTCTTCATGGTTGTCTCCCAGTCTGTTCCTGGTTGTCACTGGTGCTCCCAGAGTTTTCAGTTACAGAAACATCTTCTGACGCACAACCTTGGACACATCATCAGTGTTGTTTCCTGGACTCACGGGGTGTTTCGGGTCTTGCAACAGACACCCTCCTCCAGGCGACACAACCGAGGCTGATCTGACCCCGGCCTGTGTCCAAGTGGCATGCTACTGCCCCCACCGTTCCCCCCTTTTCAACCGCTGCCTCCACGTTATTACTTATGGCTCTTCTTCGGTTGGCACCTGTTATTCCCAGTGT